>JAODXP020000027.1:5062011-5089511 GCA_027497455.2 Sardinella longiceps
AAAGTAGAAGCGAGAGGAGGTGAGATGGAGGGGGGCAGAGGGCAGGCGGTGGAGGGGTAGTTGGAGAGAGAGAGAGAGAGAGAGAGAGAGAGAGAGAGATTGAGCAGTTGTTCGGCGCACAGTGGTGCCTCTTTACTGCAGATGTTTGCAGATTAAGATTAGGAGTCACAGTGGCTGCCTGGCACTTTTGATATTAATAGTGGCTTTTTAATCAGCCTCCGTCCCAGGACACACCACCAACACAGCCCAGCTCAGCACAGCACAGTCTACACACACACACACACACACACACACACACACACACACACACACACACACACACACACACACACCGTACACACGATCAAGAGAGAGAGAGAGAGGGAGAGAAGGAGAGGAGAATAGAGGAATGTAGTGAGTGTGCATGTGTCTGTGTGTGTGTGTGTGTGTGTGTGTGTGTGTGTGTGTGTGTGTGTGTGTGTGTGTGTGAGAGAGAGAGAGAGAGAGAGAGAGAGAGAGAGAGAGAGAGAGAGAGAGAGAGAGAGAGAGAGAGAGAGAGAGAGAGAGAGAAAGGGAAGAAAGTGAGGAGAGGATGTATAGAGAGGGAAGGATAGATAGAGACAAATTATGAGAATAAAGGAGTCTGGATGAGAGGGAGAGGGAGGGAAAAAGGGAGAGAGAGAGATAGAGGGAGAGAATGAGAGGGTGAAATAGAGAGGAGAGTGATAGAGAGAGGGGGAGAGAATGAGAGAGGAGAGATAAAATGAGAGAGTGAGAGAGAGAGAGAGAGAGAGAGAGAGAGAGAGTGAGAGTGAATGAGAGAAGAGAGAGGTAAAGAGAGGGGGACAGAGAGAGTGAGAGAGTGGATGAGAGAAGAGAGAGGTAAAGGGAGAGAGAGTGCCTCTGGATATGAGGATTTGGGCTTGTGAGGGGGATGGGAGCAGGCATGCATGCGTGTGTGTGTGTGTGTGTGTAGTGTCGCTCTGTCGTTATAAAACCTTCAACATTAGTGTCCTCACAACACGATAGCTGCATACACACACACACACACACACACACACACACACACACACACACACACACACACACACACACACACACACACACACACACACAAATAGTGGCTTGGAGGCAGCCTCATTGATTTCAACACTCCAGCAACGGCTGTATTATTTAAATGTTAAAATGTCAATGTTAGTAATCAGGGCCCGATTAAAGTGACAGCGCCAGGGCTGGACCTCAGAATGCAGATGAATTATTAAAGCATCACGTAGGTGGCACACACACACACACACACACACACACACACACACACACACACACACACACACACACACACAGACACACACACCCATCCCATGTCATCCCAATCACCCCCCACCCCTTCCAAAAAAAAAAAAAGCGGAATGATAAAGAGGCAGTCCGGCACGCGGAGGTGCTGGCCGAGGGCTTTTTTGACAGAAATCGACAGTGACTTCCTCTCTCCCCCGGCCTGAACCGGTTTGAGCCTGACTGCAGGAGCACTGCAGCTGCCTGGCAATTTCCACAATAATCTTCTGCAGCTCCGGCTTCTGCTCACCACACACCACACCCCCGGCCACCCTACACACACACCCTCACACACGCACACACACACACAGACACACACATGCCGCCACCCCCCTCCCAAACGCTCATGCTTGGGCTCAGCCCCACCTACACAAATTCACAAGTCCCTCCCCCTGTCCGCACACACACACACTCACTCACACACACACACACACACACACACGGTCCCATGCAGCCAACAAAATACCCCCCTCCAACACACACACACACATGCACCGATACCTACCTTTCCCCCTCCCCCCATTTGCATCAATCGTATGGAGCTACTCTTCTATCTGCTGAATCAGTACAACCCCATGGACCTCTGGAGCTGACTGAACATGCAGATGAGTGATCGCACACACACACACACACACACACACACACACACACACACACACACACACACACACACACTGGGGAGAGAGCAAGAGAGAGAGAGAGAGAAGGGGTGGGTGGTGAGAAAGAGTGAGTGTGTGAGAAATGGGTGGAAAAATAGTCAAAGAGCGAAGGAAGGGAAAAAAAAGACAAGATGAGTATGAGAGTGTCAGAGTAGCTGATATTAAATTATAAGCACTCTTCCAGACAAATTGAATTATCAGTTGTCATATAAAGAACTATGAATGCTGTTTATTAAATTAAGCAAAGGATGAAAAACATCTTTGTTATATTCATTTCTTTTGAACATAAAAAAACACTATAAGGAGGAAAAATAAATCATATAAATTAACTCATTATATAAGCACTGTTAGAAGGAAAAATACATAACTTATAGTGTTGTACACAAAAATTGTGAACAAAAATTTTATTTTTTACTAGTAAATGGCATCCCACCCTATAAATACTGTAAGAGGTAACACTGGGAAGAGACCATATTCAAGATTGCTCATCACCAAATATCACCAAACCAACTGCAAATAATCCTCACTAAATTTTGTTGGTGTTTGTTTGTTGTCTATAGGAGATTGGTATAAACAATAATAATAAATGTTATTGTCTCTCTTTTTCTAAATCCCATTTTTCTGTTTTTCCCCCTCTTTCAATCTTTCAACCTCTCCCCTCTCTTTCTGTCTCTACCCCTCCCCCCCTGTCTTGTTAACTCGGCAGGGAACCACAGCTCATTACAATGCATTATTTTGTGGGCTTAGCAGGCTTTCGGATCGATTGCCGCCGCTGATAAAATTCTGACCTCTTTAATAGATTCACGGTGTCAGTCATGGCGGGCCGGGCAGTGTGGGCAAGTAGAGACGAGACGACCCTCCCCCACTCCGTTTTCTTCCTCCCCCTCCCTCCTCCTTTCCACCGGCTAACACACCATTTTTATTCTACTATGAAAGGCATATGGCTGCCTGTGTTATTAAACACATGTCCTGAGAATTCTGTATGTCAAAACAATTTACAAAGCACAGGAATCAAAGCTGTGTGCATGTGTGTATGTGTGTGAGTATGTGTGTGAGAGTGTACATTTGCACACTATATATAATAGAATTTATAGAACATGCCAGCTATTTACAGAGATAAGAGGGCCAAACACAATAAGCTGTTGAAGTCTAGAGTTTGATTACATGTCACAAAAGATAACTTCCCTTTGTCCTAGAAAATATAGACGGCCTAAAAATATTTTGGACACAAAAGGCATTTATCTTTTTGATGGGATCCAATCATATAATAGTCTATAAATATTTGTTTAATGACACAGAATAATATTTCAATCAGTCTTTGTACATTTAGAAAAAGAAGGATCCAACAAATCTGTAGCATGAGAGCAAAATAGAGGCAGAGAGCACACAAGAGAGTGTGCATGAAAGAAAAATCTACGTCTCTCTTTTTTCTCCCTTTTTTTTTTTTTTTTTTTTTTGAGGCTTTTCATATCATCACAAATGCCATTTTTGCCAGGCACAAAGAAATGTGGCTGGCTGGAAGTGAACAATGTGCACTCTAATTAAAATGAAACTCTTTAGGGACATGGGGAAATGTAGTGTTAACAACCTTATGCCTATGCTAATCACTCAGAGTTATGCACGAGACTAATTATAAACTTGTATTAAAAGCCGGCCTTGTACCACCAGAGAGATGGCAAGACTGAGGAGGCCCCGGTTCAAGGCTGATGTCTTTATACAGCCGGAAGCCTACTCAGGATTAAATCAGTTTGTTCTCACATCTGGCCCAAATCACCAAGAACATCATGCATAAATCCATTCATCACTGAGTATATACTGTTTTGTTCATATTTTTGTTGTTTGTATGTCCTGTACTACAGATTTTTGACTGATTAAAAGTGTTGATTTTTCTTTCTTTCTGATAAATCTCTTTTGAGCTGGGGTAAGTGTTAAAAGGGGATTTTGACAACAACAAATGGATGTTGCCAAACTACAAACAGCAAACAAATTTGTCATGTGCATTTAAAAAAAAATAAAAATAAAATTCCAATCAAGGCATCAAGGAATCTTTAAGGAATCAGGAATCACTGAATCTTTAAGGAATCGGTCTCAAGATTGTGTGAATTTACTGTAGCCATAAATGGTAATGTGCAAATGTGTGAAATGGCGTTGTCTCACACAAAAACATTCAGATCAAATCTGTCATGGTCCCTCTACTGATTGACAACCATTTTTTTGTCCCCGTTGAACATGTTCCATGAGCGTAGCAGCCCATCCTGTACTAAACGCAGGTGTTTCCCTGCCAGTGCAAGACAGAGGCAAGAGCATGAGGAGAGGTGAGAGGCAGTCTACTGTAACTCAGTGACTGGCTGCATCTGTGCTGAGCTTAAGGAGGAGCACTGGAGTGGCTGACAGTAGCCTGAGCAGAGAGCACAGAGCAGAAACATTAGCGATACGGTAGCTAGCTAGCAGCTACTGCATATTCCCAGGTCTTTCTCCCTGCCAGGATTCAGAATAGATTTCTCATTCCATTAAGGTTATCACGTCTTTGTAGACAGCTTTAATTAGATGTAAATTGTGTGAGTGAGGACCCTGAACACAGGGCATGGAAGGATGTATTTGAGGTGCTAGTGCGAGTGTGTGTGTGTGTGTGTGTGTGTGTGAGTGAGGGGGGGCGGGGCAATCAGATAGATAGATACTTTATTAATCTAAGGGGAAATTAAAGTGTTCAGTATCTTAAACACACACAACATAGACACACAGACTAAGGAAACATTCACTGAGGACAACAGTAAGACTATGACTAAAAGTCAAAGGTCAAGAGGTCAAGTGGCAATCAAAAAGTAAACAACAGAAACACAAAGGATTTTTTGGCACATTGTTTGTCACTCCGTGTGAACCTGTGTAGCTCGAAACAAAACAACCCTGATAGCAATTATTGTCTTCGGTATCACTGGTATAATCGTTATCGTTAGCAATAGCCATCACAATCACCATCACCGCTAAGTGGCTTCTAAGTGAGTGGCTTTAAAAAAGCCATTTGAGTTCATGTACCAATGCTGCAACCGTAGCAAAAAAAAAAAAAAAACTGAGGGTATCTGTACAAGTGTGTGTGTGTGTGTGTGTGTGTGTGTGTGTGTTCACAGAGTTTTGACAGTGCCATTGCAATTTTTTTGCGCTGACGCTGGGGTCCTCTCAGGCTGCGAGTGATAACGATGTGGCTGCTGTCGCTGCCCATCTTTCACCAGGGCCTATTATCGGCGAATCTGGGCGCTTTCTCCGCCAACCACCTCCCCATTATTACCTTTAAGTGGCTGTGTGTTAGCAGGGATATTGCATCTAAGAGAAACACACACACTCACACACACACACACACTTGGGTTTAAATGGGGGTCTCACTCTGACATGCACTTGACACTTTGCTGGCTCTTCACACACATACACATACACACACACACACACACACACACACACACACACACACACTGACACCCACACAGAAGGCACACACAAAAAGTATGCTCCAACTATTCAAAAACTTTGAGGGGGTGTAAGATGCCAGAGGCCCCATAGGGATGTCAAAGTTAATGCCTGTGATGTTTACAAATTGGCCTGTGAATTAACGCGAGCGACTGGGAGAAGTCAATTGGGTCCTTTGTCTGGATTGCTGGGAGTGGAGCTGAACCAAGCGTGGCGCCTCTTGTGTTAGCTCTTTTTCTTTCTTTCTTCCTCCCTCTCTCTCTCTCTCTGTCTCTCTCTCGCTCTCTTTTTTAAACTTTTTTTTCAGGCACTTGTTCCCGTAATTGGCTGTGGCCCTGGCGTCGGAATTCTCAAGCTCCCTGGCTGTGCAGTGAATACCCACTGGCAACAGGCTGGCACGGGGAGGGAGGGGTGGGTGGGTGGGTGGGTGGTAGAGAGGGAGGATCACGGGAGCGAGGGAGCGGAGTGAATCTCAGACACGAATGACATTCCCCCCGCAAAGAAAATCACAGACGCATGGAAAACCGGCACGCTGCTCCTCCCCTGCACGCGGAGCCATGGGGGTCTATAGTATAACCTGTAGTTATGCACGGCTGAACGAAATCTGCCATAACAAAATGCCAGGCCGATTGGAAAGGGAAGACTTAGGCCCGTGCATGCAAACACACACTCTCTCACACACAAACATTCTCCTACACACACACACACACACACAGGCATGCACACCCACAAAGGCCAGAAAACCGACCCCCCCCCCCCCCCACTCCCCCCTTGTAAAGATCTATGTATCATTATCCATGATTACCTATTTCAATTCTGGGTCCACCTGTCATACATACAGATGAGAGCGAGGAGGAAAATTGAGGTGCTTCAACACATTTAGCCTGTGCTGCATTTTGTGTGAGATTGGGCAAAATGGCGCTATCCACTGGAGTATAGCAATGCTGCGTGCTGCTGATTATGGGCTGTGTGCTTTGCCTATGTGGCAGGTACGCACTGGGCCAAACCCCACTCAAAATCCATTCAGCACTTTTTATCCCCCTGAGATGAGGCAGGGTGCAGGGGAGGGGGGACCAGTGTGTGTGTCTGTGTGTGTGTGTGTATGTGAGTGTGTGTGTGTGTTTGGAGGGGGGGACATAGATGTGAGGTTTTGGGGAGAAGGGAGGGGGAGGGGGGTACGAGGTTGTTCGACATATCAAATCATTTTCACTTCCAGCTGCTTACCAGCGGGGCAGTGGTGTAAACCGTGCAGAGTTGGCGCCGAAGCTGGCCCAGATGTGGCCCGCATGTGTACCCGAGCAGCCAGCCAGGACTGTAGGGAGGGAGGACCCACATATTCTGGAGAACAAAGAAAGAAAGAAAGGAAGGCAGAAGGGATACATAAAGAGACAGGAATGCATATGCCAGGGCCAGATCTATATGGGAGTGGACAGTTAAACCAATGAAGGATAAGGACCTGAGCAAACCTTAAACTAAACCTTCAAGGACCCCCCCCCCCCCCACACACACACACACCTACACACCGTTCCTCCTTGAGCTACCTTAACAACAATTACCAATAACTTTGTTGTGTGGCAATACAGTATTATCTTACAAGTACTGAGGTAGAGACACATGCTATTACAAGCTCATTGCATACTGAGCGAGTTGCTTGATAAGTGGGTTTGAAAGAAGAGTGGTGTGTGTATATAATCTAATTGTGGGTGTGAGCCAGCAGCTGTGAAGACACAGCTGTCCCCTGTAATAATCCAACCACTATGCTCCACAGACCATACGGTCTACAGGTTTTGTGTGACCGAGAAGGCCTATGTGTGTGTATGAGTGTGTACTTCATATTTGAATGTGTGTGTGTGATTACATTTGCTACAGACAAATTGACTCGAGTACTCCGTGAAAGAGTGTATGAGAGAGTGAGTGAATAATAGGTGAATAATGTATGGGAAACCTAGAGCATACATATGGTATGTGTGTGTAGGACTGGGTAATCTACTACCATTTCTCCGGGTCAACAAACTGCACAGCGGCCCTCACATTTATTGACACTCCTAGTAAAGATGAGTAAAAATCCATTCTGGTGGTCTAAAAATTAACATTTGCTTTTATTACTTCACAAAAAGAAGTGGAATATAAATGAAAAAAGTTACATTTTTGCTTGTAAAAATGATAGTATTTCTTTATGATGTTTTTTTTTCTACTCAGCATAAATGTAATTCCCCTCAAGGTTTAAGAATCCCTCTTCATTTTATATAGTGAAATTCACCACATATTCCTCATCCAACAGGAGTGACAATTACTTTCCTCTCTGCCCAGGCTCCTTGACCTTTGACCTTTGTATACTGTGCCTAGTATTCATGCCCCCAAGGCCTTGCAAGCTGCTAGCTACCCTAAGGCAATGTAATGCAATGCAAATGGACCTGTATATACAGTATACTGTACTGTGTAAGAAAGTTGGGAGATTGGGAGAGCTGCTGCCCCCTCTGTGCATGGCTAGGCTAAGGCCATCAGGCAGCATGGCATTAAGGTCATCTGGCAAAGCGCTGGCATAGAGATAAACACAACACCTGCTGGCAAGGCAGTTCTCAGAAGCTCTGTTGACGGGCCCATGTAAACAGTGAGTACGCTGTGCTATAGGTGCTGAAATATACCCGTGCAAACACACACACACACACACACACACACACACACACACACACACACACACACACACACACACACACAGAACATCCACACACACGGAGTACATCCACAACTACACACTGACTCACACACACATTACAGACACAACTCTCTCTCTCTCTCTCTCACACACACACACACACACACACACACACACATACACAGTACATCCACAACCACACACGCACACATCACAAACACAACTCACACAGACACGCACACACACACGCATTTTCAAAGTATTCCAACATTTTTTTCTTTCTGTCAAGCACACACAGACCCACAAGCAAATGCTAACTTCTAATTCTCTCCTCAACTATGTACCGCAGTAATGTAATTAACATGCTTGTTCTCCGGCGAGCACAATTGTGTTACAAGATTTTACATTTAATTTACTGCACGCCCAAATGAAATGCTATCGGCCTGTGCAACAGATAATGAAGTGGCACAGCCAGCGATAGTGAAAAGGGTGGTATCAGAATCCAATTAAGGTGCACGACGCAAGCTCACAAACCGCAAGGAACAAATGCGAAGCAATCTTGCACACCGTGGAAGGATCAACCGTTGCAGTCACCCTGCGTGCCCAATACACACTCACAAACACGCACACACACACACACACACACAAACACACACACACACAC
This sequence comes from Sardinella longiceps, assembly GCA_027497455.2. NCBI lineage: Eukaryota > Metazoa > Chordata > Actinopteri > Clupeiformes > Clupeidae > Sardinella > Sardinella longiceps. Next base: position 5,070,758 of record JAODXP020000027.1, read on the forward strand.
ACACACACAAGCACAAGCACAGCAAACATGTGATGAGGAGGCCCAAGTCAGAAGCCTCTGAGGATGAAAGGCAGGGATATGACATGCTAGGAGGGTAAGTGGAGACCTGGGAAACACTCACTGGTGGGCTCCTATTTATTAGAATGTCACTACATGCTTATGGACCACAGAAGGGCCGAGCCAATGTGATCAGGCAAGCACATCCCAGAGTTGTATATACAGTATGTATATATGTGTGTGTGTGTGTGTCAGAGAGAGAGAGAGAGAGAGAGAGAGAGAGAGAGAGAGAGAGAGAGAGAGAGAGAGAGTTTTCCCTTTGCTCATGGCTGCTGTTTTATCAGATGTTTAAACAGAGTGAGAGAAAGAGAGAGAGAGAGGGATGGACTACTGCAGAGTCTACTCTGAGGCTTTGATTAATAATTCACAAAGCTATGAGTTGTCCCACAGGCGTTAGTGCCCCCTGCAATCCCAGAGCTGCCAACACACAATCATATACAAAGAGATACACACAAAAAGAAAGGGCGAGAGGCAAAAGCAAAAACACAAGACACACACACATCACACGAGCGCATGCGTGTGTGCGCACGCACACACACACACACACACACACACACACACACACACACACACACATACAGAGAGCGGGAGAGTACAAAGTATCATTCATTAATTAATCAGTTAATAGAACATTCTCATACATGCATACAAACATGAAGGCATTCAACAACATGCATAGGAAATGTGCCAACATCTTTCACTTGAAAGACTTAGCCAAAAATATTAGCAAGCACATTTAAAATGGTTGAAATCCATGTACAACGTATGGCCCATATTAGGCTACTGCTTTGTTTGATTTAAAAATGAAAACTATCTATCTATCTATCTTAAAGCGTAAATATACTCAAAAACACTTTCATGATATGCAGTTTTGTTGTAATACTGGCAAGTAGGGACGTACTGTAGTGGGCATTAGAAGCGTGAAACAGATGCTAGTTCTCACTTTTTCAAATTAGGCAATATATTATTTTATCATGTTATTTTGTGTACCTCCGCTAAGATAAATCCCCATTGACTACACCTCTGCTGGCAAGCCTCCCAACTGACAGTATATCTGAGGAACTCCTGTAGGCAAACAACACAGGGCTCAAACTGGAGGCTACCAGGGGTGTATTTAACTGGGGGAAATGTAGGCCTATGTGCTCATATAATGTGGAAATTTCAGGTTACAGTGTGTATTTTTTTATGCATCAGGAAAAAAGTATGTCATTTCATCATTATTAAACTGTTCAAGTGAGCTCAGGGTTTTTTTTTTTTTTAATGTTGTGTGCCTGAGGTTTATTTTAAAATTCAAATGGTGTGTAGTGAGAATTTCGTCCATAAGAGAAGAAATTATTATGGTTAAAAAAATTACACATATAAATGACAAATCACACAGAACCAAAATTACATTTCTGTGACATTTAATAGGAAGCAAAGTGATTTCCACCACCACGCTTCTTCTCAAATAGATTTAGTTTTACATTAAGGCTGAAAAAGAACCACAAGGGAAAAATCAATGGATGCATTTCATCAATGACAATTATTGACAAAATATCCAAAGAAAGACGATGTGAAACACTGAACAGGCATGAATATAAGATTACATGAAATTTACTCGAGGCAAACCAATAGTGTGAGTAGTGAACTAATCCATACGATGCAGTTTACATTTTTACCAGATTCCATCTACAGTTGTGAATTTTACACCAACTGTGAATACCACTCACAACTCTTCCCTGGTGCACTGACACGTTTGTAAGTTGAGGGTTAATAATCTCAACGCATAAACTGACTGATGAAGCAGTAAACACGAAATCTGCAGAGAGTGAACTAATCAATAGTCATATTGTTTGACGATGGAGAGAGCTGTGGATAGGTATGACAATGAGAGAATTTGGTGCCATGAAGACCGAATTAGCAAAACTGCAGCCAATATAACATTAACATATAATTTACCCAGTATCAGTCAGTGTCATATGCTGTTTCGAAAAAAAATCACTGCACCACGTTCTCTTAAGCCAACAGTGCTCAGCATCGTCAACCTACACCACTAATGATTTATTCACATTGGAGCACTGCTTTAAGCAATTCTCAAGAAGGCAAGACCTATGAAACCACAAATGCAGGGCCAACTAAATCTGCAAGAAGGGTGGTTACCTCTCTAAAACAAGTTACCTTACAGTCATAAAAAAGATAAACAAATAAAACAAAAACTGTATTAGGTTGGGATTAAAATGAAGAAAATTAAAACATACTTGACAGAACTACACACACACACACACACACACACACACACACACACACACACACTTTCCTGGTGTTAGTGAAAAAATAAATGAAGGCCCTTGTAAGACATCCCAACTGTCCTAATTCAGAAATAATTCTCATTTGTACAAAAAACATAATTAACATAATGTAATTTTTAAAAGGCAACATAAAGCCTAACATGAAAAAGTGAAATCTCTACAGTTCTGTGTGCAAGACTACACAATCTTATGACCCTACCAAAAAGTGAGTCCCTGAAGTGCATCAAGTCACCTACCATTTACACTGGTGATCGTGTGTATTAATATTTGTTAGTTAATGCACATTAATAACTGTGAATGTTAGTTGGGCTTGATTAGAATAATTTAGAAATAAACTCTTCCTACACGCACATTATTTTCATTTTTTAAAGTATATGATTACAACTTTGACCAATGTGAGTTACTGTACGTACTGATTTTGTGCATGCCTAGCAAAAACACTCAAAGGCACAATCTGTAAATCTAGAAAGAGGGTTGTTAATATCTGACCCCAACTAACTACCTCCCCAATCAGGCTACACCCTTCCCTTTTGCACTGCTGTAGCGACAGATTTTGCTTGTGAATATAGAATGACACTATGTTTGCATTCCATTTGAAGACCATACCAAGGGCTGGACTGAACATTGGTACACTAACAGAATCAATGTAGAGCTTTGAGAGAGAGAGAGAGAGAGAGAGAGAGAGAGAGAGAGAGAGAGAGAGGAGGAGAAAAAAACAGTGAAAATTATTATTATCATTAACTCTGCCTTCACACGATAATGAAAATAAAAGGCTTTTTAAACTTTGGATACAAAATATAGGACTTGCCAGACACAAGCATCAACCAACTTATTATTATAAGATTCAACATAATATTTTCAAAAGCTAAAACAAAAACACCATTCAAAAAAGGCAACTTGAAACAGTGCAACTGCTACTCAGTGGAACAAATAGGTAACCCGTTGTAGCGCAGGAGAAGCATCTGTTCGAGATGTTCATCGCTTAAGCGGCTCTGCTGGGGAGTGCAAAATCCACTTCCATGATTGAAGAGACGATCCACAGGAGCACTAGATGTGAGGACTGTGTTGAACTTGAGGAAGAGCTTATTGACAGTTGGATGGTCTTTGAGGGATTGCAGTGTCTTTGTCGCCCCATCAAGGTAGCGTTGAACCTCCCCTTTCGGACCACATCGGTTGCTTGAGCCCCCCGGTCCGAAGTTGAAGAAGTCCTCCACCAGCTGGTCATCCTCCTCCTCCTCGTCGTCTTCTGCACCAGGGTCAATATGAGCAGCCTCGGCGATCAATGCCGTTCTCAACTCATCTTTTTCAGCACCAGTAAGCCACCAAAGGCGAAACTGTGGCATGGTTGCTGCTGCCATTTTGGCAAACTGACTAGAGAAGACTGGTGCAAACCTTCTGTCTATTCCCGCAAGCAGAATGTCAATAATGCCAGAGAAAATACTTGTTGAGTTTTTTTTCTCCCTCAGCCTCTGCTTCAGAGTAAGCAGTGTAGGAATGGCAAGCCCAAAGAAACATTTCTCTTCACCTTGAATTAGGTTGAAGGAGATTGACAGAGGCCTCAATACATTTACATATTCCTTCAAGAAGGATATTTCATTGGAAAGAAGCCTAGCCACATTGTTTTGGTCACAGAGTTCCCCGAGTTGGGCATCGCTGAGAGACATCAATTCTTCCACAGCCTCATACTGAATGTTCCAGCGGCTGGTCCTTGAAACAAGTTTAGCGGTTTGTGACTTTAATGGCGCTGTAATGTCCACCGTATCCTTTGAATTCTGATGGACTCTAGGCCATAGAACTGAGCATTTAGCCATAGTGCTAGTGTATACACTGCATGTAGTGTGCTGCATCAACGCTTTCTCCAGGTCCTCTGTGGCAACAAGGCTGAGAGTGTGGGCAATGCACTGCTGGTGAGGGGGCAAAAAAACAGATGCGCCCTCTTGAGGAGAGGTTGAGAGGATAGCATTTACGTCTACAAATTCACACCACTCACCCACATCCTCCTGGTCCTCTGCGCTAAGAAACTCCTGGAAAGCTTGTACACAACTGCTGCCACTGTCAGTAACCAATGCTTGGACTTTGTTTTCAAGGCTGTATGTAGCATGTATCTCATTAATCTTTGTAGCAACTGTCTCATATGTGAGTCCACCTTGGATCCTGGAGCAGGCAAGCGCTGCAGACTTCCTCTGTAGGTCATTAGGGTCAACCCAGTGACACATCATGGTGAGAAAACTCTTTTGGTGAGCTGTCCAGATATCTACAGTTGTACACACAGACAGCACTTCATCCAGACTCACTTTTAGCTCTTCTCTCATTTGTATCTGTTCTCTCTGAAGCCTGTCTGCCAGTGTCTCTTTGGTCATTACCATCATACCACCGCTTATTCCTTCAATGAGTTTCCTAAAGGCAGGCTGCTCCAGCAGGCAAAGAGGCTGCAGGTCCTCCATCATGAATTGAAAGATGAGCGAATCCACCATTCCCTGGGATTCATCGAGTACTGCGTCTTGCTCAAACATTTGAGGACTTTCCACTTTGAATTGCTTCACAGGAGGTTCCCACATTTGCATGACTTGGTCAAAGTTGCTGGGCCCAGGTTGTGAGTTTGCTTGTTGTCCTTTTGGGGTCTTCTGGGCTTTGAACAATTCAAATACTCCTCCGTGCCTTCTCTGAAATGCAACAAGAAAATATTGTTGTAGATCAGTATCACAAGTAGAATGTTCATATAAAATGTCATATAGTGGCATATAGGTTGTATACTGTAAGTGAAAGGACACAGACATTTTTGTTATATTGCTTAAGAACATACAACATCATCATGTCATGATATAGCATTATTGAGCATGTTCATTTCTACATCAAGTTTTATTATTTCTTATCACCTTTGTCATCCATTATCTTAGAGTAAAGAAACTAAATTTTGATTAATTCGAACACACATAATATTAATATAGCTGTAATTGCTGTGCCAACTATATACTTCATGTATTCTAACTGATTATTTAATATCTTGTGAAAATCAAGAAGGCAAAGACTGCAGATTTCCCTAAAGTCCTATTCACTAGGCTCTGTTACTGTCTATGGATATAGCCTAACGTTACAATGTTTCTTTTCTGGTGTGCATGAGCGATCTTCCCACTTTTATTTTGACATCTTCACTGCCGGATATGTCGTAATCAATCCTCGCAAAAGGAAACAAGCATCTCACAAGGCAAATTACATTAAGCTGCTGTGCAACTAAATACTATGGCTTCACATTGATTTTACAATTTTGTGGGTCACCTCGCACTCTTAATTGTAGTTTAAATGCCATTGCATAAAACATACTCAGGCACTTGAGGTCTTACTTCAATAGTCTACCGTCTGGCTCATCACCACAGCTCACAATAAGCTAACGTTACAAGTAACGTTAATGCTGCACAAAACGTGTCGGTTGCCTCGGCTCAAATAAGCAATGGCTATTCCATTACTATGTGAACAGAAGCAAATGAATACGATCACGTCGCTATGTTTGCAGGACACGTCTGATCATAAGAGGTTGAATGGTCATCTCCAAAAAAAATAAACAAACAAACAAAAACTGCTAGAAGCTGCTAATGTTAGCTTGCTAGAACAAAAGACCACAGGAAAGTTAGCAGAGTAAACTCACCTCCAAATGCTTCTTTAGATTTGATGTCGAATATCTGGACGTTGATAACAAATTGACCTTTGGCATGCACAAATTGCACATTACCACAACGTTTTTGCCACGCATATTTTGGAACGTGAAGAGATGTCGATATTGCCAGGCATTGAAAACATTTCTTTGAGATGGTTCCATTTGGGAACCAGACGTATTTTCTGCCATTTAGGACGATTCGCTCAATTTTAAGGTGAAACCACGTCTTTCCTAGATCGTAACATACATATTAATTACAATTATAATGCATCTGTAATCTAATTACTGAATCATAACTCTGATTACAAGTAATCTGTTTACTGTGCGATGCTGTATTTGTTTGGGTGTCCGAGGGTTAAAATTCCTCAGTGACGGTGCAGCGCGCACTTTGGTTCCGGGCTGGAGACGCCCAGCTTAATCTCCGTTACTCAACGGACAGTCTGTACAGTAATGTAATGTAACGTATATTGTTGAAAGTTTTTTCCTACTTCCATGAGAAACAGTAAACATTTGGTTGTCACACAACCTCAAAATCCACATCCCGGAGAAGAATGGATGCTTTAGATGCTTTTATTTCAAAAGGTTTCAAAAGGTTTTCTGTTGAAATCACAAGAAGTCAGCATAATCTAAAGATGGGGCAAGAAAATGACAACAGACTTCAGTGAATTCTGTCGGCTGCTAACATAAATGGCTTTATTTAGGCTATATTTTTAAAATGCCATAGGCCTCTCAACACAGTCTCCACTGGATTGCTACATAAAATGTAGCCCAATTGAAGAAAAAAAAAAAAATGGCAATGATTACAGGCAAAATTGGTTCATTTAATTGAGAACAGTGCAAGACCAGGTTGATATTCCTGTTGTTTGTAAGTAATACTTGAGGAATTGCATCTTGATTCCTCAAAAAAATAAAAAAATAGAATAAATGAAAGTCTGTCTATGACCGATTTCATCAGCATTTAGCTTATCAGTCAGGTCAATATTCAACAGTTCAGCCTCTTTAGGATATTTTATACACTTAAATTTGTTAGGAATAAAGGCAACCTATCAAGAAGGGCACAAGGTCCCACTCTGAAAAGAAGGAGTCTGTCTCCCACTGTAGGCCAATAAGTCAATAGGCCTATCAAGTATTTTTATTTAATCAAGAGACTGGTCTTGACTGTGAGACCGACACAAGTAGCAACATATTTCATGAAAGTTGTTGAATCGCTTTTTCTTTCTTGCATTGATTTAGCCGCGCAACAGTAAATGGATTTCATCATTGTGTTTTACTTTAACAATTTATTAAATTTTCTACAGGGCAGGCTTTGGCACCAGGTGTATTCTGTACAGCCACACATTGCATTGGGAAAGTTATGGCACTTTTTAGACAGACAAGTCTGTTTACCCCAAGTAAAGTGACTGTGAAGAAACATACAGTAAGTCAGTCTTTGCTTTCACTATAACTTCTCCTCCTGCAGAATGGCTGTACAGGTGCAGTCATGCAATCTGTCCTTTAACTTTCATTTGTAAAGACATGTTACTGACTGGTCAGCAATGTTCACTGATATTTCATGCAGCCTGCGAAACGGCAGCCAATGTTTACAGATGTTGGCATATCAAATCGATTAAGTTTTCGCTTTGATATACCCGCTTCTGAGATGCCCGCATTTCTCTTTGAGATGCCCTTCGCCATCTTGGTCTGCTTTGCACAGGATTCTGTCATTTTCATAGCTATCAACAGCACTTTGCAAAGAAACAGCAGGGCTGTGTGTTGATTCGCTCCGGATAATTCCTATGAAAAAAAAGATATGAAAAAAAAAAAATTCACTTACTACACAGTGTTGTGGAGTATCAGAATATACTGCATTATGCAGGCAATACACTAATTGGGTAACTGTATCCCTTTACAGTTAAAATAGATAATAATCCAAATACACTAACTTTATTCAAATTGATGGATTACTTTTACATTTATGGGCCTGCATGTACATTAAACTGGAAAGAATATTGTGTATGAAGTTAAGAAGAAACTCTCAAGTACTGTTATTGCTTGATGTTAGTCATATTCAATATTTAGTTTATGGGAGTGAGATTATTAAAAAGCAGCTGGCTCAGGCTAGCCTGGCAGGCCATCCTATAACATTAAAATGTATAGTATGGCATCGAGAGATAGACCGAAATCAATAGTGGGCGGAACAAGACTGATATCTTTCAAACTACTTCTGTATGCAGTAGGATAGCCTATGACCAATCAAATGACTGAACAAGATGTAAACACCAATTCAAAAGGCCGTTGTTTTCAGCGAAACCAACCCTAAACACATAGAGCGTTGTGACTAGATGACACCGTGGCATCATCCAATCAAATTCCCTATGGCTTGCTGCCAAATGCACAGGCTGAGCAAATTTAGAGTCTGGATTTCTAGGCTAGGCTCAGGCAATATTTGGTACAGAACTGGGCAAAATATGAATCCACCCCATGGTAAAATCCTCATGATCCAGAGCTGTTCCAGGTCATTAAGGTCGGTGCATATTTGGCCGAAATATGGTCCGAATCCATAAAAAAAAAAAAGAAAATGTCATAGGCAATTGTCGCCTATGTTGACAGTGCAGCCAGTGTAGAGTGCACTTAATCAATATTCATTGAAACTCAACAAACCAAAGAAGTCTTCATAGCAGAGGAAATGGAAGGAATTAACTGCATGATGCATTGTCACCCTAAACTGACAGCGCACCAATTACCAGTATTTAATCAGTAATCAATAAGGTACTAAAATCATAATCAGCTGCATTTCGAATAGACTTTCCGCCATTGCTCTTTTCATTCACCTGTCCACGGTTTGCGAATCCCTGAGGTAGAGCAACTTTGGGTTAGTCAAGTCAAGTGGTTTTTATTGTTGTTTCAACCATGTACATTGTATGAAGTGAGATGAAATACCACTTCACCATGGATCAGTTGGTGTTACATGTAAACAGACAGCTACAATTTGCTAGTGGTCTTCTCCAGCCGGCACAAACTAAATTTTGCTCCCCAGCAAATTCTTGAATTTTTTCATGATGTTGCAATATACTTTGTGGCCATATCCCACCTGCATTCTCCTTTAACTTGGTGTTTCTCCTGTATTTTTGTGTAATAGGCCTAGCCTGGCAAGCCATCCTATAACATTAAAATGTATAGTCTGGTATCGATAAAAAGACCCAACTCAATTGTGGGTGGAACTAGGCAAAACTGTTCTTTACGCAATAGGATAGCACTATGACCATTCAGAGGAACGAACAAGCTGTAAACACCATTCAAAAGACTGTTGTTTTTGGCAAAGCCTGCTGCCCTATGACTCTTTAAACACATAGAGCGTTGTGATTAGTGAACACCAACGGTGTCCGTCCAATCAAATTCCCTATGGCTTGGTACCAGACATACTTGCTGGGCAAATCTATGTGCCACCGCTAGAGTACGTCTAGATTTCTATGTTATAGTAGGCCTATATATTCCGCTCAGTGAAGTCTCACTACGCCACCTATTTTCCTGCCAGTAAATTGCCTCAACGGAGAGGTATGAAAAGTTAACATCTCTGTCTATGGACACAGTAGTAAAGGTTGTATTCCATGGCTCTGTCCAAAGCTAGGGTTCTTGTCTTGAGTAGCCCCACTGATGTTGATGCGGAGGTTCTTTCCCATGGTATTAAATATGGAAATAGATTTTGTGAGGTTAGGCTATTAAAAAAAGCGCGATTTAGACTTTATCCATTATTTAAATAAAGGCTCAGATAACTGCATCATGCAGGTTTCTGATGAAATCACCTTCACTTTCTGACAAAAGTTGCATCAGTTTATTTCTGTTTTTTTCTTTTTTTTTTTTTTAAGATGGCATGAGTGTGTGAATATGCATGTGTGTGTTTGTTTGTATTGATGATTTGATATTATAAGCAACACATACAAAATGTGTGTAGAAAGAAGTGCTTATGAAGGACTCAAGTACATACGGTCCATTTCCTAATGTCCCGTCCGGACCATAAGCACCTGCACACACACACACACACACACACACACACACACACACACACACACACACACACACACACACAAAACCATGGCCAGTGTATAAAAATGTTTATCCTAATCACTCCCTAATGACTGCGACTTATGTCCTTAGCATAGTTGATTTGTTTCCTGGGTTTTAAAAGTAGATTATTTCCATGGTAGTGACTTAGCCTAAGCCGTTGAGAAACCACAAGCACTGCACTTCAGCCTTGGTTTGGGATTTTAGCCAAGACTAATCTGATTAAAGCAGTGTTTTTTTTCCTCCCTCTCTATCCTAACCAACATGCCACACTGCTTTCAGAGTTGTAGCCGGGCCGATAGAAGTGGGCCAAAAACAAATTGCTTTTAGTCAAGGCTGACAAGGCGTTCTGGAGAAAATAAAAGGTTGTTTGGACCAGATTAATTCTCCTTCACCGGGTAGCTTCCCATGTAGGGTAAGGCACAACTGCCCCCCAACCACTCTAATACACACACACACACACACACACACACACACACACACACACACACACACACACACACACACACAATAGAATGGTCATTTTAGTAGCCTACTCTGGAGAATGTGTCTTCTTTTAGCAATTTTGTGGGTAACACAAGTGTGAATTCCTCAGTGAATTAAGTTAGTCTGTCTGCAATTATATGCCCAATGCAGTGTGATGGAATAAAAATAACATAACTGAATACCCATATCTAATGCATAGGGCCTCTTCCTGTATTGTGATTTATTTTGATGTGTAGAGAGAAAGTCCAGTGCAGTAATCAAGCATTCTCGACAACACAGGATGTTCATTTCTTATTTGATGTCATATGGAAATGATGTCACCTTTTTGCACAACTTCAGTTTGACTATTGGACTATTTTTTTACTCATTAGGTACCTGACAGCTTGAAAACATTCACATATCCACACTGGCAACAGTTTTCATGAAAATTAATGAATAATCTGGAGTCCCGATCAAATAAAGCCAAATGCCATTAATGTTCCAGTGGGTGGTCTACAGTATAGCCTGCAGTGTTCCTCTGATTAACACACTTTAAATGAAGATGTGGCCATGAAGGCCACTTGTGATGCTGGCCCACAGAATGCTTGAAATTATGTTAGTTCCAGGAGGGCCTGAAACATAATTTAAGTCTTTGATTGTTAAAATGATTTCTCACCCCAGTATACGCTCTCTCTCTCTCTCTCTCTCTCTCTCTCTCTCTCTCTCTCTCTCTCTCTCTCTCTCTCTCTCTCTCTCTATATATATTTAACATATTCTTCTTCCTTGGATCTCAAAACTTTTCAAAAGCCATTCCTGGTTTGTCATTTTCCCTGAATGTGGACTTAAGTGAAGTTCTGACACCAACCTTTAAAGTTGGCTTTATTGGTTGACCCGGATCCTTCAGAGTGAATCAAGAGAACAATGGTGATGCTCACAGAATGATGGCTCCACTTGCCTTTGTGTGGTTGTATTATGAAAGACCACTAAAAGCCTTGCCTATCAACGGCTATGGAGATCTATCACAAATACTTAGCCCAAGGCCCTTCCAAAGCATGGAGCTTTGAATGAAAAATAAAATATAGCCAATATATATGAATAATAGTAATGCATAATAAAAATCTTTTGGCATTGAGAATGAAGGCTAAAAAAATGAAGAGGACTTTTAGCTGGGCTGCTGAACTCAGTCATGCTGTGGATTTCATCAGTGGGTGCCTCCATTGATCCGAAAGCTGAGAAAAAGAGGAATAGGAAGGACAAGGCAGGATGAAGCCCAAATGAAGAGTATGGGCTGCTGGACTGGCATAACCCCGCTGAAAATCACTGCTAGTTCAGCAGGCTGCAAAAAAAATGTTCTTGGTTTATGTTGTTAAAATAGCTAACAGTTAAAAAATATATATTTATCATGGAAGAGCTTTTTAGTTTTCAGTTTTACAGAATATGGTCTGATAAACAAGTAAGATCAATGAACTGTAAAGTCTCTTTATGTAATGGTTATTACACAAAATTGAAATGAAGGAATAATGCCTTTCTAAGAGCAAGAGAACACCAATGAGAACGATAGGTAGATAGATAGATAGATAGATAGATAGATAGATAGATAGATAGATAGATATAGAGAGTGAGATTGAAAGGGAGATAAAGCTGCAATAACACATTTTAAACCACGTATTTGTGATGTGGTATCTGTCAAAAGATTGTGCACTAAAATCTGCACACCGCAACCTTCAAATGGCTTTGTGTGCATCAAAGAGTGCTAGCCGCAGCCACAGCGTATGATTATAAATATTTGAGCTTACACAAACGTCACACCTGTCAAAAGGGTCTTAGTGCAAAGAGCAGGGGTCTGTAAATGGAGCGATGTGCGTTAGCATGACTGCACAGTCTTCTGGAGATATTATGCTGTTCCAGCCAAGCATTCACCAGCCGACAATAAAGGCCCAACTCTGAAACCTCTGAGGCAGGCATGCTTTAGACCTGACAGTCCATTTCTCTGGTTAAACGGTAAACATGTCCATTACAGAGCAGGGGCAGAGGGAGACCTGGATGGATTTTTTGAAGGGGTTGGGGGTGATCGGCATTTGTGTGTGTGTGTGAGTGTTTGTGTGTGTGTGTGTGTGTATGGTGTGTGTGTGTATAGTGTGTGTGTGTTTGTGGGGGATTCTCTTTTGTAAAAAGCTGATGCACAGTGATGAAACACCAAGCTTTGGGCACTGATTCACCCCACCAAATAGATCCCAGATGAGATGTGTGTGTGTGTGTGTGTGTGGCGTGGGGTGGACTCGGAGCTTTGAAAATGAGACACATAGGCCTAAACTGACATCACGGCATTCAGAAAGTCAAACAGTGGCACAAATTCTCTGAAACTTACTGATGTATGATGACCCCCCCCCCCACACACACACACACACACACACACACACACACACACACACACACACACACATTTACGTAAGACATTAATGAAAAAAAAAAGAAACTCAGGGAAGCCAGTTTACGATTCAAGTAGCATAGAAAAGAACCAATTAAGTGAGTCTGATTTCCTTTTGTGCAGGCACTTCCATGGACACACGTGTGTTCAAAAAACGAGGGAGAAAAAGAAAAACTGCAGAGAAAGCAATCGGATGGCTCAGCCTTCCTCTTCAAAAAAAGGAGAAAAAAAATGAAGAAATGGATTTGCTTGAGGGCATCTCTTCTCCTAGTCCATTATGCTGACATGAAGATGCAAGTGCGGCCTGCACATTCATCTCTTACTGTGTAACAAATCAGTTATATGAAACACAATCCCTCCGTCCCAAAAAAAACCTCACATTTTTAATACACCAAGTGAGACAATGAAAGGACCAAATAAGAAATAAAAAAAATGAAAAAGTCAGGAGAGTGATAAAATAATTAAATGGAATGATAATACAATAACCACCCTTCCTTATTTAAAACAGGCATGTAATGAAATAATCTAACGATGAAAATGGATCTGAATCGGTTGCTGACCTAGGTCAATAAGTAAAGGGGTCCAGCTGGTCAATCTGCCGTAGTATTGACTTATCCTAAATCTATTCTTTTGTATGGCTGGGGGTCTATTCTTCAAGGGGTCACATTAAAATGCATAAGATTCAGTTGCAGTCACCAGTGTTAGATAACCTAATTATTTGGAGCACATTTATAAACATATATAAATGGTTATCAACAGTGGCCCATTGTGTGAGAGTGCCCCATTGTGATTGTGTGTGCGTCTTTAGCACAGGCTTTATCCATCTCTGTCTGTTTTATCTGGAAGTGTTTGCCGTCGTGACTTTGTCATTCTCGTAGCCATTAAGTCGAGTTGCTTTTTTTGGAACCCACGAACAATAGCTTTCAATTAAATCTCGATATCGAGAAAGTGTGCCGTATGACTATCACGACAGGCTGTGACCCCTTTATTGTGGATTGTCAATCATTATGCCAATGCGCAAAATAGATGTTTGCCCCATAAAGCATGTTGTCCACCACAGTCATAGATTTAATACTTTCTTAGTTTTATTCCTCAGTGAAGGTGAGATTAGGGGAAGTGACAACAGCAGCAAGAATACATCTACGTTGTTTTTTTTTTGGGGGGGGGGGGGGGTTCACCTCACTAACCACCACCAATATGCAGCACCCTCCTAGACAATGCACAGTTGCCATTATGCTGCAACACTCAGCACACACACACACACACACACACACACCAATTGTAAAATATAGGAGTAGTATTACTCCTATATTTCACAATTGGTATTTACAATATCTCTCAGAGATAGTGAGCATTTAATTACTGTAGTGAGCAAGTGCTTGTGTGCATTGTGAACATGCATACACACTACTTCATGCGTGTATTGTGAACTATTGTGGCGATTGTGCTATATCTATCACTGAATTTAGTTATACAATATGTGTGTTTGTGTTTCTGGGAATTTGTGTGGGACTGTTTCTGTGTGTTTTGGTTTTGTGTGTGTGTGTGTGTGTGTGTGTGTGTGTGTGTGTGACTGAAAGTCAGCCCTGTCACTGCGCTACATTGTGGGAGGCCAGCACTGAAACACATTTCATTTTCCTGTCTCCTCTCGTTTAGCTCTGGTGACTGACAGCCTGCTGAGCCCCCGCACACCTGACAGCGACGACCTCAAACCTCCCGTAACCTCCATCTCCTTCCACCTCCATCTCGACCCCACCCCCACCCCCACCCCCATCCCCACCTTAGCCTGCCCTGCGCATCACCCACCCGACCGTGGCGTAGCTAGATGTCTCCTCATATGCCCTTGCTGCCGACATCACCCTCTCATCAGCACCAGCCACTTCAGTGTCAAAGAGTCCATAAAAGTGTACACAACAAGCCCCCGACATCAGTCTTCCGTGGTGACCTCTGACCTTTATGCTACCTGTGGTTCAGACAGATGATGAGCACCTGAGCTTGGTTTGCTGGGGTCAGCAGATATGTCTGTTACCATAAGCGCAGATACTGTGCATGTGTTACCTGTCCAGCCGAGTACTTGGAAACCCACTGATTTTTCGGTTAGGTTGTGACTTTAGGTTGGACACACACAGACAGACAGACACACACACACACACACACACACAGGTATATACAGGCACAGTAAACAAATATACACAAATAGAAATTTGACTCAATACTGTGCATGCACAAATATAATAATAAAGAATAAATTTAGAATAACTCAATATCACTGCAGTTTAACCAGCTGCGTTTTGCATACTTTTTATATTATATTCTGCACAACACATATTCTGCTCATACAGTACATGTAATCATGTACTGTACTTTAGCTTGTGTCCATTTACTTTAGTTTGTGTCCATTTACTTTTCTCTGGAGCTTGAATAAGCGGCAGTGTGTGTGTGTGTGTGTGTGTGTGTGTGTGTGTGTGTGTGTGTGTGTGTGTGTGTGTGTGTGTGTGTGTGTGTGTGTGTAAAAAAAAAGAAAGCAATAAGCGAGTTGAACGTGTGCAATCAAGTGCTGGGTCTGATATCCATTCTGGCTGCTCTCGAGAGTAATCTGCACTCCCATGTAAAAACACTGGCCCAGCTAGCGCCCATTACTGTCTCTCTTGTGCGAGCCAGCAGGGAAAGCAATGTAGGGATAAATTGATATATTCAAAGCCCTCGGTCTGTGCCACTTGTGCCATCCTCGCCCGATTTGTTCTAATGTGAAAAAATCTAATCCGGGCTCGGAAAGCAGATTATGATGCATTAAATTCTTTAAAATTGGAGTATTTTAATACCCCATTTGAAAAGGGGGGTGGGGTGGGGTGGGATGAGGTGGAGGGAAGGCGATGCAAGCAGATTATTTGAAGAGAGAGAAAAAAATCCCAAAACATTTGGAGAGGAAACAGCAAACAAACAAGTCATCAGGGTCCAGTTCATTTCTGAGAATCCACCAACACTCACCCTTCCGCCCACACACACACACACACACACACACACACACACACACAAATGCCTATCCGTCCCTTAGTCCGAGCAGGTCTGGCTATATGAAATAGAATTTTCATTCAAGAGCATGTAAGTCTGCACACATATCCCATAATCCCACACTCTCATCGTAGCGACTAAAACCTCTGTTGCTAGATGACAAAAAAAAAAAAAAATCTCTTTTGTTGAGTCCATGATCTGAGCCTTGCTGAGCCCATGAAACAGAAACGTTGGATTTCAGCTGTCTTTAGTTACCGAGATACCCTCATGATAGTACTTATGGAGTCTCCAGGATGTGTGAGAGGGAGCTTACTGTGAAATATTAGAATAACTATACTACTGTTAGTAGCAGTAGTTTGTGACCGCTGTTGTAAAACTCTGCTTACTTTAAATAATGTTGTGACACATTATTACCGTGCCTTTTGTTGTTCTGTTTTATTTATTTTCTTTTCATCCCCAGACAAATAAAAAGGCATGCCACATACATTCAACGAAGTTTCTTAGTTCTTTTTGTCTTTTTTAATGTTTACAGCTGATGATTATTCTGCTTATTCACTGGCTTAAGAAGAGCATCACCCCAGGGAGGACCCCTGACTTCTCCAGTGCAGAGAACCTGCTGTGCTATTATAAACAGTGCTTACTATTTCAGCTCTCCAGCCTTGGACACACACCACTGTCATTAATCTCCTCCAAGTTCTCTACCTCTGCCTCTCCTCTTCTTCAGAGCACACAACAACACACAACAACACACACAACAAAACACACAGAGAGAAAATAACCTGCTGGTTTAATGTTTTTTTTTTTTTTTTTTTTTTTTGGTTCAGAACAAAACAGGCTACGGAAGGTGTTCAAATGACAGCAATTTGTTTTGAAGTGCAAATATTTGACATTGCTTATGTGTCTGTTTTATGTGCTTATGTGTCTGTGTGTGTGTGTGTGTGTGTGTGTGTGTGTGTGTGTGTGTGTGTGTGTGTGTGTGTGTACGCGTGTGGCCACACACAAACTGAAAGGAAACATTTGAAAGTGTGTGTATGAATACAATGATGGATTGTGTCCACCCCCACACTCCTGATTTTGAAAGGGGTGTGTACATGTTTCTGGACAAGTGTATGCATTTGTGTGTGTGTGTGTGTGTGTGTGTGTGTGTGTGTGTGTGTGTGTGTGTGTGTGTGTGTGTGTGTGTGAGAGAGAGGGGGTAAAGACAGGGGAGTATGCAAGGCAAATTGCGTCCTACAAGGCGTAAAATCCTCAGAGCAAATCATCTCCAAATTAGGGGCTGCAGGAACAATGCACAGTGCAGGCGGTTAGTATTCAATCTCATTTCTGCTGTGCCCACAGGCTTGCCGTATCCTCGCCTTGTATTAACCTATATGTCCATCACTGAGGGAAGGGGGGGGGGCATTATTAGAAAACACACACACACACACACGCACACACACACACACTGGTGCACCAGATGTAAAATACAATGGAACAAATCAGCAGAGCTTGATTCAGTCTTGGAGTTATGCAACTCATTGATTGCCTGTCCCAAAAAAAGTTTTTTTGTTTTTTAAAGGCGAAAAAGCATACAGAATATAAATTTTTAGTATGAAAACACCACTCTAGGATGGAAGAGTTTTAAAACTAAAATCACACCTGCACTTAAGTATCTTCACAAATTAAACACGGAAGAGCTCAGTGTAGCCTACCATCAGAAAAAAACACTGATGGGAAATTTTACCGCAGCAAGGCTAAGTAGTCGGCACTTCAAAGGTCACCCTTTAAAAAGCTCCAATAATGCAATTCAATGTCTGATGGCCAGCAAAGCCAGTGAAAGATAATGAGGTATTCACCAAACAGCGAATGACTTTTTATCTGGTGTATCTACAGTAGGTAAGCTTTATTTCTTTTTATGTTGAAGAGAAATATGGCTGACTTACTACAGTATCTATGCCAGGATTTTCTACATCATGTACATTACTGACATTCATTTCAATGGCTTTTTTCATACATACATCATGTACATTACTGACATTCATTTCAATGGCTTTTTTCATACATGCAGTATACTGTATCTATGCTGACATACATCACATAGGCCTACAGTACATGCATGCATA
Source organism: Sardinella longiceps (assembly GCA_027497455.2). Taxonomy (NCBI): domain Eukaryota; kingdom Metazoa; phylum Chordata; class Actinopteri; order Clupeiformes; family Clupeidae; genus Sardinella; species Sardinella longiceps. The sequence continues at coordinate 5,088,803 of JAODXP020000027.1, forward strand.
CTGTACATCCATACTGCTCAGACAGTATACAACGCACGATACAAAATATGTCTCAGCACTTCCCATGTAAAGCAATCTGCAAACACTTCATGTTGGATGACCACTGGAACCCTATCTCTATCCAACTGAGGCATACTAATGTGAAACAAGCGTCTAAAACAGCTAAACTGCACAAATGGAGTGAGATACTGTTGCTAACAGGCTAAAGCTTACTCCAGGTGTAATTCCATATTAGTTTGAAGTTCAGATATTACTGTAAGGTTTTGGGTTTTTGACGTTCTGCAGGTATCTTTTTGATATGTACTGTATTTGTACAGATATGACAGCTGTATGTGCTTGTGTGTGTTGTGTGTGTGTATGCATGTATTATTAATGATAGTGTGTGTGTCCTGTATCCTATATGTATACTGATATGTGTGTGTCTGTGTTTGTATGTGTGTGTGTGTGTGTGTGTGTAATGGTGGTGTGGGTCGTTTGTGTGGTAATGAGACGCAGGGTGCCCATCTGCCCTATAAGCCCCTGAGACAGCATGCGACGCCCCACCCTACTGACCTTTCACCTCTAGGATTAGGATTGCGCCATGTGCCACAGAGGGGGCTGTGTGTGTGTGTGTGTGTGTGTGTGTGTGTGTGTGTGTTCAAGGGCAAGGAAAGCAGTAGGGACAAGGAGACAGGGTATGCCTTCCCCAAACTGAAATAGGTTATGTGTG
>JAODXP020000027.1:5094511-5102011 GCA_027497455.2 Sardinella longiceps
TGAATATTCACCCTTAATCTATAGCCCAAGGCCTGCATGCATAATTCATCATGTGCGTGTGTGTTTGTGTGTGTGTGTCTGTGTGTGTGTACATTCATCTGCTGAGACGCATCAACTTTTGCCGCCAATCATTATTTCATTATTTCAGTATCTTTTTTACGCAGAAATGTTCTAAAGTATAGAAAGGTTTGAGAAGAGTTTTAAAAGGATATTATGGAAGAATTTCTCCCGTCTAGAGCTCAAGTGGTCTACTGCAACCGATTGGTGCGCATTTCCTTCTATGGTACAGAGAAATATCAGCGAAATGGCATGCGTAATTACAAGTTCAAACTACATGAACAGGATCTATCTGCAAGAGAAATGAAAACGCGGAAACACAAAACAGTAACACTCCAGGGTAAGGCATAGGTGGTGTGAAACCCATGACAACATCATTCATCTACAACACCATACAAGGGGAAAGGTTTTAAAATATATCCAACATCGATAGTACCTACTGCAAAATTTAAGGTAGGCTCCTTGACTGAAACTATTCCAATGAGTTTCAAGATGGCGGCTCAACAACATGGCAATCAATATGGAATATGGCAGCGCAGTGTATTTTTAAATAGCAGATTCAAAGCCTACTGTACCAGATCCCTGTGATTTGCTGATGTAAGTAATTATTAAATAATGAGGTGATATTTTGGAATAAAACAACACATTTCTTGTTAATAGACAACCTGATATATTACACATCATCATTTTAACTAAGCTGCCCCCCCACCCATCCTGCATGTTTGTTGGGTGGGGGAGCCAAGGAGAGTATCATGGTCAAAAATTTTGTATAAAAGCTGCATAAAACACCACTGACAGTGGCAGTGAAGGCCAGGCCTTGTGAAAGAAAGTACAACTTCTCTTTTTTGGGTTTGTTTGTTTGTTTTTGTGTGTCTGTGTATGCGCACACAATCATTTGCAATGTAAAACAGCTTGTATATGACAATGCTATACAACACAACAGACAGCAGACAGAAAACTGAAAAGGCATTGAACCACAAATATATACTTGGAGGGAAAAAAACCTTAACCTTCAAAATCTCAGAAAGGCAGCTATAGAAGGCCTTTATGGTTGTAGTCTCTCTGTCTTTCTCTCTTTCACCCACACACACACACACACACACACACACACACACACACACACACACACACACACACACACACACACACACAACCAGACAGTCAGAACCTCATTGAAAGTGTAGGCTAACTGCCTTCTCAGATGGAGCTGCTGCTGCGGGCCGCTGGTCAGCACGTGCCTCCACTGCCACTGCCTACCCAAAGGCTTTTTTTATATCCCATCATGTCCTAAGACAGTGATGTGACAGTTTAAAAGCCTCTACCCTAGCCCCCCTAACCAACCCCCTTCTCTCTCTCTCTCTCTCTCTCTCTCTCTCTCTCTCTCTCTCTCTCTCTCTCTCTTTCTTTCTTTTTTCTGTGCTGAAAGCATGGCTACCTTCTTCCACCCAATTGCTTCATCCCATCAGGCCACATTAACCATGTAAAATATTTCTCATATGAGGGAACACAAAGGGCATAAAATGGTGCACTGACATAAAATGGGTTTTAAAGACGTTATTGACTTTTTAAAAGAGGACTCTTTGATGGAGACACAATTGTGTTTCCCCAAAAACAAATGTAAATATAATTTAGATAATGGAATTAGAGGTTCTACACAACGAATTGTGGATGAAAACATTTGGTAACTTGATTAAAAAAGTAGAGAGGATTGTGAGACCGCAGTAATGTGTTTTATTTATTGATTAAACGAGTTAAGAAATTAATGGGGTTAAATCAACGCAAGGATGTACTCTGCACCACTTCAATTTGTATTACTGATAAATCACTAGCCTGACGTGCTGACATGTTGGGTTTCTTAAGCAGTGCACCGGCAAGTGACCAAAACATTCATCTTAGTCATGCTTTTAGATGTGGACAGGGACAGCCTCTTCTCCCCCTGCGTGTGATGGCACTGAGGAAGCTTCATTCAGCCTGACAGCCTGGCTACTGCAGGAGAGGTGACACGAGTCCTAATTCATCTCTCAGAAACTTCACCCAAAATACTCCATCTTCAAAAACACAAGAATAAGTTGGACTTTATGTAAGAGAGTGCATAATGTAAATCAACAGGATTCCAGCAGTCTTTGACCAAACATGAATATGTAAGGCCTCACTCTGTATGTTGAAGCACATAATTAGATCCGTATTTGCATTTGTTTATTTGTCTCCATGAAACATGCTTAATGAGAATATATTATTCATATTTTTTAATCTGGAGAGATTTATTATGGTGTGGAGAGCCTTTGTTTTCAGTGAAAACATGCTCCCGACTTGTTAACTCTGAAAAGTTCATCAGCTCTTTTTATTCCCCCACTTCCATTAATTTGACATACACTAACTATCATTTCTCCAACATTATAAGCTGACAGATATTTTAACATCAGTTTACTGTAAAATAAAATGTAAAGATTCTATTTGACCACAACAATACAATGGCTTGACATTTTTACTAAAACACAGAGAGAAAGTTGGCCTTTATCAACCTTTTCTAATTAAAGGTCAACGCTTTCCACAGTTTAATGTCAAATTATGTGATTTCAAGGAGTTTGTGCCTTTGCTCTCTATTTAGATAGGGCCTCTGACACTAGACAGATAATATGTATGATTACGCTAGAAGCACAACATGCAGACACACACTATTCTCAACTCATTTAGATTTGCTGTCTCCCTTTTCGTCTGGAGGGGTCGAGGGGGTTGGTGGGTTTGTGGGGGTGATACAGAGATACAGAGAGACGCCGTCTGATTTGGTCTGTAACCTCTTCATCTGCCCCATGATAAGTGGCCGGGATAATTGCATTCTTGAAAAACCCGGGCCCAACTACTTGTTCCTGACATTCGCTGACACTATGGGGCTTTGCGAACACAGTAGAGGGGGGTGGCAAAAGCTCGATATAGGACTGTTGGGTGGTTGTGCACGTGTTTCGGGGCTCTGGCTTCACTGCTGCTAGGCTAAAAAAAAAATAAAAAAAAATGCTGCACAGCGCTGGACAAAAACCGGGGCATGCATTCACAGCTGAGATTAAATGTATGTTACCGCATTGGGTTTATGGGACAAGCACGTCATATGTCCTAAATGTGACACCGTAGTCTGGCTATTGAGGCTTGTGCGACGCCCTGTGAATACAGCCTTAGTGCCACACATTTGCAGCTCCTCTTATGCCGTGGCACTGAAGCAATTGCACAGGTCCATCAAATAAATGGCAGCCAAATACTCTGGAGGAAGCAAGGACATACTGCTAAGAATACAAAAATGTCGAGAGAAACACTTTAAAGCCCAGATGAATACAGGTGGCAGCTACGCGTGAGATTGAGCCTTTAACTGACACACAAGACACAAGAGATGTGTCAAGATGCTGGAAGCAAACAAGCACGTCTGTATCCATCAATGCAGGCTGTAATAACACAGTAATAATCAACATTAAACACATTAGAAAATAATAATTTACACACACACACACACACACACACACACACACACACACACACACACACACACACATATATACCGTACATACATACATATATTTTCTAATCATTCTAGCTTTTCCATGGTTGACTTTGAGGGAAGGGAATTTGTGAGGCCTGTATTTGAAAGGCTGACAATGTGAATAGCACACGCTGATGGAGACCTTATCTGACAGAGCTTGAAAAGCAGAGGAATAGAGAGAGCGGAGGAGAAGAGAGGATGGGAGAGGAGGATGCTGAGAAAGGCATATAAATGCATGTCACGCACAGCAACACATGTGTGAGGAACATGCACACACACACGCGCACACACACACATACACACAGACACCTACAGTACATACACACATACCAAAACACACATGCATTTTGTCATATGTATGCATTTTCTCTCTCTCTCTCTCTCTCTCTCTCTCTCTCTCTCTCTCTCCCTCCCTCCCTCACACACACACATGTACGCACACACAGAGACACACACACACACACACCAAAATATGAATGCATTCAGCGCAAATGTAGATCACGCTTTTTCACTCTATAGACCGCACAGGTACACCAGGTTACACTGTAAATTACTGACACAACCAATAGCCTTTCATTCCCTGTTGCCCGTCCAGTCTTTCCAAACTACCCGTATCTGCAGCCTGGCAGCTGACGTGTGTGATGTTCCTAAAAAATATTTTGGCTACCGGTGACATGGGCCTCGGTTAAGAATGAGAGGGCATTACAGGAAATCATACAAAGCGTTCTTTTTAGATACATCCAATGTGCTCTTCTGTAGTAGATATTCTATATTTTGTTTTTATCTATTACTAAATTCCCCAAACATTATTATTGGGGGGGTTTCTGCTGGGATGGATTCATTTCTGTGTGTGTGCGTGTGTGCATGCATAAAGGAGGATGAGTGTGTGTGTGTATAAGAGAGGGTGAGTGTAGATGTGTATGTGTATGTATATACCTGTGCGTGTGTGTGTATGTGTGTATTAGTGTACATATATGTTGCTCTGTCTTTCTCTCGCTCGTGTGTGTGTGTGTGTGTGTGTGTGTGTGTGTGTGTGTGTGTGTGTGTGTGTGTGTGTGTGTGGCGAAGGAGTAAGATACTGTGTTATTTGGAACAGAGGGGATGGTTAAAAGAAAAATGTGGTGTTTGAGTGATAAATGATTCATGTTCTTTTTGGGTGCACATCTGCACACACATGCCACCTGACACAGAGCTGCACACAGTATCGCCCATCACACGAGCAACAAACTGTACAGTATGTGAGTCTACAATGCTAACATAAATAGAATATGGTCTTTGCATAGATATGGGTAAAGACATGTACTGTATGTGGTGCTTGTCTATGTACTGTAAGTATCTGTGTAATTATTTTGTATAATTGCAGACTGTATAATTTTGTTGTACATTTGTTGTACATTTCTATTATATTTTATGATATGTATCACATTACATTTGTTAATTTCATGCGACATGTAAGGAGGGTAGTTTGTCATAATTCAGAAAATAATTGGGAATAACTGAAAACACGGAAACAAAAGGGCATGATCTAAAAAAAATTCTAAAAAAAATAATAAAAAAAAATCTTTTAATATAAATCAGACATGAGATTCGTGTCCAGGCTCAGGCCATGATGCCCTTCTTTAGTCTCCAGTATGCTGATGGTGTAGTGTTGGCCTGATCTGCTGCTGAGACCGTAGCACACATCTGAGGCGGCTACTATAGCGCTGCAGCATGAGGCTCCGCAGCATAGGCTAGCGTAGCCTAGCACGGCACAGCACGGCTTTTGCACTCGCAGACGCTGCAGAGGCTGTATTAATAAATAGGCCACAGCAGTGGCTTTTTTTTTTTCTTTTTTTTTTTAAACTCAGTGAATGCTTTCAGGCCTGGCTTGGCAAACTGAACATAATTAAAGCCTAAGGCAAAGGTTGCACTTTCCTTGAAATAGCAGGAAGGAATAACAGGAGGAAGACAAGGAAAAGGAGAAAGAGAGAGAGGGAGAAGAGAGGAAGAGAAGAGAGGGGGAAGAGAGGAGAAAGGGAATGGGAGAAAGAGGAAGGACAGAGCGGAGAAAGAGATGAGGAAGATGGAAGGCGAGAGGAGGGAAAGGAAGAAGAGCACTTGCTCTGGGAAGAAGAAAAGAAAGGAAGAGAGAAGAGGGGGGTTGAGAAGGGAGGGGGCAAGATGCGGCCGCCATTACATGAAATGAAACGATGACTTTTACCCTCCCCCGTATCTTTATTTCCTCTTTCCTTCTTAGTCTTTTTTTCTCTGTCTTTTTCAAGCGTGTATTTATTGTGTAATTTCTAAATAAATAATCCAACAAATTCACTACCACACTTCCTTGTCTGTGCTCTGATGTATTTCCATAAATTAAACTAGTTCCTTCACACAGCTTTTCTCACTCATTTTCCACCTTTTCCCCAAGGTACCTGGTTTGAACAGTAAAGGAAGGATATTATGTCCATAACAATTTCCCTCCACCTTTTTATACTGTACAGTAGTTTAAGTTGTATAGTAATGACTGTTTCCTATTTAATTGAATTTTCAAAAAATATTTATTTACTATATTTGTATACGTGGGAGCAAATTCATGCAATGAACTTTATGAACAGCAATGTACAGTAGGCTATGCATAAAATTGTGTGTGTGGGTGTGTGTGTATGTGTGTGTGGGTGTGTGTGTGTGTGTGTGTGTGTGTGTAGGTGTAGGCACATGTGTGTATCCTCACTGACCATGATGAAATGTTGAATAAGACCATGAATCATCATTGTTACAGTACATTCCTGTCCATACAGTACATTATAACTGGCTGATGCATTCCTTGCATACCATTCCCATTCCTCTACAGTATGCCAGCCTCTCCTGCTGCATCGCTGTACACTGTCAACCTTCCCGATCGACTTGCACACACACACGCGCGCACACACACACACATACACACACACACATACACACAGACATATACACCCACCATATATGTGTGCATGACCTGGCTTCATGGTGAGCTCATTTAGCAGCATTGTGTGTGTGTGTGTGTGTGCGCGCGTGTGTGTACTGCATGTGTGTTGTTCTGTGTGTGTGTGCATGTGTGTGTGTATGTGTGTGTGTGTGTGTGTGTGTGTGTGTGTGTGTGTGTGTGTGCATGTGTGTGTGTGCGTGCGTGTGTGTGTGCGTGCGAGGGGTGGGGCATGCGGTGTGTGTCAGGGCCCATTAGTGTCAGTGGCCTTGGGTGAGGACGCCACCTGGAGCAGGCCGGGTCAGGGCGATTCTCCGGCCCGCTTTTAGCCATTAAACATGCAATGCAATCAGATTAGGGCCCAAGCAGGATAAAGCCAACCTCATCTGCCCTGCTGTTAGCCAACTAGGCTAATCAGCTGAGGAGGGAAAGAGAGACAGAGAAGGAGAGAGAGAGAGGGGGGGGGTGGAGGTGAAGAGGAATGGATGGAGGAGGAAGGACAGGTAGAGAAAGAAAAAAAGAGGAAGCTAGGAGGAGGGAGGGTGGGAATGAAAAAGAAGAAGAAGAATCGAAGAAAGAAGGCAGATCAGAGAAGGAGATAAAAGAGAGAGTAGGCAAAATAAAGAGAGGGAATAAGAGATAAAGGTAGAGAGAGAGAGAGAGAGAGAGAGAGAGAGAGAGAGAGAGAGAGAGAGAGAGAGAGGGAGGAGTGGGGGCTCTCCAGGTGCATGGCCAAGCTGGGCTGAGCTGTGGCCACATCTATATATGGCTGCAGGGATGAGGTGCTGCATCTATCAAGCAGCCCACGGCTCGGCTGGACTCCCTCCAGTAACCTCACATACTGTAGGCTTTCACCTATACGTCATTGAAGCAGAGTCCGCACCCACACACACATACATACACACACACACACACACACCAGCACATTCAAATGCTTCAAATGCGCAAGCACACACACACGCACACACATGTACCTGTACTA
>JAODXP020000027.1:5104511-5139511 GCA_027497455.2 Sardinella longiceps
TGTGTGTGTGTGAGAGGGGGGGAAAGAGAAAGGATGTGTGTGCTTGTGTATGTGTGTGTCTATGTGTGTGTGAATGTGTATAGGGCAGTAATAATAACGGAACAGGGAGAGAGAGAGAGAAAGCCAGATGCTGTCCCATTTGGCCCCTCCCCCCTACATCCTTCTGCTCTCTCACACACTCTCTCTCTCTCTCACACACACACACACACACACACACACACACACACACACACACACACACACACACACACACACACACAGACATACATGCCTGCACATACTGTACACACACCTCGTGTTGTTCTGCATTCATCCTGAATGTGTGTGTGTGCGTGTGTGCGTGCGTGCGTATGTGTGTGTGCAGAGATCAAGCGGCATTTATAGCAGGAGCAGCGGGCCACATGTGTATCGGCCACCACATTTGGGAGAGAGAGGCACATAAAGGCCGATCATTAGCATCTGCTGGGGATGCCGGCCTCGTTAGCGTAATGGAGACCTCCGCCGCTAAAAGCACACCGTCGTCTCAGAGCTATATTTAGGACGGAAATTCAATCTGACAATTCTCTGGCTTAATTGAGGTCCTTTTTTAGCCATCTAAATGTCAACTAAATCCAAGCCTTAATTATAGGAGAAGGTGCATCTGACACACATTCACCACATTCCCTGATAATATGCCAATATGCACGCTTTACACACACACACACACACACACACACACACACACACACACACACACACACACACACACACACACACACACACACACACACACACAAATTGCTGGGGCATACACACACACACACACACACAAACAAATGACACATACACATCAGACACACACACACACACACACACTTTACTGAAGGAGACAACCAGAACATAGTCTCTGATATGCAGGCTTTCCCAACTGGGCTATCTGGGGGTAAATATGAAGGGACTTGCCCTCTGAGCCACACAGAAGTCCTGAGAGCCGTGACTGGGGGTTATGGGGTGACACTACCCTGCAGCACAGCCACCTTTTAAAGTGGCCAGGCCCAAATCCTGCCCTGCAGGGCTAAAGGTCTGCCGGGATTCATTTCTGATGTGTGTGTGTGTGTGTGTGTGTGTGTGTGTGTGTGTGTGTGTGTGTGTGTGTGTGTGTGTGTGTGTGTGTGTGTGATAAGCCTCTGATATGTCCCTGCTACACACTGCTGCCACACTAAATCGATTTCCATCAGTGCACAATGTAAACGTGACAGAGACCGGGCTAGAACACAAGCAGAGAGATGCTGTGTATTTTGGAGTTGTCTCAGAGCATGGCCGCAAGTTAGATTCTTGAATTTTACGACAGAATAAGTAAAGTACTATCTTATCTTTTTTATATATATATGGGATTAGGATTTGATGATGCACAAGTAAAACACAACCAAAAAGAAACTAAACAAAACAAAATAAAAATGTAACCAACAAGCAACAACCCAGATAAAAATGATATAAAAATGGTACAAACACAACTAAAAAGAAAAGAAAAGAAAAGAACACACACACACACACACACACACACACACACACAAACAAACACTGGTGTGCAATTAAAAAGTAACTAAGTAAAACAATAATGCTGGAGTGTGTTATTTGTTGGCTGGGCCACTGAGTTGTTCCCAGTTGCATGTGAATGAAATAAAATGAACTGAATGAAAGCGAGGCTATTTGTTCCACGGTCGATAATATCGCCTGGTCCCGTGCCCACTAGCAGTTGACCTCTGTCCGGCGAAGCACAAGGTCATCTGCTCGCGCACGCCTCTCGGAGTGCCGCTGCCTAATGTTTTCTCTCTCTCCCTTTCTCTCTCTCTCTCTCTCTCTCTCTCTCTCTCTCTCTCTCTCTGTGAGTCTCTTTCCCTCTTTCTTTCTCCCTCCTGGCAGAGGGCACCCAGTGTGCATGCCAAGGCTGGGGTGGGGGGTGGGGAGTGTGGGGTGGTGTGGTACAGGGGGCACCAGGAGGGGGATGGGGGGGATGGGGGGGCTGATAGACAGATGGAGGGGCCACGCTCAACAAGTGTGAAGCACAGAAGTCACTCGTGGAGCAGGGAAAGAGAATGAAAGAGAGAGAGACAGAGAGAGAGAGAGAGAGAGAGAGAGAGAGAGAGAGAGAGAGAGAGAGAGAGACAGTGAGGGATGGAGAGAGAGAATGATGAAGAAATAAATGGAGAGAGAGACAGATGGGTTGATGGGCAAGTGTAAAGTGCATGAGTTAGCTGAGTGGCAGAGAGAGAGAGAGAGAGAGAGAGAGAGAGAGAGAGAGAGAGAGAGAGAGAGGGGGAGAAGGAGAAAGAGAGGAAGGGAGGGGGGAGAAGGAGAGAGATGGGCTAATGTGACATGCAGAAGTTAGCAGAGCAGAAGAGAGACAGGGGTGGTAGGAGACTGGAGGACAGAGCAGAGCAGAGCAGGCAGGGGGTGGACAGCAAGACAGGCGGGGGGGGGACGGTTGGGGGGACGGGGGGGTGCAGGGGGTGATGAAGAGAGTAAATGAATTGAGAAAAGGGAACTGCGAAAGAGAGAGATAACTAAACTCAAACAGGGATGCAGGGAGGTGTGTGACAAGGAAGAGACAGAAGAAGGGGAGAGAGAGTTTGTGAAGAGAAAGGAGAGAAGATTGATAAAAAGGGGAGAGGGAGGAGAAGAAGGAAAGGAGAGGAGGAAGAGAAGGGGTGAGGAGAAGAGAGGAGAGGAGGGGAGGAAGAGAAGGAGTGAGGAGAGGAGAGGAGGGGAGGAAGAGAAGGGGTGAGGAGAGGAGAGGAGGGGAGGAAGAGAAGAGGTGAGGAGAGGAGAGGAGGGGAGGAAGAGAAGAGGTGAGGAGAGGAGGAGAGAAGAGGAGAGGACCTGCACAGATGGCTGGATGGCCCATGGGGCCCCACTGTCATTACGCTCCCTGGGCAGAGAAACAGGGAGCATCAGATTCATCAGAGAGAGGAGAGGAGAGGAGAAGAGAGGAAAGGAGAAAGAGGAGAGGAGAGGAGAGAGAGAACAGGAGGAGACGGGATAGGAGAGGAAATTGCAGAGGGAAGGAAAGCAAGAGAAGAGAAGAGAAGATGCTGCTGGAGAGGGAGAGGGGGGGGGGGAACGGACACACGCACACACACACACACACACACACACACACACACACACACACACACACACACTTACAAACACACACACACACACACACACACACTCATTCTGATCTCTAAATTTTATAATAGTTTGTTCTGTTACTACTAGTGCTTTAACATAATATACTTTAATTATTAGTTGTATAGCCTAATTATTGGTAATCATACATAAAGTATATAAAATACAATTATAATTACATATCTTTACCTTCCCTTCAATCTTAATTTTCTTGTCTTTTTTTAATATTATTCAATCACAACACAATGATATTCTGCATTCACTTAAAAAATGATTACACTCCCACACAAACACAAAATTACCCAATGTAGTGACACTGTTCTAGCTATACCATTTGCATATTTTACGCATTTAAACCCTTTGCTTGGTGCTTATCACCCAGTCACAAAGTTAAAGCAACAGTCCTAATCATGATTGCTTCTCTGTGTGAATAATGTACCTGTGGCACAAGGGCTGTGAAATCTCACATCTAACACTTGCGGTAGGCAGGCATGACGATGGCCTTTGCTATATGTATGAATCTGTGACATGCATATGATTTATAGATTGGGTTATTTTAGATAATGTGGCATGCACAGAGGAAGACAGAGAAAGAGAGAGAGAGAGAGAGAGAGAGAGAGAGAGAGAGAGAGCGGAACGAGGCCAGAGAGGTCCCTGTCAAAAGCTGCGGGTGGATCTCCACACCAGGACGATAACCCCGGCTAACAGACTGCGGAAAAGCCGCCAGTTCAACTTAAATCAAATTTCGGAGCATACAAAAGTCTATTACAGGAAATTAGGAAGAGACTAACATCTCGCCACCGCCATCATTCACTTTTATTGAGTCCACGGCGTGGCCTTTGGTGTATTGTGTGCGCTTGTCAATAAACGGCGATTCATTGAGCCAGAGCAGTTCTGACAAATTGCTGTGTATTTACACTCCACAGTGTCCTACAGATAGACGCACACACACACACACACACACACACACACACACACACACACACACACACAGACACACAGACAGACAATAGAAAGCCGAGAGAGAGGACGAGAGAGAGAGAGAGAGAGAGAGAGAGAGAGAGAGAGAGAGAGAGAGAGAGCAAAGGACCCTAGGGCTTGTGCGGACGTATGGCTGGACATTTCTCCTTGATCTTGCCCTTGGGATCCAAGCGTGGAAAATGTCATGGGCCTGCTTGGCTTTAAATACATGGCAGGGATTTTTCTTTCTTTCTTTCTTTTTTTTTACGCCTCTGATTTATTGGATGGGAATTGAATGTCAGTCCATGTCTCAGCTGAACTGCATGCGTGTACTATGTGAGTGGTGTTTAATATTTCATCGCCATGCCAGCAAACATTCTAGAATTCATCTAAACACTCTGCATCCGTTCCATTAGTGATAATATGGCAAGGAATACGGCACAGGGATTTCAACCGCCTACACAGAGAAGTAAAAAAAAAAAAAAAAAAACATCCATTTGCCACGAAAGGGAGTAAAGCACATTTAACTGTTGTAGACCATGGCTGGCGAATTAAGAACACGCCTGCTAGGGGAGAGATGTACCGTCATTTTGTTTCACTCAATATTTTCTTTTAGTCTGTCAAAGACAGCCTAAAGTGCAATACGTATGTGTGTGTGTGTGTGTGTGTGCGTGTCTGGTTGGTTTTGTGATATACAATAACCAGTCTGTGTTTATCAAACGTGTGTGTGTGTGTGTGTGAGAGAGAGAGAGAGAGAGAGAGAGAGAGAGAGAGAGAGAGAGAGAGAGAGAGATTTTCTTCTGCTGTGTATCCCTGTGTGTACATTTGTTTTGAGACATGTCTATGTATGAACATTTGTGTTTTGCAGTGTCCGTATGTGTGTGTGTGTATGTGTGTGTGTGTGTGTGTGTGTGTGTGTGTGTGTGTGTGTGTGAGTGTGTGTGTGTGTGTACATACCATTTCATACCTTTCTCTTTTTTTTCTAACCACTGACAATAGGCAATAGAGTGCTTGTTCTTTGCACCATCCTTCTGTTATCTGCATTTAAAATGCAAAGTGCTGTCCTCCCACCTAGCGAGTGTGTATGCATCCAGAGTGCATGTAGCACTGTGCGAAAGTGTGTGTAGCCTATGTGTGTATGGCGATTTTTACCGTGAATATGTGAGTGTGTATAGCATACAGTGCATGCATTAGTGTGTGTGTGCATGTGTGTGCATGTGTGTGTGTGATGCTCATTTCTGTAATTGCACCTGCAGACATGCAGCGGTGTGCAGAGCAGAAGCGGCGGTTCCTTGCAGCTCCACGGCTATCTCTAGTTTAAAGGCAAACAAAGACAACCATCCTCCACCTTCTCCACCCCTCCCCCACCTTCACCCTCTGTCTCTTCCTCTCCTTCCTTCTTATTCTCTCTCTCTCTCTCTCTCTCTCTGTCTCTCTCTCTACCCAGGCGTTCCTCCACAGATAAACGGAGGGAAAGCACTGCATTCTAGAACTTAGATCGTGACCACACGACCCTAAGCCTGACGAATCCTACAGAACAGAGACACTGACTGAGGACCGGGACAGAGACAGCGATGAGGAGAGAGAGGAAAATGGAAAGGGAAACTAAAAAAATAAAAATAAAAAAAAACGAGGGATAGAAAAAAAGCAAGAAGGAGAAAAAAGAAGTCACAGCTCCTCCCCAGTTCCATGTGCATCTCGTAAGATAATTCTGCAGTGAGCAGATCAATAATGCAACAGAGAAATTTAATATAAATAAACATTAGCAGCACACTGCTTAATTAATGAACCTCGGCCTGCAATTTGTCAGTGTCTTACACACTGGCCTCTCTAATGCACCATAGCAATATTTTCCTTCCTGCTGACCAAAAAAAAAATAACAACAAAAACACAAAACAACAAAAACAGAAAAACAAAACAAAACAAAAAAAAAACAACAATTAACAACTTTAGAAAATAAAATGAACAGGACACAATATGTATACTTTTCCTTTATTAGTATGGAACATGTGCTTCCATAATTCCACTTTTTTTTTCTTCTTCTTCTTATTGTGAGAGGATTTTAGGGGTGGGAGTGGGATGGGGTGTGTGGGGGAAGAGGGGGCATCTATAATGGTGGCTCCAAACAGCAAGATGCAAATCCATTTCTACGCCATGACAGTGGCAGTCATGGAGTCCGTGGCGGTCGGGGTGACATGAAAAATTGCAAATACCTAATGAATCCCATCTGCATGTGAGCCATCTGATCAAAAGCTTCATCAATTACATATTCCATTCATCACTGCAGCTATGACATTCGCCATCAGATAGAAGTGTTTGGTTAGCTCAACATCTGTGGCCCTGAGGTTATCAGAAGCAGATAATCTGGGTTTTTAAAAAAATGAAATAAAATAAAACACTGAACTAATGAGAACACTGAACCGAGGGGAGGGGAGGGGAGGGGAGAGAGGGGGGGTCATATCTTTAATCTAGAGTAGAAAGCACTGCTCTATACATTTAGCATTTCTATGGCTATGTCAACATCATAGCCTAAGCTCATATCCGTGCTTGTCTGCTGAGCGGACGTGAGGGTTAAATGAAGAGGCGCTTAAAGACGTTGTTGTCAGCGCTCTGGAGGATGGAACACACCCTAAATGTATGCAGCTTGATCCAAGCCTAATGACAAAAGCCTGGTACATTACTCCCACTAGGCAACATGTCTGTGCAGAATGCCATCACATGAGATATACAATGTCAATATAAAAATCAATTCTCATGTATAGACGAAATAAGCAAAGGAATATCTTTACATTCTTAAACACCCTCAGGACCCTCCTGATCCATATTTACACTTAAAAATGTATGGTATTGTGACAAGACAATGCAGCTGAATGCATAATACAGAGCAGAAAACATCTGAACGTCTGACTGTGTTCTTTTGAGTGCTACAGCCCGCTACACCGACACACACTCACACGCACATGCAAGCATGCACACACACACACACACACACACACACACACACACACACACACACACACACATAAATAAATAAATAAAAACATATCACAGAGTGTAGTGCAATCCTTGAGCTACAGTCACAGAGCATCTCTACTTTGGGGCAATCCTTCTGCTCAAACATGTGTTCATACCACAGATACTACCAGCCACAAATACTAAGCAAGAGAACGAAAGAAAGAGAGACAGACAGAGAGAGATAGAGAGAGAGCGAGAGAGAGAGAGAGAGGGAGGGAGAGTGAAAGGAGGAGGTATGTGCTAGTGAGTGGGTTTCAACAGCCTTAAGTATGCTATCAGTGAAGTTAGTCTTGTGTGCGTGTGTATGTGTTTGACTGTGTGAGTGTGTGTGTGTGTGTGTATATATGTGTGTGTGTGTGTGTGTGTGTGTGTGTGTGTGTGTGTGTGTGTGTGTGTGTGTGTGTGTGTGTGTGTGTGTGTGTGTGTGTGTGTGTGTGTGTGTGTGTGTGTGTGCGTGCGTGCGCGTGTGCCTTTTTTTATTTGCGGCAGTCAGGTTAATGAGACCAGCAGCCCACTTGATGTGGAGAGGGCCTGCCACAAAGCAGTGTCTCATTAGAGGCAGCCTGGCACGCCGGGGCTGAGACAAAAGGACATTCAGGGAGCCAGCCGCCGGGCCTGAATGCCTCCGCTCTGCTCCGCTCCGCTCTGCAACACACTACACCACACTGCACCACAGCACACCACACAGCACACCACACAGAGCCACTCTGTGCTGCTCCGCTCTGTGGAGTTGGCTCGGCATCGGTTTGGCGACCACTACTGCTGCCGCTTCAACAAAGAGGAGAGGAGAGGAGAAGGAGAGGAGAAGAGAGGAGAGGGGAGAAGAGAGGAGAAGAGAAGTGAGGAGAGGAGAGAAGAGAGGAGTAGAGTGGGTAGGAGAGAGGAGGAGAGCTGAAGGGAGAGGAGAAGAGAGGAGCACAGGAGAAAGTGAATAAAGGAGAGAAGAAGCAAAAGAGCAGAGGGGAGGGGAACGGAGAGGAGAAGAAAGGAGAGGAGTGGAGGCCTGCAGTGGCCCTGGCACTGGTCCTGCACGCGACCACCCTGGCATCATGCCAACAGGCTCCAGCTCTGTCTGACCCCTGTGTCTGTGTGTGTGTGTGTGTGTGTGTGTGTGTGTGTGCCTGTATGTGTGTCTGTGCGGTGTGCATTAGTGTGATGCAGAGAGTGTTTGTGTGTGTGTGTGTGTGTGTGTGTGTGTGTGTGTGTGTGTGAGAGAGAGTGAGAGAGAGAGAGAGAGAGAGAGAGAGAGAGAGAGAGAGAGAGAGAGTGTGTGGGGCGGCAACGGAGGATGGCCCGCTGGTCCGGACGGGTGCCGTGGTGACTGTGGTGGCTTCTTGGGGACGTACGGCAGTGCTGGCATCAGTCCAAAGGAGAAAGGGTTTCTTTTTTTCTCTTTTTTCGAGGGGAATAAGGAGAGGAGGGGGCTGCTCTGAGAGGATGCTGTCACAGCCTGCCAGGCTGCTGCATGAGCAAAACATCAGAGTTCTCCTCCACACACACACACACACACACACACACACACACACACACACACACACACACACACACACACTCAGCTGTACCTGACCAATTACAATGCCCCCTCCAAACATTCACCAGCATGACTGAAACAAGCTAGTCAAAATAAGGGTTTAGTTTAATGATGGATAATGAAAGAGAGTACAAGTCAATCACTCTCAGTAAACACGGGGTGAAGATGACTATCCATAAAGCTGAATTACTGTTCTCAGACCAGCCGCTCGTGTATCGACTATGTTTTCTCTGTTTGTTTAGTGCTGAGTTCTTCTGTTCGTTTTTAATTTTTTTAAATGTTCTCTGATTTAAGTGGTAGCCCAGATACTCCAGCTTTAGTCGTGTTTACCTACTGAGATTACAAACACAGAGGATTAAGACTGTATTGATAAAATGCATAAATTATATGCATAAATATAACATAATATACATTCCCCCGTTAATCCCATATACAAGCTTACCACTGTGTATATATACTGTACTACACATGCACAGGATATACGGTGGATTTACTAGATCAAAGTCCACCAGCTGTTCATGATGTATTGGTTGTTTGTTTTATATATAGTGAAATGTTTATGAACAACAACACATGGTGGAGGACATATTTCTTGGAGTGCTTGTAAATGCTCTTATTGTATTCTACATCTTGTGCATATTTCTTTTTGCTTGTTACACACTATACACATGCATATCCTCATTCCCTATTTCAGTGGACATTTATGAACCCATAAATATCTGCGCAAAGCATATTCCAAAGTGTACAACTGAAAAATCACGGCACTGAAAGGTAAAAAAGAAGATAAAAGCTAGATAGATGCATAGAGCAATAAGAGATATGAGGGGTGTGTGTGTGTGTGTGTGTGTGTGTGTGTGTGTGTGTGTGTGTGTGTGTGTGTGTTTGGGTGGAGGGGGGGTGCAAGAAAAAAAAAAGAAAAAACCCTTCCCCATCAAGAGGGCTCTCACCCAGCAGGATGTGTTTACCTCAACAAAACAAGGCAACATCTCTCAAGTCACGGGGTCAAGAGAGTTAAAGATTTTCTGCATTAGCAGGGATCCACGCTTCCTCCCCCTGCTCTCTTTCTCTTCCCTATTTATAGAACGCTGGCAGAAACAGCTGAGCTGCCTGCAATGATGTCACTTCTGCTGATGGGAAGCTTTGTTCCGTGGCGTGTGCGCATGCCACCTGGGTCTGAGCGAGCGAGCGAGCGAGCGAACGAACGAGCTGCTGTGAGATGCAGCAAGATGGCCGACGCTCGCCATCCTGCCTGCCTGCTATCCTGCCTGCCTGCCTGCTATCCTGCCCGCCCGCCCGCCCTCTTCGATCTCAGTCAATCCAATTACAGCACGCCCTCTGCACTGCTGCCCAAGCAGGCTATTCATTCCCATAGCATCAGCTGAGCTGACTTCTCTAGCACAAAAAAAATCAAAATGTGGAGGAATTTGAGCTTGCATCTAATTGATACAAACAACATTCCGGTGGTACAGTAAAAAAAAGGAAAATAAAATATTTCTTTTATTTCGTTTTACTCATGTGCCTGAGGTTTAATTTAAGCAAAAAAAAAAAAAAAAAAAACACCCATGGTGTGCTCCTTCACGGCATTCCCGTTTGTGTTCACACTACAATATAACACTGGGGCGGCTGAAGCGTTACTGGTGCATTACACTCTTATATATTTTTAGTAAGCCTTTGGGCACTTTCAGTGTCCCTAAAAGAACACGGTTGCCAGGCAACCCTTATTGTTGCCATGGAGATTCACGTGTTGGCAGCTGCTGCAATCAGCATTAACTCAAGGCACATATTCTCATTCCAGTAGTCAAGAGATGGCAGGCAACTAGGACACCAAGTCACTGGGATGGTAATCACAGGGAAACATATGTTCATTCATTACCCGCCGCATTAATAACATTATATGTGGTGGAAAAAAAGCCAACGCTCAAGCTTTGGTGCAATGATTGCTGGCAGAAGTTAAAGATCATTCCTGATGACAGACAACGTGCTTCGTCCAATTACCGACACAGAGTTGAAAATAATATAGGAGAGATTTTTCATTCGCATGTACTTGATCTTATTAAAAAATAATCATCTTGTAAAAACAGATGTGTTTTGAGTGAGTATATGTCAATAGATAATTACAGTTTTCACAGCTTGCGCCGTGCAAAGTGCATAAACATTGTTTTAAAAGACGAAATAGCTTGTGGGTTTATATGAGAAAATGCACTGATATGCATCCACTGCCGAAAACTACAACAGTAACATCTTAGCTCAGCTTACTCACCTGCTGTCTGCAAACTACATTAGATTTAGCCCTGCAAATGCAAGCTAATGGTAAACAAGGGAAATGCTACTCATTTCATTACACCGAGAGACAGTCACAATCTATCTGACAGTAATGTACAGAGGATGGAGGGGGAATGAGGATTATCAAGACAAACGGCAATCATATCTGCTCACTTAGATGACATTAAGCTAGCCAAGAAAATGGGACATTTTCACTAGATTCTACGGAGGCCAGTTGCTCTGTAAATTGATGTCTATGGAGGATAAGTGATATTCACTCTCCATTAAATAGTCTAGTGGTAGTGGGGGAAAAAAAACAAACCCGCTGGAACTGGGTTTCTCTAAAGCATTGGCCATGTAACATGGACCCCTCCACAGAGG
This sequence comes from Sardinella longiceps, assembly GCA_027497455.2. Classification (NCBI taxonomy): domain Eukaryota; kingdom Metazoa; phylum Chordata; class Actinopteri; order Clupeiformes; family Clupeidae; genus Sardinella; species Sardinella longiceps. The sequence continues at coordinate 5,115,811 of JAODXP020000027.1, forward strand.
AGCCATTACGTGCAGGGGAAAACAGCTACACCGGTGAGCTTTTCTTTACACCCCTATCTGTCATAGCAGGGCAGGTAGAGGCGTTCTTAGACTCTGGGGCCCCATTTAGATAGTGGAAAGTCAGGCTGATTCCAAGGACCCTATAAACTTGAACAGGGATTTTGAACATTCATATTATTTTGGGGTCCCCAATTTATATTCTTTCGCATGGCCCAAATTGTCTAGCAGTACAACTCCTGTAAAGACCCTGTGGAAAGCATTATGGATTTGGTCTACAGCTGTCTCTCACCTAAGCCTGCACCTCCAGGCCAGATTCAGGTCTGATACGGTCAAGTCAGGTCCAGTCCCCAAGAGCTAGCTAGGGAGAAATAAGCTGAGGCACAAAGATAGATGCACATAATTATCTCACCTCCATCTTGTGCTGAAACTCCTCTATCTCTTACCGATTGGATGAGAGAGGGATCTCAGATAGCGGGGGGACTGCGGGTCAGTTCTTGGGCCAAGGACAATGCTAACGATGAAGAAACCCAGTCCAACATTTTTGAGAGGTCTTCCTCTCGAATATTACTTATTTAGCTATACTTTCACATCAACACTGGGCAAATATACAATTTATATCTCTCCTCTAATCTCATGAACTGTAACAATCTGACAAAATTGTCAACCGCATGTAATCAGAACATAAGAAATTGCTCATGCAGTAGGCAAGCAAAGGCTACAGGAGTGTAAAAGTTGCTCCATGTATCATCACCTTAAGGTATGTGCTGGCGAGGAAGAAATAAGCTGAGCTAGGAGAGGCACTGACCTCCATCTTCTTCTCCCACAGGCTAAAGGGAGAAGAACCGGCAGGCTGGGGTGCTACTGATTATGTCTGAATCTCACACAGCACAGTAGGGTCCTTATCTACACCGCTGTAAGGCTCTCAGTAGGGGTGCAGAGAGAAGGGGAGACAGAGGGAGAGGGAGAAAAAAGAAAAGAGAGGAAGAGAGAGAGAGAGAGAGAGAGAGAGAGAGAGAGAGAGAGAGAGAGAGAGAGAGAGAGAGAGAGAAAGAAAGAAGCCACATTGGCTACATTAAATATTCAATTCAGCTCACTGCTGATTCTTGCTTGACTTAATTGAGATGGGTTGTTTAGGTCAATTTTGACCCCCTTTTTGGGGATGTTTTTATAGGTCTTAAAATCTTCTCTAATTTTAGGTACAACTACAATTAATGAGGATGCAGTAGAATGAAAAATGAATTTCAATAACTATATATGGGTGTTCCAAGTGTATCTAGGGCACATATAGTTCATTTGTGCAGGTGTGTCATTGCGAAATGTACAGGGCAGCAAGATTCAGTTTAAAAATAAACATGGTGGGACATTCTTCTACATGGCACCAGAATGTTACTCAACAATGTCCCCTCCCCAGCAAATAGAAAAACCTGAATTTCGACCTGTGTTAATATTTTGGACCACTGGGTTCAGGTTGAGTATTTCATATGGTGATTAACCATTCATTAGTGAGGTGGTTTATACAGTTGAAACCAGACACTGCTGTGACTTCCCTCTGTTAATGACTCCATAAATTACATTTTCTTTTGCATGTCGTTAATTGCCTGACAAAGGAAGAGACTAGGCAGGGAGTCCAAAGTGCCGCCTTTGTGAAAAAGCCCCCGTAATGGTCTTTTTTTTTTCTTTTTGCGGGTGGACTCGGGGTGACATTTAACAGCACAGTGTGAGAGAGGCTGTTGGCCTCCTCTGCTCCTACACGCACCTTTGACCACGGGTGATGTTTGAGGTAGAGTCTCTATCTAAAACGCCACCCTTTTTCTCTCAATAAAACACACTCAGATAACAAGAGGCCAGGCAAAACATACCGCTTTGACTGATCTTCATGCATAAACAGAAAAGCACAAATACACACAAACACAGAATCACACATATAAACATGCCACACACATACACACACACACACACACACACACACACACAAAACTACAGGAGGCAGGAGGATTTTTAGTTGTGTTGTACTCAAAAGAAATGATCAAAGAGCTTTAGCCTTACAGCAAGGTAAGCGTGCTTAATGTGGCACACAGCTACCATCCACATAAACACAGCATCACCGTAAGCAAAACAGATCTCTTCCTATGATTTTTAAAAAAAATCATTTTCTCTCTCTTTTTTTGTGAAATGCCTCTCATTTGCAATTTCCAAGCCCTCTTTTTTTTTTGAGGCAAATGGCAAATAAAATAGTGCCAAAGAGAAAGCAAAGGAGAAAGGGGAGATATGTGGAGATGGGGTGAACAGTGCTTTGAGGCCTTGCACCGCAGACAGTTCTTCCTCTCCCACTGTCACGCAAACATGGCTGATCGCCTCAGCTGACTCCAATGCCGCACCCCCCCAACCCCCATCCCTCCCACACACACCAACCCCCTACCAACCATGAGCCCCCATCCCCCCCTACACACACACACACACACACACACACACACACACACATACACACACACACACACACACATCCCTCCAGCCTCCTAGCTTCCTCTGTGTGTAACCACGGTCGACTCTTCATCATGTGAACCTGCTCGCACTCATCAGCAAGCAAAGCAAAGCAGCAAGAGGAAAGGCTTTCGCCTCCTCACGTGCATATCAGCAAATAAACTAGGTCACAGTGGGATAGGAGGGAGGAGGGTAAATAAATAAATAAATAAATAAAAAAGAGATTTCTTTAGCACAGAAGAATTTTGGAAAGGGAGGGATAACATTGTCAAAACATTGTCAGAATAGGGTGGAAGAGAAAAAGAGAGCGCACAGGAGAGACTGCAGAGCCTGCGTTGAATCAAAATCAAAATCAAAATATCAGATTAAAAAAAATGAAATAAATAAAAAAATAAATTACTCATCTGGACAAATCACAGCGTGTGTCAGAGTTACATTTGGAAGTGGTAGTAGGATAACATGGGAAGTTATCATGGAAAAGATAAAAACTGGTTGTGTCAAGACAGAGAGTGTCAGAGTGGTGTTTGACACATGGCTATAGCACTGCAGGTCATGTATGATCCACCATTACATGCATAGGCTGTGCATCCCAGTAGTTTCCATAAACACACAGCCTCTGCTCTGTCTTTCAGTGAACTACAGTGTTCATAGCCAGTGTTTGTTTAATTACATGGGATTGTAAATTTTAACAAATAGTTGAATTTTAGCCATTATTCCAAATGCATCAACAGAAACAGCAGTTGAAAATATACAGGATACATTTGTATTTGGATATATTTTGCATTATAAGGGACCTTTAAAGCCCTTAGATGTTTACTGGTGATACATTACAATTCAGTGGATAAGGAAAATGTTTTCAATGTTTGTTAACAGGAGCAAATAATTCATTCCAGATATTTTCCATCCATTAATTTCACAGTGCTGTATGGTGACACCTGACTGTACTGAGACTGTATAGCCTATGGGTTGAGCTAATTATTCCACGCAATGGAAACGAGGTCAGTGATTCTGGAAAAGAGCTCTGCATGGTATGGGCCGGTATTTATCATGCAGTTAGACAAGGCTGTAGTGGTGTGTGGCGCATAAACCAAGATGTGTAATGGAAACTCAGCCTACATTTCACACCACTGCAATTTACACTACTATTTACCACACAATGGCTTATTCAGTAAGCAATAGTATTCGCATAATTTTACTGAGTTAAGATGCGCTGCAGGTGCGTGGTGAAAAAAGCAAATGAATATTCAGCGCAGATATTTTTATATAGCGAAAGCAAATTTCAGTTTGCAAGTGAAGTTTGCATTTAAAATTTAACATGACTACTTTTCGTGCGTCTAGCTCAGCCTATTATCCTTAAACAGAAAGGTAAACAACTACAGAGGACAGATCAAAATGTCTGCGCCTGTTTTATATTTTTAATTGAAACAATTAACATGCAACATTTACAGTTATAAAATGTGCTAAGATTACAGCATTACTAAATACATATAGTCTGGTAGTCTGTTTTTTTGTTCAATTCATATGCTTTACACATAAAGCTGAACCAATTACATAGTCTACAATTATGTATTTTGATGGTAAGCATGTCGTAATTATTTCTGTGCACTCAATTCGTTGACATCTTCTCAACATCCGCCTGCTAAGTTGGTCTTTCGTTTGGAAATCTGATGACACTTGATAGGTCTGCTACACTTAATCGATTAGTTGTGATATTGCTTATTGTTGAGCAGGTAATTTCTAAGAGAGCATGCATGTAATTGTCACAACTGAAAATGAAGTCGAATTCACAGCCACAAGTAAAGGTAAAGTCAATATGTTTACTACACTTGACAAAACGATTAAGGGCTAAGTGCACATCATGCAAGACATCTCAACATCAGTCGAAAATCTCTTACTTGAGAGTGTTTATCTGAAGTCCCTTCATCCTCGCAATGACAAACGAATCCGACCTCAATATAGTCCAACATTTTTTAATTGTCACAGACACAACACGTCAAACTTATACAGTGCTCCAACAGTGGCCTAGTGGTAAAGTTATATGGGCTGTGGTGTTGCCTACCCTTTCCTTTACATTCAGCTTTACCTCTTTTTTCTTTACTCCCGGCCCTCCTTTTCAGCTTTTTACTATGAATTGGGGGGCTCTGGTCAGCCTTCATTAATAAATGTTTATCTGTTGTGAAGTTCGGAACAATAGGGGATGCCCTGTGACCCCTCAGTGCCTCGACCCCAGCGCAGGTTCATTGTAGGCGGCTGGGAAAGGGGCTTTGGGTTGAAGACCTCATGCACTGACCCGCGCAGATCTCGGATCGCCCCTCCATTCATACCCGCACCGCTGCAGTCGCCCGCAGCTTCCATTGTTTCAAGGGGAACAATGGCGTTTTCCCAGGGAAAATAAGCTCCCTTAAAATCTCTTTAAAGTTGTACTCCCACAGTAACCTACGACCACTCACTTCTTGGGTGCATTTTTGAAAATGTACCTTTTCCTTTAATGTTATATTCAGGCACCCCACATTGTCTATTAATATTAAATGAGCGTAAGTCTATTTGCACACTGTAACAATAGCTATTCTCCACAATATCATAATGTCATACCATTAAGTGTAATTGTGTTGTCGTGCAGCAATAAACTAGACACCTCCCAAACGTAATAGTATCAAATCCAGCGCGAACACTGCAGGCCTCTGCAGTACAGCCTCCGTCTTGGAACATAATAGCGTGACAGTGCTCAGTGCTCTGGCATCTAAAGAAAATGGAGTCAAAGTGTCGAATAGAGAAGAATTTACGTCTAAACATGTCTCGAAAGCCATACAATAGCAGAACACTTATTTTATAGACGAAATTAAACTTCTTCTCTGTAGAAGGGTATCATTTATATATCTTCATCATTTACAGGGTTAGATATTTTGGTATATTCTTTCAGTGCTAGAACATCCAGAAATATCAGCAGTTATGCAGGTAGCTATAGCTCTGTCTTGAATGAATTATTCATTTGACACTCGCTTCCTCTCGATAGGCTATAGCACAAGGTCGTAAATGTATAAATGTAGACTTATCCTACACATCTTATTATTGGTTACTTCAATATAAATATAATAACCAAACCCTGTAAAAAATCTTCTACGAAAGGACATCTCAAAATGTAAGAGCCCCAACACAGATGCACGTATCCTAGCTTTTTGCAATTGAATCCTTCAGTCGACTGAACTGGTGTTCCATTCGCGCGAGTATGAAGCACTACTTTGAGATTAATATTTATGTGCATCATCATTTATTATATTACAGATTATATAGTAACATTGTAATCGTTACTATATCGTAGGATATGTTAGAATCATGTGAGAAACATGTTTATTTCACTGTAGGTTGACATGTGACAATAGATATTGCAATTATATCTCACTCCTAAATATGTCGTTGAAAACTACAGTGATTCATAGAAGGGGCAAGAATACACTTATGCGTCGAATAGTAACACACAAAACCTCTCTTACATAGTAATAGACCTCTCAGGACAAATGGCCTTAAATATGACAAATTGCATTCAACACATAGACGCGACGATTATACAGTCTGCAGTTATTATACGCACTTGTAATCTTAGGGATTGAGATAATCGCTGATGCAACAAATCTGGGCCATTCTGATTTACAGCTCTGATACACAGGTTATGTGCAAGAAAATATAGATTGGACAGCATGGCAAAGGCCAGGACCGGAGAAACGTAAACGTTTGGAACAAATTTGCTATTTAAAAACATCTCTCTCTCTCTCTCTCTCTCTCTCTCTCTCTCTCTCTCTCTCTCGCTCTGTGTGTGTGTGTGTGTGTGTGTGTGTGTGTGTGTGTGTGTGTGTGTGTGTGTGAAAGAGAGAGGGAGCGAGAGAGATTTAACTCATTATAATGCATAGAAAGACCTGCCCTCTTTAGAAAAAAAGGGAAAGAAGCGCAGCCATGCTTTGCAGGGAAGCGAGTCTCTGAGTCACTGCTAGATAGACCAAGGCGTTTCACGGAGGCTTACGATGGTGCATCCCCACACCAAAAGAACCGGGAATACAATTTATTTCTTACACAGAAAACAAATCATGAATTGTTTGAAGAGAAGTATATAAAAAAGAGGAGTAGACTCCGGAGCGAAATCATTGGAGCGACCATCGTAACGAGCGACGAACGTATGAACGTAAGTAGGGTTTTTTCATGCGGCAGATAGCTTTTTTTTCACCAATAATGTACAAAAACACGAACAATTTGATAACGATCTTTCTTTACGCACAACACTATTAATGTATATGCAGCATGTATGGCGTTAGTCTATACTGCAATCGTGGGAAAACAACGGGACACCCTCCCCACGTTGCAGTTGCCATTGTTTTTCAGATATCAAAATGTCTGCAGCAATATCGCCAATCTTATAAATCTCAAATCAAGGGGAATCGAATACCGCATCATAGCGCAGTGCTGGAAATTCTTTGGTCTAAACGGAAGTGTGCAAGCCTATACATTTGCGTGGTGTTTGTTTTGCGGATGATGCGCAAAGACAATGGGTCCATGGACGGTGGGTCATCTGGGTCACGTTCCGAGTGGATCGCAGATATGCAATTGCAAATAGCGACATGGAGAAGCCGGTTGGTGTCACAAACTAAATGATGTTGCAAGATGATAGAGAACATTGTCGAAGAAGCTCAGCAGACGCTTTTTGTTTCTTCTAAAATGGCGTTTCTCTTTGTTTCTCCATCCCGATAACGGGCTAGCTGTACAAGTGCATCCGTGGTATGGAAAATACAGTGTAAATATGGCGATCGTCTTTGCGCTCAATCATGCAATAGAGAGAAAGATGATATGATGCTTGTCATATATATTACCTCCTATCAAGATTTGGTAATCTGCATTTGGAAATGAATATCCCGCTATTTAAGGGGATCGGGAAGGATGTATATCGACGATGTAACATATCATAGGAGTGCACCTGCTTATTAGGCTAAGTGTTTATTTGACTCCGCTAACTATTTACTTATGAGTCTTCACTCATAACAATGGCAGTTTTAAGATAATGATGGAGTCATATGAGTTAGGTGGGCTGTAATACATTCCAGCGTTCATTGGAACAATAGACAAGCCCACCACTAGGCTTTATGCCTATAGTCCTTGGCATTTAGCCCGGGAGATACAATATACATACAAATAATGTAAATATTCCTTCATAGTTTATGAATAAGGTTGTGTTAATGCAAACCAGATAAAGTATTATGATGGTTTATAATTGATACCTAAGTAATTCCACATTTATTTTTACAGCCAAAAACGTGGCTCAATCAGTCATTCGATGTTCCTCGACCGATTATTTCACATATTTCAAATGAGCAAGTTTACAGTGTGTGTGCACGGTGCACTTTGCAGTGCTTGCGTGCGTTCGCGTGTGTGTGTGTGTGTGAGTGTGAGTGTGTGTGTGTGCGGGCGTTTGGGCGCGCGTACCGGATTGCCCATGTTTGCATGAGTGTCATGTTATTGGCGTTCATGCATTCTTCCTTCAAAACCACGGACAGCGATTTTCTATGCGAACTCCTTGACTTCTTCAAATGTGTCCTAGCCATGTTTCTTAACATAGTCTACACTCATGGCATCGTCTTTGGGTACTTGTATGTCTTTGCGCCTTTGCAAGCGCCTGTAGTGTGTGTGTATGTGTGTGTGTGTGTGTGTGTGTGTGTGTGTGCGGGGGGGGGGGGGGGGGTAATGCGTGCGTGCCTACAGTGTGATGGGCTGGGATTTAAAACGTGATGATTCCAAATTATGTACTCCCTAAGTAAATGCACGACATAAGATCAAACAAATCGGTTTCCATATCTTTTCGACAGATAATGCATAAGTATAGCCTAAATGTGAAGTACAATGTTTGGTCATCAAGTTGTGAAGAAACAGACTAAAATGCTCGGGCCGTTTAGACAAATCAGGTTGAACATGATTATGTCAGAGGAGAACGCGTATTACTTTAGTTCAAGGACGCGGGGAGATGATCAGGACGTTGGTCGCAAACATCTGTTTGCCCAGTGACGTCACCGCCCCTCATGCAATCCTCTTGTGCTGAAGGCAGATGCCTTATTTGTTTGGCCGGAGAGCCATTAATCCCAAAGTCAGTCAGCACGGGGAAAGGACTGGACGCAGCGAGATCTACACCATTTCACACTGTAGGACTAGGAATATGCACTTCAGGTCCGGTATCTGAAGGATTTGTGGAGAGTACCGCTGCTTTTGTTGGTCCACAGCTCGTGGATGGAATATAGTTATGCTATGCGGTTGAGCTCACGGAACACTTGCGTCTAAGCGCCTCGTCATTGCATTTTTTATGGTACTTGTGCTTCGGATCGAGCTGGCACAATGATTTTGGAATGCGTGTTCTTTTCCAATGCGCTGTTATCTTCCTGAAGACAGTAGCCTATACCTTGAATTTCCAAAGGATATGTGTTGTTTTTATTCATTTCAAAGATGTACACCTCCTGACTTTAACGGAACACTCGCTAACATTGATTTTTTTGTCTTTTTTCTTCTTTTTTATAGGTACATGAAGAGGAATACAACATTTTTGTTTGAAAAGCAGATATTCTTTGAGGGCAGATCAAATGGTCCATCCCCTTTCCTTTCTCAAGCGGAATTCGGGCTGGCTATCATTTTGAATCTAGCTCCAAAAAATCTGCCACCGATGACGACTTTAACCCTTTGCTCTCCACTTCCCGTGGTCCGAGACCAAAGCACGCAATGTGCACTGGAATATTATTTTCTTGTTTACTCTTGTTTTATATGTAAGCTCTTCATTAAGAGCTAAAACAATCTATCTCCAAGCTCGACAGGAGTTTTATTCATCAGGCTATCTTTCCCTGAATTTTGTAAAAAATATACAAAAATCACACTGGTTTTCTACTTTTCTATTTTGGTCACTTAATGGCCAAACATTTTCATTATTAGTTAACATGACAGAAAAAACAGTTAATCTCTTTGGGCGACGCATTACATAAGTGGTATTAAGAATTGACGACTGACGCATTGAGTGTATCGGCGGTTAGAGGCATGGCAGCAGGACTAGCTTTTTCCAATATTAGTATTAGTCTATGGTTTTGTTTCTGTTTATGATTTGAGACTCTGGCTCTCCGTGTTCACAGCGGACCTTGATTTAATGTCTTACAATTAAGGCACGCGGTGAATGCCAAGAGCTGAGTCTTCTAACGTCAGCAGGACTACATATCGCCACCATTTTCTTGAATGCAGAAAATGCATTCTGTCAGGTATGGATTTTCAACATGCTGTCTTTTTTTTTTTTTTACAAGTGCTCTTGAAATCTTAATCAATAAAATAAATCCATGATGAATCAAATATTATCCCTGTCTGTAATCTTTTCATACCAGAACTTTTCGTTGTTGCCGAGATTATCACACAAACAAGGCGGTGTACGCCACGGCGCATGGTCTGGGAGCGCTGTCCGCTTGTTATGGTGCTGAAATGCCGCTTTCCGCGGATGAAGCCATTACATGGGCCTCGAGCATCTGCAGTTAAAACATTCGAAGGCTATTTCAGTAAAATGTGGACTGGGAGGCATATGCCTTATTCTGTAGCTACCATGTCATAATGTTATCACGAAAGCGCATACTCTGTGTTACTCAAAGTATATCTATCTCGAGTGTGCGATTTGCAGACTTCTAGAGGGTCAAACGACTTTCTCCAAAATTGATCAAATAAACAGTAATTCATGTAGAAACATATTTTAATCGACAGGCCTCGTTATATAGGGCTGCTGTCTGTGCATTAATGTGGCGTAAATCTGGAGAAAACAGGGAAGGGTTTAGAGATAATGTGTTCCAATATAAAACGTGAATAAATTGGAGGTCACATTACTGGAAAAACACACTGTCGATGTTAAAGTAATATTTAAAAAGAGACTTTTTAAAAACACAGTTATATAAGCTATGCCGTCAAATATACACGCGTGCCTGTGTGTGTGCGAGAGAGAGACAGAGAGTTGTGTGTGTGTGTGTGTGTGTGTGTGTGTGTGTGTGTACGAGAGTGTACGTGTGTGTGTGTGTGTGTATGTCACACAGTCTATGTGTTACCAGCATGTTGCATAGTTTATGCTACTCTGCCACCTTGCGGCTATTACGGCGATGACAAAAAACTCGAACGATTGCGCTCTAATTCAATAAGATATATGGCTTGGAAATAAGTATGTTGCTATAAATACCAGGATAAATACATAAAATTAAGGTCAAGATTGCAAATATATGGTCCCTACTACCTATTTTGTATGAATGGACATTTATAGAGGTTTCTATTGTACTTGCTGCTAATCCTAAATTCCTGTCGAATAAGAGGGAATCATATAATCGTTTTGTTTCAGAATTTTTGTTTAGTAGATTCAATGTAAACAAATGTGAGAACGTTGGTACTGAGTTTAAAGAGATTGTTTGGTGATACTGAATTAAGTTGTGCTATGTTTGCCATGAATCTTCTCAACAATGCCAAAAAATAGGTCAGAGCACTCAATCTTGGTATATACACACACACATCCAGTAAAATGCATTGCATTATGTAGAAAGCTTTACAGCATCACCTCATTCTAGGTGACTAGGTGAGGAAAGAGTAGGATAAGGAATCACTACTTCAGTTTTCATATTTCCACCATCTTGATTCTCAAAGGGGCCATGGCCCCATCCATCCATGCTAAACCTAGGGAAGCTGGCCAGTTTCTCTACATGCTCTTGCTGTAATTTCCCCTTCTCCAGATGTGCATGTACTCTTGCCCCTGGGGCCTTTCCTGAGGCAGAGAGAAAATTGTGCTGAAGGAGTATAAGCAAAATGCTAATCTCTCCCCTCCTAGCCTTCTGGTCAACCCAGTGCATTGCACTGCAGTGCAGGATTTGCCCACATGCTCTTTACATCATTTACACAATGAACCTCATCCTGTATCGTCTGCATGAGTGTTGACACAAACAATGTATTAAAGAGCACACACATAAATTATGGGTGCATACACAGCACATCCATACACACAAACTTTATTGTATCCACGGTCAATGCAACATACCTGATAGGCTATGACAGGATATGGTCAATATATTCCATCAAAAACAACAACAACAACAACAACAACAAAATAATAATAATTGTTAGCTCTGACAAGGGGGGACAATGTTCCAGTGTTTGGCCAAATTTAAAGCAAAGCAAATCGGAACCCAATCCACTCTGAATACACTGGTTACACTCTGACTCTATCATGCCAATTGTTGTGAGGTGGCGCCTCCTGCTGGTCATTAATGTTTTACCCCATATATGGGACACAAGCAAACATTACCCCACATACTGTATGGAGCACAAGCAAACACGACCTCACATATGGGGTACAATCAAACTGTGGTTGGAGATCAACTGTACCTGGGGTGTGTTTGTCAAAACCATAGTTAACAATCTCTGGGTGGTAAAGAAAAGGAGAAGTGAAAAAAGTAAATCATAATTTCTGGTTTAGGCCTATAAATTTAGCTTGATATAATCTAATGGTGATCTTAAATAGCCTATGCTGCACATATACTGTAAATGTATCATTTATGAATTATTGTACGAGTAAAATCTACTTGAGACAAATGCTCTTCATTCTTCCTGATTGAGATGCCAAGAAAAGGCTTCCACTCCTTCTCAAGACTTCAAATGCAGATCATCCAATCCAGAGTCTTCTTTACGTGGCTTTGTCCCTTACACACTCAGCTGAGGTAAAACAAGTAGGAAACTATATGCATGGTCAGGCAATCACTTAAAGAGCCGAAGCACTGGGGAGTGACATCCAGCAATTATATATAACACTTCCACGCTTCCCATGCAGCCACTGTAGGTCATTATTATTCTCATCATGGACAACGCAGTGATAGAATGACATGGTGGTGTGTGTGTGTGTGTGGTGGGGGGGGGGTGACTAAAAGCCCCTCACTCTCACATGAAGAGTATCGGTAATTGCTTTGGAGTGACCACTCCGAAATGATCAAATTGCTACTTGCTAAAAAATAAATAAAAGCTCCCAGGGTGCCAGTGTTGCTACGCAACCAATGTACGTTAAAGATGGACGGAACGGCAGGGTGGCTGTAAATCTTCTGCCCACTGCACATGCAATACTGTGGGGCCAGTGCCCTGGTCAAATGTAAAACCTGCACTCTCACACACACAGCCAGTGGAGCCATCGAAGGCAGCATGCCCCCTAGTGGAGTCTTCAGAAATTATCTGGGTTTGTGTGCTCCATGAACAGGGGGGTAGTGGATGCTTAAAGGTGTTTTTTGGGGGGGCTCCAAAGGCATTTTCCAACAAGACAGCCTAAAAGGCCATACCTTATCCCCTGAACTCTCACCCTAACTTATTTATTTAATTGTTTTTAAGAAGACAAACCCATAAGAGTTCTATTTGTCAAAAAGAAATGCAACTAATCTACTAATCAACATAGGTTTGAGTGTGTGTAATCCCCTCCCCCTCCAAACACACACACACACACACACACACACCCCTTTCCTCCCACCACCATCACCACTAAAATCTCTACATCTCTGTTTATGCATTGATGATGATATACTATCATTAATTAGAATGACCACCTGTTCCACTGTATGTTGTACTATGTAGCATTTTGAGCCATTGTCCCACAGTTCACATAAATGCCCCATTATAATTTGGGCAAGGTGAAAGCATTTTTACACCTACAAGCCATTTACTGTAATATAACCATTCTGGTAGCTATTGTTGAATTTGTATGATTTTACAAAAGTTATGGCAAAAAAGTCTGTGTCATACATTTAGAATAAACTCACTCCAAAAAATTCACTGTAAGTAAAACCATTTAGTTCACGTATATGCATAAACAAGGACACACACACACACACACACACACACACACACACACACACACACAGGACCTCCTTTTGGAGAACATAAAATAATATGTTCCATATAAAGAAAAAAGATGAAAGTAGCCATGAGTGAGTTTTAGAATCTCAGCAGATCTTGACATTTGCTCGTGAAAGATTTCATGACATTTTCATTAGAAGTATGGCACTACCACCTTGTGGTGAAAAGGAATTACTACAACCTGGGGCCATGACCATGTGGATGAAAGTCTATTAGTTATTGGTTGCAATTACTTTATAGTAATATGTAGGGTTAAATCTGTATAATTGCTAAATGCAATGCATTTTAGATTATATAGGCCTTGTTGATCTATGACCATTTACAGTAGCTGTAATAACAAAATAATGACTAAAGAGATTTTACTAATGGCAACACAGAGAGAGGAAATTAATTAGAAATTTCATTCGTCAAACTATATTGTGATGTTTAACAGATAATCAGAGAGAGAGAGAGAGAGAGAGAGAGAGAGAGAGAGAGAGAGAGAGAGAGAAAGACAGAAAGAAAGAAAGAAAGAAAGAAAGAAAGAAAGAAAGAAAGAAAAAGAGAGGAATAAGGAAAGACATTGATCATTTCTATTTATCATAAGGCCCTGTAGTGAGACTTTGCCTGAAGACTGAGTGGCATGGGCAAGTGCTGACTGGCAGAAAGGGGAGGGGGGTGGGGGGGCAAAAGACGACAGCGGAAAAGCAGCGGTTTGATCGCGTTGCAGCCTGCATGCGGGCTCATCTTGTCTCATTAGCAGTGTCTGATTGGCCATGAAGGTCTTTCCTGAGACGTGATGGAGTGCCAGCCCCCAGCTCTCGTCTGGTCCTCTGCAAGTACATATCCATTTTCTGTAGGAGCAGCAGAAAGCCCTCAGCCAAGACTCTTGCTGCTCAGCACCTAATAGGTATCTTGTCATGCTTGGTGCTGCTGTGATATAGTCGAAGCCTGTATTTTCTATCCTGATGGGCAAAAAATGGCTGTGGAGACTGGGGAGGATTAGAGCCATACAGATTCATGTCATCTGTAGCACATGCATGCAATCTACTGGGTCGGTCCTCAGTAAGCCATGTTTTTAAAAAGATTCAAATGCCAAAAGTGTACAAATAGTGACTTTTATTGTCTGTATATACCCTGAAATTAATGCAACTTTGGCATTATTTAGATGGTGGAAGGAAAACAAAATTAAGCCACTAACGCTTAACACTGAGCAGAATATTCAGAGCTTCAGAATAGCACTTGGATTGGTGGACTAGCAGCCTAACACTACCCGACAAAACCATCCAATTTGACAGAGATATATTGACACTAATATTAACTGTCTTTTGGATAGTGGGAATTCACACATGGTATACCAGAACCAATAGTTTGATGAAAAGGACATCTTCAATAGTGTCACGCTGTTACATTGTGTTGCATTCATTTGGGTGTGAATCAATCCATTGCTCAGTTGTTCAAGCTGAGAATGAGGATATTTCATACAACACAGACTAACACTTCGTTTTAAGTCAGCATTGACCCTCACTACATTTTAAGGGAGATTCTAAGGGGAAAGTCGCACTTCTTCTTGCTCCCTACAGTAATGGGACACACTACCCATAGACGTGAACGCGCAAAATCTAGGGTTAGGGGAAAAATTTAGATTTAGGGGAGGTATTGGGACAGGGCCTAAATAGTGAACACTAACTGAATAGGGCACATAAACTCACTTTCAGTTAATGTGAGTTTAACTGACATAGAGTATAATGTAAAACTCAGTTATTATTTTACATTATATTTTTTAAAAATCACTTAAAGGAGAGAGAATGGAAAAACATTAGCCTACAATTTGCTGCCGCTAAGGGGTCTAGATTTCTAGGCTAGAAAAAAAACATTTTTGCCTTGGCTTTGATGAATTAGGACAGGTTGTAAATGGCCAGAGTCATCATGAACATGAGGCATGGTTGTGCCCTCCATCAAATGAAAATCTTGAACTTAGATATTGCCAATAGCTCGATGGTGATTTTTGCCCTCAATAGCACCCTCCCCCTAGATTTGGGTACCCTGGAAGGCACCACTGAGGGCAAAAAATACCAAAGACCTGATGTCAAATACGATCAGTTACAGTACACGATCAGTTGTAGTTTAATTGAAGGCATTTTCAGAGAAGGCTTATTTTTTTCCAAAAGGACCATTTCAATTCCCAGTCTAGACATAACGTTTTAATTGGTAAGGTAAAGTTGAATATATTCTATTTTAATATCAGGGAACAATGAACAATACTCCATTAACCTATTCCATGTCACCTTTAAGATATTAAAGTTGGAAAGAAAGGTGTTTATATCTGCCGCCAGTAGATGGCGCGTTTGGCCCATATTGTTCTCTTACTCGAGGTTGGCTGCTATGAGCAACAGATGGCCTCTGGGGGGCTAAGTGATGATGAGATTCTTAGCATCTATGATGGGAGGACTTGTTGGCCGCACAGCCTGCCTTTACAATGGGATGATGACAAATGCATATTCAAATATCTCAATTTATGGTGTTCATCGGACACCACAGCCTACATCACGTTTTGCATTTAATCTGTGGTTTTGGCTGAATGCTTTTTATGAACAAAAGGGTAGGCTATTCTTTTAAGTTATGGTTATAGTAAACAATTACAAAGACCTATTCCCAGGCCCGTCTGTTCATAATGTATGTTATCTAACCGCCATTGTGAATATTCGCCTAATCTACATTCACATAAGTGTCATTATTGTCAAGTTGTCTTTTAATAGCGAAACATCCATAGACATCCATCAGACTAACACATCCTCAAACTGACTCAGAGGAACTCAACTTTCCTTGAGCTTTTCCTAAATGAAACACCTGCAAAACAAAGACAATGGACATTCCATAACTTCTTCACTTCAGTCAAACGTTGCTCTTCATCTGGGGCGAAATCTACTGACCATAGTAGGCTACCCTACTTGGACAAACCCTGCGGACCCAAGACCACTCTGCTGTTACGGTCAAGCTCGAAAAGCTGAAGATTTAAGAATTTGCACATGCTAAAAACAAAATATATCCATTAAGGGGATAAATGCAAGCAATAATGGATGCTATTATAGCGGTCGGATTGCCAGTTTAATAACAAATCATTAATTGTATAATAATAATTAAGAGGATAAAAGGTAGCAGAAGCTCCAGGGACAAAGAGCCTTTGTGACTCTGAATAAGAGCGATGCTTCCAAAGTCCCCATAAATTGAATACAAGAGAAAGCGTTTACTGCGCTCCAAAGGGTGACTGTGGCAACAACCAACACTTAAAAGACAGTTGTTGAGGTCCTGCACAAGACCCTGCGCCTGGCAAACATGTGCACTGAGGCGTTGCGTACAGATGGCGACGCGAATAATAGACCACCGAGCCTTTTATAAAGCTGTGAACGGCTCTTGGGATCAGAGAGCAGACCGAGGACTAACCAGACGGAGAGGACAGCTCGCACCCGGGATTGTTTGTTACCGTTTTAATCCTATTAATTAAAACGTTAACCTGATTGGGTAGAGAGCTCTGTCCCAATAGGCGAGTCTTCTTCATATTAATAGCCCGCCTTGAGATAATGATGTAAAAGGCTCCCCCTTCAGCGGCTGATGCTGATGGCTGTCGAGATCTCTGGAAGGTGAATCGGAGCAGGATAGGCGCCACAGCACATAGCCCAGCACTTCAAAAGGAGCTGTCGACACTACACATCATTTGACAAGTAGCGCAGACATTGACATCAACAGAGCTGCACAAAGGGGACAAAGTTACTACTGGGGACAGACGCCCAACGGTCTAAGTCGAGCTGTGTGAGACTATGGACCGGAGAATGAACTTGAGCGGTGCTGGAGACATTTTCCACAAAACTCTGAGCGCTGTCTCCAACAAAAAGATGGACTCTTTCAGACCAGGCGCGGGCATCGATCTTCCTTCGAGGGACCGCCAGTCGCCAATCAGCTGTTTCGATCCGTCTGACTCAGGCCCGCTCCAACCCGACGGACTGACAGGGGGACGAGGGTTGCCACATAGTCTTCCGACTGGATCTTTGTGCTTGAAATTCGGCGAGAATGCCAACAGGACTACGGCAGCAGAGAGCAGCGGCGGGGAACAGAGTCCCGACGACGATAGCGACGGCAGGTGCGACATGATGCTGATGGCAGATGGAAGGACAGCGGTGTCCGGTGCTAAGTCGGATGGAGGTAAGAAAAACAAAGAGCAGAAAGTCCTGAGACTAAACATCAACGCCCGGGAGAGAAGGAGGATGCACGATCTGAATGATGCGCTCGATGAACTGCGAGCGGTCATTCCCTACGCGCACAGCCCTTCCGTGCGGAAACTCTCCAAAATTGCCACTTTGCTACTAGCCAAAAATTACATTCTCATGCAAGCGCAGGCACTGGAAGAAATGAGAAGGCTCGTAGCTTATCTTAACCAAGGCCAGGCGATCTCTGCTGCTTCGCTGCCCGCGACCACTACCCTAACGCCGGGCTTAGGTGCGTATGAGCAACCACCTGGGTACCCCTTCCCCGCCGGAGTTGCAGCATCCTCTTGTCCCGACAAATGTGCCCTTTTCAACAACGTCACCTCCAGCCTCTGTAAACAGTGCACTGACAAGCCTTAGAATGCTTCTGAACAACTGACTCCTATTGACTTAGAAGCACATGCAGACTTAATATGGAGACTGCTGAAGAGAATGCCGTCGGTTTTATCCATTATTTAAAAAAATGGAGGTCAATGAAGAAGAATGCTGAAAAAAAACTTTTTTTACACACTAACACAAAACCATTCAAACATGCACCGTTTGTTCAAAATATACTTGATTGTGTACATAAAATAAGTAGCCTACTATTCAAGTGCTGGCGAGAATGAACATTTAAATAGCCAAACGCAAAAGTCTAGTCGGATTGCAAGTGGGAAAAAGAACAGACTTTGCTTATGCACTTGCATCGTTGTGGACCTGATACATGTATTCATGACCTGACAACATGCAACCACCATCGCACAAATTACAAAACTTTTAGGACATTTTAGGACCTACCATAGTTGATATCTCTGGATTCGCTTGTTATAGTCTTTAGGTTTTAATGATAATATGACAGAGCAGCAAAATGAATTGTACAATGGTACAAGTGTTTCACATCCCAAAGGCTATTGTTATTTCACGGTCAGAATTATTTTAGAGACATTATTATAGAAAGGATCGGCCAGTGCTTGCTTTTCTATGCTTTTTGTTTAAGATTTTTCCTTTTTCTCAGATTCGTATTTATTGCTTTATTAAGTCCGCTTGCACGGGAAGTTGTACTCTGCACTGGCACTATTGCTGTATAAATCTATGATTTCATACACTTCTACAGTGAGTCTGGGCTTATGACAGACTAAGGTTGTTGTCAGGTCAAGATATTGAGTATTGTGATATATAAGTTGGAATTTGATGAAAGATGGCCATTTGTATGTGTTAATGTGTTGGAAAGCTTTATTAAAAATATTTTGAACAAACTAAAACGTCGACATTATTGTCTGCTTAGTCAAGTTGCAGTTACATTATGATTGATCAGTCTGAAGACTTACTTTCTTCACCTTTACCTTTGAGGAAACAGAGAGGTTAAGCATTCTGTAGATCTTACAGTAGAATAATGATTTGTTCATTTTCAGCTCCAGCAATATTAGAACTTTCTCAAAGCAATGTTAGTGGGTAGCATGAGGCTTTAAAGAGAATCGGTCAGACATGGTGAGCACACATGCCCTGCGGCTAAAAGAAATGTCTGTTGGAATTACTTTACAGAGCTTGGGGGCTCTTAATTATTATTGTTATTATTAAAACGATTTCCATGACGGTGTGTAATATTACGTTAATTTGAAAACAACAGTGTATGAAAACTGTCGACTGTAATACCTACATTCGTTTAATGAAACACATCGTTAGGGCAATTAAAGCCCCTGAATGTGATTAAGGAACGTAATTACGACACTGTTCATTGCTGTAATTGGGTGTCTTTAATCACGGGACACATGATCAGCAACATTGCATGTTGGTGTGCATTGTTCTCTCTCTGCTGTCCATCAAGCTGATTAAGAATTAGATACGGCCAAAGGGCATACATTTCAAAGGGTGGTGGCGTGGCCCAGTCACCATTAAGTCATACCGTCAAGAATTAGGCGAAATCAACAAGGGGATAGGCGATAGCTAAACATTTATTGATTGTCACTGACATAGCAGTTTTAAATCAACCTCTCGTAATTATTTGTTTTGGTAAATACAAATCAGGGCAATGACAACGCATCTGATAGTTAAACACTGCTCGAGAGCAAAACAATCGCAAACAGTAGCCTAAATCACATTAAGTAAACGCGCAGGGGTACCACGAGGTAGAGATGACAGTTGGACAACTACTAGGCCTATAACTTATTTCACGGTTGGATCTATCAAAGTCGCATGTGGTAGGCTTTTTCAAATTTGGCGCAGAAGCCAAAGAAAGCAGTGTATTTAATATTTTTGTAAATCGACAGGATGAGATAATTATTCTCTGCAGCACAGATCGAAAATCTGACCTGAAATGATTTGGTCAAGCAATTCAGTGTTGCAAAAGAGGTTTAACAATAAACACAAGCAATGATGGACAGTAAATAGGCTACCTGATATTGAGAAAAGAAACCGCAAAAGTTTAAATGCTCTGCATTTGAAACAATAATAGTATCTTGCAATTTCAAAAATGATCCATATTATAAAAAGATGGGGATACTGGATTGACGGACACAACAATGTAAGACCATGGTTTTACTTTTATTCACGCATAGGTTTTGGGTGAAAACGTCGTTTGTTGCAATGCAAAACCAAATATTAATTTAAACAACACTTGCAAATAGGCAACACAAAATGAAAGGGAAAGCATCCAGGAATAATGATACATGCACTGAAAGAATAACTTTTGTTTGGCCTCTAACGTTAGAGCCTAAACGTAGAACACATAGAAGAATAAACATGTTAAAAAGTTTATATCCAGACAAGTTTAATTCAGGAAGCATATTTAGTTAAGCTATTTAATGAAATATTGTTGCAAAATGGTAGTCAATAAGAGGTTGTCTCTTTTAAGATTATATGCCATCATGATACAAGTGGTGATCATCCTCGGCTATAGGTCTATAGCCTACATTTTGCTAATCTATTTGGAAAGACTGATGGTTAGAAACTTAGCTGTAGCATAAACAAACATTTTATTTCAAAGAGGAACATCATAATAGAGCTTACACGAAGTTTTTACATGAGGCAATGTGCCATTTTCCTGACATTCATCTCCCGTTCCCCGGACCACACTTCAGGACCAGGGACAGCGCCATTTATCAAGGCGCGTTCTCTCCGAGGGAAAGCACCAGGATAATGCGTTATTACACAATCAGCCTTGATCGAATAGGCCAACAAACTATTTCAAGGAGATTTTACTTACCACCTAAACCTCTGGTGGTTATAATTCACATAAACAGTCACTTAAACAGATAGCCAATGGAGAGAGAGCATTGTTGTTGAATTTCAGTTTAAGACTTTCTTCACTGCCGAGTTCTCTACTGAAAGAGATTTTTTTAATATTGTGTTGTTGGTCGTTCACAATACATGTGGATAAATTGACAACAAAAAATATATGTTAAATGAGATAAAATAGTGCAGAAAATGATAAATGATCTGGTTATTACATTGAAAAATCCCAAAGACTGGTCATCAGGCGCACGGGAGGAGAATTAGAATCCAAAATAATAAATATGAATTGTAGAACAAGGAAATAAAATGAACAGCAGTTAACAGTAGTTTCACTTAAATAACACTCTTAAAGAGCATCAAATGCTCAATAAAACAATAACAACCGCACATGTTCACTGCACCACCATTGTATCACAGCTTTATCGACGTGATGTGTTATCCAAAAAAAAAACTCTAGGCTGCAAAGAAGATATTTCGGGAGATATTTAACCATTTCATTAACCATATTAATCCCAAATGCATCCATCATAACCTCCCTATTAGCTGATATCCGATTTAAAACCTAATTGCTCCACTTTCTCTAATGTGCCCACTTGGTGAATTAGCAATTTAGACAACAGTGATATTAGTCTGTCCTCTTTAATCCCCCAGCCTGGCACAGATGTGCAAACAGCACACAGAAGTGGTTCACCAGGGGCAGCGGTAATCACCCATCACAGTGACTCCGGCGGATAAATATTGTCAGCAATTACAGTCTGAAGTCAGCTATTTCCCGCGCCGTGTTTCTAAACACGGCAGTCCTGGCCACGTTCAGAGGACAAAGGTGACGCGAGGGTCCGGCAGCTCATGTTTGAAGTGAACAGCAGCGGGATGACAAAACGTCATAACAACATGAATTATGGATCAGAGCGGAATACATTATTGACTGTAATAATTAACCCCTGCTAACATGACAACTGCTTCTGGAATACCTATGGGAGAACAGGGGGCACTGCTTTCACACACAGGCGCGCACAGG
The DNA here is from genome assembly GCA_027497455.2 of Sardinella longiceps. Classification (NCBI taxonomy): domain Eukaryota; kingdom Metazoa; phylum Chordata; class Actinopteri; order Clupeiformes; family Clupeidae; genus Sardinella; species Sardinella longiceps. Next base: position 5,137,678 of record JAODXP020000027.1, read on the forward strand.
CACATACATACACACATAAGCACATACTCACTCTCTCTCTCTCTCTCTCTCTCACTCTCACACACACACACACACACACACACACACACACACACACACACACACACACACACACACACACACACACACACACACACACACACAAGGTAAGCAACCAATGAGGAAATAAACAAGGTCTGGACCTTGATATTACCCCTGTGACAGGCAGCTGAATTGGGTTAGATCTGTCTTGGATCTGGTGCTGACCCTGGAGTGTCACAACAAATTCAGGAGTAATCATGGGATTCTCAGCATGGATGCAAATATAAATGTGGATCACTAGGGCCAAAGATTCTATTTAATTTAATTAAGGCTAAATACAGTTTATAGAGTAAATAACTTTGACTTGGCATAATGTCTGTGTTGAATGTTCTAATTCTTGAGATTGTCCATCATAGTTCTGCTTGATTGTGACCCGCCGGAAAAAATATCTCTTTATGTGGATAGTGGGGCTACTGTGTACATTTCAGAAATGACACAGAACAGTTTTATTGCTTGCTTGTGACAGGTCAAATGAATTTTCTTGTTGAAGGCATATACAGTGTCTTGATAGATATGCGTGTGCTGGCAACTCTTTCTCAAGGGCAAAAAGCTGTAACTTCCACTTCATAACATTAAAAAAGCCTAACAGTAGCGATAATCAACCCCCACATTTTTATTCATGGACCTAATAAAGCCTTACCTGTCCTTAAGACATTTATAGGAAGGCTTGGAGGTTGTGAATAAAAAGAAAAAGATAAAAAAGGCGCCTTTTCATAAACCATAAAATATCCAATTTGCCATATCAAGAGACACCAGGATGCCTATTCATAATGTGGGAGTAATGCATGCTAAAGATGATAAACATGGAAATTCAAACTACACATAAGAGATGGAGGGAGGGAGACTGCATTGGGCCGTCCCCTCCCTATCTGTAGCAGCTAAATAATAAAAAAAAAAATCTGGGAATTGAATCATCCACGTCCTCGCTCCTATGCACATCATGAGAGAGAGAGAGAGAGAGAGAGAGAGAGAGAGAGAGAGAGAGAGAGTAAAAAATATGCAGCGTGCTTGGCCCCGCTACCCGGTGTCATACACTGTAATTCACCAGTGTCACGCTGCCGAATGCACGTGTGTAAACGTAGGCAAAGCATCCAGAGAGACACTGGCGGGTGCAGATATATGGCGCATTCAGCAACCTCCAAAAGCTTATCTGAGGTCCTTATCATGCCCATCACTCAACACCTCCTCAAGTGCACCCAGCCAAGCGTCTACTACATTTGTATAACCATGTAAATGGCTAGTAGAGCACAAATTTGTCCGCTTAGCCCTTGACCCCTGTCCGTTTCAGGAAGGGATTATTTAATCCCAGCTAACTGAAAGTTTCTCGTCCCCCCTTTTTTTTAAAGCAAGTCAGTGTTCAAACCCTCAGTTAATGAAATTAGAGAGCGAGAGAATTGGGCTAAGAAGATTTCTCATGTTACTGTCATTTTATTTACTGGGTGGCCAGGATAACATGCCTTTTGATTTTCAAGAATATTGACTTTCTGCCTGTCATGTTGGATAATCCTTCTGATCTTTGGAAATATTTTTATTTAGACTGAGATTAAAAAGCAATGGCGTTCCCTCAACTGGTGCATTAACCATTTTATTTCCTTCATAGTCTTGAATATAGCACTGTGTATAAATGGGTGGGAATATCACAGTAGCTCCAATGTTTGAAGTCGGGAAAGCTCCAGTGAAAACCCTTTGGTTAGGACACCACAGAAAGTCCCAGCTGACCTGTCGACCAGAGATTAACTGGACAATATATAAT
>JAODXP020000027.1:5144511-5152011 GCA_027497455.2 Sardinella longiceps
TCTGTTTGTTTGTTTTTTATTCTATCCTACAACACTCCAAACCAGTGGCCACAAACTTCTACCACATGCATGCATACAGTACATGCATATTAGGATATGTGCCTAATTAAACATCATTTTGTATTAGATTGAACAAAAATTAATCTAAAAGTGGTTTGTGTGTGTGTGTGTGTGTGTGTGTGTGTGTGTGTGTGTGTGTGTGTGTGTGTGTGTGTGTGTGTGTATGTGTGTGTAGGTGTAGGTTAACTGTTTCCGGTCAATCAGCTAATGTTGCAGAGTGAACCCACACTGTCTGGTCTGACACAGGAGGGGGGTGTGTGTTGGTGTAGGCTTGCAAGTGTGTGCGTGCGTGTGTGTGTGTGTGTGTGTGTGTGTGTGTGTGTGTGTGTGTGTGTGTGTGTGTGTACGCGCTGAGCAGGAGAGTGCTGGAGTGATCCATCATCAGTGTGAGGGAGACGTGCCAGAGCTCCTGGGGTACAGCATGCCCACTCTCCGCCTCGCCTGGTGCCTTTGTCTGTAGCGCCCCAGCAGCACAGACGGGGCTGCCCAGCCGGTGCCGGCCGGCGCCTACTCTCACTGCCCTCCTTCCCCAGCACACAGCCGCTGCCAATGCCAACAGCACCACCAGCAACACTATCAAATATATGTGCCTAAACCTAAACCACCAACAGCACTATACAATATGGATACACTTTATCACCAGCTCAAATTCTTGCAGCTACTTGTCCCTGGAGGATATATGTACACAGTATACATCTGACTTAATGTGGTCAATATCATATTCTGGAAACAGAATCAGAGGTCTGTTTTTCACCAAGCACTGAAAGTATTTCTATTGGTGAAGGTCATTATATGTTCAATATCATAATATATTCTCAAATCAGAATCAGAATTCTTTTCTTTTTCACCTAGCACTGAAACTACTTCTGCTGGTGAAGGTGAAAGTAAGATTGCCTTAACAAAAAACCATAATGTATATGGATATATTCTACTGTATATCAGACAAAAAAGATACTTCACACAAAGGCATAAGGATGTGCAAAGCAAAAACAAAATCCCACAAGGGCTGTACGTATTGTAAGCACTATGGCTACAATAGAGGCATGTGGCAAATGCACCAGTTAAAAATAAAGAAATAAAGGGAGAAAAGTGTTTGTTTCGGAAGATTTATGACTTGAGGAATGAAGCTCTATAGATGATGGTTAATTGGTTCTATATTTTGTATACATTTAGCTATATACTGTATATTGTATATCACAACTAGCATGGCTTAGTTCCTGTTCCCTCCCAGAAGCCTGAGACTGCAGAGCTATTTCTCCTGACACTTGACCCCCCCTCTCTCTCCCTCACGCTGTCCAACCAGGCAGCCTAAGAGTCCAGTGCTGCTTCAGGATGACTAAATGCACAGTAATGAGACCCAGACCAGGGTGGTGTGTGTGTGTGTGTGTGTGTGTGTGTGTGTGTGGGTGGTGTGTGTGTGTGGGGGTAGGGGAAGAACCTCGGCTCCCTTGTCTCCTCACACAACCACCACAGCCATCCCGACCACCACCACCACGTGCTGATGAGCAGCCAAACTGACACCCGATGAGGTGACATGTCAGTCCACAGCACTGGGCCTCCACTGCAGGCCTGAGCTACCGAGAGGGCCTTCCATTCCCATAACCCAGACCCCTCTACCACCACCACTACTACCACCACTACCACCCACCCTCAGGCCAATAGGCTTCCTTATCTTCAGGCTAAGAGACAGGGGCCCCTAAACACCTTCTTTTTAGTAAACTGACAAGGTTAACTTGTGCATGGTTATAATAATCATAATAATGTGATTAGAAAATGATTGTTTTTTTGTTTTGTTTTGTTTTTTAACTGGTGGTGAATTGGTGACTATGACAGGTGTGGTTATTTTTTTCTGATTTGGCTAGTGATTATTTTGCAGATAAAATAAAAGAAATAAAAATAAAAAAACAATAATAAAAAAAAAACGGCTATACTTCACTATACTTCACAGAAAGTTAAAGTGTGTAAATATCTTTTCAGACAACTGGTCTTAACGGATGTGTATAAAGATATTACAGAGAAGATCTCCTGTACGTTACAATAGACTTCATAGATGAAAATCCGCAGAGGCTTTGACTTGAAAGAAGTGAAATACAATGTATGAGAGTAAGAGAGGAGGAGATTAAAAGAGAGAAAGAAAGGGAGGGAGAAAGAGAACGATAAATGAAAAGGAAGATTAATACCCGTTATTACATTGATTAGATTTGCAGAGAGCTAATTAAAAGATGTTAGGGACAGCGGTCCAGCTAAGGATCAGTTGATGCTAATGAGGACCAATAGGCTTTGGCTCTGTAATTCCAGCTTTTAATGAGGATGGTTTAAATGTAAAGTTTGGTGGGAGGAACGCTGACGGGTGTGTGTGTGTGTGTGTGTGTGTGTGTGTGTAAGGGGGTTGTAGTGGGGTACCACAGGCCCTCCATAGTAATCTCCCTCATTATCATCATTAACAGTCATGTTTTACAACCTTAACAGGATTACAAAGAGAAAAAAAGAGCAGCACGACGTGAACAGGAAGTGGGGCAGAATTCAATTATCCTAAAGGGTTCTCGGCACAATAAAAACATTTTATTATTAGTCAATTAACAGGAATGGTTAATGTTTGAAGGTCAGGCTCCCCAGTCTTGGCTTACGAGGAGGTCCTTTGTAAAGTAACGGGGGGCCGTATTTTTTAATGTCTGACTGCCAGTCTTGTCTCTGGTGAGCGTTAACTCATCGCTGAAGACCGCTGGTGCCAGGTGACCTGTGGCAATACCACGTCTCTCTCTTTCCCTTCCGCCTCCTTCTCTCTCTCCCCCTCTCCTTCTCCCCCTCTCTTTTACTGTCTCTCTGTCTCTGTCTGTTTTTTTTAGCATAAAAATCCATTCTTATAGATTTTACACATATAACACATAAATAGCAAAGAAAACAGACTATAACATTCTACATACAACTGAAGCATGTGAGTATGAGTCTCTCTCTCTCTCTCTCTGAGAAGCATGATGTCATGGACCAAGGGTAGACCTCCTGCTGGTGGTTTGTAGCTCCCAAGGGTGAGATGCAGATATTATGGAGAGAGGGGTCCATTGGGATCATACAGAACTGCTAACACCCTATGCCATTGGTGAGACTCAAATAAGGCAACAAAGAATTACACAGCACTAGTATCTAGTGCTACAGATGTCAAATCTCAAAAGTTTTAATATCTACAAACATCTACAACGGATCATGTAACTGATGTCAGACATGTAGGCAACATCCTATCATGTAACTGATGTCAGGCTCAAGCTGAATAGCAGTGCGACAAACACACAACTTGCCAGGCTCACAAATTATTCCTATATTAAATAACAAAATAGCTTGTTTTATGACAATCAAAACATTACAGACTACACTGAGATGAACGGCATTTGCCACTCAGTTCTGACCTCAAATACTTTCTAAAATATGATGAAAAAGTAACCCTTAATGTAACTCTTAAATCTAATTGAATAAGGTCATTCTTGGGTAAAATATATAGTTCACACTACAAATAGATAATATACAGTGTATTACCGTAATTACACAGCATAGACTTTTTCCACTATAATCAACACTCTGGGGTTGAGTAATCTAAAACACCTTTATAATAAAGTAGCATAACAGTGGCGTGTTACCTCCTCTCTGGATGCGAGACTAAACTGAGCGCTAATGAGTAAACCGAAATTAGAGGTGTCATCACTTATTCATGGGATGATGGGTTATTAGCCAATGCGTCCTCCTGACAGATATACCTCATTCGTTTAGCACTGGGAGCTTTATCATTCTAATTACACACTACTCATCTGTCACTAATAATGAGTAGGGCTGCGAATAAGGCATGCTAAATGCTAACGCGCTAAATACAAGAAAGCCTCTTAATGGTCCTTCTCCACCCGATTGATTGAGCCTTTGTCGGATGCGTGACAATTACACAAGGGTACGCACCTGAAAAACGCCAGAGGTGGCAATGTCTCAACAATACACAAATGAGGCATGGGCCTCGCTTCAAGTAATGCTTCAAGTGATTAAGATGTCATTACCCATGTGGCACTTAACAGGGCATTTTATACTGTGTAAGGATTCTAAATGAAAATGTCTAACCTGCTAACAGAAAGGAAAAAAAAATCCCTCAACTTTACCTCAAAGAAGGTTACTCATTATCTTACACTAAAAGAGACGACATCACCTAGTCTATACTTTTCCCTGTGGATCCATGTTGTCTGTTGCTTTTTTTTTTTAAACTCTGTAACACAATGTGCTAAACAACTATCATCATTGCACATCGCCGCACACCAGTAGTCTATTCACAAACCTATTAAAGAAAATCAGCTTCAAGTGTTTTACATGGTGCAGATCTATCGGTCTGGCCGAGCTGGTCTTCTATCACAACAAAGCCATCTTATCCCATAGTCAGATCAACATAACGAGCCAATAGCTGGCCCGTGTAACTACCTGTAAAGCCAAAGCCTGCACCATGGCTCTGCCTGACCAGCCAAACACCTCAAGAGTTCAGTATTCCCTTTACCAAAAGCATAGCTAAGTTAACTAAGTTAGCTAAGTAAAATAACTAAGTTAGCAACTTTGTTGGTTGAAATGCAATTTCCCATTGCCAACTAACTATGCTTTTGGGAAACCGTTTTGGCACCTAAGGTCTTTTACAAAACATAAACAGACAGGTACCAGACACCTGTTCAGATTGGACCAAAGTGTCTTCACACTCAAGTGAGTAAGTGAGTGGGCTCTTAAAGCTAAGACATGGAAGCTGTGGTTGGTCGGGGTGGGTAGCTGTGGGCCTCCACAGGGAGAGGCAGGCAAACACAGCCCAGACTCACCTGCCACCACAGCAGATGGCTGATGTCATGTCTGAGGGCCTCTATGGCAGCATGTGTGGACACACACACACACACACACACACACACACACACACACACACACACACACACACACACACACACACACACACTGTCTCTCTCTCTATCACACGCACACACACACACACACACACACACACACACACCGTCTCTCTCCCTCTCGCAAGCACACACACACACACACACACACACACACACACACACATAGATACACACACACACACATATAGATACACACAAACACACACACACACACACACACACACACACACACACACACACACACACACACACAAACACACTAAAGTTGTCAAATGGCAACCAGCACAGACTCAGAATCCAAGGACTGGGCAAACCAAGGGCTTCCAAACACCAGCAGGCATCAAAATGTTGCCCTTAGGAAACCGTATAACTTTGAGCAAATGTCTCCTCTAAGTCTTTCAGTAATTGTACTATGCCTATAGTTACTGGAAATTTCTGCAGAACAACCTTTCAACAACCTTTCAAAAAAACTTACTGTGCATACAAGTATGTGTATGTGCACCAATATTAGTTTTATCATTCCAACAGTACAGGATACTACAGTAGTTAGCATAAAAAAAGATCTTAAGATGCTATGAATTTGTGAAATTATATAAATCGAATATGAATGCTTTATTCCACGGGTTAATGTATTTTATTATTTGACAGACAAATTGAAAACGGCCAGACTACTGTACACTTTCTAAATGGTTACCATGGTCTCACTCATTTCCCAACCACATGTGATATGGCCCTGATCTGCCACCTACACCACACTCATCTAAGATAGATCCTCCTCACAGTCTGGAAGGGTGCTGGAGGATTTGCGTAACACTAAAAGGGCATTGTTAAGATGATTTGGCTGTGTCTGCTGACACTGATATGTGAGGGGGGTTACTGATATGACGTTTCAGGGAGAAGAAGAAGACTATGGAGGAGAAAGGGGATGGGGAGGGTGAGGGGGAGGGGGGGTCGACTACACCACCACACAAGACCAATTAGGAGTGCGTTTCCAAAGACAGGTCAGTGCCTTGCATCCTGGTGGATGGGAGTGCCTTCTTAGTGCACTTATTAAAATGACATGTACGTCCCACACACCATCTTCCGGTGACAATCACCAGCTCATCACAGGAACTGTGGCAATCAGCGAAATCAGTCTTTGCGTTGTGGAGCCCTGCGCTCACGACCCTGGACGTCTAAACGGATTTTCCAAGTGAACTGGTTTTGAAATGGAAGTAAGGCTAGAGAAAACTGTGGAAAGATGATGAGGGGTTCATAGTGTTCTTCACAGCCATCAATGGAATTAAGACACCGGTCATGAAGATTAGAGCATCCCAGGTTTGTAAAATTGCTTTCCCTTCTGGTAACCCTCACCCATTTAACAAGACCAATTCTGGCCTTATACATGACCTAAAAACGAAAAAAAAAAACAAAAAAAAAACACCTGCTTTACATGTAAAATGAGTCTAAATTATACATAGAAAAGACGTCCACGACTTGACTTGGACTAGAATTAGCCCTCATCCAGAGGTACTGGGGACCAGTTGGTTTTGTAATACAGTTGATACTGTAATATAGCTGATACAAAAAGTTATACCAAAGATAGGCCTACTGAATTATGGTTTGATCAACCGTCTCTGGTTATACTAAGTAATCTAATAAGTAATCTATTAAAGTAATACTAATCAGCTGGTTGACGAAATGCTTGGAAAAGAGATCCAGCAGGACTTTTACTTACTGAACTTGTGATAGATAGAACATATTAGATGTTAAAATAGGAAATCATTAAAATCATATGATCATGGAGAATACTATGATAAGTGAAAGAATAGAATAACATTTGAAGGGTTTGAGACAGGCAGCTGTTTCGATTTATTTGATGAATATATTAACTAGTAGATCTTTGAATGCAATAGTAGATATAGAGTATAATCAACACATGGGTAAATATCCCTGAAGCCTTGATCTGGACTGGCCTTTGATACTTAGGTGGGTTATTTGTGACACTGTAAAACATACAAGCACCTAACAATCTTCTAGCCGATGCGCTCCATAAACACTAGTAAACTAATGTGATACTGATGTGACTAGTGAGGTTGATGCATGAAACAAAGGCAAACACACACACACACAGACACACACACAGACACACACACACACACAAACACACACACACGCAAACACACACACACACACACACATAATCAGCACTTTATACCAACAGGGTACTGGCGGAGAGACACAGTCACACACACACACACACACACAAAAGCACTCATGCACATACACACACTCCCAGACAGACACAGACGTAACAGATTTAAAGGTTGTAAAATGAAATAAGGTAGGGTCTGAGGCGAGTGAAACAAATCTGTGCAAACAAGGCAGGCCCCTCTCCTCCCCTCTGCTCTCCTCCCATCTGTGAAGGTGACTGTGTGTGTGAGGAGCTGAGGAGCCCGTGGAACCCTGATTAATCACGCGATATTTACAGGCTCCCATCTAATCGCACATGCACACACACACACACACACACACACACACACACACACACACA
>JAODXP020000027.1:5154511-5162011 GCA_027497455.2 Sardinella longiceps
GCTCTGTTGATATTGCGTTGCTCGGAGACCAAGGCAGATATGAAGATGCTTCCTGGCAAAAGGCCACAGAGTGTAATCAAGGCTATCCCATACATTCACATGGACATGCATGGGAAGAACGAAGGCCTCACAAAGGCCAGACGAGGGTTGGGTCTGCATAATATTATAGTCAAAGAGGGTTGCATATCCACTGACTACTATTGCCCGTGTATTCTATTGAAAGTCTGGCAGATGTTCCAGGAGACTCTAATGGAGGCAACAGCTGTATTGATGACGTGTGTTTATAAATAAAATACCAGGGAGCATTTACACTGGGTGTTGTTTTGAGTGAGTGGATTGAAAGCCTGTCTACAAGCCCAAAAAAGAATAAAATTAGAATTAACTTTAATTATTGAACATTAAACAGAATCTCGGAATAAATCGGTTTATGGAAAGAGCACCTACATTGGAGAAGGCAATAGACCCCAGTTATACTCATATATTACAGTAACATAAAGTAAAATAAATATACAGTAGTATGTAGTACAGTATAATATAACATAATAAAAATTATTAAATATGTAATATATAACATCAAAACAGAACCATAGGAAATAGTATGTCAGAGATTGAGGTACAGATTCTTCTGTTTAAGTCCTCTAAATGATCTGATTTGCAATATTCACACAAACAACTACTCTCTATGTTTTACATCCACTCTACTTTGTAAGAAACCTGGAGGTATCAAAATACTCCTACTAAAACCATGTTCTGCCAGAGTTTCTGTCACGTTCCTTTCTTTTCTACAGAAGTCATGTCCGTGCCACGCACTGTAAATGCTCTAAAACACTTTGACATAACATGCCTCGTCCAGAGGCCCCTCTGCATTTGAATAATGGATTTGCAATATGCTGAGAACAGCTGTCAACCTGCCAGAAAGGAGATGTTCAAGAGAGTGGAATATCTTAAACACATCTTTTATGGCACAGAGATAAAAATTAGATAAAAAAAAATACACAAAATGCAACATAATTTGATGACGGAAAAGATTAAAAGGGGTAATGTTAATCACTGTACCGTGTCACCACTTAGGTTAAATATTAACTGATCTCTCTGTCTCTCTCTGTGTCTATGCGGAAGTGCCCTATGTCACCGTCTTGCTCTCCCCTGTGCTGTACGGCAACGGCACTCTCATCTTTAATTCAGCGCTTGTGTATTTCTTTATGATTGCAACATCTGCTTGATCCTGGTGCCAGCTCGCTCCGTCACTCAACCGGTGTTCAATAATTCCTGCCGTGACCCTGCGGTGCCCATGACGCCACCACTACCACACCAAAAAGTTTCGCTGCCAGGCAGGAGAAAAAAAAATCATAACATGCCAAGGTGCAAGCTGCTCTGTTATACTTACTATAATAGACCAGCGACGGCAAGCAGTGATTTCCCATTCAGTAGGCTATATTCACACAAACGATTATGTAAAAACTGTGTGCATGCATGTGTGTGTTGTTGTTGTTGTTGTCTTACTTTTTACTTGCTACAGTAACTTACCCTGTAATAAATATTACAACTACAATAGATATAGTAGTAGTGGTGGCAGCATTATCATATAGTAAAGCAGTACACTAATAGCAGTACACTACATAGGATATACTATAATATACTGTATAGTAGTATTTTTCTTAAAAACAAAGAAAATCACACCTAACTGGGGTGACAGAATCTGGTCTGTTAGTTGTGTCTGTGTGTAGATGGTGGTGGCAGACACTTTGGTAGTGCCCACGGAGCGCTGGGCATGGCACTGTACTGGGCATGGCACTAGAGTGTCTATTCATACCTGATGCCCACTAGCAATGTCACAGCCATGGCAGGTCATGTGCTCTGGCACCTGTCATAACTTGGGTTGGTTCCTGCACCTGGGACTGGCCAGCAAAATGGAGCACCAGGTGCATAAGAGAAACGATAGTAAGCATGCCACTAGACAATCATGTGCTCCAATTTTTTTGTTATTTTTTTTTAAAAAGTACAGAGTTTTAATTGATTCCAAATATTTCTTGATTGTGAAATTTCTTATGTGACCACTATGAGTCAGATTTTGTTTGTTTGAGCAAACACCATATAGAAAGAGACGTCTACTGTATGTCTGACTAAAAAAGACAGAAAAACAAAGAAATGTACTAATTGTCCTCCACACAGACAAAAGCCAGTGTGTCCCTGCTTAATAGTGTCCCTGCCAACGTAGAGACAATTTGTGAGAGGACTTGTTTACATCCAGAGCATCTGTCGACATGGCTGGGGTGACGACGCCCGGCCGCTCGCTGGGCCGGTGTCTATAAACAGATGCTGTCCGGCGACGGTCCTTAAAGGACGAGGCTGTGGGGGCCAGATGTTGGTGTGACCTCCGAACCGCGGGACCCGCTGACACGACTCTGACGGAGATGGGAGTTGGCAGATGCCAGTGATCCAGTGGCACCAGGAGCGAATGGATGGGGTGAGGTGGTGGAGAGGGGAGAGAGGGGAGGGATGGAGGGAGGGAGGGAGGGAGGAGAGAAAAATCACTTTTTTCCCTCCCCCACTCATCTCCTCTCCTCTGTACTCTTCTCTGTTCATTGCCCCCATCAAACACATGGATCTGGCGCGCAGTGGTCAGTTAGCGAACGATAGAGAGAGAGATAGAGAGAGAGAGCAGGCGAACGGCTGGATGGACGACACTGACGCCTGACAGAGACGTGACGGCGCTCAGCGCAAACTCAGAGCTGCTGCCAGGAGCCATCACGTCAAAGGCGGCTTAGCCGAACGAACAAGAACAACTCCAGGCCCTGCCACTTTGCATCGGCCTCAACGTTTCAACAGCTGTTTCTTGAGCGTATGCAGATGTGGAAATAATGATAATAATGGCGATGTACAGCTCCTGTGTTTACAAGTAAACAAGTAGGAAAGGGACCACACCCAGGAAGTGGATCATGGCAGGGCACTGCATTAGATAAACATGTCATGTTAAAGCCTCTTCTTCAAACATGGCAGTGAAGTTGGGTAGGATGGGTAGAATGGTGCTAAAACCCTTCAGGGGGATTAAAATATTGACAGGGATGACAATGGGAGTCAAACACAAGTTTGCAAATCAAGACGGTTTTAGTACACACTCTACGATCCAGACATGGGTGTGTGTTTTTTCATCCCTGACCTCAGAGAGGCAGTAAGGGAAACTATAGAGTAAGATATCAAGAAAAAATAACAATTCCCAAATATTCTTGTAGCTAGACTATTTTTTCATGTAGAGCAGCAATGTTAAGACATATTTCACCACATAAAATTGTGCCTGCTATATTCACTTTTAATTCCATATAATGCAATGTTTAAAAAATGTCTTTAGAAAACATAATATTAGCCCCTTGGAAGCTCCAAGGAGAAAAAAGAGAGAAAGAATTCAATTTACCATTTAAGACAGATTTGAATATGTGATTGCATTGTCTAAAAATGGACAATTATTGGTCAAATTTTAAATCTGGGTAAAATATAATTGATAAAAGTAGTTAAAAATCTAAATCTAAAATTTACACAATGTCTGTAAGTATATGATTATTCATATTTCACCGTCTTAATTTCAGTACAAAGAGTTAGTCACAGAGATGGAGAAATGGAGATCTTGTGGTTGTATAATGCAAAACAAAGCCAGTCTCTGTCACATTGCTTCAGTTCCAGTCCCTAAATTAGCATTCCTCCTCCTTTCAATTTGGCATATAAAAACCCTGGCATTTTGACTGCGTACATCTTGGCTCTTAGCACCCCAGTCAAAACTGTCTTTGTGCAAGAAGTGGAGACAGGCCTGTGGCGGTTTCCCTGGTGATGGATGAATTTGGATACATGTGCGTGTGTGCACGTTCATGTGTGTGTGTGTGTGTGTGTGTGTGTGCGTGGAGAGAGACAGTGCGAGAGGACGGCTGGCTGGCCCTGAAGTGGTGCGTGGTGACAACATTCCCTTGCTAGCTGTGAAGAAGCGTCCAGGCTCTGCTGAAGGCTCTGGACACAGGCTGTGGATATGGTGATGCCGTTAGCTACTTCACTACAGTATCAATCACAAGCTTCTTCACTCACACAAACCAGCCCTATCAATACCACCAATAGATGCACTTTGACAAGTAGCTGTCAACACCAATGGGTTCTAGTGTTTTATACTTAGCACCACTGTGGCACTTGATGCTCACTCAATAATACGTGTCAGCTGCATTGTGTTTTTCCCCACAAATTTCTTTGCTGTACCATGAACTGGTTTAGATCATTTTCCTACTCACTGGCATTCATTTCTTTGTTTGTTTGTTTTGGCCTTTTTGCTGCTATGGATCCACTCAATTTGAACTTGATTTTTAATGAGAATGACCAGTCTAACTGTCGCAACAATTTAACACAAAACCAAACCAGATCATACGGCGCTGCAGTGCACAGCCATGTAGGTTATTGGCCCCAGGCTCACTGTGTGAGGAGCGCACTGTGTGTTTTTCACAACAAGGCTTCGTTTAGGTATCTTATCCCTGGAGAACTGTGAAAATGGCCCCAGCAGGCACTCAAGAGTGTGAGGGGTATCGGCTGCAAAGCATTCTGGGAAGCGTTCGCAGTTGTACGAGTGGTACGCGGTGATAAAGTAACAGGGCAATAATTTTACAGCCAGTTGCTAAATATATTACGTGTGCCTGGGTCAATGCCAATCACTTGGAATGGTTTGGATGGTGAGAGTTTTGCAAAAATTATTATAAAAATATAAAAAATGTTGTGTTTATTCATGTAGATATTTTGCTCCTCTTTCAAGCTATGAGGACGAATCCCACTGATGTCCAAGAACACTAATCTACTGGAATTGGGGAGCATGTTATTTAAGACTCCACCCCTGTTTGAGGCGTAATCCAGCGTAATCCTCATCTAGTACAATCCTTGCATTCTAGCTTTTTTTATTATTATTATTATTCAGCTTTTCAGATACTAACAAGTCAGTGTAGATTAGGGAGGAATGACGCATACCATAGCACCTGGTGTTTATGATGTCTGTTCCAGATTATTTGGATAGCCAAATCCAAAAAAGAGGGAATTAACAGAATGACAAATAGAATGTCGAACTAAACAATCATGTAATCATCTTGTGTGATCCTGAAATATTATGTTCATTTGCAATGCATTTTTAAGGCACAGAAGGCCTTAGCACCATGCATTCGTTGAAAATAAATATATAAACATAGATAAATAATAAATGTCTTCAAATAAAAACAAAAGAGTATGAATTTATAGACTTCTGTTTTACAGACTGGTCTTCACCTGGAGAAATGTTGCCAGGCGACCCCTGTGTTGCAATGGATGTCCAGCAGTTGTCATAACGACTGAGTGTCAAATGTGTCAAGGGTTGTAGCAAAATGACAGTTCACAATGTCTGCAAAGACGCAGCCCCAGGAAAGAAACACACACACACACACACACACACACACACACACACACACACACACACACACACACACACAAATGTTAGAAAATCCATGCTTCTAAAGTATATCAAAGTGACTCCTGTCAGCATTACATCAAGAGCAGAGAAAGAAGCTGTTCATTTCTCCTGTTTCCTGTGTGCACAATACAAAAGGATGTCTTTAGAGCGCTGGCCACACACACTACACCAGCAGGCACAACAGGCTGCAAAAATAATGTGTGACGGCTGTTTCATTAAGGTGATTTAAGTTTTTTAAAAGGCAAATATATTACACAGGGTCTACGGCATAATATGAGTTATTATCTTATGTCTTTAATAATGACCAACAAACAAAACATAAATAATGTATTCATCAAACGTGTCAAAACAAAATATAAATAATAAATCTGTCATTAAAAATAGATAAATGAATAAAGCAAAAAAATAAATATTGTTACAAAATGGAGCCCAATGAGCAAATGAGAGACACCATGTAGCCATCGCTGCGAGGTTGTGAATCTGAGTGTCCAACAGCGTCATTAATAAAAGCAAATACCTCACAGGCTCACACGCACACTGGGCATCTTCGCCCTTCCAACGTCCTAATCAGCTGATTCCTATTCATTATGATCCCGACACTCCACTAATATTACAGCCATTAAAGGCAGAGAGAGAGAGAGAGAGAGGGAGAGAGAGAGAGGATGAGATGTTGTTGAAGATAAGCCCTGTGAAAAATGCCCAGGCTAATGTCTGTGCAAGGAGGAGCTCTGTTTTTATATAGCCTGGTTGAGCATGAATGAATGGCTTTGATGTCATGTTGTAGTACAGCTGCCTCCTTATTATTAATCTTTAAGGAATTTATGATGATGATAGAGAGAAAACACTATGCATTAAAAATAAAATAAATATTTTTCACTGAAACGTGCCACAATTATTCAGTTATTGGAAGCCCTGCATTTGGATCATTGTAAAGCTCCCCTTTGCCAATAATACAAGTTTTATCAATCTACTTTGACATTCCTCAAAGTTGAAGAACACAAGAAATTGATGTGAGACTCCTCTGCTTCCCAGAATCAATCCAGATTGTCCATTCACCTAAATTGTGTTTTGGTTTTATGAACTTTGAACTCAAAACTACTGTATGATTTGGTTTAATGACCTGTTGGATGAGTGAAGCATGACCCACTTTGTTTTCCTGGTTTGAATTTTGAATAGATGTCCTAACAAGGGGGTCACTTCTGATTTTCTTGTAGGACTTGATCCGAAGATGCTCCTATTTTCTGCAAGTCTCCAACCATGGTCCATAGAGGAGTTTTCCCCAGTCTTTGCCAAGTTTTAATATGACATTTAAACTCCTTGTTAATAAGACATTTAAACATTTTCATTTCTAATTAATTGTGAACCATCACCAAGTCATGGATTGCTAATTGAGACTCCACATACTCTTTTGCAGTACTTGAAAAATTATTAATTTCATTATTTATTATATTTTCTAGGGGTTCCGATAATCGTAGCATAATGTATTTTTGTGATTTTTTGATGCATTGTTTTCTCCGAATAAATGTAGCTCTCTTTGAGGAGGAATTTTTGTCTGTCATTTCCATTGTAACATTAACATAAATTCCTAAAGATTTTTTATTTTTTTATTTTTTTTTTTGGTTGTCTTTAGGGTGCCAATAATAACGCAGGATGCCGTATGTGTTTTACTGTGCTGATTTCTGGAGGAACAATATGGCAGAAGACATGAAAACATGCTAATGTAGTTATGATGGCCTAGTCCCTTTCAACTTCTTTTATTCTTTTATTTTATTGAAAGAAAAACAGTAGACGCACGTGGCACCACAGTAGAACTGTATCTTGCTTATCTAACACAAGCCATGTTATACACTACTTACAAAAAAGAGCCACTTGTTCAAAAAAAAACAATGACACAATGATTTTCTCATCTAACTGTAACACAGACAATCATAGACAGTTAGCCCGGGTAGCTAGTAGTTACATTACCTAAGCAGTCTGACGTAGAGAGTAAATACATGTGACCCTATGAGCCCAGTCCCACCCTAGACACCCAGAGTGGT
>JAODXP020000027.1:5167011-5172011 GCA_027497455.2 Sardinella longiceps
ATACGTGTGTGTGTGTGTGTGTGTGTGTGTGTGTGTGTGTGTGTGTGTGTGTGTGTGTGTGTGTGTGTGTGTGTGTTTGTACATCTTTCACTTGGTTTACTGCTCCTGTTGTGCTCGCTGGTATCCACAATGCTTTATTTTCCCCCTACGCCACTTTAGTGAAGAGCCCCCACTTGAGGTCTTCCTTGATGGGGCATATCATATCCCTGCTCTGGGAAGGCCAAGAGGGTACAAGGCTGTTGAGTTAAGGGTGAGAGCAGGGCACCAAAAAAAGGTGAATAGGCCTCGACCCTGACTTATTTGGGGGGGGTGTAGCTTTTAAATATTTTTGACTGATCAAGTGCAATAAAAGTAGGTGTGGGGGAGTTCAAGAGGGCTCTTGAGTTTGGGATGGATCTTCTGGGAGGTCAGGCTTCTCTGAAGTACGGGGTGGGGGAGTGGGGGGGCTGAATCATTGGTACTGGAAGATAAAAGCACTTTGGATCTGTGTGGCTTGTGAAATGAAGTGTAGGTGGTTAGTGCTAAGAGATGGTCTATGTAGTCAATGGCCAGATAGTTGCGAATGTGATGGAGTAGCTCTCCAGGGGGTGAGGGTGGGTGTACACATGCAATGCTCCGGGGGTCAGAGGGATTCTCTGATGAGCGGGCAAGGGGGGAGGTTAGAGTTGGAGTGTGTGGGAGTGTGTCTATGTGTGTGTGTGTGGGGGGGGGCAGTGCAGAAAGGTCAATGAGGTTGGTTTGGAGTGGACTAGAGGGTTGAGGAGAGTAGGGTTGGACAGATAGGTATTGAGGGTGTGTGTGTATGAGAAAGTGTGTGTGTGGGTGTGAGAGAGGCAGTGTGTATATGGAAGTTTGTGTGTTTCTGTGTGTGTGTTTACGTATGTGTCTGTGTGTCTGTCTGTGTGTCTATCTGTGTGTGTGTGTGTGTGTGTGTGTGTGTGTGTGTGTGTGTGTGTGTGTGTGTGGTGACCAAGAGTGAAGGCTCCAGCTGACAGGCCCCATCCTCTGTTTGCCCTTTCTCGTGCGTCCCACTCCCCACCTCCCGAGCTGTCACTGCCTTGTCAGAACCAATCAGAGGCGGCGCTGGTGTCTGCCAGCAATGTACCAGTTTGGACAGGATGACATCAAATTTCTGGTGCTACGTGTCAAGAGCCATATGAAAACAGATGTCCTCATTACGGGGTCGCAACTGCTTTAAAACGCCACGGTCTAACCTCCGATTCCAAATCAAAGACGAAAAGTATAATGTCACAAAAGACAGAGACTGGGAGATATAAGGTGCTGATGATGCATGCCATTCTACGTGTCACACGTTCTACCAAAAAGTCATGAGATTTGACAACGTGCACCTAGTTTACACCCCTAAAAGGGCATGCCTTGAGGCCACACACACATCTCACTCACTCACTCTCTCTCTCTCTCTCTCTCTCTCTCTCTCTCTCTCTCTCTCACACACACACACACTTCACATCAAATGAACTAAACATAGCTTTGTCATCCTGAACGAGTGAAACACAAGACCACAAAAATAAAGCATTGTTTAAAATTTATCGCCCGTCTGCTTCAGAGCAGCAGTATGTGGTTGTGTGTGTGTGTGTGTGTGTGTGTGTGTGTGTGTGTGTGTGTGTGTGTGTGTGTGTGTGTGTGTGTGTGTGTGTTTCGGAGGTATGAAGAAAGAAAAAAACACTATGAGAGGGTAAAAACTCATATGATACATTGGGCCCGTGGAGAGGCGGCGTGACAAAAGTACCTTTATTGAATAGGACAGATTGCTGCTTGTCTGACTGGCTTAATCTGTTTGATTGAGCAATGAGACGCCTTCGGGTTCACAAGTCCTTCAAAGGCAGCAGATTTGCCAGTGTGAAAGGGAGTGAAAAAGTGTGCTTGCGAGGGAGAGGGAGAGAGAGAGAGAGAGAGAGAGAGAGAGAGAGAGAGAGAGAGAGAGAGAGAGAGAGAGAGAGAGAGAGAGAGAGAGAGAGAGAGAGAGAGAGAGAGAGAGAGAGAGAGAGAGAGAGTTAAAGAGAATGTAGAGAGCAGCAGAGAGGTGGAAAGAGAGAAGGGGAGAGAGGGAAGCAGGGGAAGAAGAGGAAGAGATAGAGAGAGGGAGGGGAAGAGAAAGAGAAAAAGGGAGAAAGCAAAAGAGGGAGGGAGCTTTTTACCATGTTGGTCACAGCATTAGGATTTATTTATTGGCTTTAAACGTCTGTATTCATTGGCTACCACCCAAAGCCCTTTCACTTCATCAACCCACAACAAAGGCCCCAAGCTTGGACAATCTGTCAAGTGTCAGTGTCATTGATTACAGGACAACTGCCAGAACCCCAATGAGGCTTCATGAAGCCTCCAACGTCAAAGTTTTAAAGAGCAAGCAAAGAGGGGAGCGCTTGGAGGAATTCCCCAGACATGGGGCATCACTTGCCTGGCCCCGGTGAATGGGGCATGGGGGAACCACATTACGGGGTCCATACATTCATTTGCCTATGCCTCATGATCTCATTATTTGCTCCTAACTTCGATCCCCTCCCACCGGTATTCACCGGGGCCCGCGGGTGGACAAAGGCAGCCGCCGCCACTATTGTCCTTGATCTGAATTTTATTTAGCCCTCCATATGGTTCCTTCAGCTTGTCTTCAAAAAAAAAAAGGAAAAAAAAGGCCCAAATGTTTATCGGTGCGGCCTACTCTTCAAATGCACTGACCGTTACAAAAAAGAGATGGGTGGGGGTGGGGGTGGTGGGGTGGGAGGGCTCAGTCAATAACTGCTTTAGCCTATTGTCAGTCTAAAAAGAAGAAGAAAGTTTTAGAGACAAAAGGCACACCTCATGAATGGAGATTTTGTGCTCTGTTGGCGCTTTATCCTCACAAATCACACGAATCTCTAGCTACTTTTAAGTCCTGCTCAACATAAAATCTATAGTGCATCTTTGGTTAATAACGCTTTCAAAATTTGAGGGACTAAATTACTATTTTGAGCATTTCGGTGTTCCTTCTAATCTCTGAAAAAGAGATAATATTATGATGTGAGCAGTAATTTGTGGTTTGAAGTGTCCTGTGGCTAAGTGTGCTTGTCAAGAGTGTGTGTGTGTGTGTGTGTGTGTGTGTGTGTGTGTGTGTGTGTGTGTGTGTGTGTGTGTGTGTGTGTGTGCTGTGGGTGTGTGCAGCAGCCACATGTAATCCATACGTTAAAGCACTGCAGGATATCTGACCTCCACACTCCTAACACCCTGACACAACACACCCCCATATCATATGGCCTCAGAGTACAGAATTATCCCCAGCAAGGACTTTCACTCACAACTGAAAAGAAAGAGAGAGAGTGAGAGAGAGTGAGAGAGAGAGAGAGAGAGAGAGAGAGAGAGAGAGAGAGAGAGAGAGAGAGGGAAAGAGTGAGAGGGAGGAAGGGAGGTGTCTTAAGATCTGCCCTCGGTGGCTGTTTGTCCATGTTGTGGATCCATCAGGCCTAATCGGGACTGACTTGTGACACGCCGTGCGGAGGGAGATGAGCCTGTCGTAGCCATGGCGGCTGGGTGCCTCCGTAGCCCGGGGCTACAGAAAAGCGTCGGCCTCCGACCGCTGTGTGAAAGCACACAACTGTCTCCTGCTAAGCCACCCTCCTGATTTCTTTTTTAAACCACCACCATCCGTGCACAATTACGTGGGTGCTGCAAAACTGGATTATGTTTGGGGTTGGACAAACCACTGGGCCAAGTATTTAGACTCTTGCACAAATTAGTGGAAAGATTTCATCACCTTTTTTTTTTTTTTTTACTATTTGAGGAAAATCAATTAGAATTGTTTTATCACTTTTTTTGCTTTGACTGAGACCCCTATTGCCTACATTTCATTTAAACATTTAAAATAAAAGAGAGAGGGGGTCTGTGGGCTTAGGTGGGAATTAAATTACAGATGAGAGGCCAGCACTTCATGTACTTCTATATAAAAATAATACATACATAATATATCATACATAAAACTGAAATGTTTTCATTTAAACACCACATTTCAAGACGCTGGTTCCCTACATTCATCCTCCCACTCTCAAAAAAATATTTTCTTCTAATAAGTAACAAAAAACAATACATTTCAGCTCATTACACTTTGACAACAATTAAATCCATTCTTTCTCAGCAATTAGCTTCAAACGAGGCAGAAAGCCGTCAGGCACAAGAACAACAAATGATGGGCGCGAGGCTCCATGTCTCGGCACAAAGAGAGGGGAGAGCAGGAGAGGGCTCATCAGCTCTGCCCCTCATTCATCTTGGGGTTCATTATCCACCATCACCACCCGCCCTCACACACACACACACACACACACACACACACACACACACACACACACACACACACACACACACACACACACGGAGTATCAGAGACTTTCTTTACTTGCAACACAGGTGCACCAACATGTACTGTAAGGGATCTCTTTTTCAGAGACTGTCAGACTGTCAGAGAGATACAACTTAAGCAATATAATGAATTTGATATCAGAAAATGTCCAATAAATATCAAAATTTAATTGTAAATACCGCTCATTCAATTTGGAGTCCAGCTTTTTTATTTGTCTTGTTGACTGGCTATTTAAGAGGGGTTTTTATTTCATTCAGTTTTTTTTTTCCTTTCCTTTTCCTCATGCTTCTACATACTGTATAAAACAGTGTACGCCCAAATATAGCCTACTGTATATGTCGATTGATATTCAGTTGATAATATTGATAAGCATAATGTAAATGAATGTAAAACAAAAAAACACAATAAAATAAAAAAGACTTGTTCTGTGGTTTGTGAGACCATGCCAGGAGAATGAGTTTGTAAGAGTTCCTATTAGGGAGCATCACACTGACTAACACCCAGACAGGTTGATCCTGTCTCTTCAAATCGCAGATTGGCTTTTTGTTCCGGTCAAGGGGGGGGGGGTTTGGGGGGGGGGGGTCGCAAAGGCAAATTTATGTAATTAGGTCAGGGTGATAGCCAATATCACACACCACTGATTAGAGAATTC
>JAODXP020000027.1:5184511-5224511 GCA_027497455.2 Sardinella longiceps
AGTCTCTCTCTCCCTCTCCCTCTCTCTCTCTCTATCTCTCTCTCTCTCTCTCACACACACACACACACACACACACACACACACACACACACACACACACACACACACACACACACACACACCTTACCAAATTAAACTCACCAGGAAGGTGGATTACCTCATATTTCAGTTTCCTGACAAACCTCGCAAGAAAGGTAGTTCTCCACACATTGCTTAGAGAAACTTACTCAATCTTTTACTGAAAATGCTGTTTCTACTTAGTCTGCTTTAAGTTCACAGACACTGAACGAGGGCACCTGATTTTCTACATTATAAAGCAATGAGAATGGAGCCCTAGCAAATCATGAGATATTAACTCAATATTACACATATTTAGCGTTAAAAGCACCTTTAAGATCCAGTACTGAGGTCTCTTTACAGCACGGCACAGTCAGCATTGTGTAGTCAGGAACTACCTACCAGCAAACTCATTAATTAACTCTGCTGTTTGTTGACTCTGGGCTGATGTGTTCAGGTCTCAAGAGAATTGTGTGTGTGTGTGTGTGTGTGTGTGTGTGTGTGTGTGTGTGTGTGTGTGTGTGTGTGTGTGTGTGTGTGTGTGTGTGAGAGAGAGAGTGAGGGGTGTGCAGGAAAAGGGTGGGTGCGAGGACAGGGATGGTGTTGATGCCTTGATGCCAACCTCGTCAGCAGGCGCCCAACTCCCAATTGGGAAAGGGCAATACTGAATATTTTTACCCCCGAACATTGCAATTAAAGTATAAAAAAATATCTTATATGCATATGTAAATTTCTCTTGTTTTGATCTTCTTCCCCCTGCAGTGCAGTGCAGGGAAGAAGGGCTGGGTTGGGGGGAATGGGGTGGGGGGGGGGGATCACCTGAAGCCATTCGTGATCGACACACACAGATCCTTGAAACAGTGAAACTGAATAAAAACACGCCTCCTATGCTGCACTGGGGGGGACAAAACGCTCAAACTCTAATGTTACTCCCTCAGGAATACTCATCATCATATTTATTCACAGACAGGGACCACTAGACCTGCTCCAGATTTTTAATTACAACAACTTTTAAACAAATGTTTAATGTACTAAGGACACAAACACTTTTAACAATATGGCCTTTCTACTGTAACTCAATATGAGGTAGAAACAACTTTATTACAATAAACATACAAGCTTCCAACCATACAGAGAAAAGAATAATCTGAACATTGCAAAACTAAATTGAACTGTAAACTAAAACATATTGAATGAATGAATGAATGAATGAATGAATGAATGAATTACTAAATGAATAACTAAATGAATGCATGAATGAATCGGATCAGCCATGTCCCCCAAATCCATGCCATGTGATTTCAGAAGCCATGAGGTATATATGAGTCAGCACTACACAACAGTGAAGCAAAGTGCAGTGCAACCAGACAGACGACACCGACCCCACCAAGCAGGCTCCTAGATCTCCCACTGAGACCTGGCCTCCAGCAGAGGGGTGGGTGGTGATGAACACACACAGGTCATACTCCCTCGCTTGGATGGAACTGACAGACTAGAGATGGAGGCACTGAGGGCCATGTGTGACAGTAAAGAGCACGGAATAGTGCCACCGGTTCAGATACACACACACACACACACACACACACACACACACACACACACACACACACACACACACACACACACACACACAGGTTGCCCTAGAACTATTGGGATCTGGCCCAAAGGTGGTTGTAATCTGGCTGCGGTCTGGCAGTGAGAGACCCAGTAGTCCTACTGCATGTATATGGCAGGTGGGTCAGCTAACCTAGGAAGAGCTGAGCATCAACATCAGCACCAGTAGTATCAGTATCAGCATCAGCTGCTGTGGTATGCGCAACCCACTGAAGGAGCCTGTGGCCACGGCTCAGTTACTGGAGCTCAGGGGAGAGGGACGCAACGTGAGCGACTCCTGCCGTCAGAGGCACTTCTGAGCGCCATTCATCATGATACTAGCGGCACACACACACACACACACACACACACACACACACACACACACACACACACACACACACACACACACACACACACACACACACACACTCAAGGCTCTGAGGTCCCAGCAGTGAAGTAGACTTGTACTCAACTCCTCACTACTCAACTGCACAGCAGCATATAGAAATATGTCAGTTTGACTCAACTGTCTGGGAAAACAACTGTGATTCAGATGTTGACTTTTAACCGTGCTTAGGTTGACTTGAAATAAAATACAATACAATTTACTTGAAATAAAATTCAATACAATTTTAAGATAATAATAAAACTACAAATGCAAAAAGAAAAGAAAAATAGCTATCATTAGAATCCCTGGGATTGAGGATCACCATCCATTTAAAGAAAATTCTAGATTCAATAAATCAACGATTATTTAACATTGTGATAGTGATTATGATCAAGAAATTATTAAAAAATAAATATATCTATCAGGTAAATATATTGCTACTAACCACACCTTTACTGTAAGTTAGGGGAAAAGGCTCGCAAGGTGTCTCTCTAATAATGGACGAGACAGGGCTCAAACAACTCAACGAGACTTTAGGGGATTGCAGCCGACTCCATCCAGTCCATATATCAGCCCAACATTGGTAGCTGTACCATTTTCTTTTGTTATTGAGCTTGATAAAAGCAGACTGTTTATGAAAACAGATAACAGCTGAATCCATTGTTGCTTGCCATTGTTGCTTGCCACTCAAAAGATCACTGATATAGAATGGTGAATAAAGTTTTTTTTTAACAGATCTACTTCAAAAGTGTCCCGTTATCGGTGAATAACATACACTCTGTCAGCCAATTAGAAAAACGTATTTCATTTCGCCGGGTGATAAACTCCTGTAATGGCATTAAGACTGCTTGCTTCACGTCAGACAGCAAAGAAGCAGAGAAGGAAGGACAAAGAATTTGCATTAGGGCTTGAGTGTTTGTCTAAAGCTGTGTGCTTGTGTGTGTATGTGTGTGTGTGTGCGTGTGTGTGTGCGCGTGTGTGTGTGTATGTGTGTGTGTGCGTATGTGTGTGTATGTACAGTACTGTGTGTGTGTGTGTATGTATGTTTCGGTCTGTGTGTGTGTATGTGTGTGTGTGTGTGTGTGCGTATGTGTGTGTGTGTGTGTGTGTGTGTGTGTGCTTATCCGGAGAGTGTCTAGTTCTCTCCATCACTCCTGAGATAAGCAGAAAGGAAGCTGGGCCTGGCAGTCAAATCTACTGAGGCCATCGTCGTCAGACAGCAACATGGAGAGGCAGACGGATGTCAGGGCGCATTCCACATAATTACTGCTTGTTACAGCAACCTCACTTCATCAGACACGCTCAGTACCATCCTCACTGACATGGTCATTATTGTTCCAAGGTAAATAAGTGCTTTTACAAAGTCATCGTTTCAGCTTTAACTACCTCATAAATTAGAACACATCTTCAAAGAGATCTGAAAATTACATTCTTTTCAGGAATATTCAACCTGTATTCAACAACATGCAGTTATAATGTAGTGCCCTGTATTAAAGGTGTACAAAATACAAAAAAAATGCTTACTTAACTGTAAAAACTACAAATATTTACTACAATATTTGATACCCAACTCCAGATGAATACAAACTCCATTGGTTAAACTAACCTATAGAACATGCTTCCATTATCAATACGGCAAACTACTTGTTCTTATTCTATGGATTTTTCCCACCCCTTCACTAACTCCCAATCAAATGCACTTTAGCACTATGAAAATGCTGACAAGCTTTTTCAGTGAGAAGTTCTTGAAGCTCTCCCAGTGAGACACCACGCAGTGGGGGCTTGACTGCGAACAGTTTCAGGGCTCAGCCCCATAGACAAAGGGAGTCCAGCCCTCTGTCAGTGTCTATACATTTCACCCGCTCTGCCTGGCTGGCTCCAGGGGCCGGAGCGCGAAAGACGCTTCACCTGAGATGACAGGTGAGTCGCCTCAAGCTGCCTCGACCCAACAGGGGAGCCATAACCTGCCAAAAAGCTGTCACTCATGTCGCTCGGCGAGAGGCAGCTCAATCATGTCATCTTTTCACCCCTCTTTCCACGAAGCGGCGTGACACGTCAAGTTTGTGTCAGAAAAGGGAGGGAAAAAAAAATAAAACGGTGCTGTTCGAACGCAATCTAATAAAGAAGAGCTTGGAGCCATGAGCGGCGTGTAAAGCGGCTCTCGTCTCGTAAAGTCAAAACGATTTCATCGTGCGCTGCCAAGATCCTTGTAAATAATTACATATTATGATAATCGGATCTTTTTTTCTCATAATTAAAACCAATAATAAAATTGCTAGGAGAGATCCAGGGGCTCTTTTCATAAGAGATAATAAAGCAGAGCAAATGAATCCCATTACTGGAGTGTCATTCATAGACTAATGTCCCAGACTGCACTGCACCCCTTACCGGCTTTCATTTGGCCCACAGACGGCCCACATCCGCTCCAAAGTCATCTACAGTGTAAAAGCCCTTATCACCAATCTCTAGCAGCCGATAAAAGCACCCCTGTTCAGTATAGCCTAACTGAGTCTGATACCTATTCGCTATTCACTTACTTGATAAAAAACACAACCATCCAGTCTGAGGGCTAACTGTAAGGCATTTGTTTAGTGTGAGCATAATGTTTCTCAAGCCGACAGAGCAATAGCGTGTGCTACTGTTTAGACAAGGGGATTTGTGTATAATTTTCTTCCTGCCTGTGTCCACACAGAGATTCATTTGTGCAGTGCTAAAGGTTACGATGACCTAGCCCCGTAATCTTCTCTTATTTGAATGTTGGGGGCTGTGGAGAGGGGGGGGGCAGTTTGTGCCATATGGCCCCCCCGATTACAACAATAAATCAAGTTCAGATATCCCATTATAATTTATAGAGAAATTATACCCTATTTTAATCAAAGATGGGGGGGGGGGACAGTTGTTATGACATTTCGAGACCTCATTTTCCCGAGGAGAACGGGAACGCCGCGCCAATCGGGTGCCGGCTCCGAGGTTTTATTTCGCTATTGGGATGAAACATATAGTTTACCCGCGAACACACGCACCCTTCTGATTGATTGAAGGGGTATAATTATTGGTGGGGGGCTGTTTGCAACCCCGCCCCCCTTCACCCCCACCCCATCCCCCCCCCCCCCTCTGCCCTGTATGCTAATGAGTAACCTTTAGGAGGCCTGTGTGGGCCTACAGAAGCAGATGGGCAGTAATGGTGATGGGCTGGAGATTGGCTGGAATAAATCTCCACAGGGTCTGGACCCACGCTGGAGCCAGCCAGCCAGCCAGCCAGGCCTCTGAATCGTATCAAAGTGCTCACAGGCACAGTAAAGTGAGAGAGAGAGAGAGAGAGAGAGAGAGAGAGAGAGAGAGAGAGAGAGAGAGAGAGAGAGAGGGTGAGGGGAAGGGGAAGTGGGGGTGGCAGCAGTGGGGATATCTGCAACCATACGGCCACTTCTGGTCATCTCAGTAGCACTGACGTCTGTTGCCTAGCTTAGTTGTGTGTGTGTGTGTGTGTGTGTGTGTGTTTGTTTCATTTTTGTGTGAGTGTGTGTATATGAAAGGGGGGGGGGTCTGTTGCTATTTTTGTGAGGATTCATGGCATATTTGCTGGGGTGCAATATGCAAATCATTTTTCTTTGTGACCTCGCCATGATGATAAACAAGTCTCCTTTTAATGGACTTCAAAAATGACTTAACTTTTTTTTTGTACACAAACAGCAGTCAAGGCAACAAAGCTATTTGTCTAAAGATTGCTGACACAATACATCAACAAAAACAAATGCAGAGAGCAAGCCCCTAATTGAAACCCTGACTGGAGACATACCCATATGGATGTGGACTTCAGAGGTAGAACAGCCACATGGTTCAAGAGAGGGGCCTACCAATACCACACCAGCTTTAAATTACACTGACAGCCAGTGCCATTCTCTGTATTGGAAAGTGAGTGATGACTATTATCATTTAAATAGCAATTTAGCAGTTAATTACGGTGACCTTGCTCGTTCCCCATGCATCTAGAGAAACAGACAAGACGGAGAACACCTTCCTGCGCCTCCTGTGCATCTGTTGTTACCGACGGCTGGTCCTGATGCGGGATTAAGTCGCCGCGGTAACAAAAGTAAATTAAGCATCTGTCGCCTCCTACCGTACCTGCAGCTCTTTCTGTGGAGATCCATTTATGACCGGTGTGGGATGAAGCCTTTCTTTCTCCGCCATCATTATTATTGTGCAATTTATGACGAGTTTTAATGCTTTTTGGAAAGTGTCATTAAAAGGGGAGATGTAAAAAGCGGATTGCATGAAATCATTGGAATTGGGCATTAATCTTTAATGAAAAGTCTGTGACAACATCTTTAAAACCCAATGGAGTGTGTTTAACAATTAGTTGTGTAGATCCGGCAATGGAAATTTGTTGGCTGCATTTTTCCCCTCAAACTTATTCACGAATGCACGCAGCGCGCCATGAATTATTTAACGGACTCACTAATGTCGGACCGTTTTACGCGTCTAATGTTCTCGACGCATTTCCTGCTCGAGGGGGCGATTAGATCTGACAAAAAGAAGTCAAAATAACCTTCAGAAGAGACAGAGAGAGGGGGGCTGTTGCTGTGCATCTATGGAAATGTGCTCATCTGGATGCTGTGATACATATTTCATCCCGTGATTAGTTTTAGGTTTGACAGGCTAAAATAGTTTCATAAGAGCATAAATTACACAAATCATCCCTGGCATCCACCCAGAGAGGAGATAACTCCCTCACTGCAAACCACATCTCTGAAATGAGCTGATTCAGACCGCTTTATCCACACTAACTGGGTTAAAGACACCAACTATCTAACCGCCTCTTAAAATATTCAGAGACTCACAACTACCCTATTACACAATGCATATTTTATTTATATATACAATGTTATAGTCAAGACAAAAACATTGTTAGAAACATGGGTACCGTAGATATAGCCTTACACTTTCCTAAGTGAATTATTACGTTTTTATCCAAATTGATTTACAGTACTGGTACCGTATACAGCAACATATAGTATGAGTATGATGCCGGTCATGTCTATGCTTCCTTGGGATGGTCACGGTAAAGTGGCACTGAGTTTATGAGATAAATAATGATGATACACCTGTCATTCCTGTCACCAATCATTGAAGTGCCTTTTGTGGAGTGCTATCTGCTATTAGGCATTTTATACAGCCCCTAACTTATACAGCAGACAGTGAATTGAATTCAAATTGGTTAGTCTATGTTAATATAAGGAGGGCATGTGTGAGTCAGATTATTGTTATTTAAGATACAATAAAACTTGATTTTATCAAAGGAAATGTTTGTAAAGCAGTAGCCAGTTCTTAAAGATTGACAGAATATACACAAGATAAACTTGTGCTACAAACCAAAAACAACGAAAGATCACTTGAGCGCATACTGGGACTCTTTGTCTGAGCATGTGCAACAGTGTGCGGTGTCTCTGTGTGTGTATGCGCCACGATGAGCCAAATTTCTCTTTTACATTCAGACAACAGATAAAGCACATGCAGTCATACGCCCCACCCCATCCTGGCAGGAGACTCTGCTTTTAATACAGCTCAACTCAGCTCTACAGGCTTCATAGAAACTTGATCAACCCTCTTTCCTTTGATCAGGAAACAGCCGCTGGTGTTTGGACCCTCCCAACACCACAGGGACGCCTCACACTTAAGAGTTTGCCATGGACTTTAATCACACATCTTAAACGTTAGGGCTTTTCACAGACACTCTCTGTGTGTGTGTATATGTGTGTGAGAGAGATAGTGTGTGTGTATGGTAGGGGAGAGTAAAATTACGTGTGTGTGTGTGTGTGTGTGTGTGTGTGTGTGTGTGTGTGTGTGTGTGTATGTTTATGATGTGTATGTGCACACACCGTAGGGCAAGCTGGAGGCATCCCAACAGGTAGCCATAATAATGCCCACACGCGGAGTGACAGCAGGTAAATTGCGTGTCAGGAGGTCTAGAGTTTCACCCGTCGCATATTTAGCACGGTGCCCTGACACAGAGCCTCCCACCCACCCCCTCGCACCAGCGAGTGATTCGCGGCTAACTGTTTTTGATTAAAATGTCAATAAAGCTGCGGGCCTTTCATCTCCGACGCCCAGAGCTGTCCGTCTCCTCAGCCTGTGGATGGGTGTATAAGTGTGTGTGTGTGTGTGTGTGTGTGTGTGTGTGTGTGTGTGTGTGTGTGTGTGTGTGTGTGTGAGGGGGGGGGTGTTGGCAATGTGAGGCCCATTCATCTACTATGAGAAGCATGTCATGTAATAATGATTGTCTCCGGAGAGCATTTAGACTGATAGCGAATGCTGATTGGAACAATGGGCTGCTGAATCTCATCTGGGCGCCATGGTGACAGGTGACTGCTGTTGTAAACAGACATTTCTCCAGGGAGACCAGGCTGGGGGGTTTGGGTGGGTGGTGGGGGTGCACCCCCCCCTCTCTCTCTCTGTCCCACTCTTTCTTACTCTTCTCTCTCTCCCTCTCTCACTATTTCTCTCTCCGTCTATCTATCTCGCTCTTTCTTTTAATCAAGCTGACAGCTGCTGCAGAAGTTTTTTTCTTTTTTTCACCTTCTTTTTTCTGTTGCTGTTTTTTTGTTTCATTGGTGAGGAATAAGGAATGCCCAGAGGTGCTATTTGCAGTTATTCTGCATTAGCAAACTTTAATCTCCGGCACAGACATAGAGCTGAGCACCAGGGTTCAATGTCTCAGCATCCCACCTCCACCTCCACACAGAAAATGAGACACACACACACACACACACACACACACACACACACACACACACACCCATCACAGTTGTTGTTGCTGCTGCTGCTGTTGCCACTGCCACCACCCCCGTCGCATCCACAACCAGGCCAGAAGTCTTGGTGGGAGACGGTATGACGGCACCTAGAAAGACAGAAGCCCTCTGCGGTGGGTGGCATTTACCCACACAAGGCCCAGCTGAACTGACAAGGGGGTGTTTACTGTCAGTCCGCAATCTTTTTTTTTTTTTTTTTTGGGGGGGGGGGGGGGTGCTTTGTGTTTTTCTGCAGTTCGGCGGGGTATTGGCGGGGTATTGCTTCCACGGCCAGACCAAGCAGCAGCTGTATGTGCAGATGCTCATGCAAAAACATCCTCATTCGCACCGCGTTTGTCTCACTCTCTCGCTCACTCGCTCGCTCTCTCTCCACTTGTTTGTTTGGCAGCAATTTAGCCCTTCAGCAGCGAGATGGGGGAGAAAATATACCGCTTTGTTTTCATACTAACAAGGCAATTAGCGATCATTACGGTTACTTTTTTTTCTCTCTCTCTCTATCTCGCTCGTTTTCTCTCTCACTCTCTCTCCTCTCATCCCTTCTCTCGACAGTCACACGGGTGTGTGGGTACACAGCTACAGGCAGGAGCTGCTGTTCACTTCACCCATTCCTGTTTAAACAAACGTGAGCATATGTATGCCTGGGTGGAAGGGCTTCATTCCCTGGCAGCATGGGGTGTACTGAACAATAACACACACACACACACACACACACACACACACACACACACACACACACACACACACACAAACACACACAAACGTGTGTAGGCTATATGTATGTTCTATGTGTGTCTTCATGTGTCCAAGAGAATGTATATGTGTATGTGTGTGTCTGTGTATGTGTGTATGTGTGTGAGTGTGCGTGTGTGTGTGTGTGTGTGTGTGTGTGTGTGTGTGTGTGTGTGTGTGTGTGTATCTATATTTGTCTGTAAGCAAACTCTGTGCATGTGTGTGTGTGTGTGTGTTTGTATATGTGTCCATAGGTGTCCATGTATGTGTCAGTGCATATACAGTATGTGTGTTTGTGCATGTTAATCAGATAATCTTCCTTGCTCAGTTTTATTGACGGCAGGCTAAAGTAGGTAGCATGTGGAGCTCCAGCTCCAGCCTGGCCAGAGTGAGTTTCCCCCCAGTGGGACACCTGGACACTGGGGTAAGAACACCAGCAGCAGGGCCCTGATTAGGAGGTGTGGGGAGAAATCACACATGAACAGTATGGTGAGGGGGAGAATGAGAAGAAGAAGAAGAGACAAAGAGAGAGAGAGAGAAAGAGAGAGAGAGAGAGAGAGAGAGAGAGAGAGAGAGAGAGAGAGAGAGAGAGGGAGGGGAGACGGAAAGAATAAGGACAGAAAAGAGAGCTAGAGAGAGGGGCAAAGAACAACAGAGGGATGAGGAAAAGAGAGTGGGATGGAGAGTAGAGTAGTAAAGAGAAAAAGAGAGACAATGAAATGGTGAGTTAGCAAGGCAAACGCAGAGATGGTTAAACTGAGAGAGAGAAAGAGAGAGAAAGAGGGAGTGAGAAAGAGAGAGAGACAGTGAAAGAGATAGAGGAAGAGAGAGAAAGAGGGAGGGAGAAAGAGAGAGAGAAAAAGAGAGAGGACGACAGAAAGAGAGAGAGAGTGAAAGAGATAGAGGAAGAGAGAGAAAGAGGGAGGGAGAAAGAGAAAGAGAGAGTCCCAGTGGGGGCCAGTGTAGATTGAGTGGGGGCAGATCGAGCGATGGCGGCGATGTCGGCGATGGGAAATGGGAACAGACAGGCGGGATTAAGAGCAAGAGAGCTGTAAACGGCGCTCAGCGCTCCCTCAGGACCGCCTGTCAGATCCTCAGAGCCGATAACTGGGGGGTTAGCCCACGAGGGAGAGGGGGAGGAGGAGGAGGAGGGGAGGAAAGGGGGAGCAGAAGGGGTGAAGGAGAAGAGAAGAGTGGAGAAAAGAGGGAGAGGAAAGAAGAAGAGAAGGAGAGAGGTGTAGAAAAGACAGGGGGAGAATGAAAGGAGACGGTGAGGAAGAATAAAATGAGAAAAAAAAGAAGGAGTGAGACGGACGGACGGGGTGAAGGAGAGAGGAGACAACCAACCGAGACGCAAATAAACACCCCAAGAGTTACGTCTCAACAGTGTTACGCTTTTAACACCGCTAGTCCCTGCTAGCAGCGCAGACAGGCAGGCAGACAGACAGGCAGGCAGGCAGGCAAGACAAGCAGGCAGGCAGACTCTATTCAGCCTCGCCTACCTCAGCTGCCACAACCACCACTCACTCACTCACCACCAGATGTGTGGTCTCCACTGAGAGCCTCCGAGGACTACTGGAGTGTGAGATCTACATAATAATTCACCAATGAAGAGAGGAGGAGGAGGGGGGGGGGAGAGAGAGGGAGGAGGGAGGGAGAGACATGGAAAGAAAGAGAGAGAAGGAGGGGATGAAAGAGGGAGGAAGAAAGAGAGAGAAAGAGTGAAAGCAAGAGGGAGGGAGACAGAGACATGGAGAGAGAGTGAAAGATAGAGAAAAAGAAAGAGAGAGAGAGAGAGAGAGAGAGAGAGAGAGAGAGAGAGAGAGAGAGAGAGAGAGAGAGAGAGAGAGAGAGAGAAAGAGGGAAAGAGAGAGGGAGAGACGCAGCGCAACAGATTCTGAGCATGATCGGGTAATAATCTCCCCCAGCTCGGAGCCCAGATCACGGGCCAAGTCCATCGCCTCTATTCCCTTGGCTTCCACCCACCTCAAATCACATTAGCCACAGATTTCCCTCCCTCAGTAGCACAGCCTTAGCAGCCCAGCCATTTATAGAACAAATCTGTTTGCTATTTCATACTCTGTGGCATTAACCACATTTTATCCCGTTAAGCAAAACACTTCTTAATTGCATAAAGTACTACTAACTATAGTGCGCAGACACATACACACACACACACACACACACACACACACACACACACACACACACACACACACACACACAGAGAGAGAGACACACACACACCTTTAAGTGAAATTTCAGATAAATGTAATTTTTTACTGACAGAACAATGATTTTCTTTTAGAGTAGTGAATTGCAACAAAAGTAAAAAAATTAAAGCGGATTCACTCATATCTGTGACAAATGACACACATACAAAGGCCAACAATACCAGCACCAGCCAATGATGACCCCTTCCCACTGCAGACACCTTCAATATTGCACATGACATTACTCCAGCCCCACAGTGCCTGACCCCAAACAATGGGGGTCTGTGTGGTTGCGTGTGTCATAATGTGATTGTGTGTGTGTGTGTGTGTGTGTGTGTGTGTGTGTGTGTGTGTGTGTGTGTGTGTGTGTGTGTGTGTGTGTGTGTGTGTGTGTGTGTGTGTGTGTATGTTTATGTGATGTGTGTGTGTGTGTGTGTGTGTGTGTGTGTGTGTGTGTGATGGGGGGTTGTTGTGCGCAGCAGAAGGTCTGATTATGTGCCCCTCCACACTAGGCTGTCCCTGGCATGCTGCTCGCCCTCATTCCCTATGCAGGTTCATCTGGCCAGGGACACAGCAGGGCCCAGCCCAGCCCGGCACAGCCCAGCCCTCCATACACACGAGAGAGAGAGAGAGAGAGAGAGAGAGAGAGAGAGAGAGAGAGAGAGAGAGAGAGAGAGAGAGAGAGAGAGAGAGAGAGAGAAGGGGCCCTGCGGGGCTCTCCATCCAACCCACACACCCCCAGGCCCCTGTCTCCTGTCCCCTGTCCCCAGCTTGGAGGTTCTGTGCTTGGGGACTCTTTAGGCACACACACGGGGCTGAGTCACTCTGGGGCAGGAGAGGGAGAGACGGAGGAGGGATGGGGCTACCTGCCTCCGCTCATCTAAGCACCAATCTCAGCCATATGTGAAGCAGCGGGGAAACAGATGCTGTTTTTCCATTTGTGAAATCAAGTTGTTGGACTGCCGTCAGGTTTTTTTTTTTTTTTTTTTGCTTGCTTGCTTTCAGTGGGGGTTGCCTCAGTAAAAAGAGGTACGTGTGTGTGTGTGTGTGTGTGTGTGTGTGTGTGTGTGTGTGTGTGTGTGAGCACAGGGGAGGGCCCTCTATTAGAGCAGCAGTGACCCGGAGGAAATGTTTTACGTTGCAGCAGGATGCCTGGCTCACACACTCACTTAAACGCATACACACACACACACACACACACACACCACCTCTCTGTGGTTTTGCAAACCTGACTCAAACATCTTCACATGCAATGGAAAGACCATCTGTTGTGGGGCCTGTCAAATGCCCTTCCCTGTGCTACTCACAGTACTTCCACATTGTGTCAATTTTCAAAAAGCCTGAAATATTTTGCCTGGAAGCTTGGTGTTGTTGGAATCCTTGTATATAGAAACCATGTAGACATTTTCATCCATTTCATCCAATAATTTGCATTTCTATAGCTCTCAAAAGAATCGCTTTGAACATGATACAGGAACATTTCCTAAAAATTGTTCATTAGCCTACATGAATTCTGACACTTTTTGGGGGGGGTAATCTTTTTTAAAGTTTCCCCAAGAATATGTAATATTAAGAAGCTTTAATTGTTCTTCTGCACTGTTTGTTTTTGTTTGTTTGTTTTAAGATTTTATTAGCTCACTTTCCCTGTTGTATATAGTTTTCTTTTGATCTTTTTAATTTTTCTACTCCCTAAAAACTGTTTATCACAAAAAAGATGCTTTGATTTGTATTGCTACATGGACTTATCCCGCCAGAACACACAACTAATACATCAAGTATTCAGAATTGATCATAATTTACAATATCAAAAGATCTAGAATCTACAATTCCTTTGGCAACATGGTTACCCATTGTGGGTAAGATTGACACTTTAGCAGAATGTGGACTTCAAAGGCTTGAGCCTCTCACTACTGCGCAGCACTAATAACATTACTGACACAAGTCCTGATGCTCACAATGAGTGTGACTGTGGATGAGAGCAGGCGTGAGTAACTCTCCCTGGCAGCTCCCAGTACTCCCACACAAGCATGCACACTCACACACACACACCAACACACACACACACACACACACACACACACACACACACACACACACACACACACACACACACACAGACACACACACACACACACACACACACACACACACACACACACACGGTCAGACACAAAATGACAAAAACACACAGACACACGCGCACGCACACTCACACACACACTGAAACACACAGACACACAGCTGCTGATTCCGGGGTCCTGCGCCAGGTCTGTCCTCCTGCCTGCCTGCCTGCTTGACTGCCCGTCTATCTGCCTGCATGTGTGTCTGTAAGCGGGCGAGCGGCTCTTTTGTCAGTCATCTGCTGATCCTGACAGACAATACGGGGGTGTGTGCTGTCAGGTGAAGCCAAGCCAGAGCGAGTGGGACGGGTGTTCGGCGGGCGGCAGCCTCGCTGTCCCGTCCAATTCCGCTCGCCTGCAATGGAGCCTGTCGTCATGGCACTGACACCTGTCATTCACATCTACGGAAAAGTATGACAGACAGCTCAAGACTGGCATCCACATGTTCACCAGGCCTTCAAACTGTTGAAGGGTGTGTCATAACTAGCACAAGTTCGAACAAGGCCAGTATGGGCACTGCTTGGGGCACTGCAGCATGACATCAGTATACTGTAACCCCAATGAAACTGATGAGTCCACAAAGTCCTGCTAACATCAGCAGGGGCAAAACTTAGAAGCAAAGATACAGTAGTTGCATCAAACAATAGGCCTACTAAAAAATGTATTTTTTTAATGAAAATATTTCCATATAGGTGCCAGACCAGAAAAAAAAATTAAATAAAATTTCACTGGAAGAACACATTTTCAGTTTCAAGTTTTATAGGAAAAAGCCCCACAATAATTCAATACCTTCAAACGTCTCTCTCTACCAGGAATGCTGTTTCATGTTATCAATATACATGGAAGTACTGACCATAGATACAGTGGACATGGCAGTCATCTCATCCAGCACTTGTTTCACTTCCTAAGCAAGGTTTCCCTTTCCATACATATACCAATGTATGATGCAGCACCAGAGAATCCCAAGCACCACAGATTATAAGACTCATCTGAATAATTTCAAATGTTTCTTTTAGCTTTAAAACTGCTTCCCTGATGACTCTGAAGAACGATTCATAAGCATTACCAGTGTATGTTTAATATGGCAGCTCAGAACGTGTGTGTTCAAACACTGTGCATACACCCAAACGATTGACTCCACTGACCACTGTGTCGCTCGATACCCTTAGGGGTGCCAGAGGAGCATCACAAATTGCTACCTGGTCTGTGAAACACTGCTGAGCACTCAGAATATGTGGAGTCAAAATCCATGCTAATGCTAACCATAATGCTAACCCTTTGAAGAGACGTTTGTATTCATTCAATAAGGATGAACAATCATTCAATAAGTTAATAGCTGACTATTAGTGACCAATCAATAGCTGTCCATTATTGGTATTATGCTACATCGTATGCTACAGCAGTGTGTTTAACTGCAGATCAGTTTAATCAACTTGAAGGTAGTAACATAAAAAAACAATGGAATGAAATCTGTGTTTCTGCGTTATGTGCACTTATGTACAATTAGATGTAGATGAAGATTGCTTTGTAAGAGCAGCGTGTCTGCAGGCCCATGATCACGGAGCCTCAGCCAATGCCTTCCTCCTGGCGACAAATTTCATTAACAAACCTGATGTACACACATGGCAGACACACGCAGAGTGCGCGCACACACACACACACACTGCAGAGCTGCCCGTCTAATGATGGACATAAATTTCAGGCCGTGTGTGCCCATGGTCATATTACAACTAATTATGGCAAAGGGGAGCTTCGCTCTCTAGCCTACCAGGAAAATCTTCTGCTGTTCGGATGTGTGTGCATGTGTGTGTGTGTGTGTGTGTGTGTGTGTGTGTGTGTGTGTGTGTGTGTGTGTGTGAGGATGTCGTGTGGAGGGCGTGTGTGCCTGGGTGAAGTGGGTAAAAGGAAAATATGACGCTTTATTTTTAATCAGCATAAATTACTGGCATCAATCAGAAAAAGCTCAAATTAAAAAGCTCGTTTTGACAATGCAATGCGAGCGGCGCAAGCTTCCAACATGAATCAAGATGATTTAACACAATCACAGAAGCCCCCAGAGCCAGCATTACCAGTCAGGAGCATCGCTCAACTCACCCTCCACTCCTTAATATCCCAAGTCATTCTGCAGAGGGGAAAAGGACATTGCTTTTTCTTTAAGCCTCCAGCTTGAAGCTGATTGGAACGGATACAACCCTGAATGCTTTCATTCCGTTCCCTGGTGCTGCACCTCTCCAATTTATGAGGAGTAGCTCTCCAATTTCCATACTCACAATATTAACTGTGTCTATGGTTTGTACTTGAGTACTGCCTGACCAACACCCCCCCCCCCCCCAATCCCTTTTGTCTTTAGTGCCTATATCAAACACTGAGAGCTTGTTGTGAAATGCAATGCAATTCAATGTCACTTCTATGAAACTGAATTTCCCTGGAAGTAACAGGGCATTACCAGGGCCAATATGTGGAGTGTCATCCTAAACTGCAACAGGATTGATCAGTGCAGAGACAATCTAGAAAT
The DNA here is from genome assembly GCA_027497455.2 of Sardinella longiceps. Lineage (NCBI taxonomy): Eukaryota > Metazoa > Chordata > Actinopteri > Clupeiformes > Clupeidae > Sardinella > Sardinella longiceps. The sequence continues at coordinate 5,200,936 of JAODXP020000027.1, forward strand.
TATCATTATCATTATTTTATTAAGGGGTTTATATTGGTAACTACACATTTCAAGTTATCTCTATGTCATTGTAATGCATGGAGCCTAGTTTTTTCTTCCTATACCTCAACTCCTTCAGTTCCCTGAGATTTAAGACTGATGACTCCAAAAGTCAGCTATAACATTAAAGGTCACTAGTCAACTTTTTGCCACTGTTTTACCAGACACTTTGTTTTGGAATCATCTCCAAATTAATTTGGATGACATATAGCCATATAAAGGGTGGATAAATGCAAGTTTTATTCCCACCATCCATCCAAAAATGCATTGTGTAGTTCTGGATAGGGGGTGGGAAACCACCTCAAAATAAAAGAAAACCTAGTTAGGAAGGGCATTAGACCATTAGCATGTTCTAGTTGTGTCAGAAAGACTCTGAAAGATGTTTGTACATAATTTAGCTAGTTCATTAGTTTTACAGCAAAATCTGTGTGGTATCCCTTTAAAGAAAGCACTGAGTCACCATTACCTAAGCAACAACCACTACTATGCATTGAAACAAGCCACACCAGTCTTAACTGTATCCACTGCACCTTTTCCATCCACCAGAGAAATCACAGCCCAGAACTTCTGGCCGCTCTTGACAAATCGTGATGTTTGAAGCAGTTGGCAAGTCATACACACATACACACATACACATACAGTACACACACAGTCAGACACACACAATCAGTCCAGCAGTCAGTGAAGATCAGCTGTGGGTCACCACCAGTCCGGACCTGTCTCAGATTTATCACACACACACCGACACACACACACACACACACACACACACACACACACACACACACACACACACACACACACACACACCGCATACACAAAGAAACAAAGGCACATGCCCCCATGTGCATTCACAGACATGCATGCACACACATTTATACATAATACACACACACACACACACACACACACACACACACACACACACACACACACTCACACACACACACAGACATGTACATGCCCTGTGCGTCACCCAGAAACAGGCATCTGTGGGAATGGAAGCTGACAGGCCAAACAAAAAGAGGGACTGCTCAGAGTCAGTCAACGCAGACATGACACCTTCCCACACGGCCCTTAAAACTCCTGTTCCTGCTCCTACAGCTGATGTCTAACATGACTATGTCTGTCTGTGGCATAGGCTGGGGAAGGGGCTGGGGCTGGGGAGGGGAATTATGGGATGTACAAAACAAAGTCATTTACAATGTGTTAATGTGACAGTGTCGGGTACCATTTAACCGTGTTGCTACGGTGATGGTGAGGTGAATCTGTGGATGGTTAGCATCTGTGATGCTTGAGGCTTTACTTCTGGTTAGATTAAGGGCCTTCGTTTAATTTGGTGTCTTCTATAATTTTATTCTTTACTCATATCCCAAACTGACTTGACTGCTTGACTTGAGTTTTTATTTGTTAATTTGTTTGTTTGTTTACTTTTTATTTGTTTGTTTGTACTTTGATTGCGGCACATCCCTACTCACAAATCCATTCCTGAAGACTTTACGACTGCACGATTTATTGTGGCCTAGTCCAACTGATTTGTTTTAAAATTGTGGATTCTATCAAAAATGCAATTCATCTTTTTCCTCTGATTAATATGATCACTAAGCTTCAACGTGGTTAGCAACATGTCAAACTTGCTACTTAGTTTTCTTTTAATTACGTCATAATTCTTATGCGCTTTTATTAAACTACAGTACAGATGATACAGTATATTCAGCTTTACCTTACACTTTACTTTACCTGTACAGAGAACGACAGAGGACAGAGAAGATGTTATGAAGCTTTTATTATCTTATTATTTCTATTTTACTTATCTTACAATTTTTTTTATTAAACTGCAGATGATACAGTTCTTTCTGCTTTACCTTCTTCGTGCAAGTCTAAGTATAAATGTTTAACTGTTTGTAAGTCATTTGAGTTACCACATTTTCAGATATAAGGACAGAGAGGATGTCATGAAGCTAAAAATTAAACAACCTCTGAAAATGCCCTTGCCCACCCCATCCTGGAGTGCCAAGACAAAGTCATGGTAGCCCTGCTTTCATCTATCCCCCCATCCAGTTTAGGAAGCTCAATTAACTTAATTGATGTAATTATTAACTGAAGTGCACATATTTAACATTTGTAAAAATGTTTGAAAGTGGATGATTGAGAGTTACCAGGAGCACCCCAATAAAAAAGCTGGCTGGCTGGCTGGCTGGTTGGGTTGGTGTGTGTGTGTGTGTGTGTGTGTGTGTGTGTGTGTGTGTGTGTGTGTGTGTAGGGAGGGGGTGATATAGAGTACAATGGAATTTATCCAATTCATCAAATAAGTGCAGCAATTAACTAAGTGAGCTATTAGGGGTGTGTGTGTGTGTGTGTGTGTGTGTGTGTGTGTGTGTGTGTGTGTGTGTGGGAAGGGGGGTATAGGGGTAAGGACAAGGGGTCTGCCCAAGTGAGTCCTCTTTATTCTGTCCGCAGAGCTTTGCAGTGCCCTCGCCATGGCACGGAGAAGTGGGAAGAATGATGATGTCTTTTAAATTTAAAATATACAGGGACTGACTTTTTGCCATCTACGAGAAATGTACTGGCCGTGCTCGCTAAGCACATCAGCTGAGTTCAAGAGATGGCGTTTTAAAATTATGCGGATTTCCTGCTAAAAAAATCACTATTTTGTGACTAATCATAGATGGTACTTCACAAAAATCAACATCCTTCCTCATGAGTGATCAGCCTCAGTATTTGACAAACAAGCCGGTATGGTGATGGCGGCTGCTGATGATTGCTCTTGGTCTTTTCTTTCTTTCTTTTCTGATCTGGCGCTTGCAGCTACTCCCACCCTACACCAAATCTTACACATCCAAGACTCGTGACACATTATAGAACCAGAAGATGTCCAAATTATGAAAAACAAACCAGGATTGGATGTGGTCACATTCATCTTGTGTAACAGATGGTGTTTCCATTTTGAACTTTTGCATTGGAGCACAAAAAAAAAGAACGCGAAAGGCTGAGACAGAGCTACAAAGAAAGAAAGAAAGAGAGAGAGAGAGAGAGAGAGAAAAAGAAAGATAGAAAGAGAGAGAGAGGAGGAAAAAAAAGCTTGGAAAGTCAGGCTGCTTTTCTCACTTCGCTGACACGAGCTGTGTCTGGGACGAAGAAGACGTGTGAAACGACGCTCCCGCGCGTCTCCTTCACGCTGTCAAAGGACACACACACACACACACACACACACACACACACACACACACACACACACACACACACACACACACACACACACACACACACACTCACACACATGCATACACAAGCCATGGCAATGCTCTGTGGAGACGTACCACAGAGACACACACACTATGGAAGGCTGAGCAAGGAGCGAAGAGATTTGTCCCCTTAATCACCCCTAAAGCATGAGCTACTGGACTTAACCCAACTCTGTCCTAACCGCAAACAAGCGCTATAATATTTAATGACCAGAATTAATGAACACTGATCAATATTTCAACAGCGCCAAAATTTGTCTTGACTCCACACACACCCTCAAAAACATTTGGCCTACTAGAATAGCACAGTGAAAGAAAGAAACACAATGCTCCATGTAGGTTGATTTTTTTTTTCTTTAAATAACTATTTGTCATATTTGAAATCTAATGCATCAGCATGTGTTTATTGTGTGTCTACAGGAATACAAACACACACACACACACACACACACACACACACACACACACACACACACACACACATTCACACACAGCTTTGAGAGTGTAGCAGTCTCCACCTGGGTTTCTCTGAAACCACCCACAGCTGCTGCTGTCCTATATTAGCAAGACACCATGTTCCTAATTCCCCCCCAATAACACAATGAACCTGGCTGTGCTCTCGCATGCTCGCCCGACCGCAAAACCGCAACAGAGGGGGACAACTGCAGGAAGATCACAGTTCACAACCAGTCAGATGGAAAATATGGAAAACAGGGCGGGGGAGCTGGCCGTAGCTCTCGCCCTCCACACCCCCAAAACACACATACACACACATACAAACACACATGCACATGCATACACACACACACACACACACACACACACACACACACACACACACACACACACACACACACTCCAACACATACATACACAGAAACACATACACAAACACACATCATGACTACCACCATCCTCACACATACACACACACACTCACACACACTCACACACACACACATATACACACACATACACACACACATATACACACACACACACACACACACACACACACACACACACACACACACAACACCCTCACCCCATACCCCTCCCAAAACCAGCATGCCCCCTCCCAATTCAGCAAGCTGCCGCAGTTTGACTGACAAACTGACTTTTGGAGCGGCCCGTGCCCATTCCAGTCAGGGTTTATTGAAGGTGATTTTGATCTCCTCGGCGAGGCCACAGCGCCGGCCGTGCCATCTGTCACCTTGATTGCACGGCGGACTCTCTGGGGGGAGTGCTATGGCTCCTGATCGCTTACAGATTGCGCTGCTTTCGCCTCCATACGGACCACATGCACAGAGCCAGATGGTGAGCATACACGCTTATTATGAGTCTTTATCTCAGCGCAGGAAAGGAGCGCAACCATTAGGTCTCCCTCAGGAGCTTCTCTACCCCTCCGCTCTCGGCTCTCGTCTCCTCTCCTCTCCTCTATTCTCTTCTCTTTCTCTCTTCTCCTTTCCTCTCCTCTCCTCTATTCTCTCTCCTCTTCTCCTCTCCTTTCTCCTCTTCTCTTCTCCTCTCCTCTTCTGCTCTCCATGGCAGATGCGCACAAGGTGGCTGCTACTGATGCTGCTGCTGCTGCTGCTGCAGCTTCTACAAATACAGTCTTCTTCAGCTGTCACTGGCCAGCCCGGCGAGGCAAGGCAGCACGCACCGAGGGCCAATAAAAAACAAACAGTAATCCACTTACAGCGTTTAATACAAAGGTAAACACTAATTTAACCACACACACACACACACACACACACACACACACACACACACACACACACACACACACACACACACACACCACATGGTTACGGATACACGCACAGTGCACACACACAAACACTTCTCACTTCGGCCTGGAACAATAAAGGCAATTCAGGCCCATTAACAGAATGTTAGGGGGATCCACGTTGATATTTGTTGCCATAGAAACCTGCCATGACACCAAAGGCTGGCGCACCAAGTCAGTCATTTATTATGTGAATTAATGTTTTGCCGTAAATACACAGAGAGGGACAGGAAAAGTCAGACTGGTTATCACCGATGTAACATAGATAACAATAAATAAAAAAATCACTGAGGTATATTTAGAAAATTAGGTTAGTTAGATTTAGACCTTCAGATTGGATATCTAAACATATTTAACAAAAAAGAATGTGTCCAACCGGGAGTGGGAGTGGGAGTGCGGGGTGGTTTCTTCCAAGGCAATACTTAAGAGGCCAATGTTTGCCTTTATAATATACTAACACTGTTTCACTGCACACAATACATGCACAAATGTCAAGCCAAGCATGATCCAAACAGATTCAAACACATCTAGTCTGCTAAGGAGTAGTTACTGGGCAAGCTGTCTCTGTTCTTCTTCTAGACATATGTATAAAATGACCAGAAGGTGGGGAGGGTTATGTTATGTTGGGGCAGAAGCAGGACATGTGTACCGTCAATGCGTGTTTTTCATGCTCTTTTAGAACTTCAAGTTCATTTGCAATACCATTCAGTGAAACTAATTAGATAATTTCACAGTAAGCCATCCAATTCTTTGAGGGGTGGAATGTTCTCAAGAAGAAAAAAAAACAAAAAACAGTGTGATAATATAACCATTCCCAACTGAAATTATCATATTTCACACAAATATTTGGGTGGAACTAATTTGGTTTTATGACTGTTTATTTAAATAGCTTCTAAATTCAAATGTGCCTGATTTTGGGCTCTGTTTACCGCATTCACCTCTCAAAGACAAGAGTGATAATTTAAACTGTTTTGCCAGCACAAACACAATGCTTGAAGGGAGAGTACGTTGATGGGTATCACAGCAATACTGTCTATTTTATCACCAAGCCTTTGTTTGCCCGTTTGTTTGATTTGGTTTTCAAGGAGAGCAAAGTTGGGAGCTGTGTGCGAGGGACTATGGCAGCAGTGTGTGTGTGTGTGTGTGCGCGCGCCATAGTCGTTGTCCTTCGCTGTTCCTGATTCCCTGTCCTGGGGCGATGTGGCGACGTGCAGCATTTTTTAGGACAACAGCCGGTTATCTCCAAGCGTGGGACGCCTCGTCAGGCTTCGCCAGAGCGCACAAAGTGACACGAGCGGGCAGGCGGGCGAGGGAGAGCGAGAGCGAGTGAGCCTGTGGTCACAAATGCGCTCGTGGCATGAGGAAAATCCATTACATTCACACACACACACACACACTGACCCAAGTAGCACTATATGGCTCACACCTGAATAGCTCTTGAATTTGTGCCATATGTCAGTATTGTCCTTACTATACAGACACATATGGGCAATTCTTCTGGAAATAGACACAGTTTGTGCAAGAATCCTCACGGCATTATATACCAAGCTCAAAAACTAATTTATGAACTCAACTAACAAAGGGTTGCATGGATGAGCTAACCAGTCAACAAACATAAAAATAGGCAGCCAACTAAATAATTTTGCACAACATAGTGCAGAGATTGAGCTCTCATCAGATGACTAACTCTAGCAAAAGTCGAATAGCAATGTGTGCAGGCCTTCAGCCTTGTAATTCGAGATCTGATCATTTCTGCTAGAATCATTTGGCAATTCAACTGGACTTTACTGTGTGAAAATTGGTAAGAGTATCACTGTGGTACCACACTAAAATAAGTGTTCCTGAAAAGAAGGTCAAATGGGCCTTGAGGGTCTGTGTCTCCACCTGAACCAAAAGCACCACAGCGGTCAGGCTAACAGTAGGGCTACTGCTCCAAGCCTGGAGATGAGAAGCCATTATGGAGCAAAAGGTGTCACCCAGAAAGGCTGAGAGGCTGCTACACACACACACACACACACACACACACAGAGAGACACATACACACACACACACACTCAAAATGTTTACAGCCAGTGCATTATCTACAGTACTGACACACAGAGGTCGATGGACAGCCATACTGACCTGTGAACCAGATCCACTGCAAAATGCTCAGATGCAACATCCTTCTCCCTGAGTAATCCTGCAAACAGACATACAGACACGTAACTCAAAATCAAATGTGGAAACTTAATGTCCTCAGTAAAGATGAATATGTGGTTTTATGTATTATTCCAGTGAGAACAATCCTGTCATTATGAATTATACTATTTTATTATACGGGTCTCTAGAATGTTGAGGGAGGCTCCATTCACTTTCAATGGGCCTCCTCAACGTTCGCAGGTCAGTTATATTTGTATAATGACCGCTGAAAAACTATAATGACCGCTGTCAATGGCAACAGGTTTTTTGCTTGAGATTCACGTCTCCGTATCATTCCGCGCAGAGATCAACAATGAGATCAACAAGGAGATCAGCTGCGTTCTATAGAATGTTTCAAGTTGAAGTTTCTTTGCGAACTATTTGTTTCTCCGCAGAAGCCATGAAACGTTAACAAATTAAATGTAAAAGACGTTTCTGTAAAATATTATATCGTCATGTTGGCAAGGACCCGTATAATAAGCGGGATAATGTATTCCCTCCGCTGCGCGTCGGTCTCCGGTTCTTCCTCTCGGGAAATATTTCTCTATAATGACCGGCGGACAATACATTATCCCTTACTTATCACCCTGTGGAATGGAATGCTGTTTTCTGATTGGCTGTCAGGGTGTCCGTTATTTCTAGATAACAGGACACCTGAGGCATTGTTGGGTTTAAAAAGTTTAACCAGCGTTCTTTATCAATGCTCTTTAGAATGCAGCCTTGCGGATCTTCTTTCATAAGAAAATAGTACCCCAACCGAACAGGATAACTTCTTTCTAAACGGAGCCACATGTTTCTTTTATGTTTTAAACACTTCGGCTTCGCCATCAGGCTGTTCTTCGCCATACACGTCGTCCATTATCTCTCTATATCGGGACACCTCGGCGGCCGTTATCCCTTACATATTCTTAACCAAAACAACTGAAGTTAACATTCTGTTATAATAAAGTTTATACAGTTTTCACTTTTTTTCCATTTTCCACTAAATAGTGCTCATTATTTTCTGAAAAGTGGTCTCCCTGGTCTACCAGTCAAGCCAATATGGAAAAAATTAATTATCAGAGTGAGGGCCTTTTTCAGGGAACTTTCTGACTTTTGAAGCATAAAGTTTGTGAAAACTGGATTGGGTGACTGGCCATGGCCACTGCATGGGGTTCAATGATCAGCTGTTTGCTATATTTACCCACTAATCTAGTGAGCCTTCATTTGATCCTGGAGATTTGGTGGCCAAACTTCATGCTAATTGAGAGGGGCCAAAATCAGCAAGGCGGCATCTGAATGTCTGTAGAGAGCACAGGAGTCTGCACAGAGAGCGAGTTACTTAAGCTAAGCCCTTGCCTATATTTGCTCTGGAATCAGGCTGGTGAGGCATGCGCGCACACACACACACACACACAGAGAGAGAGAGAGAGAGAGAGAGAGAGAGAGAGAGAGAGAGAGAGAGAGGCAGACAGAGAGAGAGAGATACGCACAAATACACACTGACACTGACTTAGACACACACAAACACACACACACACACACACACACACACACACACACACACACACACACACACACACAGACACACACACACACACACACACACACAAATGACAACACATTCACATATAAACACTCACGCACACACATACACACACACACAGACACACTCCATGGACTTTTTCACCCTTCTACATCAATCTGTTCCCAAGCTGTTCCCACATTTTGGTGAATTTCCCAGGCTAATTCCTTGGCACCCGGAGAAGCAGAGAGGCTGATTACTTCGGTGTGAACCCCAGAAGTCTCTCCAAGCTCACAGAAAAAAAAATGTGCATGTTCAAAACCTGCCATCTAGCCATTGTCCTCAGCCACTGAAATGTGTCCGCTGTCTCCCGGAAAGGGCCTTTTGATTTGGTAAATATGTCCATTGGTCGAGCAGACTACAAAATGGACAATGCCCTGCAAACAACCATATTGGTAATGGATGGAGAGTTAATTATGTTACATATGAAAATATCCCAAAAATAACATTAAATCTGAATTTGCCTATTCAAACAATATTTTCCATTATGGTTTACCGATATCTGTGATTAGAAATGTGTTAAGTTGTATACATCACCTTGTATCAAAGTAGCAACAGCAAGTGTTTTGAATTTAAAAATAATTTCAAGCAAATATGGAAAGTTTCCAACCTTCAAACTCCTCTGGAAATCGCAGTTATGTAGAGTCGAGTAGACAAATTCAGACAAGACAAAATTATCACATAATTATAGGCTGCAGCAGAAAAAAAAACATTTCACAGATATTAATCAGTGTTTTTCCGGATTTGTTTGATATCCCTAGCATTAAATTTCGGCTCCAATACGCAAAGGCATACATTTGATATAGAGTGCATTTTGATATAGAGTGAATTTTATATACAACAGGAAAAACCCCACTGTCTTTTACAGCATCTATGTCATAATTTCAGGATGATTGAGATTCACTGTTTTAAGAGGAACTGCATCAATCTTTTATAAAGAGCAACCAGCAGTGAATCCAAACCTCATTAAAGAATATGAATTCTAAATCTATTCTGGCAGGCAACCCACTGCACATTTTTCTTCTTTTCCCTCATAAATTACAGATCTGGTGCTCTGTGCAAATATTGCCGAGCTCTAAGACAGCTGTGGCCCATTAACATATGCAACGGGAGCTGATTTCCAACAGCACATGGTCATCAGGCCAAATCTACAGCCAGCAATTAGGAAACTGAAATGTTTAATTGTGCTTTAATTTTGATAAAATTTATCTGTCACCCGTCCTGTAATCAGCCATTACGGCTCACAAATCAGTGTCAGCACATTCAGTTACGGTGTGGTGTGGGGGTTGGATGGGGATGGCGGTGTGTGTGTGTGTGTGTGTGTGTGTGCGCGTGTGTGTGTGAGAGAGTGTATGTGTGTTGGGGGGTGGGGGGGGGGGGGGGGGGGATTCGACATGTGCCATTCGGACAGACATGTCAGGGTGTCATATCGAGGCTCTCCCATGTCTCAAACATGACCTAGTGAGAGAGTTCAGCAGTCTCTCTCTCTCTCTCTCTCTCTCTCTCTCTCTCTCTCTCTCTCTCTCTCTCTCTCTCTCTCTCTCTCTCTCTCTCACTCATCTTCCTCTTTTCTCTCTCCCTTTAATGGTACTTCTTCCTTCAGTGAGCTGACCACCGCACACATAACCCCTGAGAGCATCAAACACCCACATAGGCGCAAATAAATAAATAAATAAATAAATAAATCATATAAATAAATAAAACAAAGAATCATGGGCATCGCTACACTCTCTTCTCTAATGAGCTATTGGGAGTCAGTAAACAGGCCGAGGCATAGGGCTTAAAGGGAACGCACATATCAGACGGCCACAAAGCACAGAGAGGTCTTCAGAGGATATTCAAGGGTGATGATGACAGAGTCGCATGGGGGACGAACATGACACATCCGTCTTGTGTCCACTCTGCTGCTTCGACAGATGGACGACAGAATGCAGTCAGAGGCGTAGGCGAAGGTCAGCAAAATAGACAGAGACAGAAACCGAGACAGAAACAGAGAGAATCTCTCTGTGTGTGTGTGTGTGTGTGTGTGTGTGTGTGTGAGTAAGTGACAGAGAGACCACAAAGGCTCTTCTGCTACACGTTGATGTGACATTTCTAAGTGCAGAATGCAAAGCTCTGCCAAGAAACGACCCAGCCAGACTCAGCGCCTCATGGCGCTATCAGCAGTTACCAATGACAACACACTCAGGGAGCACCCCAAAAGCCTCCCTCCCTCTCTCCCTCCCTCTCTCTCTCTATCTCTCTCTCCCGCTTGCACTATGTCATTGACTCCAGCCTAGCAACAACAAGGCTTCTGGACCACAGGAAGTGCCGCCCATCGCCGCTAACTGTTTGAATTTGGGCCAGAAAAGGCCCGTTACACAGACAGCATGTTTCTGATATATAGTGGAGTATGTGTGTTTCCTTTGAGTTACTTACGGTGCAATTACTTTGTAGATTCATTAAGAAATTGATCCAATTAATGAAATGTATAATCAATTCATTAACTTTATGATGCTGAAAAAAGTACAAATGATGTTTACATCAACTGGCCTCTGCTTCACAACTGCACTTAATTGGTGACACATAAATAAATTAATCTCATCCCCCTTTCCAAATAAATGGAACAAATAAATATCAGAAGCTTCTAAAATATATTTGATATGTCTACATTATCAATCCTGAATCTCATGTATGTTGATTGCAATGTATCCTAATCATTCATGAATATTGAAGAAATGTTTTACAAGAATATAAAGAGGCTTTTCATTTATAACTATAACTACACACGTGATGCTGTGCATATTAATGTACCCCTCCTCCTCCTCCTCCACCCTCTCTTGACTGTGCCCATCACCCTCCCTCCAGAGAGGCAGCCCCATACACCGTTGCATTATGGGTGATTATTGTCAGTTCCGTGCTGGCAGTTTTTGGCTGTGGCATGGCGTGGCACATCAGACACATCATTACAGAGGCTAATACAGGAGAATCAGATTTGGGGAAAGGCTCCAGCGAAAGGAAGGAAGGAAGGAAGGAAGGAAGGAAGGAAGGGGCTTTGTAATCACAACGTCCAACTGTTCCCCTCTGCATTCGCCCACACACAAGCATCTGTGAGGATTTTCAGCTAAAAGAAGATGTGGTGGTGGTGGGGGGGGGGGAGATTTAGATTTACAAAAAAAAAAAAAAAAAAAAAAACACTCTTTAAACAGTGCCATGGATCTGCAATGGAAAAGAGGCATTCTGCTTAACATGTGGCACCCATAATAATTAACACAAAATTAACACATATCATTTTATGGCCCTTCTGCCATCCAGCGATGCCAGGAAAAACAGGCCCCTTGTTTGTGCATCAGAGGCTCGGGAGCACTCCACAACGCCCACCCATTCTTTGACACGTCTCTCAGACGGCAACTGTTCATCAGCACAGACCCGAGTGTGGGGCATCCATCCATCCATCCATCCATCCATCTACTGGCCTCCTCCAACCCTCCACCCCCCACCACCACCATCTCTTCATCTTTGTCGATCATCGGGGTGTGGGGGGGTAGGCACGAGTGAAGACAATGTTGAGCAGCACGATGAAGCAGCCATTTTTATATTTCTCTTCTATATATTTATACAGTATATAGGCCTGCCTACTTGTTTGAGCCAACAATGTGGTGCTGTATGTTAGCAAGTAGGACGGCTAAGCCACATGTGAAAGGTGGTCTGATGCTTTCATTACTGTTTAAAAGTCATCACCATCTTCAAACTTGTTAAATGTCTACGCATAGAGAGGGTGAAGAACCAAATGTTCGAATGTAGCTTTCAGTACACACACCATACTGCAAAGAACAGGTTGATACTCAGCCTTCCAAGTATGCATGGCCACTTCACGGAATGATTATTGTGTCACCAGAACAATCACTCAGGAATTGCTATCCAAACGACTGGCAATTACAAAATCAAGATGGAGTCTCACATTTTTTGGAATGCATCTTGAAAAACCGAGTCTGGCAACAACTCTAAGGCTGAAGCTCAAAGGAAAAAAAACAAGATGGCAGCTGCAATGCAAAACCAGTCAATTTCAATAGCGCTCACGAGCCACTGAGCATCAAGCAGTGGGACATCTTTTTTTGTAGATCACAGAATACAAGAGAGGCATTAGTTTTCGTGCATCTGGGTGAGTGAGCAATGACACCCAGATGCGAGGCCTCACCAACACACACACACACACACACACACACACACACACACACACACACACACACACATATACAAGCACAGGGCCACTCCATTGATGGCTGGCATTACAAGCGAGGGCATCTCAATAAAAGGGAGTGAATCACCCTCCCGTCCTTGATATTTTTGTTCTTTGATTAAAGGAGAACATTTGTGATTTGCATTTTAAACACGCCATGATCAAAAACAATTACACCCCTCCTTCTGTATGTTTCTTACAACAAATGAATTAGATTACGGAGCCTTCATAAGACCCAGGCTTCTTATAGGCTTGTTGCGCTGACAGTATTTGAAGTTTCCTGCGGTAACTTCATTACGCGTATTTTGTATGGAATTAGTGGAGCGTGCTGAAAATTGCTAATGACAGATGTTTCTCCTCTCTGTCACACTCCTTGTATCATTTGATTTGGAAAGCAACATACGGTGTTCTGCTCTATCAGTATGTCACAGACTGTCTGCAAACAGCTGGTCATAACTCAGTTCAGTGAAAACCATTACTTTCCAATGAAGTGCTGGACGACGGCCAAATTGTGTTTTGGCATGGCCTGGCGCGGTCCCCATAATGTGGCCAGCCTGATGTTGCAGGTAGGGAGGAGAGAGGGGAGCGGGAGCCAGATTCTCTGGCTGAATAAAAGCCCACAGCCAGAGGGGAGGAGGAGACCTGACTTACTAACGACTTCCAGACAACCAATGCCATCCATACCAGCAGGTTTCTACAAATGGTGTGGAGACTTTAATTAACTGAGTAAATTCATGGAAGAAAAAAAAAATGAGAGAAAAACAATTCTGCTGAATCTGTAATAATAAAAAAATAGCAGTGAGGGAGGATCACCAGTTAAACCTTAAATGAATGAATGAGGCCTACTGGTTAAAAAATAATAAATCAGATACATTTCTGTTTCTCTTTTGAATACAGATGGCAACAAACTTATGTCTTTAGACATGGGAACAAACTGGATTTGTTTGTCATTTATTGAATTTTACTGATGCTTGACTTCAGCTAATGATCATGCCTACTGTTCACACATGCACTAATGGTGACCTTTTCTCAGGACATCAAGGCAGGCAGCTGCATGACCTCTTCAAGATGAGGATCCTGTCACTAGCCTCCAGTCTTACAATCACAATTACTCTTTACTTACACAATCAGTCAAGTGTCAACAAAACACGATTTGATAACACATTGTTTAGCGCTAATAAAGGGAGCATCATTCCTAAAAGGTCAGAATGTTTAGCATTCATTTAGTTGTGCACGTTTGCTTAAGGCTTTTCAGTTCCTTGTGTGGATTTAAATCTGATCAATGAACATCATATTTCAAGGTTGCCCAGTGCCCACGTCCTTTAGCCTACTGTTTTTTTTTGTGTGCGTGTGTGTGTGTGTGTGTGTGTGTGTGTGTGTGTGTGTGTGTGTGTGTGTGTGTGTGTGTCGCCTTATTGATTTGACAACTGTACCAACTAAAGCTTGATTCATTAATCCACCATAAATTAAGGTTGCCAAGAAGGTCAAGAATGGCTCTGAGGCCAGGTTTTTAATTAGTAAAGCCCATTACTCCACGCTTTTTAATGTATGTTTGTATGTTCTCTTCTACCCCCAAGTATCTATTTTTCTTTTCTCCTTGTTACGTGGCACTGTAGGTTACAAAGCTGACAAAAGAGATGCGAATTGGATTAACGAAAGGCTAGCCCTCTTAAATGTGTGAATTCAGTTGGACGAAAGTGACCCTTTTCTCCCCTCTTTAGTTGTCATGGCGTGGCACTGCTCGTTCTCTCAATCACTGTAATGAGCGCGCGTCCACTCAACAGCTCTGACAGCTGAGGCCTCCCCGTGCTGTCAGCCACGAGTGGTGGCCACACATCGGCACCGCAGGCCACACGAGGCTAGTTCTCATTCTCAAAAACGCTCACACACGACAAATATACACCCTCGTTTATGCTTGGTTTAACATAGCCTGTAGAAATCAGACTGCCAAGAAATACACACACTTAATAAAGACAGGCGGGGTGTGTGTGTGAGTATGTGTGTGTGTGTGTGTGTGTGGGGGGGGGGGTTATTATTTTCTGCTCTGGCATGTAATGATGCTGGTAGCTTCATCAACAAGAAGACATGTTAACTATACACTTAAAATGCATTTCCTGACAAAGTTCCCTCTGTCGTTCATTCCCATAATGGCAATGTTCGACATAGACTACTTTACCTTCACGGTGCGCAATAAGCGACAAAGCACTGCAGTTTGACTATTTTGATGCCTTGTTTAGACTATCAATACGTTAATTGTAAGTGGGAGAAATGCATCACTGTTTAAATTATAATGCTGGCGGTCTACAATGAAAGTTTCAGGATTCATTTCTTTGATTAAAAAATGGACCAATAATGAAGTTTTATATGAAATAAAAGTCTTGCTTGTAGCCTATGTTGTGCAATAGATTAGGTCTGAACATAGTCTTTGCTCTAACTTTCACTGAAAATGGAAATGAGAACCTCAAACAAGAGCCAAGAGAATATTTGCCTCAAGCATATTATTTCATGATATATTATGGGCACTACTGCACTTGTGAGTTTTAGGAGTGTAGGCTATTATAAACTGTAAATATTGTATTGTAATATTATTGTAAAGTATTAGAAATTTTTAATATATAGGCTAAACTAACTTCAATAAACATCTATATTCCTTTATTTATGATGAAAATCACTGCCAATTCATTCACTTGAAGCATATAATATAAAATTCCTAGACTCCAATTAAATCAAATATAGTTGTCTACAATACATGGTACATCAAACCCTCCAATTATACCCTTCCACTGTAAGTATCATGCCCATCATCTTTTCCCCAAATCAGACTCCTGTAAATAATCAAAGCAAGGCTGCGATGTCGAGCAGAAAAAAGTGGGTATTGGTTGTGTTTTCATGGACATGCGAGCATGATAGCATCTCTGACTGAGCATCCTCTCTTCCTGTACAGGGCCTTACAGGGTGCTTTGTTTACCCAGAGGAGCAAAAGAGGGATAAGTTTCATTA
Source organism: Sardinella longiceps (assembly GCA_027497455.2). NCBI lineage: Eukaryota > Metazoa > Chordata > Actinopteri > Clupeiformes > Clupeidae > Sardinella > Sardinella longiceps. The sequence goes on from JAODXP020000027.1 coordinate 5,216,973, forward strand.
TAGCCATGTGAAGGAGCAAGGTTCAGTCCTGCGTGAAATCTCTTTTCCTAGTGATTGTGTTGTTTTGACACTTTTACCCTGCATGTTAATATGTATTCCTCAAAAAATAGCTCTACTAATACTAACAACTGTTCCTTTATTGGTTATGGACTTATATAGATGAAAATGTGCATATATATATATATATATAGTATTCATATACAGTGTACATACTATTCATATTTATAGTATATTTTATATGTGCACTTTAAATGCACAACTTTTTTCTCTGGTCTTTGTTCGGTAAGAAAGCTTTAAATTCATAGCTGACAACAGTGTTAATCAAATTTGATGAGGTTAGTTACAATAAATTTATGCATAACTACATTAAAGTTAAAAGAGATGCTCGCCCTTGCTCTGGGTCTGCTCAATCAACATTAATGGCTTTTAAGTGTGCTGTAATAACAACTAATGTGGCAAGAGAGCTCGTGTGTGACACTGAGGGAGACAGACTCCGGAGCGGATCTGACAGTCCTCTGGACCAAATACACTAGACGTGTGCCAGATTCAAGCCAAAACAGGGAAGGAATGTGTGTCGTCAGGATAAGTTGTTTCATTGATTTTTATTTTTATTTTATTTATTTTTTTAAGTACAAGATTGCTCTAACATGAATTTTGACTCATGTCCTTGGCAAAGGTTATTTAGTACCTATACAAAGACTGTGCAATACCACTACTTACACATTCACTATGATAAAATGCAGTTAAAATAGTTTTAATGTGGCTTGGAAGCTAGGACTTTTTTGGCAACTGGTTCCATGATCTCCATGATAAATTCACAGCCTCCACACCAAACACCCATCAGACCGATTTCTTTATAATCAGACAGTATCTGACAGTATCAGCCTGGGCTGAAATGACACAGCGTCCGTTGTATGTGACTTAAACCATATATTTTGTACCCTCATCATGGCATCTCTGCCGTCACCTTATCTGACCCCACTTCTGTGATGATGTCTCTAATGGAGATGAGAGATGATCAGATGATCAGACTCTTCATGCATAAAAGCACAGTCTCCATCTCGCCAATCAGTCTGCCGCGCGCTCAAGGAATCAACCCCTTTTTATTTCACTCAGACTCCCCCACAGGAGCCGCTGATAAGACCAAAAAAAAAAAAGAAAAGAAAAGAAACAAAAATCGTATTTATTTCAGTAATTGCACTCTGCACTTTAAACACATAATGTGTTTATTGCTCATTTTTCTTCTTTCATCTCCTTTCCTCCTTACGTGCTGCTCGCTCTCTTATATTATCCTTCATCCTATCACCCCCCCACACGCCCATGAAACTGTTGAGCTGGTAAGAGCCGAGTGCACAGAGACACGTATGCACTCTGGAAAAGGTAATTTAAAAGCGAGTTGAGCCATGACAAATAGGGACAGCTGACCTAATTGAATCATTTGAGCTAAGACAGCTCAACTTGGTTATCCCCTGCGCCGTGCCCTGCCACAGCCATATTAGTATGGGAGTCACTAGCCATGAAATCACGTCTGCACTCGCTGGGTGCATGCTTTATGACGTGACAGCCAGCAAGGCCTGCTCTTTGGGGCCGCCAACACCAAACAAGGGCCTTTTATCACTAACAGGCCAAAGGGGCCACGATGATGCTTCACACTGCTCTGAGTTTGAGGCTCTCCATCAGAGCGTTGTCTATTAGTGGGCCAACTTTACTGTGTTAAAATGACACCATATAATATCTTTACTGTGGATTGAGCTATTTCTCTTTGTGTTATCTTTGCACTGATTTGACCATCTCAACCAAGTTGAGTGATTGTTATGAATGAGAAATGAATGTGTCTATGTTTACCAGCGTATCTGTATGAGCCTATGCCTGTGCATCTTACTACTGTATTAATAAATTATAATGATATTGATGCAATATTCTCATACATAAAACAGAAACTGAGGAGTTTTCCTTTGAAAACACAGAAGTGTGTGTGTGTGTGTGTGTGTGTGTGTGTGTGTGTGTGTGTGTGTGTGTGTGTGTGTGTGCATTGTGTGAATAAAAAAAAAAATGCAATTCTCTGTTTTAGGGACTGTCACACTTGAGAGGGTGTAATGAGGTGCAATTACGTTGGTTCCCGGCTTATTCCTGGGGACCGTTTGCCAGTAATGTAATAAGGTGCGCATGATAGCGTCCGCCATGACTGTAGAGGCGCGGGTGACAGCAAAGCTGCGCAGCAGGGGGGGGCGAGGGCACCACTGTGCCAAGCCTTGCAGCGCCACATGTTCTGAGACCCTGCATGGGTCTCCAGGCCCGTGGAGCCTGGTTCCTCCCAGCGGGCACCGACACACCATGCCAGGAGTGCCACCCTGTGCTATCTACGCCACATCATTGATGCTTTCACAGACCGAGACTTCCACAGACGCTGCCAAATAGTCAATTGGATTTCTAGTGTGGACGATATGTGGGAAGGCGATGAAGAGATAATGTTGTCCATGCAAGGCTGAACAAACACTGGGACTATAATACGGACTCTGCAGAATAAACACTGATCCGTGTCAAAGGGGAGTGGAAATGTATAGTGTGAGAATAATAGGAAGAAAATCAAAATAAATGCTATGCTAAGAGTGAAAGCTTGTGTATAGTTGTCTGAAGAGGCCTAAGTTAGAATTCAAGAGAGGTGCAAACAGTAACAAGAGTTTTTTTGTTTTGTTTTGTTTTTTCAATAGATTTTTTTTTCAAAAATGTTTTGTAAATTTAAGGATCTACTAAGTTTTAGCTGTCTAGATCTAGTCAGTATTGAGGCAAAAGTCTGCATGAGGTTTAGCACAGCCCTGAAGAGTGTTCATGCTTCTTTTACAAAAGCACTACAGCACGTGTACTCACTAGGGACAGCAAGCACACATACAGAATGGAACTTGGTGTGTGGATGTACAAATAATCGTAGGATTTTGCCGCCATATTGAAGATCACTCTGCTGGCTTTCACATAGGAATAGTTGCTGTCGTTCTTACCAGCTTAAGTCACTTAATTTCTTGCCATCAACAGTATAGAAGGAAAAGGGCTTCTGTTTGTATTGCCCATGTTATGGAAATAGGGCTAAAGTAAGGCACCATAAATAAAGTACCGTTTTCTATTGTCAGTGGCAAGGGTGTAAGTGTGCCCCAATACCAGGGCCAGTTCTAGGCATAGACACACGAGGCTGTCGCCTAGGGCACCAAATATCAAGGGGGCATCACAATATTTTTTTTACGTTATTTCTTCAGTTTTTCTCTTATATTTTTAGAAGGGGAGGGGGCAAAACTCTAATCTGGCCTAGGGCACCAAAAAGGCTGGAACCGGCCATGCCCAATACAATGGCATACAAACAACCAGACTCACAGTAGACTCAACGGTAGACTCACCCACTTCTCAAACTCCATACTCACTCAAGCACCTACAGTATATAAATTAGATTACATACAGGCATGTAGGAGGCCAAGCAGAGTGAGACAGGACTGTACTAAAAACCTGACAGAGGACACAAAGAACTAACCTCATCTAAGCATGAGCGAACGTCACGAGTGTAATCTCCAGTGCCTGTCTGCAGGAAGCCGGGGTCAGGCAATTTAATGTAACCCCGCACACAGGATACTGTGCAATGTTCAGGGCCATTTGCTTCTGACAGTTTGCAAAGAGTGCGGGATGAGTGACCCCAATGAGACGCCTGTTTTAACTGGGGTGGCAGAGAGTAATGCTCCACTGAATACCAACCCCCCTCCCCCTACTCAAAAAAAAGACCTCACCCCTCTTTAAAAAAACACAGAAGCGTTGAAACCCCATCATAGAGACTCACCCATGGAACTCATCACTGAGCAAAACACACACACACACACACACACACACACACACACACACACACACACACACACACACACACACACACACATACGAACACACATAGTCCTTTGGCCCGAGCCACTCTCAAGGAAAAAAAAAATGACCCAAGCAATTATAGCGGAGCTTTAAAATGACAGCTCTATTTCAGGTGTGAGTGAAAGCGGATAGGAGAGCCTGGCTGACAATTGTCTATAAAGATGAAATTACCTTCGTCCTGACTAAGCGGCCTGGGCTGAATGGCTTGCCCCTGTAACTCAGTCTTCCTCTCTCTTCCTCTCTCGATCTCTCTCTTCCTCACTCACTCACTCACTCACTCCCTCTTTCCCCCCGAGGCTCTTTTGTGGTGCCTGCTCCCTGGTTGTTTACACATCATTAATGGGACCCTCTAGAGCATCGCCTCGGAAATGTGAACGTGCATCCAGGACAGAAGAGTAGACAGTCCTGCTCAAGCGTGAGAGCGAGCGAGCGAGAGAGAGAGAGAGAGAGAGAGAGAGAGAGAGAGAGAGAGAGAGAGAGAGAGAGAGAGAGAGAGAGAGAGAGAGAGAGAGAGAGAGCAAGGGCCCAGTAGCCTGTGCTGTAACATTGCATTACCTTAAAAAAAATGACCAGTGCCTTTGAAAGAGTGAGACAGTGAAACAAAAGGGACGGTCAGAACTTGACAGGCGTGCCATTACAGGTTTGGGTCCTACTCACAGATGAACACTTCTCATCCCAGATCATGCCAGGTCACAGCGGGGCAATTAAGGAGATGGTGTCTGGCTGGTAGATCCTTTTGAAGTCTGTCAGTGGTGAGCTAAAGGATTTGAGAAAGGGAAAAATGTTGTTAGGAAAATAAGACATTCATATTAGATGGTGTTTATGTCATCGTCAACAAGACAATAACAACTTAACTTCAAAATAAGCATTTGTTAAGCTTTACATGTACAGTAAATTGCCATGTGGGACAAAATTCATATACTGTATATAAACTGTCATTTTGCACGCATCCATTAGTTTATCAGTAGAACAGAAAAGACTACATTTCAATAATTATTCCTGAGGAAAATTCAATCACCCTATAAAAATCTGAAATGCAATCATATTTTTAAAATTCTAAGTGATTTTTATTAGCCTGTCCTGAAACAGATTTCATTCTCCGGATGCCTTTCTGTACATTGGAAGCCCCATAGAGAAAATAAAGATAAAATGTCATTGTCCCAAACAGAACTCTCTCATAAGGTGCTGTGGGTATGAGATATAACGTTTTAGGCTTCCTCACTCATTAAACATTGTTTCACCGTGAGGCAGAGGAGGAGAGAAAACGAGAGAGAAGTGTAGCGAGCGACAGCCAACGCTCAGACAACTGTGGTAATGAAGCATTGGCAGAAAGTGATAATTATTTTAATTAATGATAATGGTTTTAATGATTCAACATTTTGCCTAATTGATTATGATTGATTGCACGTTACTAAACAAGGAAAGTGAACCAGGGAGGTAATCAGTGAGATGACAGCACGGGTCAACACTGCAGCGTGACAGGACATACAGCACACATGCAAATCAGGTCCACAGAGAGAGAGAGAGAGAGAGGGGAGGAGAGAGAGAGAGAGAGAGAGAGAGAGAGAGAGAGAGAGAGAGAGAGAGAGAGAGAGAGAAACGGGGAGAAAGGCAGAGGAGAGACGAGAGAGGTGGTGTGGGGGAACAGCAATCGACAGATGATGAGAAAGAAAGTAAGAAATAAGAAAGAAACAAACAAACAAATAAAGAAAGAAAGAAAGAAAGAAAGAAAGGAGGGGAAATAGTAAAGAAAGAGAAACAAAGGGAGAGAAAAGAGAGACAGAGGAGAAAGAAACATGAGCACAGTGTATCAAGAGTGCTTTAACTATCATGCCTGGTCAGCATACCTCAGTGAGTCCTCTTAACTTTCACCGACCAAAACACATTAGATTGACACTACCTGCTTGTTTTAACTCTTATGTTCTAATGCCTGTTCTTATTAGCTGTTTAGAAGGTGTTAGCTGTCAGATTAGCACTAATGAATATAGTGGCCTGAATGATTTCCAAGATATATGGTATCTATCCAAATGCAACAAACATGCTTCCAGGCAAATATGTTGAGAACTTTTGATCTTGTGCCCCACTTACGCGGGGCCCTGTTATTTTTGTAGCACTTTTAATATTCAAAGTCTTTGTTTTCGGTAACAACAAATACTCAGCTTCTTAGAGATAAAGCTGCATTTGAGCAGCATTTTTTAACGGTGTGATGAACTGTAATCTGCCCACTATAGGTACAGTTGTGAGCTCTTGAGGAAAATAATGAGGGCCATGTTTGGAGGGCCCTCTTCCTCTTGCTACAAGAGCACACTTTTAAAGACTCTTCTCTCTTGTTAGGCCCCTCATCCGCACGTCAACTTTTTTTGAGTCACCGAGGACCAGTGTTTAAACTCACCACACAATCTTACCGGATAGGTAGTTATGTTGCCCATCACTAGCACAACAAAACCATGACCTGGTGTGTGTGTGTGTGTGTGTGTGTGTGTGTGTGTGTGTGTGTGTGTGTGTGTGTGTGTGTGTGTGTGTGTGTGTGTGTACCCCTGTCGCTGAGAGGATACTTACCCAGGAGAGAGTGAGAGCCCCTTGGAGGCGGGCAGACTGGCACAGTTCCCCATGACCGATGACAAGCACCTCACATGCAAATGGGTGTCCCTTATTTCACGTTGGAGAGACAGTCAGAGTGGAGAGCCTGGTGCCCTTTGTCCACCCATCTACTCTGTACCCCCCCCCCCCCCTACCCCCACCCTACCGCACCCCATCCCCTCAATCCCCTCCACCCTGAGCGCCCACTACTCAGAGGTGGCACTTCTCCCTGTCAGTAGATTGACTGGGTTAGGCATTAATTAATGAAATGTATGATAATGTGATTTCTTTAATAGAATGACATAGTCTAATGGTGTTGTGTGATTATGATTAATATAGTACTTTACAACATGGGAACCCCTGCCAAAAGGGGCCTGAGCAAGGTTTCTGCTTTCTCTCTGTGAATTCCAAAAAAAATCCTGCTGATGGATTTCAGTAATGGCAGCAGTGGTGGCTTGGAGCTGGCGCAGGGAATATTAGTGCTTGAACTGCCGCCTGATGGTGTGCTCTCGGACGCACCGCACTTCCGAAGGAGCAGGGAGATTATTGATTTCCAATCTGGGAATCTCACAGCGAATACTCTGCAGGCTTACAGTGCGTAGACTTTGGAATTTTAGAATTATATCAAATTAGTGCAACATTCTCATTTACTCCTCAAAAATAAATGTATTTTGAAGGATAGCCACACAAAAATATCTGTGCAAATAAAAAAACAGGACTTTTTAGCATGGCAGCATTTGTCCCTTTGATACCTTGCGAATTTGATAATTAATACCGTAATTCAACTGCAGCCTCTCTGCGAGCGCTGTAATGAAAACTGATGTACCTACTTAGTGCGTTCAGCATCACAGGTGGGCCCAAATTAATGTGCAAATAGAGCTAAATTGCCTGCACTTAGTGTTTTCGTCAACGTCATTCAGTTTGGGGGAAAATATCCGTAATTAATTCTGATATAACAAAGTCATAAATTTAAGGTTAAATACCTAGCATCCATGCATTTACTTCCAGATGATGTGACACGGTGGCTCGGAGGCTCGGAGAGTCCCAGGTGGGACGCACAAC
>JAODXP020000027.1:5232011-5272011 GCA_027497455.2 Sardinella longiceps
GAGATAAAGAAAAATGTTTCAATTAAATCATAAGCTATAGCTTCCTCCTCCCCGACACCAAGGACTGATAGTATCCCTCAGACCGGTGATCTGGCCACTTTTGCACCCTCAAAAGTTATTTGACATAAATTACAGGTGTCACATCATTTTCCCTTCACAACGAGTGTAATTTACTGCTGATCCCATTGACTGGGAGTTGAACCTCAAATAAAATCGTCAAACTGCCTGTGCAATGAGATGCTCTCTCTCTCTCTCTCTCTCTCTCTCTCTCTCTCTCTCTCTCTCTCTTCTCTTATCACCCTAGCAATCAGTTCCTCCTTCCCTCACATTCAGATTAACAATGCAAATAGTCACTGCGATACGGACGACACATTTATTCGCAAATATGCAACTTGGCGGATATCTCCAGGAAACAGAGAGGCGTGGAGGTATGGAATACATTATCTGGCCGAGATGAAAGTGGAGGACATGGAAAAATGGAAATTTATCAGGAAATTATTCAACAGATTCCAAAGGTTTTTATGGTTGAATTAAAGCAGAGCAATAGCTGATTTGTTTGGTCTGGTCATTGGGTGGGCCTCTGGTACATCACGAGTATGCAGATATGTGTGTTAAGATCCTCCTGATCTGAGAACAGTTAGCCTATCCAGCCTCAGAGGGTCCCTGGATGGCATGCGGTTTTATGAGCATCCACATCCTAAACCCTATAACCACTGAACTGAGTGCAGTGAATCAGAACTAAAGCATGAAGACAAGGCGCTGACAACAACATGGGTTTATCCACTACTGGAATTCTCAAGTCAGTGAAGTTTGGCTGCCTTTATTGGCTTTAGGCTACTTGAGCTGATCCTATCTGACGTGTTGTTGAGCTGCATGTAATACACTCTGTAATATAATCTGTTAGTATATGTAATTAAAATCATTTCTAAGATTAAAAAATAAGACATTTAATCTAAGTGCCTGACTTGCGATTGCTGCTAAATAGGCTGTGCTTGTTATATGTGTTGTTATGTCAACATAGTCATAACTCTTATTATACATTATTCTATATTCATTACTCAATATTAGTATATGTGAGAAATATTGTTTCTATGTATTGTTCTGACTGATTTGCCAACAGATATCCTGGTTTCTCACAGATGAGTGCACAGACTAATATTAGACAATACATTGGATAATATACTAACAAAGGCAATGTGCAGTGGTCCGGTCTTTACACTTGATAGCACTAATATCTATTCAGAGATGTCCTTTGATACACCATGACAAAATCCTACAGCTGATAACAGTGAAAACCCACAATGAAACCCACCACAACTGATAACAATGACAACTGCCCATGTCCTGGCTGACTGAGAAAGTCCTGAAAACATGTTCAGATACATTAAATGTGACTAACAAGGACACTGAAACAAACTCAGTTGATAGCTGCTACTGCAACGGGACCAACAGGACCAACGGGATGGCCCATAAGAAGTAAAGTGTGGTAACACACAAAAAAATAGTAACAAGCATAACCACTGTGTGTAGACTACTGTTTGCATAAGCCTAAGAAGAATGTTGTGAGGATGAAGTGGAGACACTTTCCAAGACTACGGCTGATGAGATTTGGTGCATCGGGAATTATGGGACTACCACACCTGAAACTGTATTCAAAGTGAAGCCTATGTAATGGTGCAGCTGTTCATCGATTCACCAAAAATGTGTTAAATAAATGTAACCTGTAGGCGGGATGTAATGGGATATTATAATTAGCCCACAGGTCAAATGAATGCCTGCATCATAGAGGGCACTACTGGACAGATTAAGCAGATAACATTCACAGTTTATGTCATCCCAATCTTCTTACACAGTAAGTACGCTATAATTTATCCTGTGATACAATGTCATGTTGTTCTTACCTACTCCGTACCCAGCTAGGCTGTTATACGGGCAATAATCTAAAGTTGGTTGATTTTCAAAGTTTGACTGAGAAAGAAAGGGGCCCCTATTGCTTGCAAGTGCCAGACTTGTGCTACACCACTGGATACTAATCTAACTATGTGATTCAGGGTTAAGGGTACAGAAATCCCATGATTTAGGCCTGTAAGACACCCACAAAAATAACAACCAAATACACCACAGTACGAAACTCAGAGGCAGGGACTACTGAAGAGTTAAATCTCACAGAATCTTAAACTCTCAATTCATCCCTGTTTTAGAAACCTGAAGCGTCCTAAAATCTTCAGTAATCTACTTCCCACAAACACACTCACTTTAGTCTCACCGTGGTAATGGACCTGCTTTTGAAGCAAGCACTTTAACCTAAGTCCATACAAAAGGCACGTTCCTGAAAAGCACTTGTGTAAGCGGGCCATGTGTAATCTTGTGTGATACACTGACTCTTGATATTGACTAAAATACACTTGGTTTGTGGCTGACTAACACCCCCTAGAGGAGGAAGGAAGATCCTACATGAGTAATACAAATCAAAACACACAGGAAACTAAAACTAGTAATGGCACCTCTACTCACAAATGTAAATGAGTGACCCTGTCGAGTTAAGCACATTTATCTATGATTAATAGCCACAACCGTTTGTTTGTCCTTGCTTTGAGATTTTTCACTTAGGCTAATTCAAACTAACATGTCTAGTTAAAAGCCATGCAGACAGTTGGATGCCCTTGATTGGGTTTAAATAAAAATCACAAAATTACATCAACTTTTGCATTGATCTAAAAGTAGATATAACACAGTCAAATGAATAAAGACTCAGAGTGTTAAGAGTAGGCCTATCAACAGATGATGTGTCTTTTCAATGGGAGAGGCCTTCGAGAGTGGTGTGGGCATGATTCTGTTCTTGGTCAAGACCCCGTGGAAGGTTATGTTTTGACGATAGTGTACGCATCTGGTCAATTAAAAGATTACCTCCCATTTTGTCTACTGCCACTTCCCATATTCATGGCACTATGATAAATATGCCTTTACACTGAATGTCTCATGCTTTATGCTGGGATAAGCACACCATCTCTGCACTTCAGAAACGAGGTCAATTATGAACAACCAAACCCACCCACCCTTGCGCAAAAACGACACTGAACGAATTTCGTCTCAAATGTGCTTACTCTCGCTCTCCATGCTCCTCTACCCTCTGGTCCTCTCCAGCAAGATGTCACGCCCGGGCCACGCAGTCATCACGCCGAACTGCATCGCTATGACGTGTGTGAGCCAGGGCCGCCTCGTGGTATGTGTGTATGTGTGTGTGTATGTATGTGTGTGTATGCTTGGTGGTGACAGCGGCGTCTGTTGTTGCTGGCAGACTTACCAGCAGATGCCCCAGCGATCGGCCACGGCTGTTGCTACTGCTGCTGTTGCTGCTGCTGCTGCCACCCCTCTCAGCTTCAGGCTTCGCAGCTGGCCTCCTGTGAGTCGCAGTAGCTCTCGCACTAGACTGAAGATCCAGCACTGGAGGCGAGGTAGAGGGGGAGGACAGAGAGGGTGGGGGTGGGGTAGGAGGGTGAGAGGAGGCACCCTTGGGCTGTTAATACTTTCTGTGGGGAAAACAGATTCTGTGCTTCTCCCCCAGCATTTGCCTACATACACACACTAACACACACACACTCTATCACTCCTACTTTCTTTTAACTCTGTGGGTTGCCATGGTGCTAGGTGGCAGATGCCAGTGTCCCCGAGCCAAGCGTTTGGGTCCTGATGTGGCAGTGAGGTGGAGCGAGGAGGAAGAGAGGGAGAGGGAGCAAGACCGCCTGGTGCCACCCAGCAGTCAAAACCAGTCAGAGTAGCAGCACCCACCAGCATCAGAGCCCATCTAACCAGGCCAGTCCAAGCCCGGCTCAGTTCACAAGCCCCAGTCCTGGGGAGCTAAGACCCTCCAGTCTCTGTAGGATTCCCAGTTCAAACGTTTCCTCACAGCCAGCACCTGATGGGGGCTCAATTCAGCTGCACTGGGTGATGAAATTTCTGAGAAGGGAGGGATATACCAGGGATATTTGTCTAAGGATGAAAAGCCACTACTGTAGGATAGTTGGATGAAAGTGAGGACAGAAAAATATATTTTTTTGTTATTGTTGTTGCATCTGTTGAAGCTTGGCTTAGTTCCACCGATGATGTAAACCTCTTTGATATATAGGCAACATTTCCTTCTCAATCACCACAGGTTTGTTGGCCTGAGTAGTGTAGCAGTGTACCACATACACATCACATTTTTTAAATAAACCACATTAGACAATATCTTTCCATTTATTTATATTTTAATAACTTGTCATTGTGAACAGGCAACAGTTGTTTGTGACCTGAATACTTCACATAGCAGATATACACTGTACACGAGAAGCTAGTTTACTATGTGGAGGTTTTTGCTACCCTTTCTTGTTCTGCCTTCCTACTGAACAATGAGAAATGAATGTGTTAATTAAAAAGTAAAGAGAGAAAAAAAAAAATCAAGAGGAAATGTTCAAGTAAGGATGACAACAGTAGACAAGAGGTGTAACAAACAAAAAAAAAGGAAAAAAAAAAAATCAACTGTACATTAATTAACTTAAGAAGTGAACTGAATCCTCTAGTTAAATACAATACTGAAGGATTACGCGCTTGTTGATCGCAGGCAACATTTTGGAAGGATGGTAATGTGCAAAAAAAAATGACCTCAGTCATCCATAAATCAGTCCACAAAACATGGCATCTCAATCAGTTACATTCACAATTTCATGAAACTGGATTGGTCTGCCTTGCATTAAAATGTACTTACTTCCCATTCTGTGTTTTTATTTTTATTTTATTTTTTTTAGAAGTTAGAAAACAGAGAGAGAAAGGTGTGAAAAGGCAGGGCAAGTCTTTTTTTTTTTTACCGTCACTCCTATGTCATGTTTCTCTCAGATTCCTCCCTTAGCTTCAAACACCAAATTAGGTGAAGAGTGAGAACAGGGTGGTAGCCATTCCAGTTACTACAGTAATCTAGCGTGAATTGTGGAGAGAGTGGGGGAGCATTTTATAGAAATATTCTCATAACAGTATTAGTGAAAGTAAATTTGATGTTGCAAGCTTAGTGATAAGTGACCTTTACGACCTAGTGGTCTCCAATACTACAGGTATGTGCACCCTTGATTTTTTCTTTTTTTGTTTGGTTGTCCATCCTACACTCATGAAAAAAAGCAGCTCAGATATGCATGTGCGGTCATTCAATGGGCGAAAATGATGGGCACTGCTGGTCAGGAATGAGCCAATAGAAAAGGAGGTTGGGGGCGGGACTGGCCAGCTGAGCGGTGGATGTAGTCGAGCAGGCACCGGACACTGCAGATTTTGGCAAAGCAAGCAACAAACGTTAATGTTGCTGGAAGGCTCGGTTTGTCTTATTTTCGCTTCGTGGGGTGAACAGCCATAGGTCTGTCAAAAAATCGGACTAAGAAACAACTTGTTAGTGTGCATTTCTCATCGCATCTAGAGGGTGTTAGGCAATCATAGCAGTGACTAGCAATCTCACCCATTTGGTAACGTAGTGTTGAGGCTATTTCTATATATATCTACAGGTTTTTGTGTACACTACAGTGCTTGGCACTCGGCGTGACGGTGGGACAAGATGTGTTGCAGGCTCGTCTAGGACCTCTCAGTTTCCCTTTTCGGAGTGAAGCAAGAGAGGTATTTAATGTCTGCTTCACCACAACCTGGGTAGTCTGCTGCCTCTGCTGGTGCCTACAAAATACTCCCAAAAAGGAAGGAAACCTGCTTAGATTAAGAGGCTTACAAACAAGGAGGAAGTGGATCCTGCGCATTAAAAGCGAACAAATGACAACCCAAAGATTATGTACATTTGTTTGTCTGCTTGCTTGCTTACTTGTGTTTTGTTTTCCCAGAAGGCTTCAAAAAAAGAGTCAGTGAAAAAAAGGAGAAATCTTAAAAACAAGATATAAATAGGACAAGCAGGAATAGCAAAAAAGAAAGAGAAAAAAAAATAGCTCACACACACACGCACACACACATGAAAGGATTAACATTATGAAAAAAAATGGCAAACAAAAGAAGAAAAAAAGGCATCAAAAATTACAGCATGCTTTAAAGAGGCCTAAATGGCAGCAAGGGGGGGTTGTACGTTCTTTTTCAAATAATCCCTTAAAAAAAAGAATAGGGAAAATTTAAGAGAGTGTAAAAGATTTGGTGGGGGTCAAAGAGAAGAAATGAGAGCACTCGAACAATAACTCCTGTGGTAAGGAGAAAGAAGAAGGGGAGAGAAATAACAAAACAAAAACCATGGAGGGTGGCACACCCGGGTCCACCCTCACCTGTCCATGCCAGAACAGAGGCGGAGACGTGCAGTCAGCCCAAGCCACTAGAACACACTCAGAAAAGCCAAGGACAACCATGCATTTGGTATCAGCCAAGATGGACCCATCAGTTTCAAAAAAAAAAAAAAAAAAAAAGGTACAGTAGAGGGGGTGGGTGTTGGTGGGAAGAAAAATGACTGAAAACCCAAAGGAAAGACAACAGGAAGTGATGTCAGAAGGGCCCAAGATGAGAAGCCCTGGTTGCAAGCGTGGTGACAGTCCCCTTTATGGCTTTAGTGGCGAGTTGCTTGGCTAAGTGAGCAGTACTAGTAGTGAGGTCATAGTCTGGTGGGTTACTGAGTGCGGACGCTCCCATACATGGCCCGCATGCGTCTACTACTGCTGCTGCTGTTGTTGTTGCTGTTGTTGTTGCTTCTGCTGTTGTTGTTGTTGTTGTTGTTGTTGATGATGATATCTGGGACTCTTTCATACATAGTTATGGTTATTGCAAAAATAAAATTGCACTTGGCAGTCCGGCGCCCCCTGGAGGGCAGGTGTGGGTATGTAGGGCAGGGCAAACGGAGAGGAGAAGAGGGGTGAGGACAGGAGAGGAGAGGATGGGGAGAGGAGAGGACAGGAGAGGGGGAAAGGTCAAGGAGGAAAGGTTGTTGATGGGGGGGGGGGGGGGTGTTCAAAGCGCAGGTCACCAGTAGAAGGAGCGCGAGAGGAAGTTGGCGGCCGTATTCAGCCAGCCCACGCCGTCTTGCATGGAGCCCAGGCGTGACACGGCCTTGTGCGGCTCCTGCGACGGGCTCTCATCCTCCGGCAGGTAGTCCGGCAGATCTGTGTTCTGCTCCACAACCATGTCCGAATCCTCATTGAGCGGAACCGTCACCTGGGTGGAGAAAAAGAGAGAGAGGGGGGGGGGGGGGGGGGGAGAGACAGAGAGGGAGAGAGAAAGAGAGAAAAGGTAATGAAAGGGGTTAAGTAATGCATTACATTCCTTTGTTATTACAACTCTGTTAACCCTGTTTTTAGTCACAGCTTCACTGATCCATGACAACCTTCCAACATGAAACCATCACGGCCATCTAGTATCTACCAGTACATACAAGGCCTGTATACTAACTCACCATACAAATCTATCAAACAGACGGTCACTTTTCACTTGAGGTAACGCAAATCCGAGAGAGGATATCTCCCAGTGAACGTAGTTAATGTTGAAAAGTTCCTTATTTAGATGCTGAGGCTGGCTGACATTGTACCACAGAAAATGCAAACGTGACCTGACAAGCCAGCCTTTGTTAATTAACATGTCCAAAGCAAAAAGATGCAAACCCGCAGCTCCACTTTGTTGTACAGAGACGACACTTACAATACGATACGCTGCAAAATATTTTGCACAACACAACACTAGAGAGCTGAACAGGACAGAAAAAATTAAGCTACATTCCACAGCAATAAAGTGGTCAGAAAGGGAAGTCTTTGATATAAGAATCAAGTCTGCCATCTGCTGGAGCGTGAAGGAACGACATGAGCTTGAAGGAGGGACGCTGATGAATAGTTACTGATGGCCATTTCAGGCCATAGCTTTACACCTTGAGGTAGCAAACGTCCTTCAAGCCTCGCCAGGGAGGACAGGCCTTTTAATTACCATACTGGCTCTTCTTACCGATGTGTGTGTGTGTGTGTGTGTGTGGTAGCTGTGCTGGGTGCTGATCTACTGCTCCAGGGTTAGAGGAGAAGAGGATCATGGGAATGGTCATATGACTAAGTAAGTGAGCGAGAGACTTGTGTGAATGGTGGAAGCCATATTTAGCGCATGCACACGAGTGTGTGTGTGTGTGTGAGAGAGAGAGAGAGAGAGAGAGAGAGAGAGAGAGAGAGAGAGAGAGAGAGAGAGAGAGAGAGAGAGAGAGAGAGAGAGAGAGAGGATGTGTGTGTCTGTGCGGATGTGCATGTGACACAAATATGAGTTTATTTTCGTATGTGTCTGTGTGTGGTGATTGAGTCACTGTGTGTTTATTAATCAGTGGGTGCCTGTGTGTGTATGTGTGTGTAAAGTGTCTAGATATGGCTGTGTGTGTGTGTGTGTGTGTGTGTGTGTGTGTGTGTGTGTGTGTGTGTGTGTTGGGAAGGCAGTTTCGGCTCCAGGGGCAGACGGGAAGCGGCATCACCAGCCCCCACACGTCAGGCTGCATCACCCTCGCCCCACTTTAAACCCCCTCTGCCAGACAGACACCACCGCCAGCACTGGGCCCCGGCTCCCTCACAACGCCTTACTGCCTCACCGCGGCACCACCACTGCTCTCTCTCGCTGTCTGTCTCTCTCTAACCGTCTCTCTCTCTAACCGTCTCTCTCTCTCTAACCGTCTCTCTCTCTCTAACCGTCTCTCTCTCACACACACACACACACACACACACACACACACACACACAAGGAGCAAAACATACGCATCTATGCTAAGGAGTGTTACTGGTCTAAAATAATTAAATTAAAATAAAATAAAATGCTGATCTGGCAAGACCAAACCAAGAGCTGTAATTCTGATACAGTCTGGATGGCTGAAGATCCATTCGATAGAGTTTGCTTCTGAATGAATGGCTCTAAAAAGCGTACTTTTCTAAGTTAAACTCGGTTCTCTTTTCTCCAAAACAAAAAGACCCAGTGATGACGAGTCTAGAGTCAATTTTAACTTGTGAAAGATTCTTGATTAAAAAGTAGCTAGCCCTGCTGCTGTTAGCTTAACTGCAAGTTAGTTTTTGCACTTTGTTTCCCTCCACTCCACTCCTATTTTGTGCTTGTAACAGTGAGAAGTCATCTGCTATGTGTAGTACTGCAGTTGGGTGGTATTCCCCCCCACCCCCACATGCAGTTAGGCAACATAATATTAATTGTAACAATTAATTGTTAGGTTGATAATCTGTCACATAATTGTTGATCCAAAGCCCAAGACGACACCATAAAAAGTATTATTTTCGATTTCAGTTTCTAGGCAAGTAGAAACCATATAACATGGTTAAGATTCTACAATATCTCATTAAACATGTAAATCAAACCCATAAATGAAAGTAGCTAGCAATTCCAAATAGTTCACATCCAATTGATTAATCAACTCTGTATTTGTCTAGTCAGAAAATAACACTCACTTCTGCTCCATCTTCTCCTTTCACTATCTGATGGGCCGTCATGACTTTGGTTGAGTTTATGGCTGTTCCCAGGGCCTACAAAGAGAGTGAGAAAAGAAAGAAGGTGCTATGGTGAGGACAGAACTTCAAACTCATTCCTGTCTCCTTACCTCAGTCAGTCTACTAAACTTTCACTGGTCACCCCCACATTTCAATACACCATCACAACCAGCTCTTTATGGCGTCCGACAAGTCCGTCAGCATTGTGGAGCACTTTCAAATTCCACAATGTCGTTTGTAGGGTTGTATTGAAAACAATGGAATAGAATGTTGGAAGCACAGTGCTCCATACTTCGTTGGAACCAGTGTGTGGACTCAAGTGATAACACTACCATGTTTGAGCAGACTCAGATTACTTTGACATCAAGGTTGTTCAGATAGGAGGAAGTTTTCTCTATGCAAAGCTTGGGGACTACAGTTGGGTTTCCATTCAACCCATTCACATTTCATATTCACATTCACAATAAAAAGAATGTTCAGTTCATGAATGTTTGCCTACATTTCTGTCAACTGTGTAATACCAATAAAAATCGAACATTGGGCTAATCAAATGACGTGTTGATCGCTTTCAAGCGAATTAAATTTGTATTTGCATTTGGGGGATAATGCGTTAACTAGTATGCACAATCTGCATATCTGTAAATAAGTATGACCAGTAGCAGTAGTGGCTATTATGTCACACCTGATATACTGGTAATTCCCTACCACTTAAAGACATAATGCACTTTAATGCACTAATTTTGAGAGTATTGGTATCAGCATGAATTACCCGCCAAAGTGTCATATTTAACAATGTACTGGTATAGGCTCAACAGAGCATATCTGCTCTCAATTTCTATATTACCCCATCACAGGGGACACGCACAAAGCTTCTAAGACGGGGAACTGTGAGTCTCACCTCAGCCTTCAGGTCAGAGCGGATCCGTACCACGCATCTCTTGACAGCCATCTGGAAGGTGAAGCTGATGACCCCTTTGATCTTCAAAAGAGCTTCCTCACACAGACTACGCCGGGCCTGAGGGTCACATTATCACACACACACACACACACACACACACACACACACACACACACACACACACACACACAGAAAAAGGCTTAATGTAAACACACATGCATACTTGTCTCACCACAGATTGTCTCACATTGCAACGTAAACATATGACCATACAGAGTTTATGTGCCAGCAATTTCATCAACTGACTAGTAAACGTTATTCTAGGTGCTTATTTCATAGATCACAGCTACCGATATTGCTCATCATATAACCAACATAACAAATACTGAATTCTCGAAGACGGCGAATCCGAGACAGATGCAGCGGTAATGTCACCTGGCTAGGTGCTGCTGTCCTGTGGCGCGCGGCTCAGGTTCAATCTGCACCTCATGCTGTTTGATTCATGGCATTTACACCTCCCTCAACCCCCACCGCACATACTCTCCAGAGGCCATGTTAAACAGAAGGTCAGCATCACGGACGACACGTCAGCCAGGCTGTACATCAACATGCTAACAATGCTGAGTTCATGTGTTCAGTTACGCAGGAATCACAGGCCTTTGGAAAATGATGCTCCCCTCCTATAGACTGATATTCACAACATGTAATGACCTATACAACAAGGTCACTGAATTAAGGTCATTTCTCTGCTTCGTGTCGTGCCAAACACCTAGCCTAAGCTACTGTAAAGTGTTAATCATAATAAAACCACGGCCTCTTGTGGCTGACTGGACATTTGGTGAACATTCAAGCAAGAATTTAATTGTAACCTATTTCATTGTACAATAAAATTACCTTGTACAAACAATAATTTGCTTTTATTATTACCTCCGCCAAGGAGGTTATGTTTTCGGTCGCGTTGGTTTGTCTGTTTGTCTGTCTGTCTGTCAGCAGGATAACTCAAAAAGTACTGCACAGATTTGGATGAAATTTTTGGACAAGCAACAACTGATTAGATTTTGGTGGCGATCGGTGATCCAGAACATGATCTGGAATTTATATTGTGTCTGTGACCACATTACCTTGGCAGAGGTCTGCGCTCTCTGAGCGCTTTTCTAGTTTATTATTAGTTTATTATAAACGTTGAGCCTGAACTTGAGTAGGGATGTAACACAAGCAACAAATGCTATGGAAGTGTGGAGTGACAGAAAGGCACTAACCGAGTCGTCCAGGCCGTCAATCTGCAGCACAACGGTTTTGGCTCTCTTGTTGGAGGCGCCGAGGAAGAACTGAGCCTTGCGTCGACAGGAGGCCGCGGCCTCGGCCTGCTCGGCCTCTGCGTTGCTGGAGTTCTGGAGGATCTCGTAGATCTCAGACGCCAGCAGCTTGGTCTCCCCCGGCGTGGTGCCTCTGCTCACAAACAACAGTTGGCTTTTACTCCACATACATACGTACATACTTACACACACATGCTTCATGTATTTAGTGTACATTTCACTCAATTCAATTCACAGCTCACAGCGTAATGTACAGTAATACTATACAGTACAGGCAATCGTTCCGAGACATGGGTGAAAGATTTACTCCGAATTTAAACTGTAGTTTACACATAATTTTCATTTTCACTGTGTAACATTCTTTCCTTTTTAATGCAAATAAAATAATGGGACATTAACAAGCTAGGTGAATAATAATTAATTCCATTAAACAGGTTACAATTTTGTCTTTCTTTCAGCAGGAGTATACAAAAATCCACAGATTTTACTTATCACTTTTACTGACATTGGGCAGTATTCTCTCAGGAGCTTAAGTCTAAAAAAGTGCTTAGTGTAGACTGAAAGGCATGGTGCTAAGCACTTTTTTGGACATAAGCTCCTGGGAGAATAGTAGTGCCCATTGTGAGTAAATTGTGCTCTTATTAATTTGTGAATTTGTGCTCTTTAAGCACCCTTCTTGTGTTTATGTGTTTATGCATTGCAAACCCTTCATGTCTTCATGTGTATACCTTGAAAACCTGCATTGTACTCATGTATTCAAAAACAATCCCCACCACACACACACACACACACACATTCTTCAGGCCTGTCGGTGGTTAGCAGCTGCCTGGCCAATATGTACCTTCGCTCCTTGTACTTGATATTTCAAAAGGTCGCCTCTCCAGCAGACACCAGGGGACAGAGTGTGTTACTGTGTGTGTGTGTGTGTGTGTGTGTGTGTGTGTGTGTGTGTGTGTGTGTGTGTGTGTGTGTGTGTGTGTGGAGGGGCCTGCACTGCCCAGTATGGGGGCAGAGAAGGAGAGAACGAGCCAACCGGCCAGCAGACAGTGCCGTCTCCTTCTAACCTTTGCGTGTAAAAATAAAACCACTCTATACATGTCCGAACGTTTCACATGCTTCAGTTATTTTCCACATAGCTTTCGCATGTCAGCCATTTTTAATTCACAGCTACTTGTCAATCAGCCCTAAACAGCAATAGTTCATGTCATCACCATAACATGAATACTCCAATCATTCTAAAAATAAAGGACCAGGAACTAATTAGGGAAAAGAGAGAGTGAGAGACAAAAAAAAAAAAAGAGGGAGAGAGAGAGATAGAGAGGGTATGAGCTCCCAGCGTGAGATTGCCGTCTCTGGTTGACTGACCCTATTGTTCTCATGGGGGCAGCTCTTTGCCCCTCGCCATACGAGGTCACTTTTGACACGAGGGCCCCC
This sequence comes from Sardinella longiceps, assembly GCA_027497455.2. Taxonomy (NCBI): domain Eukaryota; kingdom Metazoa; phylum Chordata; class Actinopteri; order Clupeiformes; family Clupeidae; genus Sardinella; species Sardinella longiceps. Next base: position 5,245,103 of record JAODXP020000027.1, read on the forward strand.
GCGCGTATATGGGCCACGTCAGCCGGCCATCACTCAGTCCGAGCTACAGGACGTGACATGTGCTCCCCGGCATGGCTCAGTCGCTTGCCCCCTCACAGACAGACAGTCAGTCAGTCAGTCAGTGAGGCAACCAGGCAGGCTGGCTGGCAGGCAGGCAGGCATGCATTAGGGCTTCCTGCCCGCTCATATGACCCCGGGGCACACCGCAGGGCACGCCTACTGTACTACATATTTGCATAGCACTCATGCCATGCAGGAGCAGTTGGCTATAGCTGCCAGTATCATTTCCTATGATCAGAAAGTACATTGCAGTTTCACTGAAAGCTACCGTTACCCAGATACCACCTATATTACCCTCATATATTTCCTGTTATACAACTGTATAACTAATTGCACAATTTGTACAAAATTTTATGCATAAATATAGAACCTTGAACACTAATGTGTATATAAAATATATTCTGATACTGCAATGTCCTGTGTGTTGATACTATAGTGCTCATGCCTGACATTTCAGTTGTGGATTGAGAAGGGGAAAAAAAGTGAAACTTCTTCCCTCAGCTTCTTGGGAGTCTTCCTTCCTTCCTCTGAGGCTACAAACAACCTCTGCTCAAAGTCAATGTGTCTGGAGTCGTGACACACACAGAGAGCTTGTGAGACTCCAGGGCACTTCTTTGACAGGCGTCACGGTAACCAAAATGACTGGCGGTTCCAGGGGCCAGTAGAAGAAGAGGGTGACTGGAGGAGGTGTGTGTGTGTGTGTGTGTGTGTGTGTGTGTGTGTGTGTGTGTGTGTGTGTGTGTGACTGGTGATCATGGTGTATTCTGTCCACCTCTGGCACTTTTCCGTGTGATCTCTGGTGATAAACAGCAGTCACTTCCTGTCAAAGTGCCCTGGGACCTTCGCACTCCGCACAGCCTTCATCATCTCCGTGCCCCACAAACCAACCCCTTCTTCTGGCTCTCACGCCTCAATTAACCAAACCCTGTGGAGCGGGCGCCCACTAGCAGCCACAACACAGTCTGCTTTAAGCTACTGCGCATACTTCCATCAAACCTCATTTCAGCAGATGAAAACTGAACGACCATGATTGATCTCATCAGTAGCAATGTGCTTTAAACCAAATTCACTACAGTATTATCAGTAATGTGCAGGGCAATGTTAAAAGCAAAAGGCGCTTGTGGGGTTACACAGAATGCTGTTCAGAGATCAGACTATTTGTAATATATGAGGGGGCTGTTCCGATTTTAATTACACTATTTTTCGGGCAAAGTGTGCAAATCTCGGACATTAAATCAAAGCCTCTCAACAGGCCTCTACATGACAGCTACGTGAGGCAAAAAATGCACATTTCTGCTTGCAGTAGCAGGCTGCCCATTATTGTCACAATACATCATGCAAAAACAGCACATTTTACATTATCGTGGCCCATTCAGATTCACAATGAATCAACTCTGTTGTGACAGCCAAGCCACAGTCAGCCTCTTAACCACTGAAGATATGTGTCTACAACACACAATCTAAGGGATGAAAGTGATGAGGATTGGTGCTCTGGTTTGCTACCTCCTAAGCACACGTGCACACACACACACACGCACGCACACACACACACACACACACACACACACACGAGAGGAAAAAAAAAAAGAAAGTGCCATGCATGCTGTTGTACTGTGTCCGTCATGTCGGTTCGGAGATGGGTGGACTCACTTCTGCATGACGTTCTGCAGACTCAGCATCATCCCCAGCTCCCCCTTCATCTTTTCTCGGTTGGCCCGACATTCTGCCAGGTAGCGCACCGCCTACAAGGACAAGGACACACAGGCAGCCATTAGCACTCTTGAGTCGGACAGACAAACACAACACAGACTTCCAAGCGCAGCTGCAGCCTGCACTGTGTTTACATAACCAAGGGTAGAGACGGAACAAGCCTGTGGGAATGCAGTACAATGGAGTACAAGGGCCCTTCACTACAAGGGCAGTGATACAAGACTTTCTATGTCCCTTTAATAAAAAGGCTAGGTTGCAAGGTAGCAAGGTTGAGGATGGACATTCATAATTAATAACAAATGTTATAAGACGTTACATAATAGTTACAAATGTGTGTGAGGATGTTGGCTGGGAAAGGGGGGAAAACAACAGAACACAAGGAAAGGGGATTGAATAATAAAGTACTCTACAAATACAGCAGGAACTTTTAGCTTTACTACTTCTATAAACACTATACATCACAAATCATCATCAGGGATTCGCTAGGGATCATCAGGGACTTTTTTTTTCCTGTTTTTAAAATCTGTCCATTTTCCCCTGGCTGTTTTAAAAGAACAGGGCAGCCGACAGATGTCTCCACTTTGTCTCGTTCAGTGGAGACTGCTGGGGAACAGGCCGCAGTGTTAATGTCTGGGCATCACACACAGTAGGCAGTGTGGTCAACTGGACGTCACTGTAAGCCATTCTGACAGCACTAGTCAGCAGGGGGTGCTAGACCACAGCTGGGACTCCCACTAATGAGGAAGCTGATAAATCTTCCATCTACGGTTCTAAGGTTTTTCTTTTCCTTATTCAGGAAGTTATTTACCCACGTCCTTCACCAGCAGTGTGCTAGAACAGACCAAGTAAGATCAAGATAAAGGAGTGAAAATCATGTTGGAGGTTGTACACTTTCATTAAGTGAGAGGGGAATGCAGTATAATCCTGCTAGATGTGCAACTTGAGCAAGGTCTTTAAAACAAATATTTATGTTATCATTATAAATGAGAGGTTGGGAAGTGCAACTGATGTCAGTGAATCTAGTTTTGGCACACCTGCAGGGTGCAAGGAGGTGCATGAAAATGAATTGTATGTAAATTACATTGAAATCTACGACAAAGCAGTGAAGGGTGTGGTAAAGCACTGGCTCTGATTAAACTTTTTTGATATTTTGTCACAATTAGGCTGGTATGTAAATCATTAACTTACTAATAATGCTGAATAGACCACTTGGGGGTTAGGGTGGTCCATAAACAGAATAAGCCCAGGAAGACATCCTTGATCCTCTACAATCGCACGTCTGTTCAAGGGGTCAGCTGCCAGGTCCCGTAGCTGGTTGACCACGGCCAACGCGTCGGGCTCCCCACTCATGGTGATCCCACACTTAGTGCCATGCACAAAAGACTGCAGACCTTACACTGAGGGAAAATAAATATAGCTTTAAAAAGGTGATTAAATGCAATAAGAGGTGTAAGAGTGTTCTCCCAGTATGTGTTATGATTCTTCCCTTGAGTCTATTCATACAGAAGTAGGCTATACCAAAAAGACAGGTGGTTTTAAGTACATTTCCATTGTTTCTGAAGGGCATGTTCAAAAATGCTCAAAAATCTATTATACAATCAATAGGTAATACTAGGAAGTGAAGTATGACTATTTTCTAGTCGTCATGGGAGAAAACCATTAGAAAACATTGTTTCACTAGAACACAATGTATCAAACAGATTACATTAGAACACATTATGATAATCCCAATTTTCAGATTACGTGGCATATTATCGAAACCAAACAAAGATCTAGTCAAACAACCCCCAAACAACGTAAAAGAAAACGGCATCAATACGGAACGCGCCCTAATTACATATATCTTGGATGACCCTCTAACATTCACTGGCTAATGTCAGCGAAGTGCACTTTTACAGCGGTGGGGAAAGGAGTGAAAGGCAGTGAAACAGTGGGCCTTGTTAGCAAGCTAACTAACCAGCTAACACTTGCCCTCTCTTTACACCCATTCACATTATAAACCCTTGAATTTGTATCAATGGCAACATAAACAGGGAACATACTGAAACAAGTATATTATTTGAGTGTGATGTTAAGCTGTTCACTGTTATATATCGCAATAAAAAAAGCTGCAAAGCAGGCTAGCCTGCTTGCCTCTGAGAATCGCTAAATCCCCAGCATTGATGTCATTGTCAACACAGCCATCGTGAACCAATCCCGTTTCATTGAATAAAAAATAAATTACTTGACTATAGCAATTGCAATATGTCATTACTGGCTATGAAAATCATTAAACCATTGTATATTCAACATGTATTCGTAGTATGTAGGTCAAATCACCTTGTGTCCACAATGTATTGGCATTTAGTAACCCACGCACATAACCTTTAACACGCCCAGGACAGACAACTCACTGCTTGTAGGAATGAACTAGCAGATTGCTAAAGTTAACGTTAGCTAGGTTTAAGAGTGTTACCTCTCTTTAAACGTTTCTTCCTTCTTCAAGGGGCACCAAACTGTCAATCTTAAAAAGACACAGCTTTATCTCTTCACAATCGATTGAATTAAGACCTAGTTAAGCCAAAAAGGCATTAAGACAAAAATAGGTGCTATCCGACTCGATTTTACCCTCATGCGGCTCACCCTCTTTCGCTAGCCTAGCTGTGCTGTTTTGGTTATTCGCTACCTCTGCTACCTCCTAACTTCAGGGACGCTGATTGGTTGACTTCACTTGCAGTTGTATTCAAGGGACCACTGAGTGGAATTGTTACTGGAAAAGCTTGATTTCTTGTGATTTTGTGGATACTGGTTACATCCAGCATAAAGGCGTCCATCGTTCACATTTATTTTTTGTTAGTCTAAGTTTATGGACATCACTAGTCACTACGAAAAAAAAACATATCTGTTTTGTTTTGGATTAAATGCTTATTGTAGATAGAGGCTAATGATTTCACATAAATAATTTTATTTCAGTTGATCCTGAAAAATATTTCGTTTAACAGATTAAATGCACTTGGCACGACAGCAGACTGATTTGCTGCAAAATACTTGACTGCCAGTTTTTTTTCTACCGTTCTGCCAGAAATCCCAGCCCACCAGCCAGAGGGTGGCAGTATTTTATGTTAACGTGCGAGCCAAGCATGTGAGTCAACAAATGATCCAAGAACTTGGACGACTTGGACAAGGAGAAAAACAGCGGTGAGTGAAGCAGTGGTGGCGGAGACTCCTCCTTGTTTAACGTTAGCGAAATGTCGACCTCGTCGGGCGCGTTCCGAACTCCGAAAAGTCTCTGGTAAGCTGTAAAGTTTTGGATTAAGTTCGTGAAAAGCAGATGTAACGTTATCGTTATCGTTTACTGACCTCCATGGCTTAGGTTGACTGACTGCTCTGTAACCCTGGCAAACGCAAGAACTTTGGTAACTTAACAGATTGGCTGGCTATCCCACGAGCGGTTAGCTAACGTTATGCTAGTGCTGTTCAAATTGACTTTCGAGTGGTTTGGTTTTCGTTTTCAGTTGACACCTAACTTAATCTACGAAACATTTGGCGTACTTGACAGTATTTGTAATGAAAAAGTCTAGTATTTAATGATTTGGCATTTTGTGTCGTTATAATGCCGTTATTGTTATCAGTCGTATTGTTTTACTCATACTTTGCAAGGTAATGTGGAGTTGAGAAAGGTCTGTTAATAGCATGTATGCTAACCATGGCTATGTGAACATTAGCCAACTTGCTATCGATAGCTTCCATCAGCTGTTCTAGTGTCACTGTAAAGAAACATGCTGCCCAGGGGTAGTTAAAGTAACGTTAATTTGGCTGATGCTTCATGGATCAAGAATGTGGGTAGATTTGACACTTTGTGTTGAGTTTGAAACGTTAGTTAAATAGGAGCCTGAACTTATTGTCTTGATATGGTGAACTGACATAAGTAATCTAATTTTATGTAATGTTAAATTAATTTACAGAAGTTCTCAGCAAGAAATACTGCCCCTTTCCTAGATACAACAATAGGAATATAATAGGAAGTATTGTTGAAGTGTTTAGTCACATTTTTCTAATCTCACTCTCAATGTTGCTGGTGCTCCCACTTGATCCAATCCCCTTTCCCCCTCAAAAAAACATGTGGTATTATGTGAACCATCACTGATCATTCCACTTACCTGTACTGTAAAGGGTAAATTTGGATGAAACCTTAAGGTGATGATACACAGGGCAACTTTTTTGAGGCAATGTTGCCAACAGCAGGCAACCAGGTGACATGCAGAGCAACTAAGGCAACAGATAATTGGTTACAATCAATCAGATAACACCACATGGACACTGCAAGGATGGCTACAGAAATATCTTCAGCTGTCATTTTTGTTTTGTCAGTTCACTTGTCAAAAAATGTAGCCTAATTGGTCAAAATTGTGGCAGTTTCAGTTTATAACCATGTTCTTCTGCAATAACAAGCAAGATGTAACGACTGGTGTAAAGACACTGCCATGCCTCATCACCATAGAACAGATTTCTTCACACATTCTGCGTTGGCAGACACTAGTTCTCAGACAGCTCAGTATGGCCAGTAGGCTTATTTCCACTCACTCACTTTTTCCTTAGATAGGGCACCAAATAAATATCCACACTTCTCACTGTCTGGTAGATCAAGAGGGCACAGTGACAGACCTAAGTAGCCTAATTGTAAGGCTTGGAGGAAAGAACAAAAGTATAAGTGCACAATTGCCCAGCAACATTGCCCAAAAAGTTGCCCTGTTTCTCATCACCTTTACAGCCTATGGCTTTACAGTCTGAGAACTTTGATCTTGAATCTTGATTATTATCCTTTCTCTCGCACTTGGATGTTATGTGGAATATGGTCAATTAATTGGCTAATCACTTTTTGTTTTAGGAGATGAGACCTTCTAGCAGATTTATTAACAGCTCATACAAACCAAGGATAGGATGAACAAAAGCCGCATGAAGATTGAGATGGATCTGGTATGTGAGAGTGTGTTGTATATGTATACCTTCTGTATTTACCATAGGCTATTCATTCATGTGAATAACACAACATTTTCTGCATCTGAAGGCTTGTGGATCAACAAAGCCCTTTGGATCATCAAGGAGTATAGTCCGGAGGATTGGGTCCACTCTCCCTCTTGGTCCCTGCCAAAGAGTCCACTTTCAGGTAGGGGGGAAACATGTTTTCTTTATTGTCATTTCTTTGTTTAGACTGTGAACAAAATAAATACTTTTTTTGTTGTTGTTGTTGTTTCTGTTCGGAGAGACACACATGACCACACAGTAATAAAATAATAATAAAATAATAATAATAATAATAAAATGCTCATATCATCTCTCTTTATCATTAGTTTTATTGCTCATGTTGGTAAACACGCTGTCTGTTTCCATCTGTAATATCATGTAATGTTTTTCTTCTATTCACTACACCCTATGATTAGGCTAGGCTATGTCAAAAGCCTGCATGTTGTAACATGCATGACCTTCTATGTTTTCTTGTTTATGGCAGTGGATTTACATGGATTCCTACACTGTGCATTATTTTGTACAGCTGATAATTTACATTCTTGGTTGTATGGATAATATGTTGATTTGGATATTTAAATACAGACTGTATCTTCGTTTCGCATTCATACTGTGCTGCTCTTTTATAGAATCTGTTTGTTTCTTTCTTGCATGCATTCTGCTGTAATGGGACACTTCCAAGCATTGTTTTCCTTTTCCATCTTTTCTTTTTTATTTGTATTATTAATGTTCAGCAATTTGACTCCAATCAAGCCCACATAAAAACACTATGCTTGGCTTCCTTCTTATGTTGATACCTAAGCACTTGCCCACACCACACACAGCAAATGTCTGCCCAAAGCAGTTTTCACGTTGTGACATCTCTGCCAATTTAGCTCACAAATGTATTGGAGGTGGTAGTCTTTCTGAAGTGATCTTGTAATGAAGGCTATTCATCACTGTTTCTGTCAACAGTATCACTCTTGTCTTGTTTCTCTCTTTGTTTCCTCTTCTTTCTTCCCAGCTGTCCTATGTGGGGAATGCCGCATGTCTGCATTTAGGTCTGTTACCTGGTTACCTGTTGGGAAATATTAGCTTGCGCTGACAGAGGCTAGACCCTCCCAAAAGCCTTCAGATGCTTGTCTGTAGTGAAATGTTCTGAAGATAAGAGCAAGTTGGGTTCTGCATGTAGCATAGAAATGGCATTTCTCTTTCCTCTCTGTTTCTTGCTTCAAGTCTTTCAGAGTGGTGTGACAGTTTAAACATGCTTCATGTTTGCTGTTTTGTCAGCGTTTGAATAATCTGTGTGCTTAAAGGAATGTTTGACCAGGGTAACTACTTATTGTCTTTATGACAGTAATTTAGTGTAATGTATGTTATCATAACCTTTGTGCAGTAAATAATCTCTCGTCACAGAAAAAGTTGTTTTATTAAAACTTCATACTGTGTGTGTGTGTGTGTGTGACTGTGTGTGTACATATGTGTGTATACATATACTGTATCATAATGTTTGCTTAGAAGAGTCTTCGTTGTCATGTGAATTTGAGTGTCGTGTGGAAAAAGTGTTTGTTATGTGTGTGTGCACGTGTCTCACACCCTCCTGTCCTCCTGTAGCTTTACCCTTACACTGCCACCGTCGCTGGTCTCCACCAACCAGATGGGCTTGTGGCCTCACTTGCTGATGTGGCCTGGATTGATGATGAAGGAGGCGACTCTACTGACAGACCCAGGTTGGTTAAATTCCGTTTAAATAAACATAAATAGTCCCCAGAATTTTTTTTTTACCCTGTGAGGTACTCAAAGTAGGTGGTGAAGTGGCAATCATGGACATATTTAGCTGGGGGTAGTGTTAAAACACTCAGTATAGAAAAGCCTGGAGTCTTCAGTCTCTATAAGGAAGTTTACCACTTCCTCTAGCTTAACTTAGTTATTACTTAACCTTGTACTTGGGCCCCCCACTCCTGTTGTTTTCATGTTGTATTGAAGCATTTCTCTAAGATGTTGAGCAGATAAAAAATGTATAGTACTAAATTAGGATGTTGTTTTGAGACATCACATGCCTCTTCAGCAAATACAAGAAGGGCAGATATCTTATCCAAGCATATCTAATTAGAAAGCATCCAGGAAGCAACCTATTTAATCACAAACTGTGTTGGGTTACTTGTGTTTATCTTGATAGTGTTGATTGATCCATTTCCTTTGTGTTGATTGGTTGCAGTTCGGAAGCTCCGTCTGGTCTGGTGTTCCGCACCCAGCGGCATCACCAGTCGCTCCCGCGACGTCGTTCACTACCCAGCCTGCACGAGGCCGAGCCCTCACCGCAGGGACCCACGGCCGTCAACGATGAGGCCATCCAAAAGATCAGCGCACTGGAGACCGAGCTGGCCCGCCTCAGAGCTCAGATTGCACAGATCGTCCAGGCACAGGAGCGCAGCGCAAACACAGCTGGTGAGAGAGAGAGAGAGAGAGAGTGTGTGTGTGTGTGTGTGTGTGTGTGTGTGTGTGTGTGTGTGTGTGTGTGTCTGTGTGTGTTTGAGAGAGGGAGAGAAGGGAGGGGAGGTGGGTAGCAGGCCTCGACCTCAGAGTAGACTGGGGAAGGTCACACACACAATGGCCTACACGTGAAGTTAATGTCACTGAAGTTTATGTCCGTGTTTTCCATTTTTGGCAAGGAAATGCTGTTCAACTTAAGAAATAGACATGCATCCATGCAGCATATGGCTATTAAATTGTTTATGGAAATCAAATCTTTATGTATGGCTTTGTTATATTGTATCTTTAAGGGTGTTTTTGTTGACATTTTAATATGTTTAATTGAATATTGTTTAAGTGAAATGTTTTAATGCTTTAAACATGTTCAGTCAGAATGGACAGCTGCAGTTAGTATTGCATCATTTTATGTCCCATCACTAATCTTTTCTGATGTCACTTCCTGATGCAGAAGCAAACGCTCCCGCGGCTGCCCCTCCACCACCCCCTCCACCTGGTCCCAACATGCCCCCTCCGCCACCTCCACCTCCTCCTCCTCCACCACCACCGCCCCCACCCGGTCCTGGCCTGCAGAGGAGTTTCTCGGCCATCGACCTCATCAAAGAGCGCCGCAACAAGAAGGGCGACGGCCAACAGACGGTACTGGACACGGGGCCCAAGCAGCCCGACATGCCCAGCATGCTGGACGTGCTCAAGGACATGGGCAAGGTCAAACTGCGCTCTGTGAAGAGGTGAGGCTGTGTGTGTGTGTGTGTGTGTGTGTGTGTGTGTGTGTGTGTGTGGACTAGACCAGATTAACTTAAAGGTGCCAAGGCTTTTTGCATCTGGCTTGTGGCCTAGACTTGCTTAAGGCTGTCCTTTGAGTGGAATAATTGCATTGTCGATCATCCCCATGTCAAACTAATCTTGTCTGATTAGGACTTAAATGCTTTAGTTGTGTACAGGAAGTCTAGACGCCTGTTTGGAAACACAAATAGAGAAGCACAATAGTTTTAGTTCAAGAAGCACAATAATTTAAAGGAATATTCCACCTTTTTATGAAATTGGACTATTCACCCCCTCACCTGGCGTTATGTATGTGGGTAAAAGCATTTTGGTCTCGGTGCATGCATTTTCCAACTCTGGTTGCCTCAATTTTAGCTCTTTTTTTAGTTTTAGCTTAACATAGTAACTCCAGGTAAGACGGTAAATAACTCAATTTCATAAAAAGTTGGTCTATTCCTTCAAAGGCCTCAGGGATATTCCTAAAAGGAGGTTTAACAAACAAGACTGGATTTTAGGTTAACTGAACCTGACTACTATTGTTTTCAATGCTCAATTCCATTTGTGTGGACTCTAATAATGCTATGACCAAAGTATCATGCGATGTTGAGCCTTCTTATTTTTGCTTATTGCTTATTTTAGCAACTATGCATTTGGGAAACGGACTGGAAAGGCTTTGATGCTAACAAGGCAAAAAGTCAAACAAACAAACATGACATGGAAGGGAAGGGAAAGAACATGATTAGATTCTTTATCAATTAATATCCGTTCCTTATTACTTCCTTAATGTGGAGAGGGGACACAGGTCAGAAGTATTTGAGTTAGATACTCCACAGAACTGTATTGTCGGTTTCTATTTCACTTTGAACCATGGCCTGAAACACTTGCTGGCATTGATAAGAGGAGTTCATCATGATTCCAGTCGATTAAAGAATCCATTCTGGATTGGACCCGAGTCCTACCCCTGGCATTTCTGGAATTCAGCCAACCTGCTCTTGTCATGTCTGTCTAGACAGGCAGCTTTCTGCTGAAAACAATCATTTGTGTTAACCTTTATCTTAAGTTTGTGTATGTTCAGTCATCATTCATTTTTCTTTTTTGATTATCATAACAAAGTATTTAATTTGTGTGTGTGTGTGTTTGTATGTGTGTCCAGTCGGCCAGAGGAAAGCCATATCAAGTCGAAGCCCACAGACCCAACAGACGCTGCTTCTCTCATAGCTGAGGCCCTGAAGCGCAAGTTTGCCCATCGGTACCGTGAGGACAGCCAGAGCCAGAACCAGGGCGATGGCGACTTCCAGTCGGCTCCCTTTGAGCCCCAACCTCGCACAGAGACACTACGCAGAGTGGCACCCCGCACAGAGACACCCTGCACAGAGCCTCCCCGCACAGAGACTCCTCTGGTAAGAACCCGTTAGGTTAGCATTGGCTGCCGTTCCGCTATTTTCGTCTGCGTTGCACCAAATTCAGTCATTCTCAAAGCTATCAACAGCACTTACCAATGTGACACAACAGGGCTACAGATTAATTCACTCCAGATAATTCCGTTCATCACAACTACTGCTGATCAAATACCTCAACATCAATAATTAATGTTTATAGGCTTGGTGTTTACACAGATTCCTATGAAGTTTTCATTTAGGCATCATTACCTCATAAACCTGCTTGGTCTTAGTCAGGTGCCACTTTTTATTGGTTATAATATGAGTCAAAGCTGTGAAAATCTAACAGTACAAAAGTCACTTCCTTGCTCCTCTGTTTACATGAATCTGTTGTAGTGCTCAGCTAGTAGTAGTAGGCTATGTGTTGTCATGTGATTAAGATTAAGCTCAAATCTCTCTGGAATGCTGGGCTTCTCTCTGATAATTATGGGATTCCTCTGCAGGCTGAGTTTGTTCTCGCGGAGATATTGTTGACATTGTTCACTTTTAATTCAAGTTATTGGCCATTCAGGATGCCTCTTGTTAGGTGCTTATCCGCGTAAATTGTCCACCAGATTCCATAAAAGGTTATTTTATTGTGATCAAGGGTTGCTGGGCCATGTATTTTATATTTTGAAAGTGAAGGCATAATACTAACCTTCAGCATTTCAACTTCTGACCTTTTTATTGTTCACTGTGTTCAGTCACAGAAGAGAAAGTGACCTGCTGTAGCCTCAATATGTGCATCTACCGTGGCTAGTTGAGTTGGCTGTTGTATCTCACCTTTTGTGTGTGTGTGTGTGTGTGTGTGTGTGTGTGTGTGTGTGTGTGTGTGTGTGTGTGTGTGTGTCTGTCTCTACAGTTTGGGCAGCACATGCTGAAGTCGACGGGGAGGAGGAGGGTGCTGTGATGGTGGAAACTTATGGTGGAAACTGCTGCCTAGGACACTGCTTGCCCCCCCGCCCCTCCATGTTTTTATAAGCCCTGTCAAGAGCCACGTTCAAGCAGTAGAAATGGGCTCTCACTTCAAGAGCTCTCTTTAGAGGGGGGCCTGCTCTCTGCCTGCAGTACTGCGTCACATGTACAGTACCATGTCAGTTATTCTCAGCACTTTCAAAAGAGTATGTTTGTGCATTGCCAGTGGATTTTATGGGGTTTTGTTTTTTTGTTTTGTTTTTTTTGTTTTGTTTTGTTTTAAAATGCACAGCATTTCTGCACAGACTCCTTTCATCGGACCCAAATTGTTGGTTCTGGTGAATTACTGTATATCAGAATGATTTGTTTATATTTTGGATTTATTCGTTTTGATTCCGAGATTTTCGTCTGGAGACATGGTGCAAGACATGACTGATAACTGACACAGCAGGGCTATAGTAGCCAACCCAACTAGCCAATCCGAACACTGTTCTGTGTTTCCAGGAAGGAGCGGTCACTAAGGGAAATTATGACACAAAGCCAAACACATACTTGGACATCTAAACTTGACCAGAATGTGCCTTAACCTGTTGTGTCAACATTTATACTGATGTTATTAGTTAAAAAAAAATGGTTTTATGTGAGAAAAGAAATACCACATTTCTTGTTCCTAGTTGTATGGCATTGTTTTAGTTAGTTTTAGTTTTTAACTATTTTTATGTTTAATTTATGATTCTGGGAAGCTTATTTATGTGTAGAGTTTAAGTTGTGTTTATCAACACTAGAAATGGCTAATGTCTGTTGAATTATGTATTGGCTTTATATGCATGTTAAGCCAACAAATCTGGGACCGTTTCAGGAATATTTCAAGCTTGCTTTCAGATTTAATTTAAAGTACCTCAGCATGGGACCAAACACACAAGTGTCCAAGTTGACCACATATATTTTAAAACTAAAATACAAAAGTATTTACTCGTTACTAAAGTCCAAAGTTAAAGAATATTCTTGTGCCAAGGATGAAACACATTTATTGTGTTATACTCTAATTATATGATTTTATTCTATTATAATTGTATGCTAATTATAATAGAATATCAGCATCATCCGTATCCATGGTATTCCCATGGCATGTGATTCAACTCAACTAGAGGAACATTAATGCCTATTGCCTAATGGTGAAAGCTAAATGACTGCCTGAACCTGTTCCAGGTCTTCCAAGTGCTTTATTCTGTCACTGCTCTGCTCTGGGAAAAGAAGTATTAATGCTGTTGTGATGTCGTTTATGCGGTGGGCAGTCAGGTGTGCTTAACTTGCTGGCAGAACCCATTGCCTACAGAAACTTGATGCCTTCAACCCAGCATTGGCTGTTGGCTGCTGAACTTGAACAACCTGAGGGACCTGCAGGCGTCTGTTTCCTAAGACCATAGTTGCTAACCAGTTAGCAATTTATTTGGTTGGCAATGGGCAATTGCATTACAACCAACAAAGTTGCTAACTTAGTTACTTACCAACTATGCCTATTGGAAACGGACCCCTGGTTGTCTGTGTTTCATAGAGATGAGTATTTGTTTGTCTTGTGTGGGGAAAAATGTCTGCTTTTAAGCAGCCATCAAACACTAAGCACAAATCTTTACTTACAGGACTGAAGGGAATACTGGAGCAAGTTTTATAGAGCATGCTTGAGTTTCAAATGAGAACTGTAACCAAAAACTATTTTGCTGACACTACACGTCTTATTGTCTAATTACACCTATGCTGTTGAAATACTGGAAAAATCAACTCTACAAATAAAAGTTGAAAAGAAAAAAAAAAGTGCCTGATTTATTGAGACCAACATGACTAAGATCGATATACCGCAATCACATTGTTTGATTTTATTCTGAAAACATTGGTCACTGTGGTGCTCTGAAGGTCTAAGGTTCTCAAATTTTATTGGGCCACAGAGAGTACTTTTTCCCCAAGGCCCATTCTTGACCACAAAATTTACAGCCATTTGTTCTTTAATATGCTTTTCAGCTCTTAATGTAAACAGACACATTATTGCATTTTGCAGAACTTGTATAGGAGCAGATATCTGTAGGCCTAATTTTTAAAAAATGCCTAAGAATTTCATTAGTATTTCTCCTCCCATTAGACACATATTGTATTTTGTTGCAGACTTTTTCTTGGACCCCCTGGCAATATTCTGCAGGCCTCAGTGAGAGAACCAATGCTTAGGTCAATTGTCTTTAGAGCTGTGTAAGTCTTCTAGCCAGACACTAGAGGGCAGCATCGCATAAGAACACACAGAGCCCCATGTATGGCTCTGAGAACACGAATTACAATTAAACCCTACCGTTGAATTAAACCCTACTGTTTATACTGTACATTATTCACTCAAAAATGTCATCAATCTTACAATGCATTGTCTGTTTTGAATACTTGGCTTTGATCACAAAATCACATCTTGGTCAACAAAGTAACAATTGGCACGAAACGTTTTTATTGTCCTTCTGAAGGACCAAACCTGATCCATCACCTCAAAGAGACCTGATCTTAGATTCCCAAATTGTTAAAAGGCAGATTTTCTAAAACGTGTTTCAATATCAACAGGTTTTATTAATCAAAATTGAACTGCAACAAGCAATGTATCAAAAGTCTATACGGCAAAGCCTTTACAAAATGGCTTGACACTGAAGTCTTCTCCCCAAAATGGCTGTTACAACAAATTGTAAACAGTTTTTTTTTCTCTCAACAGTCTTACAGCACTTGACAACAAAAATATCAAATCAGCTAAAATAAGAAAAGCACCTGTTTATCATCCAAAATGTCAAGAAAGACAAAAAACACAACTGTGCCATATGTACAGAATAATAATTAAAAAAAAAAAAAAAAAAAAACTAGAAACAAAGATGGAATGTTTCATGTCTCTTTTCAAAAAAAAAAAAAGAACAAACAACTTATTTTCCTCCAAATAAAAGATTTTTTTGTTTTTCTAATTTCCTCACAACAAAAGGCATAGGGACTGACAGTGCATTATAAGAGCACAACACACGATGCACTTCAAGAATAGGAGCTGGTTTGGTCACTTAGCTTTTTGTGCATAGTTTTAAGGCATCCAATGCAGTTTCTGGGGGTTGCAGTGTGGTTTCATGTCGAGACATTCTGAAAAGGGACGACTGCTCCTTCCCTCATCCACAGTGTAGCTCTACTTGCGCCTAAAAACGACTCTAGGTTTGGCTCACGCGAGTCGGGTGGTTGGGAAGGGTAACAAAGTGGGGATCAGGGGGGTTATGGGAAACGGGGGGTCATTGGCAGGGATTGGCAGAAAGGGGGCGTAAGGGGCGGTGGGATGGGGGCACATGAAGAGCTACCTGTGAAAGGCACCATGGAGCCGAGCCGAGCCACCCCCGCTCCCGAAAAACAACACCGACCACTTGGCAAAACCCTGAGGGGAGATCCATCCGCCGCAGGATCCTAGTCAGCTACGGGTCCCACGCACACGGATCAGGCTGCGCAGATCAGGGTCTGAGAAGGCGGTGGGATTGGGGGGTGGTGGGGTGGTGGTGATTTGGTGAGGGCAGAGGTCAGGATTGAGGTCGGGGTCGGATGTGGGTGGGTTGTTGTTGTTGTTGTGGGGGGGGGGGGGGGTGTTGACAGCCTGTTTGCTCCTCTGCCAGGCAGCAGCAACATCATCTCTTCTGGTCTGACCAGACCACTGTCCCATAAAGCAACAGCATGGTGGCGACTTGGAGCGACAGAGAAGAGAAGAGAAGAGAAGAGAAGAGAAGAGAAGAGAAGAAAAGAGAAGAGAAGAGAGAGGAGTGAATGAGAGGATAGGCAAGGCCAGAGAAGTACCAAAAGAGAGTGTCTGTCCCCTTCTTTACCCTTTACAGAGCAGAAGCTGCGAGTCATTCATTAAAAAAAGAAAAAGAAAGAAAGAAAAAAAAAAATATCACACCATGTTGGAGTGCAAGAGGAGAGAGAGATTGAGAGAGGAGAAGAGAAGAGAAGAGAAGACAAAACTAAATCCAACGGAGCACAGATGGCTTCGCTATGGCATCTGGTGCATCTGACTGCCTGAGTGGCAATCCAATGAGTTTGTTTGTTTGTTTGTTTTTCTGTCTTTTCCTGTTTGTTTTTGTTCAGCAGTAGGACAATGGTTCAAATGTAAATTTGAGTGGTTCTTCACATCTGTGCATAAAAATAAAATTTAAAAATAAAATAAAATACAAACACAAATACAAACACAAAAAAATATAACAATCACAGAAAACTGACAGAATTCATTTCATATCAAGACAAGACATCTTGTAAACAGTCTTCATAGAGGCAGCAAAACGACTGGGCTTTTCACATTTTGATGTTTTTGTTGTTTTTTTTTTACATAAGGAGGAAGATTTCATTGCAAATGCATCCACACACACAAACACGCAAACACACACACACACACACACTTGTGCATACACACACAGTCTCTCTGTGCAGTCTCAGAAAGACTCTCTTAGAAATACTCCCGGTGTTTCAAATCACTTGTCAGAGGAACTCAAATGGCACTTTGAAACCCAGTGAACAGGGGAATCCTTCCTTCCTTCCTATATTGTTACTCTCTTGAAGTGTCTCATCAAAAACGCAAAGGGTTTAATTCATCACACCCCAGAAAACAGAGCAAATAGGATAAATAAATACATGGAGCGATTTCTTCCTTTTTTCTTAATAATAATAAAAAAAAGATTTAAACAAAAACTTACAGCAGTTACCAGATGAGGTATCTATGTATTGCTCTATGTCAAGACAAAATAAAATAACAGACTTAAAATTAAATAAATTAAATTAAAAAAAAAAAAAAAAAAAGACTAATCAGTGGTTGAGATTGGGCTGGGATGGGAGGCAAGCAACTAAAAAATGTGACTTCAAGGTGTTTGACTGGGGTGTGAGCGTACATAGTGGGCCTACCATCACACACATACATACACACACACACACACACACACACACACACACACACACACACACACACACACACACACACACACACACACACACACCACTACACATTAGTAGTCACATTCACACTCTCTCTAGCCCACATACTCAATGACACATACACACACACACGCACACACACCCATATCACACACTCTGTGCAGCCTTTCCCCAGAGACTGATTAAGGGTTTAGGGATAGGTGGTCAAAACTCCTGGCTTCCCTGAGCTAAGGTTCTGGTGGTGGGTTCTTCCGCGGCTGGGCCTGTGGCTAGGGCCGATCCTGAACTTGGGTCCGGGCCGGGGCCCGACGCTGGAGGTGGTGGGGGGTCTGGGTCGGGTTCTGGTTCATCCAGGCTCCCCTCAGCCCTCAGCCCTCTCCAGCTGGCCTTGTTCAGACCCAGGTGACCTAGCATGGTCTGGGAGAGGCGTGTGTCTGAGAACCGGGCCCATTCGGCAAACAGAGGCTCCACTACATACGTCATGAAGCCTGAAACACACACACACACACACACACACACACACACACACACACACACACACACACACACACACACAGATACATTATAAAGACAGACAAACCTTTAAGGACCATTGGCAAACAAGAACCTAAAAGAACAGCACAGTACAAGGCAATTTCACGTCTCCACAGAGAAGAATCTAATGAATCTGCTCACCAATTTGAATGTCCCCCACTGTGTTGTTCTGAGCGTCACACAGTGGGCTGACTTCAAGCTTGTGCTTCTTCTCGATTTCACCTGTGGCGAAAAAAATAGAAGACATTACGGTGAGCCAAAACTACTCTTGCCTGAGCTGTGAGAGAGGGGGAAAAAATACAAACTGAATTCAGAGTGTTGAGTGCACTTACATTTCACAACTCAATTTAGAATGCACACAACAGCAGCATGCTATGCAATTAAAGAAGGTAAGGTAACTAAACAACTTCACACTCCCCCTTTACCTTCAACAAATTCTTATGTTTACAAAAAATAAGCGTTTATGTATTTTACCATTTATGAAAACACACCCTGGACAAATTCTTGAGTACCCTTAGCAAGTGTGTGAATTGTTGCTAAGTGCTTTTGTCCTGACTGAAAGCAGTACAGTATGAGCATGTTTGAGAGAGTGAGAGAGTGAGTGGTGAGTGCACCTTGCTGAAAGAACTCTGCGGTCACTTTCTCACTCCACTGTTTGCTTTGCTCCCAGGGCCGACACGGGTTGCAGATATCAGCACACTTCAGGGCCATCTGTACACCCGCATGCACACAAACATACACACACACACACACAAAAACACACAGAAACGTGAAACACATACAAAATAGATAGGGGGCAAACAAACCAGTTATCAGTTACTTTCACAGGGCATGAGAGAGAAACCATTTGACCAAACCCCAAAATCACTACAGAAGTGTAGATCGATCAAACATACCAAAAACGATTTGGTGTGTCCTGTAATACCGTATTTCTGTTTCCCAAACTAAATTATATTGAAAGTTTCCCTTTTGCATGACGTGTTGGTGTGAAACTGTTGGCAGACTGTTGACAGAAAAACGCACAGCCCATATTTCCCACAATTCACCTGGAGGATGAAGTGGCGGTGGGAGGCGTTGCCCAAGCACAAGTCTTCCTGGTCCAGGTGCATCCTGAACTTAGACAGGTACTCGTTCTGTCTGCTGATGTCTGTGGCCAGGATCAAGGAGCCCAACTGGCTTTCGATGTTTAATCTGATACACAAACATGTAGGTCTCGTTAAGATCAAGTCAACATGTAACAGGTCACTGAAAACAATAAGACTTGGATCCGCCATAAACATAATTAAACACAAAATGTTGTTTAATTATCTTCTAATAAAATATAAATAATGATTTTGTCTGATTTGAGTGTGTGAGTGTGAGTGTGAGTGTGTGAGTGTGTGAGTGTGTGTGTGTGTGTGTGTGTGTGTGTGTGTGTGTGTGTGTGTGTGTGTGTGTGTTACATACCCATCCTCTGCGGGTAGGTGGGAGAAAAGTCCCGTCTCTCGCAGGAGGCCCACAACTGATCTCCAGTGATGATTCTCCAGAACTGAGGTATTCTTTTGGGAAGACAAAGCAGAGAGCAACACAAACATGTCCGTGAGCATCGCGGTGGGAAGGAACAGGATGTTCATGGGGGCCTCTGAAAGGTTTTCCACATCATCCATAACAAACAAAAGATTGTATTACAGTACAACACAACGCTTGATCCCTCACTAAATCATGAGATTTAGCTCCATGGCCGTGACATACAGAGTTTCCAAAGCTCAACTCTACTCTTTCCTCCACCGAGCAGCCTTGTGGATCTACTTTCACACGAAAAATAGTACCCTAACCAAACAGGTGAACTTCTTATGAGACGGAGCCACATTTTCTTTTAGGTTTGCAACACTTACTTATTGTCTACACGCGAGTTACAAATAGGTGATAAACTGGAATAACGTCGAACGTAAGAAAACGTCGGCTTCGCCACTGTGCTCTTCTACGCTTCCTCCTCATCCACCTCGGCTGCCACTATCGCTAACATATTCTAAAAACCAAAGCATCTCAAAGCCAATCTATTGTGTCCACCAGCCTCAGAAAGAGATGTGTGTCTGGAGCACCCTTACCCTGTACAAAGCTGCTAGGTAATGGTTGGTTTTGATGAGGAAGGGCTGGTTGACCCCAGGGTGGTCCAGGTCATGCGTGGCTGCAGCCAGCAATCCCAGGAGGATGTCGTAGGATGTCAGCGACTTGGCGAGCTGCAAATGGGAAACGTCATCATAAAAGTGTCAATCAACCAGAATCAACCAGAAACCACCACTCACCAACATCAACAGAATTTGTCTGCAATTCGATGCAGCAAAAACACTGAAAGGAGTAAAGTGAATGGGAAGAATGTGTAGAATGTGTAGAATAAAAAAAGAGAGTAAATGATGGGTAGAATGAGAAGAATACAAAAAGAGTAGAATGTGTGAGGACTTGTTGGTTTCACCTTGGGCTCTTTCAGGTAACAGTACATGGCCTGGGTCACGTCCGCAGCATGCACTGCATTGTGATAAGGATTCTGGCTGTGGTAGTCTTCTTGGACCATGACTGGAATATGGAACACATACAAGATCATTAGTATTTCATATAATTATATTAAAATGGCAATTAAGAGCTACAGAATCATAGTTCTAGTCAGTGTTTTATTGCTATGGAATAACAATGCACATGTGCGTTAGGCGTTCCACCGTGACAACAAACCAAACATTATCGGATACGGATCCGAAATCTTACTAGATTACTAGAACTAGCTAGAAGTTTACCAAGAGGCATAACTTAGGAAAACAATGTGAGGGAGAAAAGAAACACAAGGTGCTGACTTACCTAAGAATCGACGAAGTTTCACCATATCTAACTGGAAGAGCTCAATTAATCCATACTGGTTTAACAGGTGGACCGTCAGGGTGATGAGGCTGTTTCCTAGAGATAGAGGAAACCATGGGGTATGTGAGTACACAGCCGTCAGAATACCATCCAACCAATCAGCTTTGAGCACACTAGAGCAGAGGATAACTATGGCCTGCAGGGGGCACTGTTGTCCATCGGAGTGCTGTTGCACCAGGACTCGTGAGAGGGGAAGAGAGTGGAGGCTCTTGGGAATAGAAATTGATTCGGCGGAGCATGCTAGGGGACCAGCTCTCCAGAGACACACACATGCTCGCACACACACAGACACAAGCACACACACACACACACACACACACACACACACACACACACGCACGCACACGCACACACACTTTGAGGGAAATAATATGTACCATTTGTTAATCTGTCGAACAGGAAAATGTCAAAATTCCAGCTCCCAACCTTTTCCAGCATACACTGCAAAACAAAAAGGAACATTCTAAATAAGATGATGGATTAACAAACATGAGATAGAAAATAAATAAATAAAAGAACGGATTGGGAAAATGGATAAACAAACAATGATGTGAGAAGCACTTATCTCAAAGCCGAGAGAATCATTCTTGTTGACATTGTAAGGAGAAACTATTGCTACTAAAATGCAACAACTTTAAAAGCTCGCCTTTATACTGTAGATCATTAGATTGAATTCTTTACCAATGTTAAGCATACAGTAATAGGTCCCAAGCATAAACAATCCTGTTTGGTATACAAACCACTGTTGCTAAGGAAGAAGTGACATCACGCTGGTTCTCTGTTTCAATATTCTTCCTACTATACACGTCTGTAGATTTGGGAACTACATGTACAATATCGAATTCCTCTATGAGTATGCTTAAGCCTTTTGCAATTGGTTCTGCTGCATGCTGATACGGTGCGTTCAAGCGTGTGTGCGAGTGTTTTTTTAAGGGGGTGGGGAACCCACCTTGGCCTGGCCCAGGTAGTCTTCGTCCAGGATGTGCAGAGGGTTGTATGGACAGGTGGTGGCGCTGTAGAGTAGGCGTGTGGAGTGCAGGTGGCGCTGGAAGCTGAAGAGCCTGTGGACCCGCCGGCCGGACACTGGCCCCACTGTTTCTCCCCGGGCTGTGGAGAGACGCCGACAGAACTCAGAACCGGAGCCAAGAGCACGCGCTACTTGAAGCAGAACTAGTACACTACAAAGATCCACGACTGTTATGGAAGACACCAGCAAGCATCAACATTCATCAAACATTCAAAATTATTCTCTATGATTTGTGAACGTAAAAAAGGCTGGTGTTACACAAAGAACTAAAAAACAAAACTTCCACAATATAGACCAACTCTCTAGGGGTTCCACAAGTATTCATTTCATTAATGAATGAATTTGAAATTAATGAATTTCATTTCAATAATAAGAAATATAATCAATTTAAGGCTATTTTAATGGACATCATTTCATTGTGTGTGTTTGGTTGTGGACCTTGCAAATGAGTACTGGAAAATAAACAATATAAATCAGGTGTAGGACAGACATAAGGTCATTTTTAAGCAATACTTGGTCCATGGTCATTGACCATACAACAGTGATTGCTGGCTACACTCAGATCAAATCATGCACTGAATGCAAGTTGAATGCAGATTTTAGAGTTTAGAGTAGAGGAGCTTTCAGTAGCTCCCAGGCTAGTGCTGCTAACATGTCTCCATTGAGAGATTTCAGACGATTTGCACAATGTGAAACAACATGAAAGAGTCTAGTTGACGAAGCTAGGCTTACAAAGTATAGCTAACATTCTGTAATATAGCCTGTTACATGTTCTTGTCTAATGGTTGAGGATACTGTCCATCTGATCTGAAGCATTTTCATTGATTAAGATTTATATATTTTTTGTTTAGTGCAAGTCATGCTATGCATTTTGTGCAGAAAATGCTACCCTTAAAACCTGTCTCCCTGCAAAAAACACACAAATGTCCAAGAAGCAATGGAGTCGGGGACAATTAGCTTGTTTCATCTGTTCTTGTAATTATTGCATTCAACACATTATTATGCTTTGTTATTCTCACATTCCTTCACTTTCTCCATTTTCTTTGATGCAACTTCTTATTGCCGAAAGGAACTGGTTTAGCTGGACTAGCAAAACCCATCGCTTCGGCTATCTTAAGGTCAGAATCTTTTTCTAGAACCTCCAAATCTCCAAATCAAAAATGTTTGTGTTAAAGACTCTTGTCTTAGAATATAAAGACGTTTAAATCAGGCTAGAGTTCAGATGCCACGTTTTACCAACAGCTGTTCATACCAACACTGGAAGTGGAGTTGTGTGACTGTTTCATGAGTCACACGTGAGCCCCGACGAAAGGTGACACCTATGCTCTGATCTTCACTCAATTCTATGATAAATGAGGGCCTGTGCAACCCGTGTAGACAGAGACCAGTTAAACCACTCACTGTGATAGGGGTAGAGGAGGGGGAATAGACAGAAAGAGAGCGAGGCAGAGATAAAAACGGAGGGAATGATGAGGCAGGAAAAAGTAAGGTAGGTAGAAAAGGCGAAAGAAGGCTAACAAACAGAGAACACATCATACAGCATAAATCCAATTGACAGATTCACGGTACAAGTGAACGCAATCTGCATATCGAGTGAGTGAGTGAGTGAGTGAGTGAGTGAGTGAGCAATAGAGTATACTGTATGTGTGAGTGTCTGTGTCTCTCTCTCTCTGTGTGGTGCATGTGCACACTCACACGTGGACCTCCTGTGTGTGTGTGTGTGTGTGTGTGTGTGTGTGTGTGTGAGTGTGTGTGTATGCGTGTGTGAGTGTCTGAGTGAGAGTGAGTGAGTGAGAGAGAGAGAGAGAGAGAGAGAGAGAGAGAGAGAGAGAGAGAGAGAGAGAGAGCGAAATAAAGAGAGAATGTACATGTATACTGTATGTGTGAGTGTGTGTCTCTCTCCCTCTCTCTCTGTGGTGCATGTGCACACTCACACGTGGATCTCCTGTGTGTGTGTGTGTGTGTGCGTTTGATGTGTGTGTGTGTGTGTGTGTGTGTGTGTGTGTGTGAGTGTGAGAGTCAGAGAGAGAGCGCAATAGAGAGAATGTACATGTATACTGTATGTGTGAGTGTGTGTCTCTCTCTCTCTCTCTCTGTGGTGCATGTGCACACTCACACGTGGATCTCCTGTGTGTGTGTGTGTGTGTGTGTGTGTGTGTGTGTGTGTGTGTGTGTGTGTGTGTGTGTGTGTGTGTTCATCTACTGGCATGCCAGAGGGCACGGGGACATACTGCTGACACAGCGTGCCGCTCTAAAGCCGGCTGCCAGGGCACAAAAGTCAGCGGCCCGCTCCCCGCTCCCTCTGTGCCCTCATTTGGGCACGCCTCAGCGGACATGACAGGCTTCAGAGCCCCGCGGCACATCCGCCGCCACACAGCCACCGCAGAGTCGCACAGCCACGGCCTCACTACCCCAGCTAAAGAGACAATGGGCCGCTCTCACACACACACACACACACACACACACACAGAGGGAGGGAACAGGACCTCTAGTGATCTAAAGAGCAGGCTTTGATTCAGAGTGCTTGTGCGTTTGATTTGAAAGGGATCAAGAGGGTAAAGGGGTGGTCTGAGAATTAGAAATTGTTTAGCTGAATGGTAGATGGTTTAATGGTATTGTGTGTGTGTGTGTGTGTGTGTGTGTGTGTGTGTGTGTGTGTGTGTGTTGGGAGGGTTGCTGAGTGAGTGAGTGAGTGAGTGAGAATGATGGATAGACAGATAAGCTTATCTATCTGTAGATTTATGCGTTTGTGTGTGTGTGTGTGTGTGTGTGTGTGTGTGTGTGTGTGTGTGTGTGTGTGTGTGTGTGTGTGTGTGTACACACACGTGAGCATGCAATCACGTGAACATGCCAGTGTCCCTGCGGTGGGGCATAGCATACTCACAGTGCAAGGTTCGGAAATCCACACACAGGTAAGGGTGCGAGCCTCGTCGTTCCGGTTCGAATCCTACCTGGCTTCTCACTCTCACGTCTCCTGAAGGGCAGCACAAACACAAGGGGTACTCAAGACACTCGTCAAGCACACAAACAAAAACACAAACAAACAAACAAACACCACAAACAAAAAAAGACAACAGCATCAACAACAACAACAACATACAAACTAATGCCATCTCATCCACACGCCAGAGGCAAAGGGACTA
Source organism: Sardinella longiceps (assembly GCA_027497455.2). Lineage (NCBI taxonomy): Eukaryota > Metazoa > Chordata > Actinopteri > Clupeiformes > Clupeidae > Sardinella > Sardinella longiceps. The sequence goes on from JAODXP020000027.1 coordinate 5,270,002, forward strand.
GACCTGGGGAGAAGACGAGACAGCCAACACAGCCAGACACAAAGAGAGTAGGAAAATGAAAGAATGAAAGGAAGAAAGGATGAATGAATGGAGGGAGGGAGGAGAAGAGAGGCAAGGAAGTGGTGGGCATGTGAACATGCACTATACCATGCCAAACAGCGCTTCAAACATTAGTATTCAGACTGGCAGGAGCGAGAGATATGGAGGAGAGAGAGAGAAGGGATGGGGGGGGGGGCACTAACTAAAAGACAAGCTTGTGCTTCAAGACTCCAAAGACAGGAGGAGACGGAGAAAGGGGGAGGAAGAGGAGGATGACGAGGAGGAGAGGAGGAAATGAAAGAATCTCTTAAGGACTTGAATGAGACTAGCCAAGGCTCTCCAGTCACATCGGTTAATAGTCATTCAAAAGGGTTGGACGTTCACTGGGGTGGGGTGGGGGTCTAAAGAGAAGATGTGTGAGTTACACAGACTCTCTACACAGAGACATGGCAGCAGCCTCTGCTTTGGTCAGTCACTACTGATTGGTGTTTTTGTGCAATTAAAGAGTCAAAATCAAAAATTGGAAACGATAAACAGAACAAAAAATGAAAATAAAAAAAAACACCCTCCCACCATTGCTTTTACTTACTTGAAAACAGCTGTTTGAATATTACACAAGCCCCTATCAAAATACCAAAACTGTGAATTACAATTCAATAAAGCACTAATCAAAAAGAAATAAAACAAACAAAAAGCATAAGGAGAAAAAAATAAAATAAAATACACAAAGTCTATAAAAAACATTCTCAGATACTGACAGGGAGTGTAGAGCACAAAGTTATGCATGCGACAAAAGTACCAGACGGGACAAACCTTGAAATAATAACTAAAATATGAACAAAAGGTTTCTTTGTCATGCACTGGGAATAAGGAAACCCCCATCAATTTGGTCTAATTTCCCATAACATTTTCATACAGAGCAGACACATACAGTAACATTTTGGCAGTACGGAGCAGTGGTTTTTAGTCGGAGCGAAAGTGATCCCGGGTCATCGGGGACGGCTGCCTATTGGAGTGCCTATTGGAGCAAAGTCAGGCGCCAGAGTCCGCTCTCCAAAAGTCAGCTGTTTCCTGAGGTCATAGCACTTCTGGGTCGTTTCATTAGGAGTGTGGCCTGGCCTGGCCTGACCTGACCTGACCTCTTTCTAATGATGCCTCACTCTTGAAGGGTCTCTTTTTTTAACCAAACAACATTTGGGGTTATTACCCCCCAACTATCCCATGTGACTGGTCCTACTGAGGGTGACCCTGACAGATGCACTCATGAAACACACACAGGCCTCATGTGAACCAAGCCCTATCTGCGCACACACACACACACACATGCACACACATACACAAACGACATGTCCACACACACACACACACACACACACACGACCCCACTGTCCCCATCACATCTGGCTTAATCCTTTGTCTCCATTACATTTCTATTTTTTCAGTAAACTTAAAAATAGAACAATTATCAATTTTATTAAAATTATTTTGAATTTGGCCTAGCAACATTGCTGCTTCAATTGTTTAGTTTACTGTGGCTATTGGAAGAGTTTATAACACACACACACACACACACACACACACACACACACACACACACACACACACACAGGTAGTTTTAGCTAACTAAAACCACTAAATCTCCGGGTACACATACAAGCAACATGAACCTGCCATAACCATGATATGTCTCGTATCATAAACATGTAATGACGCTTCAGAATGTTTATGATTGTTACCATTAAGTCTCATTCGGTATTTGTAATGTCTGACCCCCTCAAACAGCTTTGACTTTTTAATTAAAAAAAAATGAACAACATTTAATGACAAGTCATTATAAATAACCATTCTGAAGTGTTTATGTTCATGATGTACATCGTGTGATGTCATTTCATGTTTATAGGAAGTTCATGTCGCTCTTATGTTGAAAGTAAAGTGTTCCTACGGTATTCTCCGTACATCTCTAACTTCTAT
>JAODXP020000027.1:5274511-5310950 GCA_027497455.2 Sardinella longiceps
ACCCCTTAACACACACACACACACACACACACACACACACACACACACACACACACACACACACACACAGACACACACACGCCTAATGCCCTCCACTGGCAAAACAATTCATGAGAGGCTGACATCACGCATCTGTACTACACGTGGCCCGGCCGCTACATCAGGGGGGGGAGATTACGCCATAGCGCTTTTACAGTTCTCCCCTGCAGTTCCTCTCCCCTCACCAATCTGTCTCCCAGGCTAGGGATTACACCACTGGGCTCCAGGCTTGGACACAGAGGCCTTTGCTGGAGCATCAGGGGAGAAGCTCTCTCTTTCTCTCCCTCTGTAGCTCTCTCTCTTTCTCTCTCTCTAGCTCTCTCTCTTTCTCTATCTCTAGCTCTCTCGGGCTCCTTTAGCGCAATCTAGTCCCGGGACCAGCCGCTTTAATCCCATCATGGCGGAGCAGCTGTATACGTTTGGCAGCAGAGCTAAGCCATCCACTGATTAATACAAGAACAAAGAATGACACCGGCACTCGCCAAGCTTAGGCGGCACGCAAGGAGCCTCATGGTGGGACGAGAGACAGAGAGAGAGAGAGAGAGAGAGAGAGAGAGAGAGAGAGAGAGAGAGAGAGAGAGAGAGAGAGAGAGAGAGAGAGAGAGATGGGGAGACAGAGAGAGAGAGAACAGAGAGAGAGAGAGAGAGAGAGAGAGAGAGAGAGAGAGAGAGAGAGAGAGAGAGAGAGAGAGAGAGAGAGAGAGAGAGAGAGAGAGAGAGAGAACATGACAGAGTGGAGAGAAAGAAATGAAGAGGAAGTGGTATGGGGAGTGCATGTAGGGTAAGAGTGTGTGTGTGACCGTCCATGGGTATGTGTATGTATGTGTGTGTGTGTGTGTGTGTGTGTGTGTGTGTGTGTGTGTGTGTGAGAAAGAGAGCAAACGAGAGGAGGGAAAGAGCAAGAGAGAGAGCAAGTGAGAGCGAGTGAGTTCCAAGGTGAACATGGATACTGGAGAATCCTGACAGATAGCAGTGCTTTAGTGCGTGGAGCACTGAGAGGAAATGGTGGTGGATATGCCTGCCTCTGTGCGTTAGCATCGCATGGAATGGAAGGAATAGAGTCATCTGCAGCACTTGCACACCCTCTGCTTCTCTCTCCCTCGCTCACACTCTTTCCTTCACACAGACACACACGCACACACAGCTTTTTAAACACGTGCATGAACACACACACACACACACACACACACACGCAGCCATAGAGAGCGCTGGGATCTCTGTGGGTCATGTTGTCAAAAGACAACCTCCTGGCAGTGTTTGTTTTCGTTAGTGTGTGTGTGTGTGTGTGTGTGTGTGTGTGTGTGTGTGTGGGGGGTGGGGGGGGGGGGTGTATAAAGACTAGCTGCAGATGGGACAGGACCAGGCTTGCCTCATGCTTGCTTACCTCTCCGTCCTCCCTACACCCACACACACACACACCCACACACACAGAAACACACAGACACACACACACACACTCCCTCTCTCGCTTGCGCTCTCTGGCTTCTCTCCAGTGCTGCATTCAAATTACTGGCTAGGGTGTCCCCTGGTGCCATCCAATTCAGACAATGACGTCAATGGACTGAACCAATTTGCATAGTTGATTTTTATCCATTATCAATCCACAGCCACCCCCCCCTCCCCCTTTTCCCGTCCTCCTCTCCTCTCCTCTCCTCTTCTCTCCAGCGTCTCTCGAATAATAAAAAAAAGCAAGTGGAACACTTTGTAGCAATACCCTTCCCTTTGTGTGCCAATGGCCCAGGAAGCTGAGCTCTCCCAGACAACCAGGAAGAGTTTTATGACAGGAATAAAGCCCTAACTACACAGGGTTTACGATCTTGGCGTGTGAGTTGAAAGAAATACAGAAGAAGGGAGAGAGACCAAAAAAAAAAGAAAAGAAAGAAGAGACGTGTGCAGATTTCTATCACCGTGTGAGTGTGAGTGTGTGTGTGTCTCTTTGAACGACCAGCCAGATCTTTTGCCTTTGACCAGTGGCACGCCATATTATTATTATTTTTTTTTTATTGAATTAATTTTAGATATATTCTTTTTTTTTTTGGGGGGGGGGGGGTGACTATGGTGTGTCCTCATGGCTCACTGGCAACATTCCATTTGACTAATGTCCATATCTGCATTTTCCTCACTTCGATATTCTTATATACCAGTGAATTTCAATCGTTTCAAGACATTCTTTATAAACATCCTAAATGTGTTTTTTTTTTTTTTAATTTTCTAAAAAGGTTCAGATCTGGGAAGTCGACCCTTTTCAAATGGTGCAAGTCTCCTCACTGCGCATGGCCAGCATCTTGAGCGTCCATCTGACTGCATGCCCTGGCCTGCCTGTTGGTGTGGCGTGTGCTTGTTTGTTGTCATATAATGGCCCATCATAACCTAAGGCTAAACACCAGGGCGTTTCCCGCGGTGGACGAATCGTCTTTATGCCTTGTGTGCCATCACTACCAACCATCTATTATCATCACCGTCAGCAACAGCAACACGACCCACCACCATCGCACCACCATCTCCACCACCACCACCACCACCAGCAGCAGCAGCTCCCAACCAGCCATTACGAATGTGATGAGCCAACTCCTGCCGCCTGACTCAGCCGGCAACTGGCATGGTGATATTTTCACATCAACAACCACACTGTTTACACACAGCACTGCAGTTTAGCGTATGAGTAATTCTTAATGTGTGTGGGGAGTGTTTGTGTGTGCGTGTGTGTGTGTGTGCGTGTGTGTGTGTGTGTGTGTGTGTGTGTGTGTGTGTGTGTGTGTGTGTGTGTGTGTGTGTGTGTGTGTGTGGTGGGGTAACAGCTTTGTGGTGCATGGACAGGCTGCTGTGTTGCATGTTTGATCGATTAAGAACGTTCACAATAGCCATGCCCATGCTATGTAATGGCCAACCGACACTACAAGAGAATCGCAACTTAAAAAGATTTTAAATGTCAATACCTAAAAACACCAAACAGCCAAACAAAACCAAAACACTAGCTGATGTAGCAAGCACTGTCTAGTATCGTGACAACGCTTGAGGCTTCTGATGCAAACGCCCAAGTAAAAACACGACTCGCACCTGTGGTATCTCGGCACAGCCGCCACTGATTTACATCAGAGTTAGACACCTTTCACCGCCACTCGACCACAGAGCTGCCTGACATTAGGCAGATGACGGCAGTTTAGCTGAAACTCAACTCCTGCTCAGCTTCACTTATTTGTCTTGTGTCGGGTCGGGTCAGGGGGTGAACGAGAGCCAGACAAAAGCCAGATCAGGGCCAGATCAGGCCTGAATCAATCAATCAACTTTATTTGAGACACAGGAAAGTCCATATAGACAGCACAGTACATGAAATCAATAAACATATACAAAAACAATACAAATATATAAGAAGGATACAAATACAGTTACATGTATAGGTCTAGATCTTTTCTTAAAATATATACAAGCTTTGGGTGCAATCAGGGCTGAACAAATCTACTGAAACAACCTGTAAGCTACAGAAAAACGCCCTAGTCTCCCTCTTGACGACATGCTGAGATGTCTCATTGCACAGACATCTTGCCGCAAAGTGGGAATATCAAACTCTGCAGAGAACCACCACTCGAAAGTTTGCGGAGAACTAAAAGGTCTCAGAAAGTCTGAGCGAGGCAAATGGAGAAACGGTCCCATAAAACGACCGTGCTAAGTAGCACCCCTTGACTTATTCTCTCAGATACATGAGGAATCCCAGCTACGCTCTGTGCTCCATTTGCCACAGAGTCGCCGCCGTCCACCAGACGTGCCCAGGGCAAACATCTAGGGATTGTGTAAAACAACATGAGAAATGCCAGAGCAGGAGTAAGAGTACAAACACACACAAAACTCAACAAGCAAACAGGCAGCATTACTCTAGGGAAAAGCCCTCAGCTCACTTCAGGAAGAGAGAGAGAGAGAGAGAGAGAGAGAGAGAGAGAGAGAGAGAGAGAGAGAGAGAGAGAGAGAGAGAGAGAGAGAGAGAGAGAGAGAGAGAGAGAGAGAGAGAGCGAGAGAGAGAGAGCGAGAGAGAGAGAGAGAGAGAGAGAAAGAGAAAGAGAGAGAGAGAAAGAGAGAGAGAGTCATCTTTCAGAGGCTGCTAAGTAGATCTGATCTTGAGTCTTCTATGATTACTATATCATGAGTTTGCTACATCAAACCTTCACATATACAGTTCATTTGAAGGCTCTAGCATTATGCATTAGGTATTCTTTAAAAATATTAGCAATAGCATTGTTATCATTATTTGACTACTAAGGCAATGGCTTGTAAAGAGATAAGGCTGCGTCGCACTGACCTTCTTCCAAGACCAACTGGCCGATTAAAGGGAAGTAACTAAAGCTCAAAGGTGATTAAAGTTACCATCATTCAGAGGTTACACATTCGGCTTTTAAGCACAATCAATGTTTAATCTAGGTGCGCAGACATGACTGCTACAAAACCATGGCCGAGTTGACATTTAGGGGGAAAACAATTGAGTTGGTATCTTATCGGTTCTATGACAAGCACACGCACACACACACACGCACACACACACACGCACGCACACACAAAAACACACACACACACACACACACAAAGCACGCACCAAAGTGACCTTACACTCATTACCAAAACTGAAAAACCAAAGTGTAGAGAGCCGAGAAGTCAGTCTGTATCAGTATGCGACAGCTAAGCACAGACTACAGCTAACGGCTCATATGGGCCATGCTAATTAGCTCTAATTACCTACCTTAGAGAACACCCATTTGACAAGAATCACCACTAGTGACCAAATCAAAGCAATTCCCATTGGCTCGCCAGTGTGCTGTACCAAAGATCATAGTTTCTCCATGCGTTTCTATGTGCGTGCGGGATTCTCAAAGAGAACTCTGTGTGGAGACTAAGCATTAGTGTGTGCGGCCATAAGCGGCGTAGCCGTGTGTGTGTGTGTGTGTGTGTGTGTTTCCTCTTTGGCTCGGATAAGTGGCAGCTCACAGATGGAGTCGGACTTGAGGCCCAGACAGTGAGCGTTCACGCAGGGGCTTAGTGCAGCTGTCTTAGCCATGCTGCCGTCACCTGACCGCACAATCATGGGACAGGCGCCACGGTAACACACCCACCCACACACACACATATGCACACACGCAAGCGCACACACACACACACACACACACACACACACGCACACGCACAGAAGCGCAAGCAAGCAGGCAGGGGCTGCTTGTGTCCTCTGAAAGCGACACACTGCCCCCCCCCCTCCCCTCGCTCACTGGCTCCTAGCGACAGCCAACCAGGCGTGCGGTGACACTGACGCACGAGCATGGGGGGAGGAGGAGGGGGGTGTAGGCAGAGAAAGCACAGCTGAGGCAGTCTTCTCCACAGGCATGGAGTGCACACTGTACACTTTGTTTACTAAATTGACCGAAAAATGTATATATACAAAAAGCACAGACAAACACACAAACATACTGTATGTGGCCATCAGTAACACATGCAGCCATCGGCACCAGCATGGCTGTGTAATGAGCACACAATGTGCATTTAATTTGGCCTTTTCATCTTCTACTTGTCCCTCCCTCCCTTCCACCAGAGTTGCACACACCACCCCCTTACACAGACAGCATGATGTTTGTTTGTGTGTAAGTGTGTGTGTGTGTGTGTGTAAGTATATGTGAAAGAGAGAGCAAGAGAAAAAAAAGAAAAAGAAAAACTGTATGAGTACATGTGCGCACAGAAAGCGACAGAATAAGAGTGAGCAAGAGAGAGAAATAGAGAGAATGAGGGAAAGAAAGACAATGTGAGAGAGAGAGAGAGAGAGAGAGAGAGAGAGAGAGAGAGAGAGAGAGAGAGAGAGAGAGAGAGAGAGAGAGAAATGCGTGAGAGCGAGAGTGTCAGACTGGCTAGCAAAGCTGCAGGTCAGACGTGTCCAGTAAGCCACAAACTTTCTTCAGCTTATCGCTGCGCCAGTCTGGCCAGGCCAGGCCTAGGCGCCGTCAGTCTCACTGTCTAGGTGGGGACTGTTTAAGAGAAGGAGAGACACAGAAAATACAACTGCATCAGCTTGGGTGAGAAGGGGGCTGTGCCAAAAGTTGGCCTTGAAGATGGGCAAGGTGTGTCTGTTTCCAAAAAAAAAAAAAGAAAAAATTTTAACCATGTCTGGAGGGTTTTTTTCCTATTTCATCAATTTATTCGTTTTCGCTTTGTACTGATAAGAAAGGACAGTTACAAAGCCAAAAAAGTCTATCTGCACCCACCCCCCACCCCTGTCTCTAAGAAATATGTTCAGCCTGTGCTAATGACTGAACATGTGTAGCCAGACAAAGCTGCCTGCGAAAGCCTGTGACGCTTTCTGGCAAAGGGGTCTGCATTTGAGACGTCCTCTCCAGTATACGCACACAGGGTGGCCCTGTGCCGCTGCATCAGTCTCCCAGCGTGGGCTCCCCCAGTTTTCCTCTCCAAGTGGGTCAAAGGTAGAGGCTCATCTAACCAGCGGTGCTTAATGCTCATTTCCTATTGATTTGCTCTGGAAAAAGGAGAGAAAGGCCCACGTCACAGACTAAACATCCTAAAGCTATGGGCTTGGGTCGGATGCACATGCCTAGTGGGGGTGGAAAAGTAGAAAGGGGGGGGGGGTCTGAAGATATGGTCTGACCTCAGATTTGGTCCGACCCCAAATGTGTGTTATTTTATCTGATATATTTATTCATTTATTTCTACTTTCCTGATAGATCATAAGAAAATATCAGGTTCACAATTGCTAGAGAAAGTGACCCAAATCCTGCAGGGGCCCCTGTTCCTTTGTGGAATGTCCAGGACTCTGGTCCAGATGGACCCTAGCAGGTATGGCCCATGATCCCATGATCACACATGGATCCAGAGGACAGGAGCCCAGCATTGACTCTCTAATGAAGAGAGGGGGAACTAGTGGGCAGAGATGGCATTAACACAATTAATATGCTTAAACAAAAACATTTTTAACTTCAGCTTCAAGAAAGTCAGTATAAAAACATCTTATGAACTAGAGTCCACACAGAAACACAAACATCCTAAAACATTGCTTCTACTTCGATCATTTCAAATTTGCAAAACGTTTGCTCCAAGTTATAACCTACAGCGAGATTATAATGAAAGGATTGGCATGAGACCAGATAAGACAAGTAGCAGATATAACAGATAGCATATCGCATTATATTTGCTGCCATTTGGCATCATTTTAGATTGAACACATATACAGGGCTTTAACCCCTGATGTTGTCAATAGCCTAGATATAGAATACACTGGTTGTCATGTGTCAGACATTGAAAAATAGATTTTCTACTCAGGATGTGTAGCAAACTTTGAACATTAACAGAGAATGAAGCATACTGGATGTCTGGATGACTGGATGAGCTGGCTGTCAAAACGCTAAAATGCATAACAAACATCCTTTTAAGGACTGGGTTTCCCATACACCAAACCACAGAATCAACTCCCAAGCCGCACAGTTTAAGATAAATAATTTCATATGCTTCTTGTGGCTTATAGTCAAGCTCATTTTTCCAAACTAGTTTTCTAGCTAGGATCTCTTTCATTCGGCGTCATAAGATGGTCATGAGCAACACATCATCTGGACCTTTGGATGGCTTTACAAGAGAAGTAGCACAGTGTGCAAAGAAACTTAAAAGACAACAACAACAACAACAACAACAACAACAAAGTCAGAAAGAGAGATATGTCCATATGTTCACTTCCGCTCTCATTTTCACAAACCCAATTATGCACTAATTAGGATCCACATTACCAACTCCACTCATTTTATCATCATTGTGGACCAGCACCAATCTACATTGACAACATTTGTGTCAACCAGTCATTGTTGGTAAAAATGTGAGTCAGACAATGTTTTAAACATGGACGATGCAAACAGACTCAACCTCGCCCCTTAAAACCCTTAATTCCCTGACCTTCAACTACAAGATCTCCAGTCGTCAGCCCTGGACAGCCCAGAAACAGCCATGACCTGGAAGTAGGCTAAAAAATAATGTTAATCCGCTCTTCTAGATATCAGAGTTCCTAAGATTTCAAAACCTGGAAGTAAAAAACTGTATTCCTAACAGTTCCATGGGTTATCCGGGAATAGTGCATGCATGGTACAAAAATTAACTTCACAGTTGGGCGATTTATGGACACAAGTTCAGTTCCAACACCCCTTGATTGTAATGCAACTATTTAGATATTGCAGGTGTTTTTGCGTCATCCAATCCAATCATAACCGAAAGAGGCAACTCATTAGTGCATCGATCGCTGTAGATTTACTGCCGTTTATCGCAAGCAGAGAAGGGATCAAGGGCAGCGAGGGCAAATAAAACAGGAAGCCATGCAAGGCCTGGCCGCCATCAAGTCTTATCTGTGCGACGCTGCATCCCAAAACTCAGAGATATTAAAGCAGCAGCAGCAGTCAACAGGCTCGTAAATTCATTGCTTCCTTGTGGGTTGCTGTACCAACATCCAGCCAAAAAGCAACAATAACACACACACACACACACACACACACACACACACACAAAAAAAAAAACGTCTGTATAACGGGACTGTGCATTCCTGTAAGTGGGGGCAATAAACACTAGCTTTTACAGCAAGGTATACGGCGCACACGCACACACACACACACACACACACACACGGCTGCGGACTGAGTTTACCTGGGCACTCAACTTTTTTTATGTGGAGACACTTGAACCTTGATGGGCTATTAGTGGACTTGTGTAGCCATTATGATCTTGAGAGCACGGCTCTTAGATGAGGTGGCAGTACGTCATTCAGCAGGTTCTAGTGCGCAAGAGGGAAACTATGTTGGATGCCAGTGACGCATCACAGCCAGTCTTGTACAGTCATACATAAAATTTCACTTCATGGAAATATTGTCCAGCCCCCATCAATTCAATGACATGAAATGGCATTCTGATGCGTGACCAAGAAAAACATTTACAGATTTATATGGGCCTAGAAACATACAGGATAATATTGTGAACCCACACAGCAAAAACTTGCGTTGCCACAGTCAAGAAGGAGCCTATCAAAATTCTTGTCCTGTACATCAAGAAAGACGTGCACATACTGTAGACTACAGCAATACACTGTGAAAGCGAATGCAAAGAAGAGATATTCAGTAGATGCTCTAGCTAAACAGAAATTCATTTTGGCACAAGTGCATTTATATTGATACTGTTTACGTCTCCTCAGAGCTTGCAGGGCCATTGGTCTGCAAGGGTAAACTATGGCTGCCAGAATTTCAACTGCTTACTGCAGCATTTGCTAGTACAGTGATGCAAATTCTTGTGGATAAAACAGAATTTAAATGGTGATAAAACAACTGAATAGTCCAAAGGTTGGTTTCTTTTCTGTTTTGCTTGTTTGTTTGTTAAATCAAAATGTCCACTCAGCATATACAGTAGGTGTAAGCCATCTACAGGGAAAAAAAGCCTTTTAATACACAAACTTCTCCAGACAGATTGTCCCATTAACTTGGAAGCCAACCTGTTCCTTTCAAGGCCAAAAGATACTTTTGTTACTGTGCAAGCAACAATTAGGAAGCTATAAAAGCTCAAAACACACACACAGACACACAGACACACACACAGAGAGAGAGAGAGAGAGAGAGAGAGAGCGCAAGAGACGCACACAAATAAACGTCTTGCTCGCAAAGCGAAGACAAACAAGTTTTTCATTGTTTACATTTATAATTTTTGCAACTACTTTTCAGACTCATCACGGTCCTATTCTGTTGTTGATTTAGTTCTGAAGCCCTCAGTCACGCATGGGTTACATGCTAGAACAAGTTGTGAAACTAAAACCCCAGAACTGCTCTTTCTTACCACATCCTGAAACTACGTCAATCCAACAGCCCTGCATGAAAACCTTATCGCCCAAGTTAAGATAAACAAACTCCTTCTAGAGAGAGAAGGGGGGCGGGGTGGGTGGGGGTGGGTGGGTGTTCTCATCTCACCCAGCCCCGTCTCAAAAGTCGTTAGGCGATAGGCGTTTTTGAAGGAACAGCTTGTCTCTCAATCCTGTGCAGTTGTACTCACTATCTGGTATTCGAGCAAACGTCAGAGCTGCCGTCAGCATGCCGTGGGGCCACATGATGACAGGACTGCAACTTAGGCCGCAGTGGCTGTGGGCATAGTGCCAAACCCTTCATGCTTTTTGGGTGTCAGAAATTACAGGAAATGTCAAAGCCATGACAAACTGCGACCATGCGACACATGTGTGTTTGCCCGTCATCATAGCCAAAAGCAGAGGCCCTCACACTGCTGACATACACAAAGGCTGCAGAGCCATGCACGTTTGTTTGGGTTTTTTTTTTAAACAAAAAAACGGAGGTACTGGTTTTGAGCATACCTCGCTCACGTGCTGAATGCAAGTCACATGACGTGCTTTGGCTGCCTAATGGCCTGAACTTGAAGAAGCGTCACGGTTTACAATCTGTCTTGTTAACACAACCCACCCCCGCCCTCATGCTAGCACGACCCCACCCTCCTCTCTGCTGATGGTGAGTGTGTTAGCCCGTAAATGACACAATCATGCTTGGCATGTTTTCAAAACACTCAGGACATTTGCGAAAGACACTGGGTGGAGAGAGAAATTCTGTACTCATTTCTGGGCACTGCCTAAACTCTTTCGACGACACCGCTTTCACACTGGGTACTATTTCTTCCATAATCCATAATGATCATGGAGGTCTGCTAAAAGTTTTTTAGGTAAACAGATTTATTAACACAAGATTATAAAAAAAGGTTACATCAACTTTGCAGGTGTAATTCAAGGGTTGTTGCTACTGATGATTTAACTCCTAAACTCACTAAATATCTATCAGAATAGTTTCTGACAAAAGTATAGAAAATGAGACAAAGAAAAAAAAAGACAGAAAGAAAAATAAATGTGAGAGAGAGAGAGAGAGAGAGAGAGAGAGAGAGAGCTGTGATGCTGGCACTAAGCCAAGCCACTGCCCCCAGAGTCCATGCACATGTTTTACTACCTCCCTCTGCAACGGTAGCCTGTTCAAGCTCCCACAAACACAGCAGCATGGAGACACCATGCACACAAACACACGCGGACGGACACACACACACACACACACACACACACACACACACACACACACACACACACACACACACACACACACACACACACACACACACGCACAACTGCTGCTCACACACACTGGCAACAGATAGAGGAAAATGCAATGTTTACAAAAGGCAAATAAAACTCCCCTAAAAACTAGGCACAATCTTCACTTCCAAGTTTCTCACTGTTCCTATCCTCTCTTTCACTCTCTCACTCTTTCATTCACTCTCTCTCTCTCTCTCTCTCTCTCTCTCTCTCTCTCATTACTCAGAGTTCTGTGAGCATTCCATGAGATTCCAGTGCCACCAGTAGCCCAAAAAGTCAAACTTTGACATGCCACCACAACGTGCCACCTTGCCTCAAAAAGAGTCCAAAACAAAACAGCCGGGGGAAAAAAACAACAGGCAAACGTGACCCCGCCAGCGAGGAATTTACCACTTCACCACTCTCTCTTCTAACCCTACCGTGGGCCATCACATCTAATGGGTCAGAGAGAGAGAGAGAGAGAGAGAGAGAGAGAGAAAAAAAGAAAGAAAGAAAGAAAGAAAGAAAGAAAGAAAGAGATAGAGAGGGAGGGAGGTGAGAGAAAAAAGAGAGAGCTAAACATTTCATTGCCAGGCAGCCTAAGTGCCCTTGCATTGAGGCCCCCCTCGTCACAGAGCACTGCTTGCGAACAGTGCCATTCATGATGGGGGGGCTTTGGCCAGCAGACTGACACACCACCCCCACATAAGCATTCCCATGTAGGCATCATTTCCATGTGGAAGGAGCACAATAGAGGAGAGGGGATCTGTATCTGTGCACAAATGTACTGAGGAGCCCTCCTTGGTATTAGCAACGTAACGGCCAATAAGTGTGTGTGTGTGTGTCTGTGTGCGTGTGTGCATGTGTGTGTGTACTGTATACTGTGCATCTTTGTGCTTTTGTGTATGTATGGCACAAGTATATGTGTGTGTGTGTGTGTGTGTGTGTGTGTGTGTGTGTGTGTGTGTGTGTGTGTGTGTGTGTGTTGTATATGTGAGTGTGGTGTAAAGGGGAAGTGACTGAAATGGAGGACAAGCAGGAAAGAAAGGGGTTGGACACAGTTGAAAGGTCTGATACGGCGGTTCTTAATAAAAAGCTTGTGGGTGGTCGACCAGAGATACTAAAGAGGCCTCTCTGTGAAACACTGTGGACTCAGAGTCTCCGTCAACATTCCACGACTAATTTAACATAAACAATGCAAACCCAGTCATGTCACAGACACACAAAAACACATTTTAAACATAATTTAAAGGGGTTTATGTGAAGGTTTAAGCATTATCGCGACATTATTTTCAGATATTCAGATGTTGTTGGAATTTAATGAAATCTCTAAGAACTCTCATTCCGTGGTCTACTTTAATGCTTCTCTACAATCTACACATCTTGCATACACCAGAGAATGAATTTGCTCTTGGGCAACCAATTGGCTGCCACAGGTACACACTGAAGTTTAGAGGTCACTGAGACAATGATATTTTGAAACGCAGGCTGAATTCTGACAATGTGACATTCCCTTCTGAGACTTGAGTAATAACTTGTGGACAAACAGTCCATCAGCTGCTGCATTTGTCAATACAGTTGCGCAGTGACCAAGGCCTAGCCCATATTTTGGAGTCCGCATTGTAGACCAAACAGCCACTCAGAGCAGTAATCGGTTTCTCTCTTTGTGTGTATAAATGATTAGGGGTTGTGTGTGTGTGTGTGGGTGGGGGGGGGGGGGGGGGTTGTTGAAGAAGTGCTTCTCCAATATGGACAATTAGTTCACAGTAGGCCTATGTTCACCCAGACAGTGTGCAAGACAGGAGATATACTGTATACTACATAGCCTACATCAAATGACAAAAAATGAAGCCTTTACAGAGAGACTTAAGTATTGGAATCAAAATGGTCATCTCTAAACAAATATAACCCCTCTTCCTTTATGTACACTAAATTGTATGGCTTCGTTGTATAGGCCTAGTCTATAGGGCCAAATTCGCCTGTTACGACTTGAAACAATGCTAGAATGTTGCCTGCAGATGGACGCAATTTTATAAGTTGCAAGGGAGAAGACTACCGCAAATGTTCTCTGTCAGCAATCATTTCCGACAATCTCCATGTTAGGACGACACATGAAGATTAAATTTCGTTCCTGTTTATTGTTACATCAAACACAATTCTCGTAAACCCTCTAGAGAAGTAACTGTAAATGCATGTTTAAAGGAGGGAAGGAGGGGTTCCCATGAATCACCTGTTTGTTCCTCTTCCAAATAGACCCAGGGTTTCAGTAAACAGACATTATCATCGACTAATCGTTAAGGCAATGTCTTTCATCCTGTAGAAAATGTAAAATCGATGTCAATGTAAACAAAATACCTGTGACAGCTGTCGTGGATCGGGGGCCCCGAACAGCGAGGAGCTGGAGCTGAAACTGATGGCTCCCCTCCGGCTGAGGACATGCTTGGGAACCGGCCTGTCTAGAGGCAAAACCGGCAACTGATAACATACTTCCATTGAACAATGTCAACGCTGGATCCAGATCAAAAAATCAAATAAAAAAAAATAAAAAAATGATAACTGCTCCAAATCCTGGACAAGGAATTTCATGGATTGGGTAGCGTTGTTAGCAGAGCCTCTCCAACAGAAGTCTTCCTTGTGAAATACATATAAAAAATAGAGTACAATGGTCAGTTTCACGTTTAGCATACGGAGTACTTCATTTTGTTCGGATAGACTTCAAACTTGCACAAATCGCTGTGTTCGATACATTGTCTATGTTTCTGCGTCCGCGTGTCTCGTGTTCCATTTCATTCGGTTTTATTCATCTGGCTCCATGAACCCCTTTCCCCCTTTTTACCAAGATCTGGGCCTGTAGATGATGAGGCCTCTATCTTTTTAGTATCTTTTAGAAAATGCTTCCTCATTTTTTAAACTCCGTTCAGTCGTGCTTCATCTTGAAATGGCTCCGCAGTATGCCTCAAACGTTAAATCAAAACAAAAGGCAAGAGCACTCAGAAACGATATCGATGCTTGGAGGAAAAAATGGCAAAAGTGGGGGGGAAACCTGCGGTTAAATGTGCAGGAACTTGCCTTCACAGAGGTTCGACGGTTTTCATTCAAGGTCTGTGGTGCTTGCAGAAAAACTATCAGCCTTTATTCAGTCCTTTTTTCTCAATGCAGGCATAGATAGATAGCACCCGTAATCCACTCCGCATCGGGATCACTCAGTCCACAGAATACAGAAGAGAAAGTGGCTTGAACAAACCAAACCACGTTTAGCACTAGTGCAGAACACGTATTGGCACATACTGTGAAATTCGTATAAAAAAGTAAAGGAAAACGGGAAACAAATTACGTTGATAACCTATGACTACCTAGCTATCTTCCTAAACATTGCAAGCTGCTTCCGAACATGCACCACCTGCCAGAGATGGGGCTGTTGAAGCGCATATAAAACGTTCCTTTCCTTTCAACCAATAGCTGCGCGACTACAAATATTACGCATCTGTGGATTGGAGGATGGAACCTGCCCTGCTTAGTACGGCTATTTGTATTGGAGGGACTTTCAGGGGCGATTCCAAGACTGATTTATGCAGTCGTTCACCGACTGCACGGACCACAACAAGGGTATTCCACCACAACGGGGTTTGCCCTGCAGCCGGTCTACATCATTTCTAGTGATTACCTTTCTTGCATGAGTCATCCAGTTGTACATGTGCTTCAGCCTAGTTAACTGTTCTTGTTGTGAAGGAGACCAGCATGTGTAGAGTGTAAGCCTGGCCAAATATATATTTTATTTTAATGATAATTTCACCATGTCTTTCAAAGCATTTTCTCAAGAAACGCACATGAAGCATAAGTGCATCATGGACATATTCTGGAATGTTCTTAGATAGGTCATATATTATTCTCTATATTCATTTGGGTAGTAGGCTATAGCTCAGCTAATACACCTGTTGTTCAAGACACCCAAGCTGTGTGGTTTTTAATTGCCCCAAGTAGTAAACTTGCCAGCTTCTTCAAAGTGAATTTGACATCGTAACTTCTTGTATTCAGTAAGCCTACCATTCCATGGGTGAATCCCCCACAATTAGTGCTCTGTGCCCTGAAGAAGTCTGAACTGAGAGACTATTGTCTGACTCATGCCATGAAAACTTTGAGGATTTAGAAGTTAAGGTCAACACTGGGATACAGACCATAATAGTAGGCCTACCATCTATAAGAGGTGTTCATAAGATGGCCTTAAATGTAAATGTGTAAGTTATGCATCAACACAAATAGGCTACAGGTTAGGCATACAGGGCTAATTTTAGATTCTAATTCAAGCCAAAGTTTATTGTGATTTAAATTCTAACAATGCAAACTTACATTGTGCATTTCTATTGCCACAATCTCAGGAAACAGCCAGGATTACCAATTAATTACCTTGGAAAAGATGCCGTTTGTATGTTTATACTCTAATTTAACTAATTGCAGAGGCATGGGTCTCTCTGTTGTTTCTGAGAGGAGCTGGTATGACCTACTTTTAGTGCTGTGTTATCTGTGTTGCCATTCAAGAGCAAGTGAAAACAAATAGCGTGCCTACCACCAACTGAGTGTGGTAGTCCAAAGCCCATTAAATAATTTCAACGATTAACCATATGCTTATTATAAACATAGCTTTTAAAAAGATAAAGGTACTGCAACTCCAAGTGCTGTGATTGTCTTATTTCTCAAGATTACTATTATGAGTATTATTAATTGCATAATATTACTGCAAATGAAAGTCTATTTATCTTCTTAGGCAATGGAACTTAATGACAATGGGTCTCATTCACCAACCATTCTTACGAAGAAAGTTGAAGAAAGTTGTGCTTAAATCCCACTTATTACGCATGCAGTTTTTAAGAAGATTTGTATTCACCAATATAGGTTGAAGATATTGGTGAATGAGGCCAAATGTTGACTTTCATTCATCGAACTTTCAGAGTAAAGTCTACAGCCACAAGTCACTGTGCAGTACAGGACTCCAATTTCAAAAGTTAGGTGGCATGGCCTTTGTGAATGGCTTACAATTCCAATCTTAGATGTACAGTACAGTCACTATCGTGATCCAACACTGTTCTTTTTTTTTCTTCCCACTGTTGTATTTCAGTTTTTTGCTTGTAGTTTGTATATGTTCATTTTTTTTTTTTTCCTTACATGAGTGTATTTTTTCATAAGCAACCTTTGGGACAATAGTGAACTGTATCATGGCAACAGCCAGTCTGTATAGCAGTGAAGGGCATAATCAGTCCAACACTCCCTCCCTCTCTCCCACCCAGGGCTTTGAATACAATTCAACAGAGTCAAGACCCCTGCTAAGCTGTTCTATGTCTTTTCCAGGCAACCAGGAAAAATTGTGTCCAGTCACTCTGACAACCCAGGTTTTTCCCCCTCCCCAGAGCTTCCAAATTCTTGGTATTTGGACAGCATTTGTTGGGGACACAGAATGAAGCAGCTTCACATTGCTTGACCACCATGCTACAAATTAAATTGTGCACAACATTTGGTATTGGACACAAGTCAACATTGTGTGTCTGCTGCGTAATCCATTAATTATTATTTTTGTCATTGTTAAAACTGCTAACGCAGTGCAAGAAACATACAGTGAATTATTTGACTGGTATTATGATTATTATAATGTTGCTTCTCTTTTTACTAATTTGGTCTTTGTACTTAATTTGTATTATCTCCGGTAAATATTTAGCTCTTTGGGTTATCTCCAATAAATATTTATTAACAGGTTGTAGTCAGAACTGTCAGTGTTGATCATCTCTACATGCAATTTACTTGATATACTTGGTCTGAATCGCTAACTTTAAATCAATACATTTGGTGAGGTTGGTTGCCGACTGCATGGTGGTGTGACGTAGGTATGCTTCTTATCTTATTCTCCCCCTGAGGGACGAGTCTTATGTTCACGACTGTGTCACCTGTATGGTGTGTCTGTGTATGTGTGTGTGGTGGTAGTCGTTGTAGTAGGGGGAGTCGGTCCCACTGCGCTCATTGATTGCAGGGAAACCATTTCATTAATACCTTTGTTTTTGGCACTCTCCTCTCCCTCTACACACAAACGCTTAACAGGCGTGGCCTTCAGGGAGTGTGTGTGTGTGTGTGTGTGTGTGTGTGTGTGTGTGTGTGTGTGTGTGTGTCGGGGGGAGGGGGAGAGGTGTAGCATGATGAGGGCAGGTGAGTAGCAAACCTCCTAATTCCCCTGGAGAGTCAAAGTATCCAGTTGCAAAACCTCCCCCGAGAGGCATAAGTAAATGAGCACGATGACGTTCTTCCACTTATGCTTTGGCACTGGAATATTAGAAGGAGATGTTTTTTTGATGGCCCGCTACACAATCCAATGACAATGTATTACAGGACAGCTGTAGACCATCCTATACTACACAATGATATGTGCTTCATTTTCATTAAGTCTCATCAACTTATTATAACAGTTAAAACATATGTCCATAAAAGTCTGACTGTTTTAACCTCGTTGTACATTGTAGGCTTGCTCAATACTATGTTTAGATTGCAGACTTTAATATTATTAACCTGAGTTGACTTGGCTATATCATTCAGACTACAATAACTATTTAATTATCTACTCACTGAAATATGGACCCCAAGATACAATGGCGTGCGTTGTGTGCCTTAGAGGGGAGAGTATTTCTGTGAAACTGAATATTTTTGTTGTTGTCTAGTATAGGCCTATGCGCTAGCAGGCCAGTGCAATCAGGGCCGGATTACTGCCAGTGGGCACAAAGTCGCCTTGCTCCAATGTCCACCCACTCCCTTGGCAGGTTCAATAATGAGGAACATTTTGGGGTGGTTCTGGGAGGGAATTAAATTCAAACAACCAAATGCCCCTTACCATGCAATTCCAGACAATAAGAGAGATCATAAGCTACTGTGACCTGTTTGCTAATTTGGCATTTTTTTCTCAAAAGTGTTTCTCAGGCTTTTCTTAGATCAGGGGTTCTCAAAGTTTTGATAAGTGAGGGCCAATTTAGGGACCCAACGTTTAACTGAGGGCAGCCAAAGGGGTGATGTGGAAAAGAAAAAAATCCCATTTGTTACAATTTTAATGACCATGTTGTAGCTCTACAGTTTGCATTTATTGCAATAAATAAATGCCGCAAAACACCACTAAATGGAGATTCATTTTTTTAAGCAATGTACAGTTTTTCAGATATTATCAGATGTTATCGCGGGCCGCCATTTGGGAAGCTATGACTTAGTTTTACCTACATCCTATGCAGTTGCACTGTAACATTGAGACTATTAGCAAAATGTCACAACAATGATTTCAATGGTAAACATTTTCAGAATCCTTAGCTGACGGACAAATAAACAGAGTATGCAGTCTCTCTCTCTCTCTCTCTCTCTCTCTCTCTCTCTCTCTCTCTCTCTCTCTCTCAGCCTTGTTTGTCATCAATAACTGCATAAAACAAAAACAAACTGGAGCATTAGAGTTAAATAAGTAACAACAAAGCAATTGTCACGAATTTGACAACTATCTTGCCACTGCATTTCAGCGCCATCTTGTGGCCAAATAGACCATCTATATCAGTGGTTCTCAAAGTGTGGTCCGGGGACCATTGGTGGTCCGCTAACAAGCTCAAGTGGTCCGCAAATTAATTACCATAAAAATATGTGAGTTTATCCTGTGTCATTATGTGAAGGCCAAAGATTAGTTGTTCACTGAATATAGGAGGCACAACTGTAATTCACTGTTTTTTTTAAAGCATTTGAAGTGCCTACTCTATAAATGACTTGGTTGACGGATAGCAGCATGTGACTTGGTGAGGGGGCGCGAGGGCAGGTGGTCTGTAAAAGTTTGAGAAACACTTATAAATCTATAAACCAATATCTCCAAACCAGACAGATCAAAACAAAATTGTTGAGATATGCAGCTCACAATATCCCACAGTAACAATGTAGGACACAGGGCAGGTTGAGAGAAAGATATGTGTAAATATAAACACCTATTAAATTCACCATTTATCCTCTCCATAAATGACTTTTTTTTTCACTTCACACCTTTTTCTAATGATATCTGTTAGTGCAAAATGTACTTCATTCTTACCACCACTAGATGGCAGTTCAGTACCAGATTAAATCTGAGGTCTATGAAACTTCTTATACTTCAAGACAAGGGGTAGATTTTAGAGGGGACAGGCAAAATTTGGTAACATCATTTGTCACAAACTCCCTCTTTTTTCCACATTTTTATTCACAGCCAAACCCATAATGGCAAACCACTGGATACGCTCAACAGAGGCTAACCCATTGTGGCACTGACGTGTGTCATTCCAAAGCATTGTGCTGTGTATGGCTTGAAAATTACCAGTGTTGAAACCCAATCAAGCCTGCTGGCAACCATGGTAGGATAGCCTTGGACACCTGAGCTCCAGGACCATCATATGTTTTATTCATCTTGCCCAAGTCGACTAGTGCACAGAGGAGCAACCTGACTCCATTGACCTGTCCACTGCGCTTTGGGGAGGACTAACTCTTGGGGTCTCTTGTGTGGAACAGGTAGGAGACTGTTTGACATCATTGTGAAAAGGACTTAAACTGCTCTCCATAGTTTTTCTTTTTTTCTTTTGGTTTGGTAATGGTATAACGTGTGAGAGAGTTTGAGATATTTTGGAGGAGGCTATGTAAACGTGGTTGCTCCTGTCTTGTTAAAATATTTAACGATTTGGTCTTCATTTAAAGTGAAGGAATTATTTACAACATAAGAGGCTATGCTTTTCAGAAAGACTGGAGGAATTGTTAATATTATCCTATCAATGCTGTTTAATATCACCGGTAGTAACAGGTTCTACACAAAATACTATACAAGTGGGCTTCTGGGTGGTAATATCACAAATTCAAACTATTCATTCCTTTTGATCATGTGCAATAAACAGTATGCCTACCTGTTCCAAGATATTGATGGCAGTGTACATGTCATGGACTATTGTCTTCTTTGATGCAGGTCATTTCAATCGTTACTTAACAGGTAATGGTCAAGAGAGATGAGTGACCAACGGCAGCGTGCCCTGTCTACATCAGGGGAGGCTCTATACCAGGTACTGGGCCTTGACAAGAACAGCACACACGACGACATCAAGAAGTCCTACAGGTGAGAGCAAAAGTTCACCTGTTTCTCACAGGAGCATCAAAAACAGAAATGGAAACAGAACATGCGAGTGTTTCAGTTCTTCAATCATCCAGGGTTGTCTTTGTAATCATTTTAGGCCCCCAACTTTATGTAACAGAACATTAATACACAGGAGAAACAATATTTTTGGTAAGGAATCAGGAGTAAAAACAGAAGGAACAAAACAGAGGAACAGAAAATGAATCCATTACAACAGTCTCTTGTTGAAAAGTTGTATAAATATAATATGGCTTCCGTCTAGCTGAAATATTCATAACATTAAGAGCATGCCCCTGAGTCAGACGTGAATAGGGGTTACAGAATGTTTGTGTGAGATTGGAGAGATGTGTGTGAGAGCAAGACTGCCTTGCGAGTGCAACAGATAATGTAGGCCTAAGCATGAAAAGCACGGGAGCTTGAAAGAGTGATTGCAGTCCCCTGTCTCCGCAGAGTACAAAACAACTCAATTTGCAATCTACTATCAAAACAATCTACAACACAAGAGCAGTCAGAATACTGTCAAGGGGAGAGGCAATGAATGATGACCGCGGCTTGCTTGTGAAGTACAGAAGAAACAAGATGTAGGAGTGTTAGGACTTTAGTTTACAACACAACAGGCACCCACGAGAGTCTTTGCCACAAAGTCCTTTTTTGATGACTAACAGTTTTGTCCATGCGGTCTCGTTTCAGATATATTGCAGATCTGTTGACATTTCAGTTGCAGATCTATTCACTTCATGTTTGAAGAGACAGATGAAAGTATAGGGTTAGTAGTGCTGAATAAAAAAAAAAATATATATATATATATATGTATCCTATGTTGATGTACAGCAAGTGTGAGTTAGCCTTTTAAAAGGTTTAATGCAAAACCACTTTCAGGAAGCCATCTAAATTAAATTGTTTCTTAACAGCCCTCATGTGTGTTAATGAATATGTAATCATAGTAACTTTTTCAGACGCTGTTGGCTTAATTAAACATTAATGAGCATGCGTGTTTGGTGCATCATGAAATGTTGATGTGAAGCAACAGTTTAGTACAATTTAGGAAACTAAAAATAAAATAAAATAAAAATGAACCAAGGAGTGAATGATGTTTCTCTGAATATGTTTATTTAATGCTTCTGCTGAGGTTGTGGGGCTTGGTGAAGCTTTAAGAATGAGTGGCAAGAACAATTATTCCTCTTCACATGAGTAAGTGGAAGAAGCTCAGGTTTCACATCAGCTAGAGCAGAAATTGCTTCCCCTCTTAACAAATCCCCACTTTTGGGGTCTGAATCTCATATCATTTTGCCTAGGACAGATAGCTTAGGACAGTTGGAATGTGCTGTTTGGTCTGATTTTGCTTCCCCTATGCTTGTGTCAATCATGCATCTATGACCAAACCCTGGAGGGTTTTTGTTTCCAGTGCCTTTCAGTCATGTGGGTTTGGCGATCAGGTTGTTGGCTCATCATGGTGTTGTGGGCAAAGCTGAGCTGCCCAAAACAGGAAACAAGATGTTTTTATACTCCTTGGGCTTAAATACGGAGCTAGCCTGGCATTACCCAAGTAGTAGACTGCTCTGCCATTCTGCGAAGGTCTATCTCGTTTTCAATATCTGTGATCTAATGCTGAGTCCCCTGGGTTGGGATGTCCATTTCATAGTTTCTTTACTGTCCAATGGTGTGTACCCACAGTGTGGATGACTGAACATGAGGTTATCATTAGGGTTGAGCCAGTTGGCCAAGATAAAACACCCAGCATGAGTTATTGAGTTGATGCCCTTCCATTACATAGAAACAAGGCCAAAAGTGTTCAAAGTGAGAGCAGTTATATGTTCAAATGCCATATGTTCAAGAGAGTGTGGTAGGGGCTTTTATACAGCTTAGTAAATAGGATATCAGTCAAACCTGACTGAAACTAAGTCACATTTGGTTGAATCTGTCCCACACTGTAGCCGTCCTCTCTTTTTTTGTTTTGTTTTGTTATAATATCGGCTTCTGACGTCCATGGAATTAGCAGTCCTATGGTGACAACACATCCAAATGAAGGCAAACAGCTGTCTGATCTCTCTCAACGCATTGCTATACACGGAGTGTGAACATGTCCTCCTTTCCCCACCCTGCAGCATATTAGCAAACTATTTCACACTAACCGTGAGTGTGTGACACCATGGGAAATAGGCCTGTCTGCACAGGAGACTTCTTCTTACGGGCTAGTAACTGTAATCTACATTTTTTACATCTAGCCTACATTATTACAATATTACAGTAATAAAATAAGACAATAATAACATGGTGGGGATAGGGGTTACATACTTTGCCTTTCCCCCACAAACTGTTTGTTTCTGATGTGTGATATCTGCCCTCCATTCCTCTGACAGGAAACTGGCCTTGAAGTATCATCCAGACAAGAATCCAGACAACCCTGATGCTGCAGACAAGTTTAAAGAACTCAACAATGCCCACACTGTCCTATCAGATGTCACTAAGAGAAACATCTATGACAAATATGGGTCCTTGGGTCTCTATGTCTCACAGCAGTTTGGAGAGGAGAATGTCAACACATACTTTATGCTTTCCAGTTGGTGGGCCAAGGTAAGTGTTTGTAGTAGAGCATGGTTGAATGAGCAGTTACTGAGAGGGTGTTTCAATGTTTCATTTTGGGGTGATAGCTTATCTACTGATACCATTATGGATTATTGGGGGGGTAAATGATGCAAATTGCATCAAGTTAGCAGTAGGGAGTAGAGCTCCGTTGGCCAGTCTCCTGTAGCGAGACCTAGATTATGCGATATTTTTCTTTTAGTCTAGGACTACACTTAATCTTTGTTTGGGCAACCAGAGGGTCTGTTCTCAATGCTCATGATAATTTGAAATAATAATAAATCGAAAATCAAGTTATTATTATTGCTGTTGTTGGATTTTTGTCATTATTGATTGTTGTTTGGTTGTTGATTATTGTGTGTATAAGAATGTTGTATTTGTGTTTGTACCTGCAGGGTCTGTTTGCAATCTGTGGCCTGCTAACAGGCTGCTACTTCTGCTGCTGTCTGTGCTGCTGCTTCAACTGCTGTTGTGGGAAGTGTAAGCCTCGCACGCCAGGGGAGGAAGACCCCGAGTGCTATGTGTCGCCTGAAGACCTGGAGGAGCAGATTCGCACCGACATGGAAAGAGGTGAATACACTAAGAAATGTGGAGATACAAGTTATTTTTGAGAAAAGATTACACACTCAAAATAATCCCTTCAATTCATCTTGTTGTTTCGACTAAGTCACAGTATGTTATATCAATTTACAGTTTGTGCCAAGTTTATACAAGAACAGTTGACACACTTTCGCATAGTTCAACCCAGTCAAAGTGACAAGATGACTTGAGTACACTAATCAGTTATTACAGTGTTGTAACAACATGCCTTGCTTATAGGCTCAATCTAATGATGGGAATCATGAGTCATTCACACAAAAGTCATTCTCATGAATATTTGTCCATCACTTGTCTGGGCTCACTGCTAAGGCAAATACAATCTATGCTGCTTGATGTAGTCACCACCACAAAAAAAATCCCACCTGTTTGTAGAACTGTGACTCAGTTATGGCTAAATGGGCAACAATTTACTAAAGCAAAATTACCAAAATGTGTTATTTGATTCCAAAGACAGAGAGTTCCAAACTGTTCCAAAAGAGTCAAAAAAGTACTTGTTGATGATGGCTAAATGTGAAGTTAGTTAGTCATGTTAGTGAAATGAGTCATTCAGTAACCATTTGAATGACTGGACTGAAAAGATTGGTCCATTGAGATAATCATTTCCTCCAAGTTTTGATAGGTTTCTATTAACCACAAATCCCTCATATAAAGTCTGGATTCTATAAGATTCGGCAGTGCATACTAAATAAATAAATAAATAAATAAATACATCAAAACAATTGTGACAGTGATAGTAACAACATGCCATAAATATCCTCAGCAACTGGGTGGAAAGGCTTGTGCACAATTGTTAAATCAATAATCGTATTTCAGTCAACAATCAGCTCTTGTACATTTATGTAAGATGTCAAAAGATATTTGTTAGCAGCGTTCAAAAAGAAGGACAAAGCAGACCACACGCATGTGCAAGGAATGAGGTGAAAAAGCAAATAAAGATAATCAATACTCACAGTGACATCTAACCCATGCTAATATGCTGCTTTGACTTAGTCACGTCTGCAATCTTGTCAAACATTTGCTCTTTCCTAAGAATGACCTCAAATTAACCTTTAGACAGTATTTAATATTTTACAAGAATGGTTCTATGCACCATTTTAATTGGACATTCCTTATAATAATAATAATAATAATAATAATAATAATAATAATAATAATAGAGAAAAAATGTCAGGGATACTGTGTAGGTGTGTTGTCTTTTTTTGGGGAAATGAGGCAATACATTGCTATTCCTACGAAAGGTGTTTGTATCACGTGTTCATGCATACCTAATCTCAACATACAGTACAATTGGTTAAATGAAAAATGAATGAAATATCAGTAGGCCTGTCCATAAAATAATTATGTCTATTTTGTTAGTTATAATAGACTAAAAGTTACACCAAGGGTAACAAAACTGCAATTACAACATATTATAGATAATGCAGAGGGAAACATTTAAAAAATTAATTAGTAGCTTTAGTCATTGAATGATGTAGGCCTATCTGGACATGAACCTTTTGAAGCTAATAGCCTATTCCTTATTAATCTAAAAACAACTTTGATGTCAAAACAGACTTCTCAGATTCTCTGAGCCCCAAAATATACACTTTATTTCACATGTGTCATACCACCCTGTTTTAAAAAAAATAATTAGAAGCAATTCTTTTGAGACAGATGTTTGGATATTATACATTTTAAATCTGCCAGTAAGCAGTGGGAGGCTTTTCAAGTCTTCTGCAGTTCGCCACAACACTGATAATTACTGCCTGTGAGTCAGTTCTCAAAGCTAATTTTTCCTACTTGTTATTTTGAGCAATCCCACGATAAGACGAAATGTTGTGGTTTGTTTCCAACATTTAAAAAATTGGAAACAGAAAATTCAGAACAGAATGAACAGGCTGAGCATTAAAATATCTTTTCAGCCACTATCCCCGATGAGCTGTCTTCTCCAAATCCCCATTCCAAAATGTCTGTTTCTGAAGAATTGTCATTTTCAGGTCACCATCAAAAGGTTAAAAGTACACTGGTCTGGACTGATGGAGTTGTCATTCTGCGCAGTGAGACTGTACTCACTCCGCTGGGCACAGCCAGCAGGACTACACCAACAACAAATAGCTCACAACATACACCTCTCATCTTCCCTGGAAGGTGTCACTAAATGTGATGTCATTATGCAATCATCTTTCTCGCCCTGGCATATGACACCAGGGCCTTTTATGCTTAGGCCTGATGAGTTTTTTGTCTGTTTTTGCCAGATGGTGACACCCCCATTGTGCATCAGCCAACCAATGCCAGTGAGAAGACTCAGTTGATTGGTGACGGGCACAGAAGTTATACCTGAGAGGGAGGAAAGTGGCGGTCTGGAGTGAAGTCACAACAAACTGCCATTGCTACTATTCTCTTCTCAACAACTAATATGCAAGAGAGGTTGCCTGGACCCATTATGTACATAGCTTGATGAATGATAGGCCTACATTGTGGTTACTTGGTGGTTTTCGATATGGATCTCACTTCGATATGGATCTCATTACTCATTTCTGTCCTGTTATTAAACTGATTTTCATGTCTTTATTACAAATAAAGAGGCTGTGAAAAGATTTACATGTAAAGCATTTCAAAAGCCTACAAATGGTTGACACAGCCTTTACACTTGGCCTTCAATAAAAACGCTATTTCCAAAGAGGTCCCTGCTTTGAACATTTATGGAACTTAATCTAATTCACTAAACCAAAGATCATTTTAAAGCGCCGCTTGAATCCTCTCTGATTGAACTGATTGTGAGTAACCTTACTTGATAACCACACAGGCTAATTACAATTATATCTGAGAAGTAGAAAAGGTTTCTCTCCTTCGAGCCGGATTCGAACCAGCGACCTAAGGATGTCAGTGTTAACCGCTACAGTCCTCCGCTCTACCAACTGAGCTATCGAAGGGAGCTACTTTTACTTCCGGGTCTCAAAATTTCAACCGAGAAGAATGACTCGTTCGCTCTTTCACAACTTTTCATAGTTTCCTAATGTCACATTCAGACGTACAAGCAGGCACTTCGTTCTATTTTTGGTTCTTGAAATTATGAATTCACTAGATTCTACCCTGCTTGGTGGTGTTGCGAAGAGGTTTGATAATTGAGCTTCGTATTATGCCGAAATGCAATGCAGCTAGCTCGACTGAACTAGCACAACAATGCATAGCTAGTTACTTTAAAAGCACACGTATGCCCGAACCTAACATACTGTAGATACGTTTATCTATGAAAAACGAAGGCCTGGCTGTGAAAAGCAAACATATTTTACCTAATTACGGAGGTCATGCTGAAATTGACAACCGTGGACGGGTGGGTCTTACGACAACGTTAGATTGCTAATATAACATTTGCAGACTAGCAAATTTCTTGCACCAGCGTTGCGTGATATACGCTAATGGTGTGCTATTTTTTCACAACCGAGAAAGATTGCAATTGCAGATTGAAGACCCAGTCATACCTCACATAAAAGACGGGTTTAGGATTACACACAAAATGGGATGAATTGGTGTATTGGAATCATTGGAGTAATGGGGGCGGGGTTTAGCACAATTGAAGGTAAAAAGCTCATGAAGGGACAGAAATTCAGACTTATGGGCTTTCGTATGAATCGAATGCTGCATGAATATCACTATATTTAATGTGTAGCACCTTATGCTACAGAGTAGAATGGGGAATTAGCTCAAATGGTAGAGCGCTCGCTTAGCATAGGAAGGGAGCCAATCTTTACGCCCCCCCGCGCACGCAAGAAGACACGCGAAAAATACGGGGAAATGTCTCATAACGAATTAACAGTGACTCTATTTGTTGTAAATTTATTCAGGCGATATTTCTGGGCATTGTGGACGATTTTCAGTTTTAAGGTAAGTGAGACGTCTGCCGCGAGCTGGATTCGAACCAAGGATCTACCGGACCTGCCGGAAGGTGAGTATTGTTTACTTTAGTGTTGCGTTCAAAAGGTAAATCTCCAGAGCCGTATAAGCTACGATGCCATCTAGCGACCAGAAGTCACATAGGGATTTCATGTCATTGAATTGATTAATATGTATGTGGTTTATTTATTATTTTGTCTGTATTTTTAAGTAAGGCATAACGGCCGCCGAGGTGAAAATAATGGACGAGGACGAGGCGAAGAACAGCACGACGGCGCAGCCAAGTATTCCATTCCACTGGGTGATAAATCATATTGTTTTAGGTTTGATTATGTTCCCAATGACTTGTAATAGTTATTTCTGCTAATTGTTACATTTAATAAAACCAGGTTTGTGATTATATGCCCCCAATGACTTGTAATATTTATTTCTGCTAATTGTTACATTTCATATTTCAGGCTTATGATTATATGCTCCCAATGACTTTTTATATTTACAGTATCTCTGCTAAATGTTACATTTAATAAAACCTCAAAGACTAATGCTGATGCATTTTCTTGTATGGATTAATTTCATGTCTCATTGATAAATTCTTATTTTTATGTATGTACCAATAAAGGACATCAATTGCTTTAGCTTTAAGGTTTTCCCCATGACATGTACTTTTTATTCATGTTCCTGTTAAATGCCTTCAAAGAGTATGGGACAATATGACCTTTTTGATGATTCAAAGACACAAGAGTCATACATTTTGGTACAATCAGTTTTAATGTACCTGAAAGTAAGATGTATTGGAATAAATGAACATGTGCACCCAAGCACGTGCACACACAAACGCACACACTCTCTCTCTCCAGGAAAACAAGATGTAAACATGTACAAGTACCCACAAGGAGCTGTACACAAGACAATATATACAATATTTACAAGCCAAATATTACAGTTATTTTGCTGCTCTCTGTTCAGCCAAGGAGAGTCATACATTTTGGTACAATCAGATTTAATGTACCCAAATGCAAGATGTTTTGGAATAAACAAACATGTGCACACACACACACACACACTCTCTCTCTCTCTCTCTCTCTCTCTCTCTCTCTCTCCAGGAAAACAAGATGTAAACATGTACAAGTACCCACAAGGAGCTGTACACAAGACAATATATACAATATTTACAAGCGAAACATTAGTTATTTTGCTGCTCTCTGTTCAGCCAAGGAGAGTCATACATTTTGGTACAATCAGATTTAATGTACCCGAATGCAAAATGTTTTGGAATAAACAAACGTGCAAGCAAGCAAGCAAGCACGCACGCACGCACACGCACACACACACACACACACACACACACACTCTCTCTCTCTCTCTCTCTCTCTCTCTCTCCAGGAAAACAAGATGTAAACATGTACAAGTACCCACAAGGAGCTGTACACAAGACAAAATATACAATATTTGACAAGCAAAACATTATTAAAAAGTTATTTTGCTGCTCTCTGTTCAGCCAACCACTCTTCAAGAGACTTGCCATTCGAGGCACGTGAGCAGAATGTCCCACTGCTATGGCGACTATGCCCAAACTCCGCTGTTTTGGGCTGCCCACACTGGCTACAGGTATTGTATGCAACCTTTCGAACATACTTCCTCTTGTGGACACCACTCTCCTCCTCAAGAGCCCTGCGGCGCCTGTTCCTCTGCGTGTACCGGGACACAGGAAGAGCTGGTGCAGGAACAATTGGAGCTGGGCCTGCACTGGAGGTTGAGGCACTAGGGCTAGGAGCTAGCACCAATGACATAGTTCTGTCTGGGTTGAGGACAAAAGTCCCCAACTGAGCTGTGGGTTGTGAAGTGCTTGGTGCCGGGGGGGTAGGAGCAATAGGTTGCTCCCTTCTGGCAGCAGCAGGTCGTCGGCCTGGCCGCAAAACAGGAGCCTGTCCTTCCAGGTTTGGCGGGAGAACAAACGGGTGCCTTGGGCCAGATGTGGAGGGAAGGACCTCCAGTCTCTCCTTCGGTGGTGGAAGTTGATTTGGTGCCACCGGAATTGGGTTGGCTGAAGGCATTCCTTGGGTAAGGACAGACATCTCCAGGGTCTTCTGCCGCCCATGAAACCTTAAAGATGATCATTTGTGTTAGTTATGTAGTCATTACACAGCTATTCAGTCAATTAAAGGTAAGTAATGTATCTGACCTACCATTGAATGAGAGTCTTTTGATTTAGCTCATAGAGCTGGATCGTCGTCTCCGCCATGACTCTTGGACTGTTGAGCACCAGGTCCCGGATGTGGTGGTAGTTGGTGAGTATCTTTGACCATCTGGGGGTGGACACTCCAGCCTTCTTGGTTGTCGTCTTGTGCAAAGAGCAAAGCTTTATGCACATGGCCTCCACCAAACGGCTGGTGTCGGGCCACTGAGCTGGCCCCCCAGGATGGCCTATCAAGCAGCGCTTGACACTCTCCACACCCGGCGTCACTCCAGACCTCTTAGGGGCTTTAAAGCGGCCTGTTGTCAGCCGTTCCTGATGGCGAGGCTGGTAGTCAATCCGCTCCTTGTCACTGTCAGGGAGAGCTGTCCAGAGCTGGATCACCTGGGTCACCTGCTGCTCAGTAAGGTAAGTAGCCTCACGGACGTCCACCAGGTAAGTAGCCAGATCCTGCACCTTGTCCCAGCCAGCGATCCCATCTGGTCCGATGACTGGTCCCTAATAAATAAGCACATTTGTTTAATAGTAATATATGTAAAATAAAACCTCATTGAGTTCAAATTGGATTATCCGTAAAGGTTTCTAACCTGAGGTTCGTCAGACTGATCAGCCTGAGAGGTGTCAGACGGCACTGAGGGGGCGGCAGCAGGATGTTGTCCTCCTTCACCTGACGTGGATGGCAGCTCAGTCTGTGATGTCGAGGCTGGAGCTGGAGAGACCTGCAGACTTGTCATCAATGTGTCTAACGACACTGAAGAGGCGGGAACAGGATGGTGTCCTTCATCATGTGACGTGGAGGGCAGATCAGCAGGTGGCGCAGGGACTTGAGGTGGAGAGGTGTCAGGACTCGCCGTTCTCTCGCTGTCCTCCAGATCACGGCAGGGGTCATCCTCATAGAGGACAGGAACTGTCATGTCCTCCGTGTTCTCTTCTTCAAACCCCTCATCTTCTGCGTCCTCATCACTGATCTCCTCCACCAGCCTGTCCTCCTCCTCTGGGTTCTGGAGCACTGGAGTCAGGGTTTTGCCGGTCTGGCTGTACAAATACTCCATTCCCAGCAATTCACCTATAAAAATAAGTATTCATAACATTTAATACATTAAAGGTTTAATTGATATACATGTTGTGTTGATTAATATTTAGTTATTAAAGGACAAATGAATTAAGGTGTTCTTTTTCATGTGTAATGTGTGAGATCAGCTCTTGCCTGTGTACGCTCCAGGGGTGCGATAGTGGTGATCCCAGCGTTTCCCCAGCACCTTCTGGCTGAGCTGGTCCACTGCCTCTCTCAGGGCGCTGCCATACGAGCGAATGCCAGGCGCTCCTTGAACAGCGTCCTCCATCCGGTCATCATTCCAGCGCATCAGACCTTCCAGAAGATACGCCTGGAAATGCGCATCACTGGCACTGGTTCCTATTGGTTAAATAAACAAAGAAGAGTTTGCCATGTTTGTATATGAGATGATGTACAGTATGTATCTGTAACATGTGAAGGTATTATATTTAAAAATAAATGTCATTAAAATTAAACATCCAGAAAAAAAGAGATAAAATTGCAACCAATATGTACTGTATGCAATACCTGGAATGAACCGGTTCAAGTGGAGGTGAAAGGACTCCAGAGAGGTCGAGCCACGGGCACACCTGTAGCAGGGTAGCTCCACACCACCTTTCTTGAGGGTGCCTGTCTTCACGTACAGCGGGAGGTCCTCGGGGTCTTGGATACAGGACACGTGCTTCCTCTGCTCCTTCCAGATCTGCTGGATCCTCTCATGGTCAAGCAGAGGAACGCCCAGTGTGTCCTTCCCACTCGTGCTGTCAAACAGACTGATCAGGGCATCGATCAGTCTGGTGGTCTCCTCCACCCCCCTGGTCCTCCTCCTGCAGTGACGAGACAACTCCCTCCTGGTGATCCGAGAGGTCACTGCCTCCGGCGAGATGCGGCCAATCCCCTTCTCTGCCAGCTCACCCTCCTTGGCACGACGAAGGGCCGCCACATCCTCCGGGTCCCACTCGAATATACACGCGGACAGGCGTGCCATGAAGACACCATACAGGGGGTGGGCCTCTGTGGTGACGCCTGCAGCAAACCGCCGCATAAAGTGCCATATGTCAAGGCGCACCTGAAGCTCCTCCCACCCTGAAAACATGGCCTTCACACGGCAAGGGCCATGCTGACTGCAGCAATCTTTGTCCACGTACATGAGCCTTGGTGGCGCCTCTCCTGCCTCCCTGTACCGCTTCATTAGCCCATCAGCCATGGCGTCCAAAGCTTGTCCCTCACCAGCTGTCAGGACTGAGACGAGAACTTGCCCATGCTCGTTTCCAACATTGGTACACCAGGCAGCTGTACCTGCGGCAGCACCGGCAAGTTTCTTGGTGACCTATGCAAAAAAACAGTAAGACAGCAAAACAGATTTAAAACTTTGCTCATTATGTATGCGACAAAAAGTCAGGTTATAAACAGGTCTGTCATACCTTTTTAGTGGAGTCCATCTTGAGGATAGAGCCAAAGACGGAGGTGATCTTGGCCTTCACCTCATCCAGTCGTCCAAGAACATCTCTGGCATACACAGCTAACAGCCACTTGGGTTTGGGAAGGGCAGAGAAGGGGGGAGGCTCAGCGAAGACAGGGGGGCACACAATGGAGGACCTTGTGAACGGTTCACAAGCTGTCAGGTACTGCAGGACACGCTGCATCCATGCTTCGCTGTGTTGTTCCTGAAGCTTGTTGTACAGCTGGGTCACACTGTTGCCCATTGTCCTCTCCCTCATCATCCTCAGCACCCGGACATCACAGGAGTACCTAAGCAGAGGAAAGAGTGCAATGTCAAAAAATTGGCCAAATGAAAGCATTACAAATAAAAGCAATGGTTGTCATTCATTATGAGTTACCTGTAGGTGAGCAGAGCTGGAAACTGGCAGCGGTGGCCCAAATCTAGCTGTCCTAAGATGTCCTCAGACCAACCAGGATACTTCTTGGAGCACCGTTTGCACTCAAGGTACTCAGTGCCAAGGTCATACCACCCGTCGATATCCAACACCTTGCGCACTGTTCGGTACAGTCCTGCTGCTGTCAGTCTGTGCTTCTCACACTCTGGACGAACACACACCAGAGGAAACCTCCACATCTTCAGGGGCATCCACAAGAAGAGGGGCCGACAGAAGAAGGGGTCAGATGAGGCTGGAGGTTGGGTGTGGATGAGGAGGGGCTGTGGCGGATGCCACCAAAGCTTCAGCTGGGCCACTAGCTCTGGCTTGCCGGTTCGTACATTGGCCTTGAACAGTGTCTGCCGAATCCACTCCTGCTGGAAAGACGGAAGCTGGTCCTTCCAGTGCCGGGGAAGCTCAGCTGGTGGGTGATAAATGACCAGCTCTGGTATCGCAGCTGGAGGAGGAGGGTCAGCACAGGCCTCTTGTTGCACAGTGGTTGCCAGAGCTAATGAAATACAACAACAACAACAAAAAAACAACATTAGGGTGAGCATTGTGTTTCATTGTAGTAAGCCATATATTCAACTCACAAGCAGGCACAGTGCAGAAAAACGACAAAAAGGAAACTAAAAGCATACTACAAGTGTTAAGGAGCAGAGTGAAGAACCCAGTTGATGAAATTAATATGGAGTAAATACAGATGGAAAATGATGTCAAATGAATTCACTAGTATTAATGATGCCCACAGATACAAAACATGCATACAGACACAGTAATGATTAGGCTACTATTCTAATGATTAGAACAGCGAGTCCACCCCCTGCTGTGGAAGCTAAAGTGTGAATGAGAGGAGCATGCAGTCTAATTGTGAAAAATGGTGGGAAAAAATGCTGAAAAATCAAGGTGCAATCCAGGTAATTGGTTTAGAGCCCATGGATGAGTGGCATTGAGCAGAAGTAAGCAAAAATACATAGGAAAATACACAGAAACCTTTGAAGAAGTGCACTCAAAGAGCGCATCCTGGTTGATGTGATACAATTCTGTATTGTGAGAAATGTATATTTAAAACAGACATTTACACAATGTAATACATAGAAATTATTAAACATTTTCACAATATTTGTATTTGAGTCATATGCCACACCTGTATTCAGCTGTGCCTCACATTCCGATGCAGCAGAAACCAGCTCCTCATCATCCTCCTCAGACGTGCCTGGAGAAGGTTTACACTATTAGGTCTACACTACAGTAAACAATACACAGAGACGAATGTGTGCAAGGTGGGGAATTCTTACCAGCAGGGAAGAGCTGCCGCTGGGCCACGTGTGGCGGAGGTAAGGAGCACTGTGGTGCTAAAGCTGGGGGGAAAAAAGAAAAGCGGAAGTCAGACAAAGGTAAAGCTATGAATGTAGAACTGTTGTAAGGGAAATTCAATATCCACTACTCACATGGTTTAGCTGGAGACAAAACCTTTTTGGCCAGCTGTGAAGGAGACAGGTGTTTTCCACGTGCCAGCAGTGCTTTCACAGTGGCGGCCGTCCATGTGCCTGGTGGTGGTGGTGCAGAGGTAACCTCACAAGTGCTGGAGGCTGCAGGTGGAGAGTCAGAAGTGCCAGAAAGTGCTGAAGTGCTGGAGGCTGCAGGTGGAGGTGCAGAGGTGGTGCTGGAGGCTGCAGGTGGAGGTGCAGAGGTGGTGCTGGAGGCTGCAGGTGGAGGTGCAGAGGTGGTGCTGGAGGCTGCAGGTGGAAGTGCTGGTGAAGGAAGAGCAGAGGAGGCTGCACGTCTCTTCAAGACATATGTCTTAAAGAGTGCCATGTTTGTATTTGGCCGTGCATCAGCAGTCCGCAGGTAGGTGACCAAATCCTGGGCCTTACTGGTCTTCTCTTCGAACACTTCCTTCATGGAGCGACCCCGGAAGTCTCCGAACTCCACCATCAAAAAGCCCTGGTCCCCGGTTTCCTGAGCTTTGGCCTGCATCTCCTTCTTCCTACGGAACCACTCCACTTCCTCCTCAACCTCTCTGAAGTAGGAGGTGTACCGCAGGAAGAGCTGCTTGTTTTCGGACAGCGCCGCTGCCGACGCTCTCTCCCCCGAACAACTATGCACCAGGTACACCCCATAGCCCAGGTTGTTCTCCAGCAACCACCTAAACCTCTGGCCCTGGTAGAGCCCAAACTGCAGCTTGCAGTGGGCCAGCACAAGGACCTCGTCAGCTGGGTCTCCACCTTGGCTGGCGACAAAGGTCCTGGCCTCAGCCAACACCTCCTCCTTCTCCCGGGCCTTGCCTTTACAGGTGTTTTCCCGGGCCTTCGCCTCCTTGGACGGACCCATCAGGAGCCTGGTGGAACTTGCTGACTGCCTACGGTACTTAGGCTGAGAATACATTTTCTGAATAAAAATAAGAAAAAATTGTTACCTCTAGTCATCTGAAACTGTGTGTACATTCAACATAATGAGACTATCATCTCCCCTCATTAAATAAAAAAACAAATCCTGAGCAGTTGCAAGCTGGAGGCATAGGAGAGAAATACACTCAGAGCTGAGAAAATCCAGTGTTAGAAAAAGTATTTTCTCACACACGTCACAGCCCTCCCCTCCCCCCTCTACCTGAGGTGTGGGTAAATGCAGGGGGTACACTCTCCCTCTCTCACTTGGTTTCCCCATACAACTCAGCCCGCGAATTTTGCCCCTAAAACGTTAAGACAGACATCCTGCAATCTGCTCATTCTCTTTTTTGAATATTTCTGCTCCAGCTATCAAAAAAAAGAAACAAATCAACAAATCCAGGTGGATCAAAGCCACATTAACACGCTAACCCCCTCCACCCATAGATAGAACCACTAGACATAAGCTAACTAGCAATACATACATACAGTATATCTGTAAATGGGCTTCAAGGTGTTAAACATATCATTATTGGCTCTTGTCTTTAGCCAAATCAAGTAGGCTAATTGCTGTGATTTAATTCGCCTAATTATTGCCTAGACTTTGCATGGTAGCCTGTTGCATATGAACTAGCCTAACGTTAGCTTACGTTTCATTACTGTGGGTACATTTCACTAAGTTGTGCTTCTATTTCGTTTTCCTTTACCAAAATACATTAAAGACAGAATCATGAATTAATTTTTAATATCACCTTGCCTTACTTCAACTATTAGGCAGCGCTTTGCTTACAATTCACACATATCGCTCCTAGCCTGTCAACATTCATAACTTTCCATATTTTACATTACATATTAGCGACATTAACGGCACATTAGCGACACGTTTTGCTCTTTGCTATCACAGAAAACCCTAAAAGTTTACGTTTAATGAAGGTATAAAACACGACTTACCTCTGCAGAGATTGATGATCCGATTGAGCGTGAGAATTGAACTTTCAAAAGTCAGCCACAGAGGGAGGGACGTGATTGGTCCAAAGTAAGCCCAAGGGGGGAAACGTGATTGGCTGCTGTGGGCTTACTTTGGGCTTACTTTGGGCTTACTTTGGCTCAGTTGACGGGAGACAGTAGGCGCAAGCGAGAGGTAGCGGGATCGATGCCCGCATTCTCCAATAAACTTATTATTTGCTGTTATCCTCATAAAATAAAAGTGTCGCCTTGCAATGTATAAAGCCTAATTTCAGACTTCTATCTACACATGCAATGGAATGTCAAGCTGAATCATTGGTAGGCCTACATGGACGTCAGGCTAAGCTAGTTTCAACCTGCAGCCTAGGCCTATGCTGAAAAAAAATCATATCCCAAGAGCAAATATAAGAGCACCAGATTACAACAAGTGAACTATACAGTTATTAAAGTTAGTTAGCAATGAAAAATAGCAAAGGGCCACGTTCGCCCCTCTGCCTCAGTCTTTCCCATCGCTGCTCTAATGATGCCTTTCGGAACTCAAGGGGCCTATGCTGAAAAACATGACAAGTGCAAATTTAAGTGCACCAGATTTCAAAATGTTTACTAAAGTG
>JAODXP020000027.1:5311050-5443550 GCA_027497455.2 Sardinella longiceps
GGGAGCCAAGGTCTAAAAAGCTCAAGAAAATAGGTTGAACCCGACACCGTCTGTTATACTTTTCATTCTTGTTTTTTGGTTACCTTTAACCCCAAGAACAAATAATTGGAGGGTCTGCTCTGCTGGAAATATCGCGAAAAAAGTTGTCCCCATTTTAGTGTATGCACCCTTCAATATTTAGCAGAAAAAATGTGAAAAACTTTTTTCCCTTAAATCCTCAGTGGCTGTCAAAAAATACATTCCAGATGCACAGAATGCATGTGCTGACAACATTAATTGAAAAGAAAATACATTTATGTATGATTTCCCCTCCATTTAGTGCTAAAAGTAGGCATTTTCTCAATATTTCCACTTTACTTCATTGTCAATCAGCTATTCCCAACTAACTTCCCAACCAACTATTATAAAATCCAACCAGAATCAGTATAAATGGGATGATTACTAGTTGGGCTATCGACTAATTGGCAAACAACAAGCTCAACAAGCCATGTTTCCACATAATCTTTCCACATAGTCAAACTTAACATAGTCGTAGAAGATAATGCACACTGGCAAAAGATTAAACTTTGTATATTTCTACAAAACTCACCTAGTATGAATAACAAAAGTTAATAAATTTTGTTTCTAGGTGCCCTGGAAGTTATGCCACTTTGAACATAATGAGGACTTGATTATCAGCACGTCTTTATTATTTTATTTGTTGGTTTACAAAATTTAAGTATTCCTAGTCACATTTCCGACATGAAACAGAAAAAAACAATATGTAAAGGACTTTTATCAGATGGTGATATGATAGTGATTATAGGACTTTATATAAAACTGTATCCTTAATAGGAATATTAGGGGTGCACAATGACTTTTCCTTCAACCAAATTTTGTATAGTCGTCTGTGCTTGTCCTGTTTAGTGGCTGCTCCAAACCGCACTGTGATGAATATGCAGCAGTGTAGAAGACAGCAGCGTAGATGATGATGAAGATGGCCAATACCTCTTGTGGTGAACCATATTTCCACAGTTCGTAGGAAGTATTACCTGGGCCTTTTTGAGGATACCGTTGAAGAATTTGGATCTCCCATTTTAGATTCTGGGAGATGATGGATCCCTGAAACTTGAGAGTCTACATGTAACTTTTGGTCAATAGCAAGGAGACATCTTGTGCCCGCCTGACATGTGTCCACGCCCTAGTTTGAGAGCAGAGCTATAGAGTGCTGAGTTCTAGGTTGTTCGAGGAGTTCTCCTGCCTGTCAGGAAGATGGAGAGCCACTGACAGATGGCAGGAAATGAACTCAGAGACTTTGGTGATAAGAATTTTAGGTATGATAATCCAAAAAAGGTATGATAGTCCACAAAGCAGCACAGGCCACAGGCTGTTCAAGGTGTTGCAGAATGAAATGCAGCCATGTTCACTGCATCATCCACTTCCACTTCCCTATAGACAGACTGCATGGGGTCCAACTAATGACGTACAGTATGGTGATGTTTTTGAGATGAGGCAGTACTATTGACTAATTGACATTCAAAGGACTTCACAGTGAATGAAGTCAAGGCCACAGGTCCGTAATCATTCAATGGCGTGAAGGAGGGTTTCTTGGGAACTGGGACGATGAGCTGGTTAGTACTACACCATCCAACAAAGTCTTCCACAAGGCTCATGTACTCCCCTTTCCTGGCCATCTTTGAGACACCCAACAATTGCAGTGTTGTCAGAGAATATCTCATATGGTATGATTCAGAGTTGTACGTGAGGTTTGTGGTGTTCAAAGTGAACAGTGCAGGAAAGAGTGCAGTTCCACGTGGATTCCCTGTGCTGCCAACCATTTTAAATATCCAGTAGGCTATGCCTTTCGGACATTTCAGAGTAGCCTAAAATGATATTGAGGCTTTAAGCCTGTTCATTACAAACTAGAATTGAACTCATCGCTGATACCATAATTTTGGTTGAATTTTTCTAAACTTTTTTTATACAGTAGAGTATATAATTTGGTGAAAAGTATGACATATGGACTAATGACTGAATAGTTAATTGCCAGCAATGAAGTAAATATGAAAATATTTGGAAAAGTGAGAAAATCGACCATTTTTTGTACAAAACTGATGAGAAATCATATTGAAATGTGTTTTAAGATTTTTCTTTTCAGTTGATGTTGCCAGTACATGTGTTCTGTGCATCTGCAATGTATTTCTGGACAGAGACTGAGGATAAGAAGAGGGAAAAAATAATTTTTCACATTTTTCTGATGAATAATACACTGTATACACTAAAATGGGCATAAATTCTTTTCGCGATATTTCCAGCAGAGCAGACCCTCCAATTATTGGTTCTTAGGGTCAAAACTAACAGAAAAAACACAAATAAAAAGTATAACAGACGGTGTCCGGTTCAACCCATTTTTGAGACCTTGGCTCCCTGACTATAAGTGCACCAGATTTCAAAATGTTTACTAAAGTGAGTATAGTTAGTTAGCATATAAAAGAGAGATCAAAGGGCCTTGGTCGTCCCCTGGCCTTTGACCTTGGCCACCCATCGCCTTCATTCTTGTCAGCTGCCATACAGGGACCCTCAAATTTAAATTAGATGCTTGTCACACAAACCACACTATCAAACTGGATGCAGTCCCTACAGTCATACTATATCTAACTGCTGATTTTTCATACAGTCAGACCAGATTTATCTGATGCCTGTCAACCCCTCCCCCTTTGGTGTTAGACTCAGATCTAGCCAAAAGACTATCTTAGACACTAAAGAAGTCCACCAAAAAAATAAAGTGCAGTAGTGATGCAGGCAAACTGCAAAAATAGTCTATGTGTCCTCAGAGAATCACAAAGGTGAGGCTAAAGAAGTGGGAGATACAACATTCTATATTCCTTTGAGCAGCAACCCAATTCAATCTTTAACTCAGGACCTCCATAGAATGCTTCTGGAGGCCAAAGATATGGATTTGATTTCTGATCATGAATTTGACTTTCTGTTTAAACCTGACCCTCGTATGGCTACTTTTTACCTATTGCCAAAGGTGCATAAGGATATGAACAATCCACCAGGTCGACCTGTGATTTCAGGTAATGAGACACTCATGGAGCCTATTTCGAAATATGTTGACTTTTTTTATTAAACTTTTGCTTCTTACTCTACCAGCCTACATCCAGGACACTACGGATGTCCTGTGCAAAATTGAAGAACACAATTTCATTGGCTCAGAGACTTTACTTGTGACCATGGATGTCGAGGCCCTTTAT
Organism: Sardinella longiceps; assembly: GCA_027497455.2. Lineage (NCBI taxonomy): Eukaryota > Metazoa > Chordata > Actinopteri > Clupeiformes > Clupeidae > Sardinella > Sardinella longiceps. The sequence goes on from JAODXP020000027.1 coordinate 5,314,287, forward strand.
ACGAACATTGACCACACACAAGGCCTTCACGCCCTAAGACATTTTCTGGACAAACGACCCATGCCACAAAGTCCCCCTACAGATTTCCTGGTGCAATTGACTGAATGGACACTTACTAACAACATTTTTCTATTTCAGGAGAAAATATTTAAACAGGTCAAAGGTTGTGCCATGGGAGCCTGCTTCAGTCCTTCGTATGCAGGTTTATTTATGGGAAAGTGGGAAGAGGACTTTGTGTTTAGTCAGATTAATGTATTTAGGGATAAGATCATTTGGTGGGCCAGATATATCGATGATGTGATTTTATGGTGGAAAGGTACAAGGGAAGAACTGTTACATTTTCACAGCTATTTGAATTCAACTAACCTCAATGTAAAGCTATCTCTTGAATTTGATACACATAAGATCCACCTTCTAGACCTTGAAATTTACAAAGATGAACATGGTCATTTACATACTACAATATTTAGAAAAGAGTCACACAAAAATACATTACTTCATGCTAAAAGCTTTCATTCTCCTACATTGATTAAAAATATTCCTTTTGGACAGTTTCAGAGGTTACGGAGAATTTGCAATAATGACTGTGAGTTTAACACTAAAAGCATAGAAATGTGTGATCGCTTTAAGGAGAGGGGCTATCCAGTGAAAATATTAAAAGGAGCACTTGACAGAGCCACTTCCCTAAATCGTCAGTCTTTACTTACAAGGAAGCCTACTGTTACTAAAAAAGAGAGAGTTTATTTCTCCACACGATATAGCACTGAGGCTGAAGGCGTACGCAAGATAATTAAAAAGAATTGGGAACTTTTTAAATGTGATGAGACCCTAAGTAAACTATTTGAGGAACCCCCAGTGTTCTCTTTTAAAAGAGCACCCACACTTGGAGATAGACTAATACATAGTCACCTGCCAGCGAGACATCAGACAACCTGGTTACCCGATATTCCTAATGGCACTTACAAATGTGGCCACTGTAAAAACTGTGATATTGTGGCCAAAGTAAAAGGGTTCACTCACCCAATCACACAACAATTTTACACTATAAAACATTTCATCAATTGTAAAACTATGTACGTGATTTATATTCTGAAGTGTTCTCTTTGTATGGCTTTCTATGTGGGGCGGACAAAACGCCGTCTTCAAGATCGACTCGCCGAGCATAGATATGCGGCAAAAGTCAGAAATTATGATTATGCCATGGTGAAACATTTCAAGGATGTACATAATGACAATCATGCTTCTTTTTCTGCTTTAGGAATGGATCATGTGCCTTTAACTTCTAGAAGAGGGGATAGACAAAGAATGTTAAATCAGAAAGAGAGTCGCTGGATACATAAACTTAATGCAATGTCTTTCCCCGGGCTTAATGATAATATTGATGTAGTGTCTTTTTTGTGAGGTATATTTGTTTTTATTTTGTCTGTATTTTGTTTTTTGATTGTGTGTTTGGATTTTCTGCCTGATTGGATTGGGTTAGAATAGCATGGGCCAACTCCGCCCACTTCACCTGAAATGTATCAGTTAATGAAGGGATGTGCTTTTTAGCCATTGTAACATTGTGTATCACTTGTGCCCTGATGAAGGCCTGGTTTGAGGCTGAAACATGTTGGCATTGTTTTTAAGTTCAAACATGAACTAGCCGTATTTATTAAAGCGGTTTTATTCTAAGAAGAGTGCCTTGGCATCCCACTTGTTTTTTCTAAAAGAAGTCTTGTGTTTGAGTTTATTTGGCATGCATGGTTAGTCCGCCAATGCTTACCACTACTGACAATCTGCACTTCCATATGCAGAGGCGGCTGTGCCATAACTCTAATACAATTTACAAAATAACCTAAGTCACCTTTATGAGAATTACAAAGCTACATGGGCATGGGACTCACCACATATTGCTTGCCGATGGTCTGCACTCTCAGAATGTTCTTTTAGTTTTCCACCTGTTTTCAAAAGAAATTGTCAATAGCATTACCTGAATCAACATGATAAGCCCACATTAATAGAAGTGTCGATTAAAGCAGTGGTTCTCAAAGTGTGGTCTGGGGACCCAGGTGGTCAACAGATTTCCGGAAAAAAAAGTGTGATAGTCTGTTTCTCTAACATCATTTGAAGGCCAAAGTTGAGTTTTTCACTTGATACTAAGGCAGGCCTGTAGTAGCCTATACTAAAAACTTCAGGCTATCTGAATTTGAAGTGCATAGAAATTGTCTATTTGTGGCTATTTAGAAATGACTATAAGCCCACTGATTTTGTTAAAGGGTAAAAGGTAGAAGCATAAAGCCGGCCGCACACCGGTTCCGACAGCATTGCGGAGCACTTTCGAATCCGACAATTTCGCCTAGCACCTAGCACGGTAGCCTGTGGAATTAACATTGGATGTCAATGGGCGGCTCCGACAAAATAGACTTCAATCGTAATTCACAATCGACAGCGGAAGGGTTCGGCACTGGTGTGCGGGGTTGCATTGAAAACAATGGAATCGAATGTTGGAAGCACAATGCTCAGCACTGTGTCGGAACCGGTGTGCGGTGGCCTTAAGACTTGAGAGTGGCGCGAGGGCAGGTGGTCCCTGTAAAACAGGAAAACAATCAATCCATAGCCCTGCTGTTCAAACTCACCAAGTGCCTCAGAAAAAAAGAATTAAAACAAAAAACGATACAACATAGACCGAGCATTGAACCCGCAACTAACACTAGGTGAACGGGGCATAACAGTTTCATTTCATTATGTCCCACTGAGTCAGCATTAGTAAACAGTTTTTTATTCAACCTATGTAGCATCAAATTTTCCCATCCTTTTTCTTAAAGTGTTCATACTGGATTCACTCTGGATCTCTCGTTAAAGGACTGATTTACATGATTTGACAAATCATCAAACATGATATTTTAGACTGACATAACTTACTTGAGGAAGATTAAAAAGTCATAAGTTTCGATTAGGTGCTCAGAGGCAATTCCTGGTCTTTGCATGGTTTTGCCTGGGCTTAGGTGGACAAGTAGGCCTGTCAAACAAAAGAGAGTTAGGCCTACTGGGATAATTGCAGACTTGTTGATTTTTAATTGCTGTTATTCAAAACCTCGACCTGTATACCTGGTGTCTTTACAAACTGTAGCATAGTGGGATGGTTAGTGGACACTATGGGAGGCTTACCGGTACTTTGTTTTAGGCTACTGCGGTTGTGCTTTTACGACATTAAAAGTAGACTGTGGATGTGCTCAGTGGGTCGTCAGCTGTTTGCGTATCTCCGATTTTCATATATGGGCACGTAAACATGGCAACCCTTGACGTGCAAGTTTCTAAAAACAGCCTCACAGCCGGGTAACAACTTGTCCTTAGACCCATGCGAAACTGCTAAAGGGAGTGTAACCTACTGGACTGGACTGCGCCATGGTTTTAAAATCTTAAAACAAACTTATTTCTGATTTATTTTGAGAGGGCCCAATAGAACAATTTAGTCTAGACCGAGAGGAAAATGGAAGATCTGGAGAAGCAGCTCATCTGTCCAATATGTTTGGAGATATTTTCAAAACCAGTGGTGATTCTTCCATGTCAACACAACCTTTGTCGCAAATGTGCCAACGATGTTTTTCAGGTATGGTCAAAATAAATTTGATTTGGACGGTAGGACAAATCGCGCATACCATTATAATATAATTAACCACTGTAGGCCTAGCCTAGCGCACTTTAAGTGTTGCCACTCTTTTGAAAATTGAGGCCTGCTGCTACTGGCTTGGATGATGGTTTTATAAATCATAGATTCATACAAGGATTCTTTTACAATTAGCTTACCTCATTAACCCTTTGTCTCCTTGTGTGAGTAGGCATCCAACCCCTACCTATCAACCAGAAGTGGCTCGGTTACATCTGGAGGTCGTTTCCGATGCCCATCCTGCCGGCACGAAGTGGTGTTGGACCGACATGGAGTTTACGGATTACAGAGGAACCTCTTGGTAGAAAACATCATCGATATGTTCAAACAACAACAATCGACCAGGTAGGCTACATTTCTTCGAGTTTTAGGCCTAGGTCTAGGCTACGTGTTGCAGAATGTGAAGTAGCCTTGCAACCTTCAATATATTTTTAACACATTTCAGTATGGTAACTTCACCACTACTGATTGACTGTGTTTACACTGAAAAGTTTACCAACATTGAGTTGCATCATGCCTATCATTGGGCAATTCGGAGAGCTAAGATTACAACAGGTGCTCCAACCCACCTAAGTAGGTTTCTAGGTCAAGGCATCCATCCACCTGTAGGCAAAAGGAAGGCACAACTTTTCAGATTTTCCTATGATAAAATGATCATGTACTCACTGCAGATCCTATGGAATATAACACAGAAGCAATAAAATAATCTATTGAACCCGTGGGCGCTTTATTAAAGATTTATTTTAATTTAACACAATAGAGAAATGAAGTATGATCCCACCTAGGCCTACACTTTGCTCTTTAATCTCAGTACTTTAATTCTAGTCTGAAAATCTGGACACCATAAAAGCTATATTTAGGATAATTGTGTTTGAGCTGTTCTTTTCCTTTTTCTTTCCAGAATGCTAAATCCTTTGGAGGTTTTGACAAACTTTAAACCAGATTTCTGACTACACAAGGTGAAGAGAACAGATGATTGAAAATTACCTTTAGCCTATTTCATTTTAAAGGTCCACAATTTTATCCAGGTTTTGAAATGATGTGGATTGTGCACTAAACTGTACAAATCCCAGTGGGGCAAACAGCTCCTCTGCTGTCTACCCTGCTGTCACGAAACATCGCACTCAAGTCATTTCAGCTTGTTTATGAGTTGATCATTCCTCGCAACTGCAGATGTAGCGGCATTCTTGCCTCTTTTTTTTTTACAGCACTCAATTACTTTTCCATCATTTGAGTTGACAGGAGGGAAGTTACAGTACAGATGGTGATCATGTGACCCCTAAGGGCTTGATGAGTCAGAGTGCTGATGGTCTGGTCATCGGCAGGGTTCCGGTCAGAGTTTAGCCGACTGTAAAGTTGCTCTCTGTTGACCTGCAGTGACCCTATGGCCCTTAGGTCACTACTCACTATGACCTGATGCTGTTAGTTAGATTGACAGTCATTTGACACCCCAAATCCATAAACTGCTGTGTGTTCTCTGACTCGAGGCCCTTACACCTTTGACACACTGCCTGCGTGGGAGAATGCTGTGTGGGTTTGTTTTGTTTTGTGCTGTGTGTTAGTCCAAGGCGTTAGACTTCAATCACTAGATTCTTGCTAGTTAAGTCTTTGAAAGTTTGTGACTTAGGGCTTAGGGCTAAAGGTGTTTTTTTTTATGAAATTGCCATTGATACACAACTACAACTGTAATAACTACAGTATACAGATACATGACTGAACACTCCATAGCCTACATTTAGTTACTTGGATTGATCGCTGCTAAACACTTCATGAATTCCTGCCTTGCTTTATATTTGCAATTAAAGTAAACAGTTGTCGAGAGCACATAAGAAGAGATTGAAATAGATCACTATTTTCTAAACAACACCTTTTTGATGTCTTGCTTAAGTATAACACAACAGCTGATATGGCTACCCGACCACCAAACCACACCCACAGGCATATTCAAACATCTTGAGGTGTATAACACAAGGTAAATAACCATTTTTTGTTTGTTTTGTTTTGTCTCCATCTCAACACTCAGCACCAGCCAACCTGTCCAGCAGGCGACACCTGAGCAGCCCATGTGCGAGATCCACGAAGACGAGAAGATCAACATCTACTGCGTGACATGTGGCACCCCCACCTGCTCCATGTGCAAGGTCTTTGGGGCCCACAAGGATTGTGAGGTCGCACCTCTCACAAGCATCTACCAAAATCAGAAGGTACGTACGCCAGCGCGAAACGTGTGTTTCGTCATTGAAAGAAGGTCATACAGTTCCTGTTTTGGAGTCTACAGTACATGCCACTCAAATAGATTGGACAAATGCCAGAGAGCAATAAGCTTTCTGATGTTTCATTAGCCATCATTAGAGTTGCTTCTCAAGCTGTGTCTGAAGATAATTGTGTGTCTAATGGATTTGTTAATGTACGCTTTCATTTTGATGTGTTGTGTTTTTGTCTGTGTGTGTGTATGTGTATCTATGTGTGTCCATGCTTGTTTGTTGTTTGTATACACCCCCAAATGCACACTCATATACACACACAAACACACACACACACACACACACAAACACATACACACACACACTCCCCAGACGGAGCTGACAGACAGGATAGCCATGATGGTGAGCAACAATGAGAGGATCCAGGGTACCATAGGTCAGCTGGAGGAGACCTGCAGGATCATAGAGGTGAGTTGTCCTAACAGGAAGTACTCCCTGTCCTGCTCAATCACCTGCCTCCTCTCTCTATCCCTCCATTATGCCACTGCCCCCCCCTCTCCTTTTCTCCCTTCCTCTCTCTCTCTCTCTCTCTCTTTCCTTCTCATCTTTCTTCTCTCTTTCACTGCCCCCCCCTCATGCTCACTCTACTTCTTTCTCCTCTGTCCTTTCTCCCTCCTTGTCTTTTTCTCTCTCTCTCTCTCTCTCTCTCTCTCTCTCTCTCTCTCTCTCTCTCGCTCTTTCTCTACCTCCCTCTATACCTCCCTCTCATCCAGTCCCTCTCCTCTTCCCCACACACAAAAGGGGACCAGTCAGGATTATTGATGGACAGGGCAGGCCGACAGCTCATCCGCTGGAGGTGATGTGCGTGGGCCGCTACGGTGCCACAAGACTTTGGAGCGTCTCCAAGCCCCTTGGCCACCATCCGCTGAGAGCCAGTGACTGACATGCACACAATGTTTTGGAGTGCGCATATGGCCACTGCAGATGACAAAGTAGAACTTTTGCAAGGTTGATTGCAAGGGAGAAAAAGAAGGGAACAGACAGAGAGAGTCAGAGGATACACTCACCAGCTTGTCCCTGAAGTATAGGTGTTGTACCTGTGCTGTAGACGATTTGACGATTTCATGTCATGCACTGTTGCTTTTACTTTAAATATAACTCTTCACATATATCACACTCAGCCATTGAGTGGCTGTTGCTATTGCGTCATTGTAGTTAAGGCTAGCATCAAAGCACTATAAGCACCAGAAGGGCTTCTGCACACCGGTTCTGACAAAGTGTGTAGCACTGCACTTCCAACAATCTATTCCACAGTTCTCAATACAACCCCGCACACCAGCGCTGAACTCTGCTGCCGCTACCTTTCAATGAAATCAAATTATTGTTGAATTCAAGAGTTCTTCGCAATGCTTTAAGGCCTTAAATTCCTCTACAGTACAATGTGGAGAAAACCTGAAATCCTAAACCTCACAGCAGAGTTGGCATCTTCGAAGGTAGCAAGACAGGAAAAGAAGTCCCTCTCAGAAAGTTTGTACAGCTTTTTGATGTTATGTCAAATGTTTTGATGTTATGAACACAAGATGAAAAAGAAAACATGTCATTAATTCATAATTCGAAGTTTAAAGAAACATTTAAGGTGTTACAGTTTGAGACTCTTGTCCCAATGTGTGTGTGCTACCTGTGTGCTTCAGGAGAACGGCAGGAGGCAGAAGTCCCAGGTGTGCGAGAAATTTGATCACCTATACGCCATCATGGAGGAGAGGAAGAGGGAGATGAGCCTAAAGGTGACGGCCGAGCAGGAAGAGAAACTCAACTACATCCAGGGCCTGAAGCGCAAGTACAGCGAACATCTGGAGACTGCCAGTAAGATCGTGGAGACAGGCATTCAGACCATGGAGGAGCCTGAAATGGCTGTGTTCTTGCAGGTGAGCTAGGCCTGCCTGGTTCCAGCTTGTTTTTGCTCATACAGTGTCAAGAGAATAGAGATTGTGTTTTATGGCACAAGAAAAAAACATGAGTTTGAATGATTTAGTTTCATAATATAACCACTTACGAGAGGGAATGATGCTTTTGAGAACAAGTTTAACCTTTGAATTTTTGAACAAAATGAGGTCAAGGTTGTTTTAGAAAAAGCCTTATATGTTCCTCACCAAAGTTATTTTGTAAAACTCATACACCATCTGCCCTACCAAGTTCTACTAGGTGTTACACATATATGCTATAGTGTTATTATTATGTAGTAATTATTTAGCTTGTTGTAGCGTATCTTGTAATAATAAATCATCTGTAATTATTGTGGGTTTTTTTTTTTGCAGACAGCAAAGCCTCTTCTGGGAAAGTAAGTACTTGTTTGAGTTAATTACTGCACACCAGTATTAAGCATTTTGTCCTGTTACGTTTTCATGATGTTTGCACACATTACTGTTGCTGTTTGCTCTCCTAGGATCAGTGAAGCCTCCAACATATCCCATCTGGAGAAACTAGTGCGAGGCTATGAGAACATGGATCATTACACCGCCAGCTTTCTGAAGGAGAGAAAAGCACTGCGTAGCATTGACTTCCTTGAAGGTACAGTAAGGGTGTTTACTGATGATACATTTATTTACTTAGCTGATGCTTTTATCCACAGTGACTTTCAAAAAGAGAATTAATACTCTGAATGCTGAGGAAGCCTAGAGGGTAACAATAAATGTCACTTTATGATCTCAGGAATCAGAGGAACGAACAAGATGTAAACACCAATTCAAAAGGCCTAAACACATAGAGCGCTGTGCGCTGCCAACAGCGTCATCCAATCAAATTCCCTATGGCTTGCTCCTAGACATACCGGCTGAGCAAATCTACTGTATTTGAGGCCACAGGAGTACAGTACGTCTAGATTTCTAGGCTAGGTCATCCCTGCTCTAGCAGCACGTGCATAGCTTCTTCCATCATCTGCAAACGAGAACAGAATGGATTGCTGTAATCTACACTGGTGGCAGTGGCAGACGATGTTCTTGGAGGAACGCAAGGTTTGAGGAGTATCATAAGCTTGTGGGATTATAGTAAGCAGACCCAGAAATTACATAGCATTCAAGTGTTAGTGACTTGGATGTATACTCAATGAATGGCAGAGTATCAAGTCAAATCATGTTTATAAATAAACATGACATGACTTATTGAGCTCCACTAGGTACCCTAACCCGCCCACATCCAAGTCACTAACACTTTTTACACAGCAGCACATTTTACACAACACAGCAAATTTTACACAGCACAGTTGATCCAAAGTGCTTTACATTGGAAGAGGGACTTCACTAACCACCACCAAGCTTGAGGTAGAGAGTGAGGAAAAGGACGAATGAGCCAGTTACAGTGGGGGGATGATTAGTGCCATTCATTCTGAACAGTCTTTTGTGGTTTTACTACACAAAGTTGGAGACTGATTATAAACATGTTCTAATAGTCTGAGCGGTACCAACAGCTGAATTGCATGTTAGGTCTGTTATGTCCTGATTTTAAATGGAATAGCACAAAGTAGCATAGCTAATGACAATGACAGAGCCAACATGGCCGTAACACCCAAGTTTCATGCAACCATGGAAGCGAGGTCGATTTTGTTGTTGAGATGTTTGCTGTGTTTGGATTGGAGGACTATCTGTTTGTTTTCAGAGAGGTTTGGTTGGAAATAACGTTCTCACTTGTGGAGAGAAAATCTGATATCCACAGCCTTACCATGTGGTTGTCAGAGGGGAATGGCTGCAAGATCTGATATCACCAAGTATATAAGAGTCCAGGATCAACGTCAAACGTTTGCCCTGGATCAATGTACCTTAACCTAACCCTAACCCATTCATCCAGGGCAACAAGTTTGACATTGATCCTGGACTCTTAATTACTTGGTGATATCAGATCATCCGGAATGGCTATACAGAGTTGGGTGTCATCCGTGTAGCTATGATATGAGGAGCCATGCTTGTGTACTGGTGTTATAATCAGAATGTGAGGGTCATGTACATGGCAAAGATTAGGGGCCAAGTGTGGAGCCACAGTGGTGTATCTAATTGAGAAGCTGAATGTTTTTCCTGTGTCTGCTTACTTTATGCCTCTGCTTACTTTTTTTTTTTTTTTTTTTCCCTGTTCAGAGGATGAGGAAGAGGAGGAGGAGGACCAGGGGGAGGAGGAGGAGGAAGGTACTACAACAGAGGAGCAGCAGCAAATTGAAGGAACTTTAGATTCTATAGTCCCACCCCAACCATCCCAGAATAGCCTTAAGGCCACTTTGTCATCTTAGCCGAAATCAGGAAACACACAAACACACACACACACACACACACACACACACACACACACACACACACACACACATATGAATGTTCATACTTAACACACAAGCATACACAAATAAACACACACTATTGCTAAGACACAGACTTTTAAATGTGCCATACAGGTAGCAATTAGTCATCATATACTGAATAGCAAATTAAAAAAAATGGTGATGAAATGAAATGGGGTACAATATGGAGAAAGCATTTACCCAGAATATGATGGAAAACACTTCTGAACTTTTTTAAACAGAGTTTTCCTCCCTCTTTTGTAAGTTGTCAAAAAGTAAACTTAGTTTATGTTGGTGATATCTTGAGACTTTTTACTCTTTTTTTTGTTAAGGAAAAGGCCACCATTGTGGCTGTAACAAAAATGTACATCCTAACACACACACACACACACACACACACAGAGAGAGAAAGAGAGCTTGCTCAGGTAAGAGACTTAACCATTTGGAATGGAATCTTTCCAGACCTTTCTCTATCACTCAGTGACTACGCCGCCTGGCATGGAGAATAGTAGCTTGCTTAACGGAGGGAGTCCAGCCCTGGCTCACAGACTGATTAAACCTATCTGTGTTACTCACCATGCTCGTCTGTCTTTCATTTGACCCCACAGTAGACACACGTGCACAGCGTCAGTGAGTGTTTCGCTTGGCGTACCAGGAATTTTAGCAAGTTGTCGTAGTAGACTTCTTTCGTCATGCTCTTAGGTATTGTTGGCATGATGCTTTAATGAGGTTGGCGCTTTGCCTGTCAAAGAGCTATTTTTAGGGCACTGTCGCCTAAAAAAGATCTGTCATGTGCTTTTTTTAAACCTCCCTGCACCAGTGGTTGTACTTCACTCATATACATGAGCGCTGGCTGCTTGTTTTATATCAAGACATCATTGGCGAGTCTGTCACTTTTTTTTTAGTGATGCACAGCATGGCAAACTTGCTTCTTGCTCAGAAACACACCTGTGATTTCAGTTCTGACTGATGCAGTTCAACTAACTGTAACTTCCGCTGTGTATAGAAACTGACAGTTCAGCCATGAGAAGTGTCCAGTCGATCTAACCAAATGTTCCTTTTGCACGTTTGGGTGGTTAAGCTGAAATAACGAGGAATGGGACTGTTGTGTAACGTATACTTTATGGCTGACTGGAGGAAGCTTAGTGAAAGAATTGCTTGCACTGAACCTCACGATGTATGATCATCCACCAAGGAAGAAACACCACTTTTTCCACTGTAGTTATTATTACTACTACTATTTTGTTGTTGTTGTTGTTTTATATCACCATATGTTTTGAATCATTAAGGTTTAGGGATTTTTTTTATCCAGTTTCTATGCCATGCACTATGTGGTTTGATACCACATATGATGCCATTCAACATGCTGGAGTTTATCTTGCAGAGTTTTTCCGCCCCCTCAGATTAGGTTCAGTTCTGTACCACAGTCATGTGAGATGTAATGATTGATGTGTGGCAATGAATCACTTTCTGACTTGGCTTCAGAAAAGGGCTTGGCTGTTTCTCTGAAACATTGAGGTCATGTTCATGATGCGGTGCTTCCAATCACTATTGCACATGGTTCATTGGAAGGGTTCATTTTGCGGCGCACTGAAATCAGGACATTTCCTGTAGCCATATAGCAGACTAAACATGTGTTTTCTCCAAGGTGACCTTCAGGTCAAGGACCCCAATGGGGTTTCCAGTCCATCTGTGTGGTAGCCACTATTTTGGTTAAACTTGAGTCATTAGTTTTGACTGATAATAAATTGTATTTCCTTGTGGAGACAACCATATTTCACGTTGTGGCTGTGGTAGCAATTAACTGCTACTTTTGTACGCTTCATGTCTTTTGAGTGGCTTTCGTTCAAGAATCATAAAATGTTTTTACCATATCTTGACGTGTTTATGGTTTAGAATGAGTATGTAGACATGCCTCATTTTACCAAACAGGGACAACATTTGAGCAAAGAAATACGAAATTGTAATCATGGTGTGACATGCAGGCTAGTAAATTGTGTGACTGGTTGTGTAACTATTGGCGTTTGACGAAATTATTTGTACAATTGGCTACAACATCAACATATTGACGGGGCTGGATAGCCCTCTCTAGAGGTTGCCTGCTTGGAGATACGTAATTGATCTACCCCTCAGTGTTTGCTGTGGTGGTCCTTCATGCTAATATCCAGTTTACGGGATGACAATTCGATTACTGAAGTTTTAATAGACAGATCTATGTATGGTCAGTAGTCATGACATATTTGTCCAAATAAAACCGTGACATGTCCCTGAATAAGGTCGACAAAGGACTGTGAAATTGGCTTTTCATTTTTTATTGAAAAATATAAATATAAGACATTCTCTTGCACAACAAAAATACTGGTTGCTCATCAGTTTATTAACAAACTTACACAATGTAATGTACAATGAAATAAAATGTCAGATAAAATCATTTTCAATAATATACAGCCTCTTTGAGTTCTCAAATCCCAAATCATTTTATTCTATAGAAAATTATACTCATTGTATATTGGCTACATTTTGTTAAGCACTTTTACAACAATTATGGAGAGTGATGGTACTCACGCATTTATGCTGCTATTTGATTACCAGGCTGCTGTAGGCTACAATTTAACATTTTGGCTCTTGACTTGAGAATGACTCTACAAAAAATAAATAAATAAATACAGTATAAATAAATAGATGGAAAAGCAGCACTATTATACACATGTTTTTGTGCTAAATGTAAAAACTTCTTTGGCGGATGAATGGATGTCAGTTTTACTTCCCGAAGAGTTCCATCATTTTTCTATTACTGTGCGCTTGCTGGGCTAATTGTTCCGCTCTTGCCATCTCTAATACTTCTCGGAGCAGGTGGAAGGTGAGATCTAGAGAGATAGGGGGCTCCTCCGACCGTCGTTCCCTCTCCATCGAGTCGTCTGGCTGTTGTGCGTAATTGGTGACGAACCGCTTCATGTTACCAATTTTGCCTTGTAACAGACGTTGCGTTAGCTGAAGCTGGAGAGCTCTTTTGAAGACTGAAGGAGAAGTTTCGGAGTACATGTTTGTGGCGGACAAAGGTGAATTCCGATTTCCGTTGCCCAGTCGTATGAAGTATTCCTCTCCAACTCGTGCCAAAATGGGAAGGGACTGCTGCTGTAGGTCGTGCTCTGTGCCAGGAGCCTGCTGACTGGGGCTGTCGATTGCTCTACATTCATGTCGGGGTGGGAAGGCAACGAGGAGGACGAAGGTGGCAAGAAAATTGAGCTTCATGACAAGGAAGCAAAGGAAATCTGTGAAAGAAAAAGAAAAGTGATGTTTACGCTGCCCTCTCCAAACCACTGCACTGTATTTTACGCAGAACGAATTACCACGAGCACGCTTTTCTCTTTCAGTACCATAATAACCACTAAATAGAAACCTCCGATAACTGTTAAACTAGTAGACTTTGTACATGTAAACTCACAGAATAACATTTGACATTTGCTGAAATGGTAACGGTTCCATTTTTACAAAGATGACCTGAACATAATAGTATGATTGCTAAGTAAATGACTGCCGACTGAGACAAACAATGACCTAATTTGTGATGGAGTAGAAAATTAGATAACGTGCAAAAAGTTAGACTGCAAAAGAGAACTTCAAAAAGTAATAATCTGTTGTAAAGGTGCTCCACAAAATGTGTTCCTTACCTGGGTATCGCGCAGTCAACTTCCCTAGAAGAATGCACACCTGATCCGACGAATGTCTCTTTTACCTGTGGCCTATCTGGATATATTTGAGAGGATGTCTTCAAAAGACTGAATGTTTAGGTTGGATTTATATAGCCGACATTTGTGACAAGTGTCACGTTAGAACTTGCGTCTGCGCATTAGAGAGGAGTGGACTTGAATGAACGCAAGTTCTCTAGATTGAATGAGGTGAGTCATAAAAGACCTCTCTCTCTCTCTCTCTCTCTCTCTCTCTCTCTCTCTCTCTCTCTCTCTCTTTCTCTCTCTGTCACACACACACACACACACACACACACACCATCACACAGTGCAGTGGACGTTCTGAAGAAGAGATGGTGATGAGAGATTCCATGCTTACCTGCTGTCTACCTATCTCTCCCATTCAAAAGTTTCATTTACATTAATATATTTATAAAACTGGGCTAATAAAGACCACAAATGTGAGCAACAAATAATGATGCAAAATACTGTGAAATAACTCAATAATATAAATCAAGGTTGGTTATACAAATCACACTGAGGTGAAATCATTCTAAATTTCTCACTTTTTGTTGCATATCAAGGGAAATTAAATCACACAAGAACTTTGCTCAAGGGCAATGACAGTGAATCTTGAGACTATAACAGGTCTCCCCCTCATCAACTCATAAGTTGCAAAGCTCAGAAGCACTAATGACACAAGCCAAACATTTCAATCCACTGACGAATCTGCTTAATTAACTCCAAGCTTTGGGGGAAAAAAAAACAAAAACAAAAAAACAATCCAAACTAGAGATCAACTAAACTAGCTGAGTGGTAACAGTCATGAATTTTAAAGCCTGTCCCTGTTGTACGTCACACATGCTTGCATTTGCACTCACATGGACACACACACACACACACACACACGATGGAGAGACTTCAGAAAAGTGATTCATTAGTGATGCTTGCCGGCTGTCTACGTCACCACCTCAGTCACTCCCGTTCATTGACGTCCCCTTGCAGTGACAGCCGCTGTCCAAGGGCCACCTCCTTAAGATGGAGCGCAAAAGACTAGCACCGAGCTTGCACACAGCATGTCAAACAGGCCGGCTCTTTCTGCCCTTACCTGAGTTTTTAATTGTGCCACAGTTCCACAAACATCTTCCCTCTAAACCTTGACACAACTAACACCTAATCTCCCTCTTGAATAATGCTTGGTAAATGACAGAAATTGGTTTCAAAGTTTCAAAACTTTTCTTCAACTTAGATTAACGTAAATTCTTCCGCCTTTTCTAGGCTAATTGCATACATTGTATTGCATGCATTGAGGAGCCCTCTGTGACATGACAATCACGAACTAACAGAAGTACTGACATGAGGTAGTTATATTGTAAATTTGTTGTTTTTCTCTTCCCTCTCCAAGTGTGTGTGTGTGTGTGTGTGTGTGTGTGTGTGTGTGTGTGTGTGTGTGTGTGTGTGTGTGTGTGTGTGTGCAAGTATCATGTATGTTGGTGTTGGTCAAATGCAAAGTGGTTTTTATTGTCATTTCAACCATATACACTGTATACAGTGTGACCAAATACCTCTTGTGTGTATAGGAGGATCTGTTGCACCCAGATTTGATTAGTCACCTCAACTCATATGTGCAAAAAAGGTACAGGAGTATGGATGTAGATATGAACAGATTCACACATTTATAAACAAGTCTTAGATCTATAATCGCAGACTGCAGACAACAGACTGCACGTATCAGCAGAATGCTATTTCAGTGCTACATGTGTACCTCTACATGTGAACTCTGGTTCTGAGTGGCGTCTATTGAAGTAGCCTATAGACTGAAGTGAAGTGATTGTCCTTAAGGGAATGTGTCACCTCCCATCATGTGAAGTGCATGGATTTGTGACACATATCTCACTAGCACTAAGATCTACCATCCTCATGGTCACAATGTCACCACATTCTCAAATCGACATCCCGTGATAGACAAGTGTCATCACAGTGATAAGTGACAGAGGCATGAACTCTCCACTATATGGTTGAGGAGGCATTCAAACGGCTGGAGGTGACATCCTCAACTCTTCTCTGCATGCATTTTTTTTTTTTTTAAGACAGACATATGATGTCCTCAGGATCTTCTTCCATCTTCAATATGTTGCCTGTGTAAAAATAATAGACGACTTGAGATTACTGGTTAAAGGGACACTAGGCAACTTTTCACAAACGTTATCTTTTTTTATCGGAGTACTTTTTCCATATTACTTTACAGTCAAAGGATGGGTGGATAAATGCAATTTATTGTTTTATGTCCACGAGGCATCCAGGATATTCACTACTTCTCGGCTGGAGGTAGGAAACATCACCTCAAAATTAGTAAGAAAACTTAGTTACAGTATGACATTGCTAATTTTTTTGCTATCAAACACTATTAGTGTGTTCAAGTAGTGTCAGAAAAACTGCACAGTATCCTTTAATAGCTCAGCACAATATGTCAAGTGACATTGAGATATTGAGGTTAGAATAATGAAGTAGTTACATGAATCACCAAATGCTTTTTTTGGCCGATGACAATATTGTTTAATTCCTTCATGTACATTCATAATAGCCTGGCTATTGCCGACTAAAGCTTACAAGATTACAAAATTTTCAATGCAGCATCACAGGCAGTAGGCGGGCCCAGGCTACATTCATTAGTGATATCTAGAGAAACAAGCATTACAAACCAGCAGTCTTCACCAGAAGAAGCCAAAACAACCCATTAAGTTTACATATCTCTAGAATTTGAAGGTATTATTAGCCTATACCACAATTTTAATCAAGTCTTTGGAGATTCTTGTTGTTGTTTCTTACTCTACAACCCAGTTCCGCAATTTAGACAGGTAGCTATGAATTTTAATGCTGTGGGATGTGCTGTAGAAAAATGCATTAATGTGCATACATATCCATTCATCATGCAGTATCCACACAGTTAACGGTATTCCCCTGCTAATTACTATCGGCAGAGGCCAACGTGTTTGCCACACAAATCCAGGAATGTTCAATCAGTGTCTGCACATTAAGCCAATTTACAGCTATCTGCTCTGTGATGGAGATCAGACATGTGTTTGTGTTATAAATAATTCATTTTAAAATTCATTAATTATTTCCTGTCTATGACTGTCTATTTTACAGGTGTTTTTTGTTGTAGGCATTTGTTGATCGTTTTTTAGAGGCTTAGACACAAGAGAGTCCAGCATTAGCAACCATATTAATAACTTAACAAAAAATGTCACACACATACAGTGATATTAAGCGCCGCGAGACAATGTACTGTATTTGTGCGCTCTACAAATAAAATTGAATTGAACTGAATATTAAGTTGTCCCCAGAAATGGACCCGTGACCTGTCTAACAATAAGATATTACATGAGGGTACTGTTGTAGCCTGACATAGCCCGCCCATAATACAAATGTTCATCCGTTTTAATGGTCTGGGGACGGTCTTCATGGGCGTGTTTACATCGGTAGAGAGACAACCGTCCAATAAGCGAAGCTGATTAGACGAGCTGTCCAATCGTTTCAAACCAGAAGTGAATGCGGTGGCAAATGTCACTTACAAAAACACAGTGAAAGCCGCCACTAACTAATACATCTCCAGGATCTGATCTGATATGACCAAGATCACACCAGAGTGCAGAGAGAGACCTCCAGGGCGAAGCTCCTCCGCCTACGTCTAATCACGACTGCATCAGTGTCAGCACTGCTATGCTATCAGCACGGGCAGTCAACTGAACACTCTCAGTCAAGACCAATGCCTGATTCACCTGATCTTGCCTTTTATTTCCATTCCATGCATTGCTAACTGTCTTGTGCAGACACACAAAGGCGCTGCTAGAAATTTTGGGCCCCTCAAATATTGATTTTAATATTAAAAGTTTCTCTGGGCCCCCCTGTCAGTGCCAGGCCCTTAGAATCATCCTAACTTCCCCCCACCCTAGCAGCGCCCCTGCAGACACATCACATTTCAACCTGTAGCATCTTAATGCCTCTATCTGACAAATATAGAACTTTGTCTAATGAAGATCCTACAAGACAGGCAAGATTTTTTTATGAACTAGGCCTAGTTAGTTCTGAGATCCTGTAAATATAGGCCTACTGTTTGAACTAGCAGTGTGATTTTTGCATTGAAAAAACTGTTTCATGCCATTTTCATTTGCCTCCCTTGAGAATGGTTGTTATAACTTGTTGACATCTTTAATGACTGTATTTTTTCATTTCCTCAACCTGTTCGTCAAATAAAGATTTCCTCCTGTATTAGAGCAAATCCCATCCACTCGTGGCCTTCCGACAGCAATGGCTCGACGTCAGAAACATCAACAGCTGTGAGAAAGTCTTGTCTGGTTTTCTTTTTCTTCCATAAACTAAATCTAGGACACGACAGAACAAACAATTTTGACCATTTAATGGCCTATGACTTGTTCGGGCATCTCAAAAGATCACAATTGCGTCTCGGCCTTACACTCATGTGCATGATTTTTGATAACTGCACTGTATATGGGTCAACTGGGAAGGAAGCATAAAAATAGAACATTTTCACAAGATGGTTTCTAGATCATCTTATTATATGTATCTATTAGCTCTGACATGGGTCAGTTATAAGATATGTCCTTATGTGAAATTAAGATCATTATCAGTATCAGAGAACTGATAAATGGCACCTTTCACGAAGATCATATTGCCATTCTGCAAATGGTAATACACAACACTATATTTTATGAGACTCAAGCTTTGCATAATAGCACTGACACAGAAAATATGTACTGGGTCAGCATGGTCTGTCTGGGATCCTTTGCCATGTCAGGCTCAGACACAGACTTCCATTGGTAGTCATTACTTCTCTCAAGGAGGTGACATTTTAATTACGTTTCTACATTTCATTTGGGTCTAGGTGAGGGAAGTGGTGGGGGTAGGGGGGATCTATTGTGATTACCCAAGGGAGGGAGGGGGGGGGCATTGAAATTACATCCATTTATTTGTCCATGTGTCTGCTCACATAACAAGAACAAGTCAAAATACTATTTGTTGTGTATTTTTTGGCGAAAACATCCAAAACATAAATACAAAGACATTGTCAAACATGTGTAAAGCACTTAGGGCCCTATTTCCATAATCAGTAGCACAGTAGTATCATTTTCACAAGTGTGAAGAGCAAGTTGCTTTGGGGGCTTCACTGCGACATTGTGGTAATTTCACCGTGCAAAAACTGAACTCTGGTTGGCGCAACATTTAAATGGGATGGACTTAGCCTATGTTACTAAATTAGTCTTGGCTGTTTCAGGTGTAACAACAAACTAACAAATGACAAAGAAATCTCTCATTACCTTAAAAAGAGCCACTTAAAGATAAAATTAACACAACATACAGTATAGACAACAGTGGGCATACAATTCACAAAATATTCAGTATTTCAGAAATGTAGTCAGGTTTGAGGTTAATTACTGTGCAATAATGCAACGGTACAAAGAGCAGGAAGGGTATACAGTAGGTACTGGATGGATGGATGGTAGGGCTGATCTGGTGATCTTCTCAGCTGTCCTCACCACCCATAGAGTTCTCTGGTCAGCAACAGGGTAGCTGCCGTACCAGACTGAGAGACTGCTGGTGAGGATTCTGTCAATGGCAACCATGTAGAAGGTGATGAGTGCTGAAGGGGGGAGGTCGGCTCTCCTCCTCTTTTGAAGAAGTGAAGGCATTGGTGTGCTTTCTTGGGAGGTGGTGTTTGTTATCCATGTCAGGTCATCAGTGATGCACAGCCCCTGGAACTTGGTGCTTTGCACTGATTTCACAGCACTGCCATGGTGAGGGGTGAGTGTGACGTCAAATCCACAGTTATTTCCGTTGTTTGTTGACATTGATGTGTAGATTGTTGATGTCACACCAGTTGATGAGTTGGTTTACCTCGTCGTCGTCATCGTCGTTGCTGATCAAGTCCACCACTTTGTGTCATCTGCAACATCCACTGCTGTGTCATCTGCAAAGTTGATGCTGTGGTTTGAGTGTCTGGCATGACAGTCATGGGTCATCAGTGTGAACAGCAGTGGACTCAGCACACACCCCTGGGGGACCCCAGTGTTCATGGTAGTCTCTGAGGAGTTTTTGCCAACGGGCTATGGCACCGAGTTTTGTTCACTAGGTGTTGTGGGATGTGAGTTGTTAAGAGTGCAGTTGTTGGCGTTGGCGTAAGAGTGCAGTTGTTGGCATTGGCGTAATTGGGTACGTGCACAAAATGCTGAGTGTGCTCTTTCGTATCCAGTAGATCCAGGTGATCTTGAACCTGCTGCTACAGTTAATGCAATTAGTGTCAGAGCCATTTCAAGGTACTTAGGGGACCTCAAGCACATATATGGGGGCCCTTCACCCTCCATAAACACCTACATGAACCACATAGTTACAATCTTCAAGCATCTTCAATTTAATTATTTGTTTTGTACAGTTGTCTAACTCAATTTTAAAGTAATTTTTGATGAAAAACATAATCACCTACTACTACTACTACTACTAAAATGATTAAACAGTCAATTTTTGGGGCCCCTTTCAGCCCCTTTGGGGCCCCAGGCAACTGCCTGGTTTGCCTGTCTTGTTGCAACGGCCCTGATTAGTGCTCACATGGACTCGGTTAGTGTCACACCCAACAGTGTCCGTATAGCCTACACTAATTGCATCCACTACAGTGACTGGACAGAACACCTGGCCCTACTGGATACGAACGAGACACTTCAACATTTCAGGCATGTAGTCTGTTGAATGCCAATCCAGTTAATTTTCTACAATCTAAGGTATTTCTTAATATTATTATTAATATTGTTGCTGCACTTGTTTTCAAATGTTTTTTACATCCTTTATAAAGTTAAAAATGACTTTAAAAAAAATTGTGCTACAGTGCAATTACTTCATCCCAGCCACATTGTGACATTGAATTTGTCTTATGAGCAAATTATGTTGATTTTATGATGATGATGATGATGATGTTATTATAATTTAACTGTTGCAAGGCACTTAATTCACTTTTTAGATTCTGAAACTAGAAAGTTCTTACTATGAAACACAGCAGCAGTGATTTAAATTCAGACAGTGATTAATGATTTTCTATCTGGTCCTCTTCTATCTGGTCCTCTTCTCATCCCTTTCATTCACCATATGGGCTTGCACATCCTATTTTAAAGCCTGTCAGCAGTCGGACATACAGTATACAAAATTTGGCATCATGTAATCAGACATGGAGATACAGAAGTCTTTCTGCAGAGGAAGGCAGCCTCGGGCTATCTGGCAATTGGCAGTGTTTTCACTTAAACATGCAAAAATGCAGTCACAACATCTCCAGACTTATCAGATCACTTTGGCAACATTGTTACACAATCTTTTCATCTGATGAACAATATCAAGTGGACCCTTTCATGCCAGGCTCAGCGGAAAGATTTTGTACAATCTTCTGAGTGCAAATGCACTGACTTATGTCTAACGTATTTGTACATTGTGTGCTATGAGGACCAGTGTGCTGTAATTCTCACATTTTAGTAGTGCTTAACAGAAGAGAGCCTTTGGCCTTCTTGGTCCTTCTGTGAGACCAACTGTTGTTTTTCAATCAAGTCACACAATGTAGTATGTGCTTATAACTGGGCACCTCACCTGACAAGCAAATATGTTGTGGGGTATGTGTTTGTTGCACCATTTATGTCAATTTTATGGCTTACATCACATGCAAAACCTAAAATTGCCTATTATTTAAACATACCGGTACAACTGATACCACTTTTCTGCAGCTATTTCCCTCAGGATTCATAAATTATATCTTATTTTAGAATCCAAGAATCCAATATGTGCTTCATGTCTATTTTTTTAAGCTTAATTCTGTTGAAAACTAGCCATAATAAAATATAACAATAGTTATTTTTTGTCTAGGCTATTTGTCTTTGTCACCTTTACAGTAATTCTGTTCTGTTAGACTAATTTCACAAAACATGCTGTTGTATCATATAAGGAAGCAGAGGCGTCTTTAACTTTGGTGATAGACACAAGATAATATTGAGTTCCTTAAATAGGTTCAAAACCTACAGTATACTGCATGTAACAGTCACAAACACTGGCCAGTTTATTTTACTTATCAGGGTGCATCACAACTGCCATACATGCCATCTCTCTCTCTCTCTCTCTCTCCCTCATCCTCACTCCCAACCCCCATTCATAAATATAATGCATACCCCTCCCTCCCCCCATCTCTGATGCCTTGTGAATATTTTGCATATCCGTTGCTTGATCAACATTTAATGACACCTAAATCAATTCTCCTTGGCCTTTTGTTCAGTCAGGCACCCTTGCAGAATGCTGTATCGTCTCTGCTTCTTTACCCAACTTTAAGAGCTTAGACTGGTGAGCATAACATTTGTCTACATCTTTTACTATCCAGAACACACGACAAGGCAAGGGAAGTTTATCTATATAGTCCACCTCATACTCAAAGGAATTTTAATGCTGTTCAAAAATATACTGTATGTAAAGTACAGTAGATGGTATAAAGGAACAAAAAAGAATAAAACATGGCAAGAATAAAATTAATAAAGGAACAAAATTATTAAAACTTGATATGTACCAAATATAACAAGAAATATAAGTGAATCATTTAGAGAATATTATTTGCATTATTGACTAGTGTGACTGTTGAAGTTGATGTCACAAATCTTCCCAGTTCCATGACTTCTCTTCTCACTGTCTCACCCTGTTTGAAAGTGTTCCCATTCCATATCAAGATGCTTAAAAATAAAATATGAAGAATTTGATACATGCTTTCACACAGTGTTTGACAAAACAAGGAAAAAAGAAAACCAAACAACTGTCGCTGAAGCATGCTTGCATGTGTCTAATCAGCAGGCATCCTGTTTTTTTGTGTGTTGTAGGGCTTTAGCATAATCACATGAGGTCTTCATCCCGTGATGCCAGCTCTTGTAAACATGTGTCTTTCAGTGCAGATAATGGATTGACACTGCTTGAATGCACAGGCGACTGCCCAAGAACAACCACTGGGTTAGACTCAGTGCATTTCATGGGGCAGTAATGGTGAGATTACACAGTGAAGGACATTGATGTGTTAAAAATGTGCAACTGACAGAAGCCAACACCAAAGACAATGTGTGTGGATGGACAGAAGTATACAGGGGTGTTTATAAACGGTGAGGATGCTATTTTAATATGCAAAATATGTTGGAAATGGCTGCCCTTTAGAAAGAAATTAGGTTATAAGAAGAGAGTCATACAAGCACTCTAACAAGAGATGACAATTTGTTCAAAATAGAAACCCAGAAGTTCCAAAAAAAAAAAAAAAAAAGGAGGCTTTCGAGTCTCCTTACTGACGAAAAGGTTTCCTGGGATATTTTAGGAGCGTACGCAACAAAGGTATTCTTAGAATGCACTATACCATTAAAGGGATGTTTAATTGGTATTTCAAAACCTAGTTCACTGCATCCCAAGTTTATTACAAAGCTATTGTGACACCCAGTCACCTTGTTTTTTTATCAGACTAGGGCAAATGTTGAACCCAAACAAAGGCTTTCTGTGCTAATTGGCTACTGTTAGCTCTAGGGTCACCTCTTTGAGGTTCCCTGTGAATATTGCGGTCAAAAGACATCATGAGTGTGCATCTGTCAGTCAGTGACCAGCTTGGTTGATGGATTTGCATATTAAATACCTGCATGGTCCTTTGCAGACCATGTCATTAGTATTGCATCTCATCTGAAGCTGAAGCTTGAGCTCCTGTAATCTGTCACATGTTGGCAACTATCACTCTATAACATTTAACAAGCATGCTGTTTAAAGTCCTTGTGTCTTGTGCTAGTAAATGTTTGTATTTGTAGATATTTTGCCTGTAATGAGAATTATATTCAGTCCAAAAGATACTTGTCAATCAAAATGAAGGCCCTGATCTTTTTTCTACTCATGTGTAAAATACAGAGTTTAATTTAATTAAAGCTCATAGATTTACTGAGCTGCAGCATCAAAACATCAATCAATGAAATTGGCTAAATAAAGGCGATGTACTCACTCATGCAGTTGGAATATGACAAAATAAATCTTAAAAGACACCCCTCAGGAAAGAGCGGTGTCAACTTTGGATAGCTGGCACTCAGCCATAGAACATGGAGCTGTGAGACCCTTGGCAATCTTCTCATCATATTAAGTGGACTGTTTATTTTTCGCTTGTAGTGGCTCGTCAGCATAAGTGATTGGGGCGCGTGACGCTGATGACATCTTGTTCCGTGCCGAGTGACAAGAAATGCCAATGGTCAATTAGAGGTAAATGTCAGCGGTGGCAAAAGGTGCAGCTTCTAGGCCTTTATCATTCCATGATTTACAGTCTCCTCGCAATTCCTGGAATGAGCCAGGAGAGAAGCACACCCTGTCCAAACATCGCTTCACATCCCGCCAAGGCAAGAGACAACTTAGCAGCAAGAAAGTTTTTATTTTCATTAACAGGCTCAGGCTGTTTACAGGCAATAAACAGGATTGGTTTGTGATGGAGATGAACAAATTCCCCAATCAGAATTCAGATTTGCCACTATGAGACTTTCAAGCCTTATTGGGGATGAAGAGGATGAGGAGGACTACGAGACTATTAACTTAAAGCTGTTTATTCAAATTGGAGGTTTGACATTTGAAGTGTCTCGTAAAGATAGTTATTTGCATTGCCTATAGATGCAATGGTGTTGCATCTAAAGTTCGGAGGCTAACCTATTTGTTTTGACTAGACATGCACAGTCAAGGGAGGTTGTTTACAAAATAGCTTCTATTTCCAGTCAACTGTTCTTGCAACACATTATGCATTCATTACTGTCATAATTTGATGTTTAGCATTATGAATTAAGCATGAACACAACTGTAAACAGATTGAAGAACGAATGAAATATAATTATGGTCGTTGAACAAGCTGTATCTGTGGCTGCATGATGATTGTAGTTGGGGTAGGTCTGCACCGCACACAGGTCTCGAATCCGCCACTCCGTCAACTACAACAAAACAACAGCATTGGAGTCGAACATTCAAACCACTGAGCTGAGAAAAAAAGCCCAGGCTTCCAACTTAGCGGATAGAAGCATTCTTGAAAGATAGGGTTATGAGGATTTACACGTACTGCCACCAGCTAGCCTGCCATTTTTTTACCTTCAGAGCTCTCCCTATAAGTTGCTGGTCTGGCCATTGCCTTCTTATGCAGTTCTGCTTGATTATCATCTCCCTTCAGTACTCCATCTGGGATTCTGGCCATTGGCCTTGTTCGCTCAGGATGCATCCCATCCTGGCCAACTTAAGAATGCAGGCAAATTGGCTATCCGTCAAGGTCTATACATATAGCCTGTATATATACATCATCATATATGAATCCACAATTCCTAAGCTATTTGCATGTTAATCAGGCCCCTTAACCACTACACCAGCGTTCCTCAAAACATCAGTCAAGTGGGACGTGGACACAACAGGTGGGAGCGCAAGATGTTAAACTATCCCATGAAACCGAGGTCCACACCGTGTCCCCACCTATTCATTGTCACTGTCAGATTACACACAGAGTTTTTGTCACAAAGATACTATATGAAAATAAAATGAAACTGCACAATGTCGTCATGTAGACTAAATTCAAAGAGTGAGCAATCAGCTCTTTTTATCAACAAATGGCTTTAAGGGGGTTAAGATTTACTCTAACTAAACTATTGCTTTTACGCTCTCTGCTCACACTGTAAAAGTGTAGGGTACTTTTCTGTATATGCCATAAATTAGTTGTTTCCTATACTGAGCCTGAATACCCTATTTGGTTACACTTTATTTGAAGGTACCATCATAGGACTGACATGACACTGTCATTAACTATGACATGACATTGTCATGAATCTGTCACAAACTTTATACACCTGTCATGACTTCTGTCATTAAGTGTCACCCGGTATTTGTCATGGTTAGGTTTAGGGTTAGGGTTAGGGTATGTCAGAAGTCATGACAGGTGTATAAAGTTTATGACAGATTAATGACAGTGTCATGTCATAGTTAATGACAGTGTCATGTTAGTCTTATGATGGTACTGTACCTTCAAATAAAGTGTTACCCAATATTTGACTGTGTAACTTCACAGGGCGACTAATAGGCAGTTGGTTGCTTGAAATAACCAATGCATTTTGCTGCCTCTGCAAGCGGGGACCTACACTAACTCAACATCAAAACATTCTCTTTTTAGTGGGAAAGTTGTTTTGGCACGGCAACAAACAGGAAGCCCATAGCAACAATGGACATTTTGCTGTATCATTAAAACAGGAAGACATTTCATCCAAAAGTTGGAAGGAATTTTTTTTTTCTGACAACACACACCTTAAATGAACATACATTTCCCTAAGTGCATGGTTCAGTAACAGAATGTAGATGCACAAATTAATTAGGGGAGAGTGGGGTGATTTATGCCAGCGGGGAAGTTATGCCACCCCCTATTTCTAAGAACCATTGAAGCAATTGTTCATTTGACCACACATTATATTTCTTAAATACTCTAAATATTCTAGATCCAAAGTAATGGGATGCACCCCACCCTGAAATATGTACATATTTTAGTCTGCAGCATTTCAGCAGGCTTGCTCACTCCAAGTGAAAACTGGCACAACTCACCCCGCTCTCCCCTAGGTGTATTATCTTAATAATGGCATGTGTCTGTTTACAATACTCTCTGAGGAAACTCTACATGAAGTGGGAAGCCCACATGGCTCTCCTGTCAGGAGCTAAATGTAAATGTTGCTCCCAGATAGAGAAAAAAAAGTGACTTTTACTCCCACTCAAGTCACACACAAGTATAACGTGTCAGCAGCAGGGGGGCAGCAGCCTTCATTTACCTGTCAATCAAACAGAGAGAGGAAGTACCAACAAGCACATTGACTTTGTCCCGCCCTACAAGACCATCTTTATGTCAGAGTCTGTGCATCAAGCACAGTATATTTAGTGGGTTATGAAACAGACCTTTTTTTTTTTTAGAGGATTTTTTGGAGGAACGTATTTTTGGGATGGTTTCCATCTCAGAAGTGTATGGTTCCAACAGATTAAAGGGACAAGACACTTCTTTTAAGTAAGCATTCTTTTATGCACATTAGGAGGTGTTGTATGGTTTCAGGCGGTAGTAGGATGACTATGCGTATATTTTAAGGAATCTCAAGGATATTGAGACGATCATGATTGCTGGTGTTACTTGGCAGATGTGTGTGTGTGTGTGTGTGTGTGAGAGAGAGAGAGAGAGAGAGAGAGAGAGAGAGAGAGAGAGAGAGAGAGAGAGAGAGAAGACCAAAAGAAGGAGAAGATGAGAGAAGACAGATTGTGATGTAACCCATCCTGAAGTGGACCAAAGGTTTGGCTTAGGTTAACAGCGGATAGCTCAACCCAAGAAGAATGGTGGAGTGGCTTGGGGAGGGAGAAATGGAGGGAAAAAAATGCATCCATGACCGCAGGCTGTCCGCAGCAACTAACTATAGCTGCTGTAAGACAATGGAGACGAGTCAGTCATCTTTTTGGGGGGGTTCTTAATGACACCAGAAAAGGACTTGGCATTCAGTAGCTCCTTACACTCTACGAGCCGCTCTGAGTCATCAGCTCTTGTTTAGAGTCAAAATGCAAATGAAGGCTCTTAACTGTCACAGTGTTCTTCTCCTTGCCTCTCCCCGATGCTGGTGTTGATTCTATTAATTAATTCACAGCACAGCAATGGTGTCCATGACAGAGAACGCTCTAGAGTGGCTTGTGATGCTATGTGGACATTAGGCACTCAAATTTCTTTCTTTCTGATGATAATGACTTTGAACTTCACAATGCAAAAGGGAAATGAAGTCCTTTCAGAGTCTTTGACTGACAAGTGTTAAATTATAATAATGACAATGATGATCAAAATGATCAATGATTATTCTCCCAATTAAATGTTTAAGTAAATGTCATTGGGAGGATTCTACGCACTTTTTGCTTTGAATGTGTGTGTGTGTGTGTGTGTGTGTGTGTGTGTGTGTGTGTGTGTGTGTGTGTGTGTGTGTGTGTGTGTTCTTTTAAGTCAAAAATTCTGGAGGGCTAACTTTGTTTTATTATTTATTTTTTTGCAACATAAAGACAGGTCTGGGTAGGAACCAATTAAATAGGATCCTTTGCCTAAGGTGCTGCTTCTCTTCATCAAAAAAGCGCCCCCGTCCCCATAGCCTTTACGTGTCTCTCCAGCGCTGCTCCATCTCCACACAAAATCCAATTTCAAATCCACTGAATTCTCCCACTGACCTCCCCTCCACTTAATTGAACCTCGCAAATGGGGAAAGCCCATCAGTCTCTCTCTCTCTCTCTCTCTGTCCCTCTCTCTGTTCTCTCGCTCCGTGTCCTCTTTTCTCATCACCCTGTTACCAAACCTTTTCTGGTCCACTGGCTAATTGAGGGGGTATTCCTCTATCTTTAAGGTTGTCAATGATTGTGCGTCATCTCTCTCTCTCTCTCTCTCTCTCTCTCTCTCTCTCTCTCTCTCTCTCTCTCTCTCTCTCTCTCTCTTTACATCTTCTCCTTTTAAGTTAAACTTTATCTCAATACAGACTATTTTATAAAACGTTCTTATTTATTTTAAAGGGATGTCATTGCATCGCACCGTCTTTTGATGAGAATAGAATCCCATCCAGGTTGACCCCATTGGTTTTTCTGTGTCTCCTTTTCTCTGTGTTTTGAGAAAGCTCGATTAAAAGTTTGCTTAGTGAAGTAGAAGGCCTAGTTTGTGTTTCGTAACACCGTTCTGTTCTGTTTTTTATCTGTTATGTGGAGTGGGTTGAATGTGATTACACTGTGTGCGGAAACGTAATATTAGTCACATTGTGTGAGTAATCAGCAAAGCGGAGAGTGGACATGGCTTTCATACTGACCAGAGAAAGCTGTCAGTACACAACTCAGATTTTGCAGTCCACATGTGTGCTGACTGTTGCACTCTGTAAGGCATTGTGTATGAAATTACCACACAGCCTGCCATACTTTTGCATAACAAAACCCAAATTATTCAACACTAGATTAGGTCTGTGTTGTGCTAATTTTTTATTTGTTTTGTTGTGCACCTATTGTTGTGCACCTTTCCACAATGACCGCACTGAGTAAAATCTGGATGTGTGCTTCACAGGTGTGTGTATGTTGTGTGCACTTGACAAAATGTGAGTGTGTGTGTGTGTGTGTGTGTGTGTGTGTGTGTGTGTGTGTGTGTGTGTGTGTGTGTGTGTGTGTGTGTGTGTGTGTGTGTGTTCTCCCACTGTGGCAGAGCCAGAGCTTGCAGTCCTGACATAAATCACACAGCATCTTTGATCAGCAGGAATTCTGGACCCTAACCACCAATGGTGGCTTGGCCGCGCCTCCTCTCCCATTGCGCCATCACTGGAGAATTTAATTGCTGTGCTCAGTGTATAGATCCGACAGCGCGGCCTATGCCTCATAAAGAAGCTTAACTGACGCGGCCGTACCCTTGATCTTTGACAGGAAGTGAACCATCAGCTAACCTAATGATCGAGGCTGCTTAGACACGGGGCAGGATGTCACACATAAACTCATTGATCATCATGCTTTAGTAGCTGACCTTACCGTAAGATGGATCTGGCTCCACTGTCTGTCTGTGGCAGGCAAATCACCCAAACTGAGCTGTTTTACCAGATACACACACAAAGCAAAGGAAAATCTCCCTCATTAAAAAAAAATCTCTCTCTCTCTTTCACACACACACACACACACACACACACACACACACACACACACACACACACACACACAAGAATAAGAATAAGAATTCCCAAACCAGGATTTAGACGTGGATCAATTCATCGGGCTAACCCTGTCAGGGTTAAGGGTCAAATATTCCAAACAAACAATCAAGTAAGCAGCCCTATTGCAGCAGTTTAGCAATGAGGTAAACAAAACAATGTGTGTGTGTGTGTGTGTGTGTGTGTGTGTGTGTGTGTGTGTGTGTGTGTGTGTGTGTGTGTGTGTGTGTGTGTGCTGCCTCTGAAGGCTTACAGCAACATAAAAAAGCCCTGGGTTTGCTTTCACCTTTCTCCCAATGTCATCCTGACCTCACGCAGGCCTTACAGTCATTCTGATTGGCTGAGAGCCTGAAGCAATGCCACAGGTATGTAAGTAATTAAGCAGGTAAGTAGGCCACTGCTTAGGTCAGTGAACAGTGATGATGCAGAATTAGAACCGTCAGAAAGCATCCCCATAAAGGTCCAGTGGGACTGCGTCTTGACTGTCGGACAAACCCCATCTCCATGGCCACGGCCTAATGGCGTTCATTGTTATTCTCCCCTCGACCAACCGCCACACTTTCAGAATTCAACGAGGAGTTAGACCTGAAACTTTTTGTGACTCACCACCACGAGAACTTTCTCCGGAAAAGTTCTCAATAGCACACATTAACATCTAATGAGGCATTGACGACGTCGTTCTCACGTCGATGTTTTTAATTCCGCACCCCCTCTTTACAGCAAGGAATTAGCAGATGGCATGACAAAGCCGATAAAGTGCAGGAATTCTCGGAGGAAAACACATACATGATGGCGATTGGCTGTCCGAGGCAACCAGGGCGGGTTTATCTCAGGGTTATATTTAAAGTGTCTCCATAATCGCCGGGCCTTCACACTTGTTCACACGTCAGTGGGCGCCAGTTAAACTTCGTTCGGGAGCGCGTCAACGGCAGAAGTCCCTTGGGACATCAAAAACCCTCAGTAATGTCTTCAGCTCATCCCTGAAAGGGGGCCAATTTGTCACTTGTCAAATGCAGATTGGGTGAGAAGCAATTTCCCACAGCTTTTTTCCATTCCCTGCGGTCCAGCACCGTCAAATCAGATGGTGTCAAAAAGGAGAGAGCGGCGTGCTAAGCAGCATCTTGATGCTAAAAGCCTCCAGTTCTTTGCTACAAAGATGTTGTGTGACCATGAGTGTAAAGGGTGGATTTGTTCAATTTACACACTACTAATCTGATGTAGGCTTCATCAGACATCAAGGCCGCACAAACTCACACTCTAGCAAGATGCGCCTGTTTAAAATAATTGTCTTAAAAAAAAAAAAATAAAAAAAATATGTGGAGATCCCTCTAATTCACTCCAAATGCAGTGCACTATTCCAATGCTCAGACATGACTTTGCCTCTTTCCTTTTATCTCCTTGGCCAAGTAGCATTCTAATTATCCACCTGTGAGAACCTGTGAACCAATTAAGTGTCAATCAATACGGTGTGCTGATGACCTCTCCACTAGCCTCCAAGTCTCTCTCATTCCATCTCTCTCTCTCTCTCTCTCTCTCTCTCTCTCTCTCACTCTCTTTCGGCCTGTCTCCCTCTATTATTGGTTTTCCCTTGCTTCAAAGAGGATTTCTGTGGGCTATGCTCAGCTTTTGCAGATACAACGGCTCACCAAAAACATTTGCATACTTATTTCCGTTTTCTTCTCTTTTGTTGGAGATGAGATTATGGGTGTATAAAAAGAGTGTCACCCGAGGCTGTTTTGAAAGCACTGGAGTAATAATAGATGCCGTCCTCAGAGTTATTGACACGCTGGAGATTAGTCATTGTGACAGATCTGCTAGTTTTATGAACCGGGAGGGGGATGTGAGAGCATATCTAATGCGCACGGCAGCCCCAGCCACGCCAACCAAAGGGTACTCGTCTGTGTGTGTGTGTGTGTGTGTGTGTGTGTGTTTGTGTGTGATGTCATGAGGTGGGAGCCATGGCGGCGGTGGGCACCAAGCGATGACCTCCGCTAGCACATTAAGATCTCAAGCTTCTCTGTCCTCCTTCCAGTTCACAGCATGAGGTTCCAGTGCAGTTTGGCATATATGCACACACACACACACACACACACACACACACACACACACACACACACACACACACACACACACACGTATACACACAAAAATACAAACATATACACACACACACACACACACAGAGAGAGAGAGACACACAACCTGGAATGGCATCTCAAGGACTCTCTGTTTCATGCTGGGTCTTTTCTAGGACGCTAGCCAAAACCAGCAGAAGATAAAAAAAAAAAAAAGAATGCTGGCTACCATCATCCTACCATCAGCAATAGAGTTCAGTGCCAGCACAGTTTACTTGGGACCATCCAGATGCTCCTTCCTCGACACCAAAACAAGATGAGATGAAGAGAAAAGTGCTCTACTACTTCTATAGAAAATACTAAATGTTTCTACATAGTTTTTACAAAAGAGATTTAAGCAGATTCAGAACCAGTCACACTGTCAAACAGTCTGGAGAGGAGCATCCTCAATTTCCCTTTTTAAAAAGCATTCAACAGTCATTTGATGACACTTAAATTGTTCAACCACATTTTGTTTTTTTTGTTTTGTTTTCACACACTTCAGAGCCAAATGGGTCTTCTGACGTTTACATAACACTAGACTAAAAATATAAGCTCACAACCAACTGAGCTTCTGTCATCAGATGGTCAGTTTGATTCCGTGTGAGATGGGGGATGGAATAATTTCCTCCACGCGTTATGCCCTCTTCATTACTGCTGTTATATCCCTGGGTCGGAACAGGTCAGCTGCGATGCACTTTTTTTTCTCACTCTTCTCTAACAGGGCATGGATAATTTTGGAACACTTTAAGTCTACAGTTTAATCACCACCAGCACCGCTGCCACAACCCCCTCTTGTGAATCACAGATCACTGTGGCCCGTGTTCATTTAAGATGCCACCAGTCAAAGGGTGTTACGCGAGAGCCTGTGGAAGACGAATAATCCCAGCAGCCATGTCCTGGCAGCCATGACCTTTTCTATGGAGAGGTTTCATCGCAGCAGTGCGGCTCGTCAGTAAAAACAGCACTTTCTCAGTAACAAAACAAAACATGGTCCTATATTGGACTTCCATCTGAGAAATCAGACTTCAGCTGTTCATCTGTAATGAGAATGTCAGTTATGGTCTAACAGACAACAACAACAACAACAAAAATCACAATACACGCAAAATTTTCTGTATTATCAGGGAAGTGACTCAAATTCATCACCACAGTTCTATGAAAGAGGTCCCCACTGCAGATACCCTAGCTTCTCAAACACCTCAGCAATCCAGTGTTGGTGATAGGGCCAGAAATACTGTATCAATCAAACATAATTGTGTAGGCTATACGACCTGGGAGGCTATATCTATACCCCTGCTCTCCATCATCCGTATGCCTACCGCAAAAGGCCATTGAGCGGTGCGCCAGACCGGTGGTGTCAACTCGATGCGCTCACGTCTCATTAGGATTCTCACCGTTGTGTGCGTTAGCCTACCTGCAGGGCCTCGGCCACGTCATTCCCGCAAACAACAGGGCTCATTTCCATAGCTGTCAGCAGCTTCGCTTCACGTTCACAGGAAGAAGTGAATGCCAGATATAATTAGTCAGGCAAAAAAAGATATAATGAAATAAATAAAAATAACAGCTACTTCATACTGACTCTACAGATAGAGATGATGTCCTCTTTTAATCTCTATAATATGTAAACATAGGATGGGAAGCCAAAAAATGAAGGAATGCACAATAAAAGTGATTCAGATGTATAAAACAATGATCATCATTTTTGTGTAAGCAAGGTTACATATTTGCCTGATATGAACATGCAATAATTATAGCTCACATCAAACGGTAACTAAAATTATTCAACTTCTGTATGTTTTCCAAGACATTCTCTTGGCATTTGCACCACAACTTCACACTCCCTTGATTTTTAAATAACAAATTATCAGATTTTTGACTGTTGCTAAGCCAAGAGACTCCTAGAATGAGCCAAAAAAGTTCTTCCAAATTTGCTATCTGCCTTATTTATGCATCTGTTTAGCAGTTGTGTTGTTTTTCACTCTTGGCCCTGACCACACATTTGTGCGTGTGCACATATCCACAGGAATCCTTTTAGGGCCTACATGATTCAGAAACTTTCCATCAAATAAAAAAAAAAGACTATAAAACCCACGCACCCAGCAGAGCATTTCATTTTAGCCTCTGACTCTGAAAATGGAATCCAATTCGAGAGGGCTATCGAAATCAGCCCACATGGAGCCTCTTGTCCTAAATGACCCTCTAATTTACTGTCTATCTGATTATTGCTCAGACTGATTACCTTTGAAGAACACTGAGAGGAGTGGCACACTGGGCAAAAGGAGGAGGTGTCATCTTCTTCCCTAATGAGCTTAGAATGGTGATTGCATTCAGAGTTATGTTGCCCTCTGGGGCTGAAATTTGGGGCTAGATGTCTGGATCTCATCATGAGAGAAGAAGAAAGAGAGAGGGAGAAAAGGGACGATTGACAGAAGGCAAGGGAAATTAAATCTTCATTCTTTCAGCACTGTGTGGCCCCAAGCTTGCAGGAACAGGTGAGAACATGGCTTCAGGTAGTGATTTCATTTATGGTGCCACAGAATGGCACAGATCTTTTCCAATATTGGCTAGATAAAACAACTAGGCTGTCAAAAGGCTCTCTTGGCTCTACTGTAATTGGCATACATAAAGTATTAGGCTAGGCTACTGTCTAGTTTTTGGTGTGCAAATAATTTACTATTAGGCCTAAGTCACATAAAAACCTTCCAAACATTTTAGAGCACTCCACTGTTCTTATTGGCACTTCTAGAAGATGCTGATTGGTGTTTTCTGATAATCTAGTCAGTAATGTCACTGTAAAGATCTTATTTCAATTTATGCTGGTTTCCTTTCACCCAGAACTGCACAATAGACCCTTGCACACTTAGGCTATCATTCTCTCATATGCCTGACCTATGCTATGCCATGCCAACTATGCTAGGCCTACATTTGGAGAAACAAGACATCTAAAAGGGATATCACAAATAATGGCAAAAGTTACTAGTCTTGCTTCAAGTTGCCTTGACAAGGCTACTAAAAGTAGGATTCATAAACAGCCTGTGCTGAACCACTCCAAAATTCCTTCAGTTCTGAAATGGTGTGGGACCTAATTGTGATGGGACAGGGTAAATCAGGTTGTAGACAAATTTCAATCAAACTCAACCAAAATGTGTTTGGTTTGTGTAGAGTTTGTGAAAGGGAATGGTTTTGATAATGGTGAACTTTTCGATTTTGAGCTTAAATTATTACCACTGTGTCTGGTGGATTTATAGCCTATTAGCCTAAGCACAGAATGACCTGGTTGCTGTATAAATCCATTGCAGTAACTGGACTTTGTCATAACCCTAGGGTGCCATCTAGTGGATACAATTATACAATGCGGTAAATCTAAGAACCGGAAGTGAATGGGATAACCTTTTACGTATTCACCAAAACACGTGTGGACCAGTCAAAGCAACAAAATGGCTGCCTGCAGCATAGAAGACGTGCTTGCGAAAGCAGAGAAAGATGAAGCTGAACGACTCAAAAGCATCACCGTCCACAAAGATCTGGATCTTGAGTTTGATACAGGAAATCTTTTGGCATTTGACAAGAATCGTATAGATGTACACGAGTTCAAAACCACGAAGAAGGACGACTTTCTACGCTCACTCGCACGGGACAACACTCAGCTCATCATCAACGAGATTTGGAAACATCCAACAGAAAGAGTTGAAGATGTTATTGTGGTAAAACTCCCAGAACCAACTACAACGTTGCCAAGGGAAAAGCCCCCTCCTAAAGCCAAGCCACCTTCCAAATGGGAACAGTTTGCGAAGTTGAAAGGTATCCAAAAGAAGAAGAAAACAAACTTGGTGTGGGACGAGGTACACAAGGAATGGAAGAGACGCTGGGGCTACAAACGTGCCAAGGACGACACTAAAGAGTGGCTTATTGAAGTTCCTGAAAATGCTGACCCCAACGAGGATCAGTTTGCTAAACGCAACAAGGCCAAGAAGGAACGAGTAGCAAAGAATGAGTACAATCGTTTGAAGAACATTGCCAGGGCTCAAAAGCTACCGACGCCAGGAGGGGGACTAGTTCCCACCGCTCAGCAGTCAAAGGCTGAACTGGCGCAAGCCATCAATGTCGCTAAGGTATCCACGGCCTCTGTTGGGAAATTCCAGGACCGCTTACCAAAGGAGAAAGCGCCCAAGAACACAGGGAAAAAGAGGAAATTCCAACCTCTAATAGGGAACTTTTCCGATGAACGGCAAAAACAGTTGGACATATTGCAAGTGATGGACAGCAAAAAGCCCCGCATTGACATGACCAAAGCCGTAAACAGACAGATGAGGGAGGAGGATTCGGAGTCGAGGAAAGGTGGGAAGAAGGGTCGAAGGGGCAACATGTCGGGCAAAGGAAGAGGGGGGCCACCTGGCAAGGGTAGAGGTGGGCCGCCTGGCAAGGGAAAAGGTGGGCCCCCTGGCAAGGGAAAGGGCAGAGGTAAAGGTCCTAAAGGAAAACCCCAAAGTCAACGAGCCAGACCAGGCAAACGCTGAGACTGAATACTCCCCTCGCTATATGGTCCACCACACCATGTGCCTTTCCCACGTGTTAATTGGCACAGCCCCAGTAGGCTACAGTTCCCTGTATGTGTTTGACATGTCACTTCGTTGTTGGAGTTGACATGTGGACTTGGATAATGACATGTGGCCATTCATTTTATATTTAGGAATGACTGTTTATGTAAAGATGTGATCTATGAAGCTCTGTCATGATGCTCTGTGTTGGTCTAACAGTCTTCTGTCATTATGATGATCCTCTTGTATGATCTATTGAATAATTATTAAAGTAATCTAAGTTTATGCAATATTGTAATGAATTCTTTTGTAAGATTAGTGTATTTAGCAAAATTATTATTTTTGGATAACTTTGCCTCAAAATGTCTGGGGAAATGCACAGAGATGCCTTTACAATTCAAATAATGTAAACATCTAGCGCTTAAAACACTACAGTACTTAATAGTTAAAACTGGGAATGTGGTAAGTTGCACCAAGTCCTTTGAATTGGGTTTGACACAGATGATTCTTTGCACGTCATTTGAAAAGTTGACCTATTTTTTTAATTGTTGCAGGCAACCACAAGACAACTGTTGTCTAATTGCATGCAAAACTGTTACTAGGCTACTACTTACATTCCATGGTTTAAAGTCCAAAAAATAACTGCAAACACCAAAGAAATGGCTACTCTTTCTGCAAATGTTTTGTAGAGTTATAGATGGGTGAAAAATTAACACTTGTAGGAATAGTCAACAAATTTCATAATACAAAATTATGTGTAGATGCAGGACATGTTTGAAAACAGAAATGCAACTTCAAGCCAAGTCATTCCAGCTGAGCAAGAATAGACTACTGTAAGAGCAGCCTGTGTCTTCCTAGAAATATAGCCGTTTAATCTGGTGCACAGATTAGCCTAGGTCTCCCATTATGTAAAGAAAGGCTTTGCGCTAAGAATGTATCAGCACACTGAACTCCTTAATTAACTTTCCATCTTAACATCCAAACCCCAACAGTGTTCACAGCTCTGATGTGACTAGCATCCTCCATCCTTCTGCAGTACCACTGTAATTAATAAGAAACTGTGCAAATGAAATGAGTATATGGCACTTTGGAGAAAAGAGCTACAGTTTATATAAATGCATTTAAAATTTTATTATGATGTTTGCAATTAAGGTCTCAAATCCCACACCAAAGGAGAAATCAAACTTTGTAAGGTGATTTTATAATTTGATTATACAAAAGCCTGCAGCACTTAATTATCTTCTGCTTACTTAGTTTAGTTTTATACAAAACCAATAGTGACAGTAGAAGCTGCTGAATCGATTTATTGACTTTGCAAAATCATTTAATCTTTAAAATCTAAGTAAGGATATCAAGAACCATTTTGTAATGAAGTAAGTATCCACCGTGAGCTATTTCCATGCAACCACACAGTGAGTAAAGGCCGTGGTTAAGGTTGTTGATGAAGTTCACGGTCTGTCAGTCTGCATTAGGTTGCCTGCTAAGACCCACAACAATGAGTTACATATGCGGGGCACAGCCTCTATTGCCCGCTTTTACCCTCATTGACCCCAACATCATCACCCTTAGAGGTTTCTGAAGAAGCCTCACTGGGGCTGCCAACACAGCATGCCCAGAAATCAGAGCTAAATGTGGCACCAGGCGGTCCGAATACCAGGTCAGGTTTGACACTCTGGATTTCCCAAGACATTGCATGAAGACAATACAAATATTATCAATGCTTTTATCAGAGGTTTGTAGCTACTCCCCTGCAATCCCCCAAATGGACAGAAACACAAACATAAAGCAGTTAAAAAAGTTACATCTTGAAAATACCCAATTGACCTACAAAAGAGACAACTGGAATAATTTGTTATTGCCAACCAGATGAATACAGAATTACAGATTCTGCCATTTGTTAGGAGCTAAAATCATCAAATTGCAAGTAGACCTACTTAGACCTCCTTAGGCAAGTAGACCTCCTTGCTTCTCACTTTTAGTATTTGTGCACATCAATAATTCTACTTGCAGGGTGCAGTTTTTTTTTTTTTTTTTTTGCATGAGAAGTAGCCAGGTCTGTCCCGAGCCCCACTTGATGGATGATGTATGACTGCTGACACAAACCTTAAGTAAAGCTGCAGCAGGTGGGGCAGGGGGTGGGGGGCATCCCCATCTGTTGCATGCAGGAGGGGCGCTGAACCCCAGGGGATCAACACCCCCTGCCCTAAAAAAAAGAAAAGAAAATCACAATCTCACAGTTTTATTCCACCTCAAAGGACACAAATATGGGACACCATCAATCAATAGCCAGAAGTTAATCCCGGAGGAGATGAGAATATCTCATCCATATTACTATGATGTGTGTGTGTGTGCTGTGATGTGTGCTGTGATGAATGTGTTTTGCTTAATGCAATACTAGTTTGGGGAATTGTTTATGCATATCATGATATAACTCTGTACTTGAAAGCCTTTCTATTGGAACATCAAGCCATTTTAATTGGTGATAGCCCTGTCCTGAATTAAGCTTGCTTGAACTGTATGCTACTCTAGTGGCAAAGCTAAACAGCATTTTAAAGCGAGTAAGAATAAATTATGCAATCATTACAAAATAATGTTGCAGTATGAGTGTGCAGAAATGAGCATAATTCTCTTGCATGTTCCGTGCATTGACTTTATCTCTTGCATGTTCCGTGCATTCACTTTATCTCTTGCATGTTCCGTGCATTCACTTTATCTCTTGACAAACTCTTCCTCATACAGCAATCTGTCTTCACACTGTTGCACCGACTTCCCTCTTGGCATCGTGAGAGATCAAAAAAATAACTTTGTCACAACAAGGGCTTCTCAGTATTTGCTGATGCACAGCACCTAAATAGAGACAGCGGCGGATTAGCGGCGAGAGTTTATTTAAAGTGGAGGCTGACTCTGTGGACGTGTCAGTGCCACAGCACCACCGACCCTGCAACATGCAGCAGAATATCTACATGCAGAGCAATGAGCACTTTGAGGTCTTTACCACCGTCTTCTCTCCACAGGGTGAGTCATGACATCAATATATCATCATTCAAATGAATAAGTTTTTCTTATTGGGAGTATTATGAATGAATGTCAGATTGAAGAGACTTGAGATGTTGAGAGGTTATAGATGCTCTCTGCAGTTATCCAATGATTCTGTGTGTTAGATGGTTACAGATGCACCAATGAACTATTTAAGAGTTATGCTACATGTATATTTTTGAATTATCAAATTGGCCTGAGAGCATCAGTTTATAGTACTTGTTCATATAGTGCAATGTCAAATGTTCAATGCTGTATGTATATTGTCTTGAACTATGGCCTGTCATGATTTCTGATATGTGTGGGTATGTTGTTTTTCTTCTGCATGCTGCCATTGCATCACACACACACACACACACACACACACACACACACACACACACACACACACACACACACACACACACACACACACACACCACTGCAACACACACACACACACGCACACACACACACACACACACACCAGTGAGCCGTGGAAGGCACCGGTACAGACAGGAGGGCCCAGAGAAGGTAAGATCAGGTCACTGGATAAATAGACACCTTATATGTGACATGTTTACCTGACATTCAGAAGCAACAAATGTCCTCTTTGCGCATTGTATTTTGGTTCTCAGTTAAATTGCTTTGAATGACAAAATCTAATTTATATTCAATTAAAACTGGACAAGGACAGCAATTACCCACCGTGCAAAAGGCCTGTAGACAGGCTCTGATTAGACCCTGAGCATAGAAATGATAGAGCAATGATGGATTTGAGTAAAATAATTGTCAACTGGGAGTGTTTATAGGTGACACCTAAAGTCACGACCATGACATTGTGATTCTTTTTTTCTAAGAAATGACATGGTGATTTAGGCCAGCGAAAGATTTAGTGACCTCTCAACTTTCAGTTAGGTAATCCCTGTGCTTCCAACGACTGGGCTAATCCTCTCCACTGAGCCAAGTATTGACTTAGGCTACTCAATGAACCATTACTGTGAATGAACGTGCAAGATTCACGTCTTCTTATTGCACCTCTACATCTGTTCCACCTCAAGCATCCTGAATTGATAATGTTGTTGTCCATTGCTTATTATTAACATGTAATTCATACTTTGCCCTGTAGATGGTAGTAAAGCACAGCTACAAACCCCACTGGCCAGACGAGCTCGAACTCACTCAGGGTGATGTCATTCAAGTTCTCTTCAAGCACGAGGAGTCGCGGTGGTACGGGCGGCTGCAGACTGGCCAGCAGGGCTACTTCCCCGCCACTCATGTTACGGAGCTGATCGAGGTCAGTGATTACGCTCTGTGTGAGGGAAAAGTAACTTCATCTAGAGGCATCCATTCATTGGAAAAAGTTGGAGTCTTAGCCTCAAGCTTGTCTCAAGATTATATTGCCATGCATGTTTGATAATCAAAAATTAAGGCTTATTATTACTATTAAGAAATACAAAAATGAAAGCCTGTTAATATAACTTGCATCATATTTTGATATGATATTTTGACAAATATTGCTTGATTATCCTGTGCAAGAACTCTAGCCTATATTAATATGCAAATAATGAAGATTAGATCTATACTGCCCTTGTTCAGTGGAGCTGTAGACCTCTAAATAGCCTACAGCTGTGCCTAAATGTGTTTGACATAAAATTGGTTTACTTTGGTGTTCGTTTGTACCTTACAATTGGCTGTACATTTCAGTTACATAAAACGGGACGTGCAGTTGTGCTACTGACTGTGTTCAGAAATGAAGTTAATCTCATTGACGACACCTTGACACTCCTTGTGCTTTGTTTGTGTGGCTAGGAGGATGAGCCGCCTAAAGACGGCAACATTTCATTCAGGAGGAGGTCAGATGGGGTGGTACTGACAGCAGGGACACTAAGTTCTGCAGGGTAAGGACGTGTTCTGGGGTTTGAACCAACTCTGATACCATATTTTACCATATTTTTATTGCATGCACCACAGTGTATGCACAGTTAGGCTACCTACTATCATTTCACTCAATTCAATAACACACATGCATTTTTACACATGCAACCACCACACACCACACACACACCACCACACACACACACACTAATATGCATGCAATCACAACACACACACACACACACACACACACACACACACACACTCACACACACTCACACACACTCACACTCACAAACACACCCCTGACAGCTGTTGGCCTGCACCCCGCCATCTCCGCACACCACAAACAGGTGGTCCTTCTCGTAGCTCATTAGCTAACAATGGCCTCAGAGAGCACGCCACCCCTGATCAATCCCCACAGCCTGAGCAGCCTCCACACGCACAAAGCAGGGTGGCTCTCTCACACACACACACACACACACACACACACACACACACACACACACACACGCACACATACACAGAATGCTGGGCAATTCACCAAAATATGGATTTTCTATTGAAGAGGTTTATAATGAGCCCTTCCAAACACAATGGAAAAGCTCCAATTGGTTGTGTATGTTTTGTTTGCGTGGTAATTATAATTTGATTTACTTACTAATTATTTTCAATAATTGTCTGTTTTAAACAAAAAATATAGTAAAAAAAATACAGTTATTCTTTGTTTAAATGGTGCCGCAAACTCCTATAAATTTAGGAACTTTACAAAAATCTAATGCATAACTAATGATGTGATCTATTAAAATACTAGCCCCATTACACAGGCTCTCGCCCCAAAACACACACACACACACACACACACACACACACACACACACACACACACACACACACACACACACCCCTTCCTCCCTCCTCTCCCTCTTTGGTAGTATTTATGTGTTGAGGTTAGGACCTTTGTGAG
Source organism: Sardinella longiceps (assembly GCA_027497455.2). NCBI lineage: Eukaryota > Metazoa > Chordata > Actinopteri > Clupeiformes > Clupeidae > Sardinella > Sardinella longiceps. The sequence goes on from JAODXP020000027.1 coordinate 5,356,444, forward strand.
TGGTGTCGTACTGAGGCGGTCATGGCTCTTGTGTGATCATGGTCAACTCAATGTGTGCGTCTGTGTGTATAATGTTTATGTGTGAGTGCTCAGTGCTCCAGGCTCAGTGTATGGTGTGTTTATGAATGCCTGTGTGTGTGTGTGTGTGTGTGTGTGTGTGTGCGTGATCAGAGCTGAGCTCAGTGTGTGTGTGTGTGTGTGTGTGTGTGTGTGTGTGTGTGTGATCTTGAACAGCCTCGCGCTTGTCCTCTCTTAAAAGCAGTGGCGGCGGCAGCATAAGCAGTAGCAGTAGCAGCAGCAGTAGCAGTAGCACATGAATCTGGGTCAGCAGGAATAAACAGGGCCTTTGTGCTTGTTGTTTCCTTTCTGTCTCCACCTCTCCACCCCACCCTCTTCTACTAAACCCACCCAACACCCTCCACCCTCCACCCCTCCAGGCCCCCACAGACCCCCGGCACTCGGAGACGACTCTCCCTGAGGTGTGGGGACGAGAGCCCGTTCCTGGCGATCCGGCGCGAGTCCCAGCACGCTGCTGCCGCGGCCTGCCATTCCCCGCGCCTGCTCCAGCGGATCCTCTCCAAGCACCGCCGAAAGAGCGAGAGTCACCAGGGGGCCTCCAATGGGGCCTTCGAACCCGACTGAGCGCGACCGAACACAGAGGAGAAGGAGGAGGAGGAGGAGGATAAGGGGAGGGAGGGAGGGAGGGGGTGATTAGGGAAAGAGAGAGAGAAACACTCCCCTCCCTCCCTCCCCACCTAACCTCCTCCTCAAATACTGCAGGCTGGCCTCTGCAGGCAGAAGAGTGAGTACGAGAGTAAATGGTGGAATCTATTTATGTGAGAAACCTGATTAGAGGATCTGACCTGGGAACTGTGAGAAGAGTCTAACCTGTGTGTGTTGGACTGCTGGATAAGAGCTGAAGAGACTACAGTACGGTCTTTGTGCAGATCCGTGTTGTGCGTAGGATGCAGGCAGGAGCACCAGAGCAAAGGAGGCTATGTTAAAAAAGCAGTGTCCATTGCAGGTCTAAAGGCACTGTGCTCCACCCAAACACATTCCAATCCAGCCTCACTCCTCATGGAAGTAACACAACACAACGCAATGCCATGCCATATAAACTGGGACTTTTGTAGGGGCAGGAGTTTGAGTTAGTAAGTAAGTTAAGGAAGTTAAGTTAAACAAGTAAATCAATTCTCTAGCCAACACACAAAAGTAGCACGTTTGTAATTTATAGTGCTCGCTCTCTTGTTGCTACAGCAAAGTTGTGAGTGTGTTTTTGTGTGATTTTTTTTCCTGCATTTTTATGTTAATGAGCGTATTTATTTTATTGCAGTTGCATTGAGGTCTTTCAGATTACCCAATACACAATTATACATCAAGTCTTGCAATACTTCAAATGTCTGTCTCTTCAACCAAATGTATAATAACAAATGTACAATAAAACAACTGTTAATTAGGCAGGGAAATAAATCCTGGTTCTCACGTCATACATCTCTGTAATGTATTCCATGGCACTAAATCTGTTTAAGACGTACAGCACATAGCTGCCTTGTCCAGTGAGTGAGTGTGGCACAAGATTTGAACTGGCATGAATTGTGGTTGTGGTTTTCGCAATGTGTCAAGAAAGGAAATGGCATCATTATTTTGAGTGTTGCTGTGGTAACTGTATTATTTTGGTTCCATACCAACTTTGTGGGTGTGGTAGCTTTGCTGTAGTGAGTAGTTGCCGCATCATCAGAGCAGAGCATTCTCATTGGCTGTTGTCATTTATGAATGTTGTAAGTGAGCCAGATTTTAGTGAGGAAGGCTCAACATCATGATTTTTTTTTTTTTTTTTTAATTTTCTGAAATGTAAAGATTTTAGAATCCTTCAAGACGCAAATTACAGAAAATATACCTCTCCAAACTGTAACCAAATGAAAATAATAGATTCACATTTCCCCACAATGAACTCATTTCTGCTGAGTTACTGGGACACAGGTTCCCAGTATCTCACAGAGCTCAGGTTAATTTAATGAACTGTTTTGGCCTTCTGCTTTAAGCAGCTTAAATCTGTCATCAAGACTTCAGCTTTCTACTGCTGTCTTGATTCAGGTGTTGACGCACTTTAGTAACTGTTAATCCAATGTACTGCTTCTGTAAGTAACTGGTGGCGATGGTGTGTGCTAGTGCAGAGACGGCTAGTAGCTGTAGCTTTGGCTATGATGTTTGGCCCAGTTAAGTTGGCTGACAGGCGATGCACAATCATCCGCCTGAGGACTTTTACCTGTTGTGGGAAGGTAAGTTTGGTTTTAAGTGGCAGATATCCATTCACACACACACACACACACACACCATTTGATCCTCACAGCCTATAGGCACAAACCCATCCACTCCCTAATCACTGAAAGCTGAGGCGCATGCTCAGGCTGTGTGTGTGTGTGTGTGTCTCTCGCTCTCTCTCTCTCTCTCTCTCTCTCTGTGTGTGTGTGTGTGTGTGTGTGTATGAGTGAGATCGTGAGAGTGCCAGTATGTTTGTGCCTCTTTGCTGCAGGTGGGAATTAGAATTGATGTACTGTTTGTATGAGTTAGGGTTCCCTCTTAGCCATCGGTTAGGGCGTGTGTGTGTGTGTGTGTGTGTGTGTGTGTGTGTGTACCTGTAAGGGCTGCACCTGAGTAGCAGCTGTTGCTTAGTACCAGATGCACAGCAGGGAGCGAGGAGGGACACCACACCCCCACGCCCAAAACACACACACAACATCACTGACTCAAGGCCTTTGGACAGGTCCCCTTGGCTCCCTCACAGCATTGTACACACACACACACACACACACTCAAAATGCTGCTAAATGAGCCCTTACTCCAGTTTCACCCACAGATGTCAGACCAGCAAATCTCACCAGTCCCTCCGGAATCTAATCTTAACATCGATGAGGTCAACGTATAAAAACACGCACATCAAGACCCAGCAAACTTTCTGTTATTCGTTAATAGGTCTCAAAATCTAAAAGATTTTTTATTTTATTTTTGACAACACAGTTATCTTTACATGGCTATGATGTAGATTTCCTCTCTGTATTATTCCCTCTTTGTATTTCCTCACCACAGTCATAATTCCACTACAGCCAAATGACCAGCTTGCCCAGCAGTGAGCCAATGGAAACATTGACCTATATAGCCCAGGCAGGCGCGCCAGGCAGGCAGGGAGGCTGGGAGGCAGGCAGGCAGGCAGGCAGGCAAGCACCCCTGGCCCTGGCCACGGAGCAGGGCGCCTGCCTGTCTTTCCCGCTCAAACGAGGCCCAGCCCAGTGCTCCTCCGCTGGGGTGCCTGCCAGATGACTTCCCTGTCACTGCTATAATGGCCTACCATCTGCTGTCTGGCACACACAATGGCTGCCAGTGTCAGTGGAGGAGGGTTAGGGGGGTGGGGGTGGGGATGGGGGGGTGGAGAGGAGTGTTGGGGAGAGGAGGTGTGTTTAGGGGGGATGGCCTGCACCCTGCCACATGCTACACAACACCCCACCAGCATCATCCCCCCCGCCCCCAACACTCCACCCAAAACACACACTCATACACACACACATTCACACACACGCAAAAGTGTAGCACATGTATATGTGCAGTCATGCAAAAAAAGGTATTTTTGAAGCACTGGTGAGTGGCTTTTCTTTGGAGGGCAAAACATGAAATCAAAGCTGCATGGCCTTCAATGTAAAAACACACACACACCCCCACACACACATTACCTTCCATGTTAAAAGAAAAACACACACACACACACACTTTACCCCTCACTCTTAATGACTGTAATCATTCAGTGTAAGAAAATAATTAACAGAGTGGGATAGCGTTACACACCAAAGCACATGGAGAGTCGGTCACACAAATGTCGAACGGCCCAACAAATGAAATCCAACGTACTATATGAAAATGCTCAAGTCCTTTGGCATTTTAATTAAGCACAACAAACAGATGACAAATGTCCACTGCGCCGCAGCGACAACAGGTGCTAGAGTCCAAGTTGAGTCAGCAAGGTTGCAGCTGCATACAGCATGCGCTACAGTAATTAATGAGCAATTAAGAGACCGTAGGGCTCTTTGACATTTCTTGAACTGGTGCCGAGGGCAGGATTGGCTCCAGGAACCCCCCCTCCTCACCCCTTTCGCTCCCCCAACCCGACCCTCCTCGCTCTGCCTCTCTCTGGTACTCAAGGGAAACAGGAAGTAATATAGGGCCCATGGGCAGCAGTGAGCTTGTAGTGGCCCTCAGCGAGCAGAAGGCCTGTCAGAGGAGCCTTGCTGCCCCGTTCATTGGAGGGCAATTGAGTGAATGGGCCTGTACAAACCAACAGACTCGGGGAACAATGGAGCCAAAAGGCATTATTTCACGGGCGACTGGGCCCCTTTAGTCGCAGCAGCTGACCTGGGGAGAGGCCTCGTGTTCTGGGGGTGGAGGGAGGGAGGGGTGAGGGTGAGGGAGGGCAGGGCACGCCTGGCCCTGGACCCTGGGCTGAAATGGCAACAGGGCAACCCCTCCCCTCCCAACACCCCCACCGCTACCACACACACACACACACAAACCACACACACTCTGAGGGACGGAGGGTTTCAAGCATTGATCCTACTCTCATCCCCATCCCTGATCTTGCCTGTCACTGACACCTGCTCTAGACGAGTCCTTCTGCTGCAAGCTGAAGAACTAGCAGATCAGTTGTGCAGGAGGAGGAAACACCAAAAGATGACAGGAGAGTCAAGAGGCAGGAGCCCCCATCTCAGAGGCTTAAGATGTGGAAGCATCATGGATTAATAAAGCAGTGCTTTGGATTTGACATGAAGATGGAGAGTTAATCTCAAGCAGCCGACAACAACCACTACCCCCCACCCCATCAATCATCACCACCATCTTACCCCACTACACACGTCTTTCCCCCCAAAATTAAGGAGGCCCTGTCATTGAAAGGATTAAGGGGAAATTGTGTTTTTGTGTTGGTCAAACAGATGCACATAACAAATGAAGTGTGCGACAAGCATTAAACATGTTGCTAACAGGCGCATTTTCTAAGTCATACCATATGGTATAAGCTGTCTGAGTTGAGATGAGAAAAACAGTCAACAGTAGACAGTAAAGACAGTAGCAAAAGAGGGGGCCATGTAATGAGGAGAGAGCACTGTTTATTGTTCCATATTATAACACATGCGTACATGGGTTACAAACACAACAAAAAAAATGGCGGGAATCCTATGGTGCTGTGCCAGTAAAAAGGCAGGTTATAGTCCTTCAGCTTGGAATATGGTTGCCACGGAGATAAAAATGTAATGCATGACTAATGAGTGAGCAAATAACAAGAGGAACATTCTTACAGAAGATGAACAAGAATGGTTTTGCTCTATCACAACTGCTACATGTAGCCTACTTACTTCCCTCAAAACCTACCGTTAGCGGTCTGAGTGTTAGGCATTCAAATGGTATACACATACATCTTCCACCTACAGCACATATACAATGGAACATACTTATCCAAACACTCGCACACATATACTTATTTTTCTTTCAAAATAAAGGAAGACACTGACCAAATCCAAAAATATACACATTTAGTTATTTTTTATCTTCTCCAATAGGATGGCACGACAATGAGACAGTGAATATCTACGCATGAGGAGAGGAACAAAAGATCTAAACTGATTGTGTATGAAGGCCTACCAAGTGAATGTACAATGTTAATGTGATCCTTCTTCCTGGTTCTGGGCATAATAAACTCCTCCCACCTGTCCCATGGAACACAGGGGTGCAATCTACTCGCTGAACAAATTGAACATATTAGGATCTAAAAACAGATGATTTTTTGTTTTGTTTGTTCTTCTTTCGTAAACCCATAGCATTAATTAGGTTTCAGTTCAAATCCAGACCTCTTTTAGGATTTTGTACTTTCACATTTTACATTTTAAAAACATACAAAAGTTAAAAACATTCGTTAAAAAACAAATGGTGACATTTCTGATGGTAGCCTATGTTAAAAAAAACAACAAAACAAACAAAAAGGTGTGTCAATGACTCATCCTTGTGTCAACAGCTCGTAATGCATAAACAATCAATAATGCCTGTATACTTCTATAGAGATGCTACATTAAAATGCGCAGTCCATCCCGTTATGTTTGTGTGAAGCTGCACACTAAGAGTTGGACAAAGAGTCTAGCAGAGGTACACACTTCAGTGTATTCAGCAAACAAGGCCAGAGTCTGGGCACCACCACTTTCCATGTCAGTGTTTTTTCATCGCCAAGTTGCAACACATACTGCCAACAGAGCCATCAATCAAGAGACAAACAAAAAAGAAAAAAAAAAAGAAAAGAAAAAAAAAATTGACACATTTTTTTATTAAACGAGGAACGGACGGAACAGAACGAACTACATATGAACATATTTTTTTCCTTTCCAAAAAAAGTGCAATTTGCCTACTTTGAGAGACTGGAGGTGGAAGGCTGTTGAGTATTTGAGAATGAATTGGCTTTTAAGGAACAGAAAGTCAGAAAAACCAGGGAGAGACCAGAGTCTATTAAGAAGATACAATCTAAGTTTTTGTCCAATCAGAAAGAAAAATGGATGGAATGGATGGCAGTGTTATAATTTAGAGAATGCAATTGAGGATAGCCAATTCTCAATTTTCAAAATTGCAATATAAAGAAAATATAATAAGATATGTTTTATTTATCTTTCAAATAAATAAATTAGTAAACATTTAATAAATAGAACCTATAGCCCTAAGTGAACAAGAAATAATTTTCATCTACAAAAAAAAATCCTTCCAACACATCGCCCTGACTTTGTCTTCGCACTACAAAGAGTACCAAACATGATCTCTAGTTTAATTTTTTTCCTGGAGCAGCATGCTTGTAGAGGCTGCCAGTCTACAAAGGAGTCTGACTGTCAGCAAAGGTAGCTAGGATTCTGCAACTAGATAATCCAGATGCTCCATTTAAAATTTCATACAACGTCTATTACGTGCACTTTTTTTTTTTAGTTGAACATAAATTAAAAAATTACAATGCAAATAATGAACACATCCAATCTAAACAAAAAACAAACAACAAAAACAATACAAACAACAAAAACAAAACAAACCAACCAAACGAAAAGGTACCCTTCCTTTTTATGCTGCTTCTGCAGTTTTCATTCTATACAATACATTCAGTGTCTCGAGGGGAGACTCCTAAAAAAACAAAAAAACAAACAGGAACGTTGTGCAGAAGCAGCCATCTTCATAATTGTTTTAGAAACCGATCCAGTCCCATCGCAAGTGCTATCCAGTTACTTCTCTGAACACTGTTTGAGTTCCTCTCTGAAGCAGACTAAAATCAGTAGTGCAATGCTGACCATGCTCTCCAAAGTCCTAACAATTTACACCCAACAACTCTAGACTCTTTTTCTGTTAAGAAATTGGTTATTTCTAGGGTAAAAAGCAGGATATTCGAGTGTATAATGATAGCGTTAAAAGGATATTTTTGTTTTTTTTTTTCTCTCTTTTTTTTTTTTGAACACACATATTAGCAGTCCATGCCATTTGCTGCTAAGAACCTATTGCTATATTCTATGGAACAATTGGATTAATCAAATATATTTACTAGTTCTGTAAGTCTAGAACTACCTGTTTGTACAAAATTGTTGTCTGGCTAGAAAAACAGCTTTTTTTAACTCAAAAAAAAAAAAAAAAAAAAAAAAACATAAAATAAAATAAAAAATAAAACGACAAGCCAAGTGTTGTACTAGACGGATAGGCTTGTGTTAATGAGAGGTGTGTGTTATACTCAAATTAGTAAGGTGTTCTGCACACATAAACAGCGGTGAAGATGAAGACATGGTGCTTTTCTCTCCCACCAGATTGTCTGCACGCTGGCACAGCCTTCATATTGGGCGGAAGAGGGGGAGGAAGACTGCTTGTGCATGGGAGAGTGTAGTGTGTGCATATGTGTGTGTGTGTGTGTGTGTGTGTGTGGATGGACATCCATCTCAGAGCACAAGGGCCCTGGAAGAGCAGCCGGTTGGATAGGCATTCAGGTAGCGCCTGGCCTGCTCAGTCATAATCAGCTGGTCCTCAGTCTTCCCATAAACTACAGCTTCCCAGTCGCTGCTAACCTGTGGGGGGGCCAAAAACACAGAGACTCAGTCAACACATTTTAGAAACAATTTCATTTCCTTGAGCACATAAATCTGAATTTGTGCTCGTCATCCTGATCACAGTTAAATTACAATGACATAGAAGATGATCGCATTCAGCTTGTGAAATTTAAAGATGAGATGATGATGATCACCTCATACCCATCATCTATACCCAACTGTAAACTCTGTTGGGTAATTGTTTGTGACATTGTGTGGTCATGGACATACTGTACTGCCGTACCTCTACATGGTTTGGCCTAGTGTAGACAGATGGGGATGGTTACCTGTGCTGGAGCCTGGTATGGGGAGCTCTTGGGGGTGGCCTGCTCCTTGCCCAAGGGGCTGATGGGACAGACGGGGACGCACGCCTCGTCATCCACAGAGCACGGGGAGCCGATGCTGTCCTCCTGATGCTTGGTGTGCAGTGGCATCAGCAGTGAGCTTGTCAGCAGGCCATCGCCCTTGGAAAAAGGTATCATAATAAGCATTAATAAATTAATTTTACTTGTAATATTAATTGGTTTGGGCATTTATGACTAATTAGTTTCAAAAGTGTGCTTATTTATTTTGTAAACACTAATGATGAAAATATAGAGTTTTTTTCCTCAGTTGTTTTAATTCAGTAAATTATTTACCAATGTCCGTTACAGCCACTAACTAACAAAAAACATGGGCCTTCTAGTGCAGAAGCCAGAAGTGAGGGCAATACTATACAAAGGGGTCTGCCGCACAGAGAATAAGTTACTGTTCCAACTCAAAAAAATCAACTGAATCTTACAGTATGTGAAGAGCATTCTACATAGAATGGATACTTACAGAATTGCCGTTGTTGTTGCTGTTGATCTGCCCCTGTGAGAAGAGCTGAACGTTGAGGCATTCTTTCCCCCAGGAGTCCAGCACCAGAGACTTCCGGACCTTTCTAGCAGGAGCTTCCAGCTGAGGTTTAAAATAGATAAGACACACAATAAAACTACTTCCTGACAACACACTTCCTATCCAACCAATAGGGGGTTGGTTGATGTGAGGTGATGTAAACTGACCTCGTGTTTCCAGGCGCCGTACTCTTGCTGCATCTCCGACTGGGTGAAGATGTCTGCACCGGTCTCCTCCTTCAGAACCGCACGAATGTCCTCCTCCAGAAACGCTAAGGGCTGAGGCTGAGACCAAACAAAACATTTATGTAAACACAAATAAACTTCAAATGGGGACAATGCTGATAAAAAAAACAATCTACAGGCCAAGCTTTGACTTTATACATTATGAATAGGAGCTTCAGTAGAAGTCGGAAAAAGAAACTAGGATTTACAAATGAAATAGACATACCACCATCTTCAGTGGTCCATGCATCTTCTCTTGGGCAGCCAGGGCATTCTTGAAGGGGGTAGGAGTCTTCGGTGTGTGTCCCATGATAGATTTACGCACCTTGGGGGTTCTGAAACTAATTACAGAAAGGTGATTAGTACAGGAAGCGATTAGTACAGGAAGCACTGTACCAACAGTAGCTAATAGTAGTGTAACACACACACACACACACACTTACCCAGCATTCTCCTTCTGGTGTTTTGGGGTGGTCTCTTTCTGTTGAGGTGTGTTCAGGAAGCACTTCTGACCGCAAACTGGCGTTGATGTAAGTGCAGGATTGTCCAAGCTTAGGTGCTCACCCCCAGATATGTTGAAGAACTTTGTAGGAAAAAAAGATATAGCAGAAGAAATGTACCGGTATTGAAATGGTGGTAAAACGGTGGTCAATATTCTTCAAGAATATCGTCAAGGCAGGCTTTGGGTTTTCATCACAACTAAATTGATAATCGCAAAACAAATAATGTGTTTGGGATTTCACAACAAGCTAGATCTACTTCAAATGTGTGCATTATGGAGAAACAACACCCCCTTCAGCCAATCAGAATTCAGTATTCACCGGTTGATACAAATACATTTACACAAATTGTCTCCATATGACTAACTGAGGCTCACCTGTGATGGAGAGAAGGGCAGGGCCTTGACAGGGGTACCCCTTGGTGAGCTGGCACCATGGTTGGTCATAGGCTCACACATGCGCTCCCCGGGAGGTGATTGGTCACCTCGCTCCTTCCTCCTCTTCCTTACGCAAGGAGTTGGGGTACCAAACCTGCCGAGGTTGGGGGAGCCCTGAGGGACCTGTTTACCCTGGCTGGTGCAATGCTTGCCCATGTCGGGCACAGGCGGAGTGTCCAGGTGGTACCCCATGCCCTCATGACCTCTGCCAGAGGGGTGGTAGGAACGTTGGGGGTGTTTGGGAGGGGTAGCCGCATGATCGGAGAGGTCAAAGCTGGCAACCTCACTCCAGGCTCCTGGGTCCTGAAAATGAAAAATATATAGAAGATATAAATATGCTCAACAACTGCATAAATATTAACTTATGCACTAATATACTAATATAACTAATAATATAGCATCAATCAATGCTTAGTTAGCATATTCCCATCTTACAATGCACTTGTGGTGTGTCCTGGAAAATAAAGGTCACTACAGAATACTAGACCATATGAAGTGTTAGGAATATTGGGGAAGCGGTCATATACACACGTAATCTGCCAAAGCAAGGCCTATGTATGTAACACCATCTGAGTATCCCACCCATAGTATAATAAGCACCACAAAGAAATCTTTGTACCGAATCAATGAGCTCCATGGTTTCGGCAAACTCTGGAATGGTCTGCAGTGTTGAAAGAACAGCGCTTGCTTCCACAGCAAGGAATTTGCTTGGGGAACCATACTGTGACATTCCGGGTCTTCTCCCTTCGCTGGTCCGGCACATCTCCATGCTCCCGTCTTCCAGGCTTCCTGTCGTCGTCATAGTGTCATCTGTCAGGCTGTCCGACCAGCTGGAATACTGTTCCGGATTCTGTCCGGAAAACATGGAATAAGTGTAAGGTCTTGAAGTATGGGGAAGTATTCGGAAAAAGTTTGGATGATTCTGAGCCTAAAAAAGGGTGGCAGAATCTTAAGGAGTGGTTGTAAAGAACAAAGAAAGGCCAACGTTTGAGAGCCATCCAGTTTGGCATCCACTCACGCTTGGTAACTATGAAGTTAGTAAATGACTGACTTGAATCAGTAACCAACTGGTAAAGTTGAAATTCCTTCAGACTACTTTTGAGTCAATGCGTGATTAAGCTTAGTTCAATCTAACATACAATCTCTGGTGTTGTTAAGCTAACCACTGCTGCTCAAAAGTAAAATAATGGGCAGATCAACATGGCTTGGTAGCCAAGAATGCTTACCAGTGGGTAAAATTATAACTTTAGTCAGCTACCAGTTTACTTTTTCTGGTAACATTAGACTATTGAGTCGATGTTTAGCTCAATCCAGTATACATACATGTATCATCTCTGATAAGAGTAAACTGTTTAGCATGGCTGATGGTAAGTGATATGATGTGAAGAGCAACTACTAACATACATGGAAATACTATAATCAGTATTTCCTATTTCAAAATATAACATTTGCTATATGAAATTCCATGACAAGTGATCTCTACATCTTTCAAGCATAGAGATCTGTTTGGACACAAGACAACGTTGAAAAACAGCATTAAAAAAACAAAAATAAAAACCAAAATAAATCCAAAACTACTGCAAAGAGGAAAAAAAAGAGAAACAAATGAAGTCTTGTTCCAAACGAGTACTAGCTGGTCACGCTCATGCCGTGCACTATACTGCTAGTGAGGGTAGGTAGGTAGGGTAGCCAGTTAATGCAGGGGTCTCTGGTCCAACTCCTGAGGGACTCCTGATCTCTATGTCCTCCCCCTTAGCCACATCTCCCATTTCACCACACCTCATTGGGCTCAGCAATGCTTCTTTTGTTTAAGTCAAAAACGGATGTAATATTATCAATGCTTCTTCAAGGGTTCTTTTGATAAAACCAAAAGTTTTGTTTCATACTACTGTGAAATATTACAAGATATTGAAATACTGTTAAATACTGTAATTATAAAGTATATGTATGGCCTTAAGTAGATAGGTTGGTGTGGCTGAAGCAGGGAGTGATGGGATACCAACAGTGACGTGGGGGTTCCCTGTGAGCAGGACCTACAGACTCCTGAGTTAGCCGGGTAGCAGCCAGGTTAAAGATGGCTGGGGGAGGGGGTGGAGAGCAGGGGGCAGATGATAGCTACAGGCCTCGTAGCCAAGCATAGCTATCAGAGAAGGGCAGGGGAAGTGAGTGATTGGGTGAGTAGGATGGGTATGACTAGAAGCATGTCAGAGGTTAAGGGGGTTATTCCAAGTACAGGTTTCAGAAACAATCCTGGGTAAGTTGAACTCAGTAAATGGCAAACATCCTGACAGAATTGATTGGATATGTATGACCGAGTAGATTACATTCACTTTCCTCGCAAATCAAAACGCTGTTTTATTTGAAAGTTTACCCTTTGCTCTGAGTTCACAAACTTACCCAGGTCTGTCACTAAATCAAACAGTGGGAATACCCCCCCATTAGGGTTGAGGCTGGAGATGAGGGTGGGGGTTTGGGGTTTGGGGTGGGTGGGTTCTACAGCGATCTACGCCACGCGCACACACAGTGGTCTTACACGAGAGCCGGACTGTCTTCTGACTTCGTTCTCTGCTGACATAAGCAGCAGCTCTAGCTCCTTTATTCTCTGCTCTTTGTGAGGGTCGTCGGGGCACGGCTGTGGGACGGACGGGGAGGAACGCACAAAAGGAGAGTAAAAAAGAGAGAGAGAAAGAGAGAGAAAGAGAGGAGGGAAAGAGAAAGGGATGAAAGACACAAAAGGTTTACGGACAAGTTTCATGTCATTTTACAGGCTAAGGCTGGAGGTTCATCGAGCACGAAATTATAATTGTAGTATAATTGTTGTTGTTATTATCAATATTACTATATTGTTGTCATTGTAGTTAAAATGTTTTAAAAGAGAGCTGCCCTAAGATACTAGTGCTGCCCAAGGTTGCTCGATAAAACTCCTCCAACACCACCAAAAATTGAAACACCACAACACACACATGCAGAACAGACTGTTAACACAAAACAGATAAGAAAACATGAAACAACAAAAGGGGACGTGTTCACCATTGTTATTTATTTATTATAAAGACACAGACAAAAAGAGGGGTTAGCTTTTCCAGGCGTTGTACATGTGATAGATGGGTAGACTCTGCACTTACCGACATGAAACTGGAGCCCTCTGCGATGCTGTCCATGCACTGACTGCCAAGGGAATCATAGGAATAACCTCCAAGCTGTCAAAAAGTGAAAGAACACAGAGAAAAATGAACAAATTTAAGATATGCTGCGAGTCCTTCATAGACTCTATCAGTGTTGCTGTTACATTAACATGCCCTCTGCTTTATTTAGCGGTTGTTTTATCAAATGTGACAAAGCATAATTACAAATTTGATTAGCGTATCGAATTATGGTTGCTGGGAATGGAGCCCAAACTCTTATTGCCTTTATAATTGTGTCATAATAAGAGTAAAGCCAATTTTTCTTGTTACCGTCATCAAACTTCAAACTGTCACCACTAACTGTGCACAGCTAAATGAAATCATAGCTGGAACATTCAATTCAGCGATTCATTCAATATGTAGGCTAATTTTCTTTAATTTCAAATTCTTTCCTTTCACATGACACATGCTTCTGTGCTTGGTGTACTAGGCCTATTGCATGGAAAGTGTGCGTGAAAGTCACTATTTTAAAGTTTGTTTCGATTGTATCAGTCCAGTGATACACAGAGCAACCTTGATAGCAAAACCTCAACAGTTTCTAAATTCAGAGTTTGTTTCGAGCACAACGTCTGCAAGTAAGTCAAAGGCAGGAGAGGTAAAGTGGCAGTTCTTCTAGTGGCCTTTTTCAGACCAACAGAGAACCTACTGATTCCCACATCTAATCTAGAACCTGCCAACGTGTTCACACCAAAAATTTGAGCGTTCGAGAACCCAAACGGATACCAAGTAAAAACTTGTTTTTTCTAAGCGAACTAAGGTGACATGAGTGCACGTCACCAGGTTTATCTGGGGTAAAAACTGAAAATAAACAAACCAAGAAATCATGAGTATGGAAAATGGAAGAGAAATCAAGTGAAAAGAAATTGTCCATAATCAACAAAGGAGATTTGGACGTCAACAGATTTCCAGTAGAAGCTAGACAGCAGCACTAGAAAAAGTGAACGATATGCTGAATTGGTCGCTTTTGTATTGCCTTGTTTGTTTTTGAAGCATAGCAACGCCCTCTGTTGATAATGCGTCATGGGCTCGTATAATGGTATAGCCATGGGCTGTTCACAGTCAAGCACACTACACGGTGTAACTAGTGCAGGAACCAGCTCCAACACCGGGCTAGCTGGTCTGAAAACAGCTTAATAGATGAACTCTCCCAGCAAAAAAACACAGCCACATCATGATGGTTTATTTACCCAGTTTTACCTCATCATGATGGTTTATTTACCCAGTTTTATGTTGGGAGGTGTGTTTGTTTGTGTGTGTGTGTGTGTGTGTGTGTGTGTGACTGTGTGTGTGTGTGCTGTTGCAGGTGAGCTCACCTGTGTTGGCCCTCCCATGCCCATGGGGGCCTGACCATGCAAGCGCTCCCCTGAGGTCTTGTGCCGCCTCTTCTGTGAATGGTCAGAGGAGCTGTACGTCCGACAGCTGTCTTGCAGGTAGCCCTCGTGCTCCACCTTGCGCTTCATGGTTGAGTTCCAGTGGTTCTTGATGGAGTTGTCTGTCCTGCAGGGCCGGGTGTGGACAACAAGATGGATTAGGTGAATGGAGACTGGAAGACCCCGTTGCCATCTCCAGTTACGGGTGTAGCGTACTCACACTCACCAGAGGGAAGGGAGGCACATTTAAACTGGTTCAGTCACACAACTACACCCATAGGCCCTAGGCTTCACCTCATACTGACATTTGTAATGCAAACATACACAAATATAGCCTACATACTGTGCATACTTGTATAAAGATGTCAATGCCAACACAGAGCCTAATGCAAGCGTCAGTGTTGGCTTTGACATCTGCAGCATTCTGTTTGGCGCCTATGCACAACCACTTGTTACACATCAAGTTTAGAAGGTATCAATTAATTTTCTGAACATTTTATTTGAAATATGTTGTGCTCAGAATCATTTACATTAAATGTATTTATCTAGGATTTAGCTTCCCAAAAGCATAGTTGCTTTGGGAAATGGCTTTCCCATTGCAAACCACCTAAAATTACTATCTGGTTATCAACTATGTTTTTGTGAGATGGATGCCCGTTCTGTAAATGGTTATAAAATGACACAAGCAAGGTCCAAACCTTCCGGGAAGCAGTTTGGAGATTTCTGCCCAGCGGTTGCCAAGGCGTTTGTGTGCCTCATAGATGATGCGGTCCTCCTCCTGAGTCCAGGAGGACTTTTTCACCTCGGGGTTGAGGTGGTTGTGCCAGCGTTCTCTGCACTGCTTGCCAATGCGGCCCTGCAAATGTTTGGCAATGACCGACCAGCGCTTGGGTCCATATTTGTGGACCAGTTCAATCACCTGTAGAAATAATTCCAGATGTCAAAAACAAACAGACAAACAAATCAAAGACCAAATATGTACAACACTCATTTGTCGCAAGGGATAGAACGCCCTGATGGATAACATAAAAAAAAAAAACCCTCTCTGATAAGCAGTCGTATGGGCTCATAGTATGTGACTTCTCCAATAGAAGTGATGCAATGCATATACTTTCACTTTCACTTTTACAATCAGTTAATCAGCCACACACTTGTGAGGTCATGTGTCGACATGAACCTGCATTGTTACTAGAGTATAGTAAACAACACAGCTAATATGCCTTCATGAGCATAGCTATTGGCAAATGAAAGATAAGTAGCCTTTTGAGATACCCTGTACAGCTGGGGCAATTTATTTATCTTTCCTGTAGTTTGGAAACAATAACCGCCTCTGTTACTGGACGACGGAACACACAGCAGTGAGATACAAGGGCCTGTGTGTAATAGTGGAAAACCACCGCAGCACACAGCACTTGGGGCGTTGTTGTTGGACTGAGCAGCGGCCATTCTTAGGATTCCTCCGCCGAAGCGTCACATATTACCATTTAGGGAATGTATTATTCACCATTCAGCTATGAAGGGGCATAGAGCTGCGCAGGCTTAGACGCAGGCCGATTACATCGTCCGGATTTGAGCCACCCACATAGACAAGCCACGGCAGAAAAGCCCCCACTCCCCCCCCTTGCCTATTAAAAAAAAAAGAGCGGCTAGGAAAACTAAAAGAGCCTAGCGAGGAGCTGTGCACTGGCTCTATGGGAGTCAATGAGAGTTGGCCCCAACAGTCTTAGCACTGAATAATAACACTGTGTGTGTGTGTGTGTGTGTGTGTGTGTGTGTGTGTGTATGTATGCATGTGTGTGTGCCCCCTCCGTTTCATAATTTGTCAACTCCATTTAGAAAAAAAGCGGGTCAGATTATCTCAGGAGATAACTCTGTTCACTCTCTTCCCCTCTTTATATCCTTCTCCTTCTCTTCCTCCAGCTCCTTTCCCCCCTCCCTCTCTCTTTATCCCTCCATTCTGCCCAGGTTGGGAACACCCAGCCCCGTCTCCTCTTACTCTTTGATCCTCCTCCTTTGTCCAGGGTCCTTTCACCAGCTCCGGGTTGAGTACCTTCTGCCAGCGGTGCTGACACTGGCCATCTGTCCTGTTCTGTCACAGGGCAACAAAAAGCTACCTTAGCACCTGGACACACTTGTCATATACAATAATACACACATCTCTCACTTAGTCTCTCACTCACTCTCTCTTTCACACACACAAACAAACACTCAGATATTTACTTAATCTCAACATTTTACACACACTCACAGTTTCCCCCTCTCCCTCTCCCACACACAGCAGCTCTCTCACTCTCGCTAAGTACACAGCTCTGCTCAGAAGCTGGGTTCATTCATAATTAAACAGAAAACACACACACACACACACACACACACACACACACACACACACACACACACACACACACACACGAAACCCAGAATTCCCCACTGGGCGGGAACTCATCTGACTTTCAAATTGCTGCTGGAGCTGTACCCCACACGAACAATGACACTGAATAATATCTGGACACTTTAGATTTAAACATGTTAAACACATGACTGGAAAATTTTGAAGTAGAAGGAAAAAAAAAATAACAGTGTACAATTTAATATCCTGTAAAAACTCTTTTGTAATATCACTGAACATTACTTTGAGTGTTGCAAATGTTGTGATGCTTCTATCAGCATTACTAGGAATGTTCTAGAAAGTGTTACTTTTTTTTTTTTTTTTTTCAAAAGACAGACTATCAACTTACTGGGAAGTAATTAGCGATTAACCTCCAGGCATCAGTCCCCTGCTGCTCAACCAGCTTCTTAAGCCTCTCGTCCTGCAAACGAGCAGAGCAGAGAGGAGAGGGGTCAGGTAGCGTCTTTCACTAGCGCAACTCCTTCATTAGTGGCCTCTCAGTACTGTCAATGATTTGCACACACAGTATCCCCTTCACACACACACACACACACACACACACACACACACACTTTCACCATTAAATACACACACCATTCCCTTCCAAGATAAATGTGGAAAACATAACTCATTCGGCCAGAGTCGCATGTATGGACGGGGGGGTGGAGGGGTGGTGAACTATTACCTCGTCTCGTGACCATTTTATTTTCCCTGCGGTCTTCTTATTCTTAGAGTCCCTGCAGTCAGGGTCTGTGGAGTGACGTTCATCGTCCTCATCCTCACTGAGGAGGAAGAGAGAGAATGAGAGGAAAAGGGAAAGCATGATAGAAGGAGATAAGGAGGGAGGGGAGGAGACAAGCTGTTTGTTTGTGTGTTTGTGTCTGAGTGAGAGTGTGTATGCAGCAATGCACATATGAATCAGAGAAAGAGAGATGATAATCCCTCTATAAAACTAGGAGCAATCTGGAAAAGCACACAGTCATTCATCGCTAACCCATTTTCTTGCTAGTCTTTCATTTAGAATGTCAACAAAAACAGAAAGGTAGCCCTATATTACAGCCCTATTCTATCCAGGGAGAAAAAAAAAAACATACCAACTTTTCCTCAATAGCTTTGAAAATGATGCAATCATATTCAAGATACTGTACATGGTCAAATGGAGATTAAATCAGTTTTCGGGAAGAATTCAACAGGAAATGACACTAGTCACTCCTAACAGGACTACTAAACAGGACATTCCTTACTGTAATTACGAGTGCTCCACATGAATTCTAGGCCTACATCAAGAAACCCAGACTTCTCTTTCTCCGTGTTAATCCAAAGACGGTTTGGATGTTCACAACCCTGTAGCCCAATACTATTAGAAAGCCTTGTTGCTTGGCAACATTTCCTTACACAGTGTAAAAGACACGTCCAGAACACACAAGCAGCTAGGAGTGTTAAGTTGCCCAGGGAAACCGCTGTGCAAACTTGTGCTGCAAGTATTGGTGACATTAAAGAGCTTCTTTGAGGCTTAAATATTCCCTCTCTTTTTTTTAGGCTGCAACAAGTCAAAAGATGCTCATATAAAATGTATAGGCTTAGTGCATACAAAACTGATAGATCCTGTTTGTCGTGTAAAACTTTAGCTTAAATCCTACCAGAACTGGTGGCGTATCTGGGCAAAGTTCTGGAAATATCATACTGTAGTTGTATGCCCAAGGCTAATTCTGAACAACAGCTCACAGTGCCCTGGTTAAAGCAGAACTCTGCAGGCTCCCCTTTTGCACAGTGCAGAGACCAGCTTAGGTGTACCAACAGGCAAAAGTCCAAGTCTTTCACTGAAACGGGACAAATATGGAAGTCTAAATCACTTGCTGTTTGGCCAGCAGAACATGCTGTTACAGCGGCATGTTTTTGAGGGAAACAGGGCCTCCCGCTGGCTCTTGGTAATTCTGGACGCCGATGAAAGAAGACTCTTGAGCACTGAAACATGCCAATTGGATTTTAGCATAAATTGCCCTCTCCAGGAAAGAGTGAGATGAGAGGGAGGTGGATGGCGGGGGTGGGGGTTGTAGGTGGGAGTTTGACATCAACAGGCTCTTTTTATTCCTGAGGTGTGGAGACGGAGAGCGCATCAGTCTCAGAGAGGGCAGGCCAAGCATCCACAGCCAATGATGAAGTCTGGGGGGCTGGTCCACATCCGATAAACTTTCAAATTCATCCACTCAGAACGGGACTTTTTTTTTTTTTTTTTAATAAAGGATACTAAGTAATAGTGCCTTAACTTTCTCTCACCAGTCATTCACATCACAGACACTTAAGTGAACAAAAGGAGAAATACAAAGACTATTTAAAAAGACTGTTGACTGGAGCTTTATGACAAAATTCAAACTTGAACTTCAATCAATAGGCAATCTAACAACCACCCTACCCCCTCTCTCCCTCTTCCCAGATGGGGCTCACAGAGGGAACGAAGAGACACATGCACCACTGAGCTGTTCATTCACCCATAAATTACGTCATGGTCGTATTGGTGGTTTAGAAGACCACAACCCAGGTTCTTTAGAATTTTTTTTAAATTATTATTTTAATTATTATTATTATGTTATATTGAGGAAAGACTGTCATTTACATAGGGAATAAATAAACAACTTGGACAAATATGGATTTGTTTCAATTTGACAATTAAAAAAATGCTGTGTAAAATTCATGAGGTTCAATGTAACTTCAATGACTTGTAGCTTTACTTAACAAGTAACAAATAAATTAGGCTATGCTTACTAAAGTCACATGTTGTGAACTTGCTTGTGGTGTCAGCGACTACTAAAGCATGAAGTAGGCTTCAGGAACACTGGTTAAGGCGCAGTCTGCAGTTACGTAATGACAGCCTCACTTTCCACGGCAGTGAGCTCACAAAAACGTTAACAAGGGTTGGTTAAATTTAGGTAATAGGTAATTCACCGGCAAACTGGGTATGAAACATCATTTTTCCAACTGATGGTTAATTTTACGCCCTCAGTTCATGTAACACTAAACAGAGAATCTTGACTCCTGTCTGACTCTGAGTTATTGGTAGCCAAGACAACTGCTGGTTGTCATGGTATGGGAATTTATTTAGCCAGCTATCGCTAGTTAGCCCGTGTGGGAAAGTGGTCTAACTCTAAATTGCTGGTGCACAGTGGAAGATTGAATATAAGTAGTTCCCTCAATAGATAAACTGAGGTCTGACATCACTAACGTAAAATGTCAGACAGACCTTATAAGCGTAGATTTAACTGAAGCAATTTAGTTGGCTGGCCATTTCATCATCTCAATGGAAGCATACAGCCGAAGTTAGCTGCCCAACTTTAGCTTAGTGCACGTCTTTCTCATGCTTCATCGTGCTACTTTGCTAAGCTAGGAAACCGGGCAGTGCAACAGTATTTTAATCAATCATCAAGCAATGCCACAACATTAATGAATTATAAGTAATGTTAACTGATGGACCCCCTTTACACATAGGATGTAACGTTATTCTTATGTATACAGTTACTAAGCGAGACAATGTGGTTTGGCTAAAAGTTACTTCACACTCAAAGTTCATGTATGGTTCTAGTCATTGCTAACCAAGTAGCTAGCTTTCGCTGGGTAGTGAGCAGGTGTTACTGAAATGTCAAAGATCACCTTGACATTTTGTTAGCATGCTACTAATGCATGCATGTGGGAAACCAGTTTGGCATTATAAAAGCTTTCGGTATGCTAAAAGTTCAACATACTAGTTTGCTAATCTAATTTACATGATCCAAATGGTATCAAAGATCATGTATAATTAATGCATAAGTTAATTTGAGAACTTGCTGATGTTCTGTCAAAACAAAAACTCACCTGCGTGATTTCATGTTGTTGGCCATATAATGACAATATCGGCTCTTAATGTTGTTATCCAAGCTGTTCTTTTGAACTTGAATTATGCTTAATCCAAAGGATCAGTGAATAATATCCCTTGTACTTCAGCCTTATTCGAAATCAAAAGGCCCTTGAATCCAGTTATTCATCCATAGAAATCGCTGTAGCCCATGTCTTCTCTGTAATTTAAGGCGCAATTAGATCCAGAAAATAGTCAAAATTGAAGTCTCACTGCAATTATTGGTTTAGTATGCCAGCAATTTAACGTTAGTTTACATTGGTCAGGCACTTACATCGCTTGAGAACAGGCTAAATTATGTATCTGGACAAAAGATATAACGTTAGGCGATCACAGTGGCTATCGACATAAAAACGCGGAATATTTTTGTCACAATTTACATCAGAGACATTGGGCGTCTTGACATAACTGTTATAAATAAACGGAGCATATTTCTTCTTCTAATGAAACCCGCCTAGTCCTCATCGTCTACCCTCCCACTACTGTCAGCACTTCTACTTGTTATTTTCCTCGACTGAATTTTTTTGTCCATCCCGCCGAATCTCGCGCCCAGCCTCTTTTTAGAGATGTTTGAATCTGCGCACGCGGTCTCGCAGCTGATTGGTCAAAAAAAAGTGAGACTAGCAGAACAGCGCTATGTGGAAAACCAACAGAGGGCAAGGCCTCTGCCGTGCCTCTTGTACAAATGTGCTTGAGTTTCACGTTCTGAACCACTAGATAGTAGATAGTAGGCCCACCAGCGCAAAAAAATAAAGTAGCCTACTTCAATTATTTAAAACAGAATATATTTCCTGGTTGTCACAGAGCACAGACACGTGTAGTACTAGATTTTAATGAATACATGGCGTTTTCTCCCCCAAAATACTCTACTACCCCCTAGTGGATATTTCAGAAGAAACAATTCTGCATTGTGTTGACCTTTCTTTCTTTTTTTACCCCCCAAACAAAATGAAATTAGCCATACTTTGGCTATTCCCTTTATATTATATGTGACGCTACAGGTGACTTCAAACATTATAGCGTTGTTTCTCTTTACAGACTTGTCCTCTGTGGTACACATATGCACATTAATATTCATTATTAGTGTTAAAAGTAAACATGTGTTTACACTACAGGTTACACTACACTAGGCCTTAAAGGGACTAGGCCTACATAAGACTTCTGAGAGCCTCTTCATTCACAGTTGGGCTTTGTGGACTATGATGCTTTAGGAAACATCTAAGAGATGAGTCAATTTTTCCGGCTGGGCAGGGCCCCTCACTTCCGTCGTGGACCTGTATGTTCCTGTTGCACTCTCCTGACCCGAAGCTCTCAGAATTGTGTCCTTAGAGAGGGAACGGTTTACTTATTTCCAATAGGTCTAGGCCTATAGGCTTTAACAAGCCATTTTAGAGGTTATGATTGCATGCATGGTTTTGGACACCTATTCAGTGGCGGGAAAAAATATGAATATACAATACCAACATGCCAGAACATTTTTATTTTATTTTATTTATTTAACCAGGGGAGTCATATTGAGACATTGGTCTACTAGGCCTACTGAGTCAAAATATTATCAGTACATTAATCTACTATAGTTGTTTATTTCCAATATCAAAGGAACACTGTGCAGTTTTTGCTACATGAAAGGCATACAAATATTTCAGGATCTTTCTGACATAAGGCTACTAGAACATGCTAATGATGTCTGATAGCAAAAATATGAGCAATGTCATGCTGTTACTGTTTATTTTATTTTGAGGTGGTTTCCTACACCCCGTATCCTGGATGGCTGGTGGGAATAAAAGTTGTTTTTTTCTTTATTAATTCATCCTTCATATGACTATTTGGAGATGGTACCAAAACAAATTCTCTGATATAAGAAAAGGATAGGCCTACCTCAAACAGTGGCAAAAAGTTGCCTATGTTCCTTAAAATAATCTTACAGTGCAGACTATCTTAGCCTACTCAGTATCATGACAGGGCATGGCTGTATAAAGAGCCAAAATAAATTCTCATGACAGCCAATCGGAGTCTGTACATTTGCAAAGAGTTTTAGTCAGGATATGTCGATATGTCCACATTGCATAATTTCAAGCAATATGAACCTTAACATGAAAAATAAAAATGTTGTAGCTTTTCCTTCTTGCCACTAGAGAGTAGTGTTGGCTTCATTTCAGCATTTTCATCCATAAGCGCAGTCCCGTGACTAATTTCCCTGGAACTCTCAGTACAAGCGTATAAACATTTCCTACTTTGCCGGACAGTGGCCACTTGCGTAAAATGGATGGTGAATATTTCTGTTCATTCTTGATCATTATGGAGTACAGTCGATGAAACGCAAGACTGCAAAATCACAAACTTAACTTCCTTGCGTGTCGACACGTCACTGAAGGCCTTTTAGAAAACAAGGTAAGACATTCCATCAGAAAACTTTTGACTTTGTTGGCGTCCAATTAGCCCAAATCTAACGTTTGCTACCTTACTTTCTCGTTTACTATGGACATTGGAGACATGGAGGCCTCTGTGTGCATCAAAGACATGTAAGGTACACAATGTATCTTGCATTACGTAATGATTTAGCAGCTCTGGTCAACTTACGTTAAGTTTCTGCTTTCAAACATTCATGCTTCAACTTTCAAGGATGTTTCAAAAACTTTCCAACAGTAGCCTAAACTACAGCCACTTGTCTCAAAGGTAAAGTTAGACCGTTGAAGGCTATTACAAATGTTTTGTCGCCACGGCAAGAATTTCAGAGGCAGTGGCTTGTAAATTGAAACCAACGATAGAAATTGCAATGTCTACATTCCTTAGTTTCACACATCAAAGGAAATAACGTAATGTTTTCTGTTGTTGAAGAAACTGGACATGATTTTTCGCAAGAGAACTTAATGTTCAAACTTCTTCTGTCAGTCTCAAGTTTGAATATGGATTGGACAGTCTATGACTTATTTAGTTTCACCTCTCCAAATTGGAGGAGCAAAATTAGCTACCTACAGTTGACATGGGTCTATCTTCAAAATGTTTCTATTTCTCAGAAAGGGCTGGATGTTGAACTGAAAGTAATCTGTCAAATTTTCTTCAGTTGGTTGAGGTAAATGAATAATTTATGTTTAGGCCTATATTAAAGCAGATACTCACAGAGATAGACAGGGCTGGGAATGGTATCTTACTGGTTAACAAACTAGTTAAAGTGTGTCCATTTCCGCCACATTCTAAACACGTGAGTAGGCTTCTTGGGGCTTGTTCTGGCTGTAATAGTATTACCCTTTTCAGGACTTCCCGTGGTTTGTTATAACAAGCCTTTCTGTTGTGTTGGATGAAAACACACACACACACACACACACACACACACACACACAAACTTCCACACCCACCATTTAAACGGCTACAAAGGCTGTTAGGGTCCAGTGTGTCCTCAGATACTCTGCATGTTCAGGTGAAGGGTTGTGTGACGTGCACATCATTATGAATATATAAAGGCCTATGTCACAGATTACCTGTCATTTTCCAAATAGCACTTGCAGTGTGTGCACTGTCAGTGCAGTGAGGAACCCAGTAGCAGCCATTTATTCAGCTGCTTAGCAGAGACAGTTGGGTGATTGTATGCTCAGCTCCCTGTCTGGCAGTGTTGTGAGAATATATGAGAGGTCAAGTCTGCTGGTTGGCCATTACTTCAGCTCTGCACTGTGGAGGCAGTGGTGTGGAACAGTTCACTCTTACACTTCCTGCCCTAATTCGCTTACTGAGTTTCAGATTTTTGGTATCAGGAGCTCAACCTAGGTTTTTTTTTTTTGTGTGTGGATACATCAGTGTGTTAGTGCATTCGCTGTGCATGTCAACACATCTGCATCAATTGGACAGAACGCCTCTGTGTTTGGATATGGTCCATGTGGTGGCCAGATTATAGCTGCCTGAAGGGTGAGTACTCTAAGGCTAAGTGAAGAAGCTTGTTTGAAAGCAAACTGGTCAAACTGTGAAAGGATTAAGGATGAAGTGTTAATTAGCACGTTTTATTACCTCTGTTCAAAATTGTATAGAGGGGCAGAATTATCATTGCTTTGTCTTACAGAACATGCTGTAACAGATTTGCAAATAGATTAATTGATGACAATCTTGAACTGACTTTGCAACTCGATGTCACCATATTAAGTGACAGTTAAAAGCATATTGGCAATCCTTTTTTAAATTGTGTGGCTTGCTCTAAGCCATAGGTTCTCAAAGTGCGGCCGGTGGAAACATTTCCTGGTGGCCCGCGATGACAGCTAATATCTGTAAAACTGTACATTGCTTTGAAAGAATTCATCTCCATTTAGTGGTGTTTAGTGGCATCTTAGGCATTAATTTATCGCAATAAAGTAGCCTAAAGTGTTGATATGCAACATGGCCACAATGATTACAAATTAGATTTCTTTCTTTTTTTTCTTCTCCCCTGTCCCTTTGGCCCTCACTTCAATATTGGGTCCCTAAATTGGCCCTCGTGTATTAAAACTTTGAGAACCCCTGCTCTAAGCCAAAGTTCACCAAGTTCTTCAAATTTCACTCAAGAGTTAGGTCAAACTGTCTAACAGAAATGGAAACCCAAACAAATTAGGCCTAGTTAAAGTTTCACATGTGTGTGGTAGACTAATTGTGCTGCTCTGGTGTGTCCCAAAGAGTCATGGGAGTTTCTGTATGGAGACAGGTGTGGCTCACTGTATCTTAATATTTACATTCCAAGCAAAATCCTCCTGGTCTATGGAAGTTTTTTTTTTTTTTTTTTTTTCAAATTTCAGACGAAAATATTTCTGGAATGTGAAAGCACTTGCAATCCATTGTTTCTGTTTCATGTTGAGGTGGACTGAGTTGGCTTTAGATGTTGTCTCAGATACTCTTTTCCGAGAGTTTCTTCCCCCTGTAGCTTTTGTCAAGGCCTCTCCAGTCACCAGTGAAGTGGACAACTGTGCAACATTGTGTGTCAGCCTGGGGTCAGTGAACAGACACAAGGGTGTTTAAACCTTAACAGCTCTGTTTAACCTGAGCAAGGGTTTACGAAGCAAAACCTTACTGCAATTATTTTTATAAAACCTTCTGAACCTTACATACTACCACCATTTAAAAAAATGTCTTTTTCCCCTGTAAATATGAAAGAGACTGCACCTAGACGGTGCCTTTGTTCTTTAAAGAATATTTAGAAAATGAAGTGTTCAGTGTCTGATCGTCATTCCATCAACACTTACTGTAGATCTACACTTGTGACGGAACATTAACTGAATTCACAAAAATGATTGTGCTGTGAATGAGGGTGAATGGGTTCAGAAATAAGATGCTTTTTAAGTCTGTCATCTGACTGACTGGCTGAGTGGACAAACCTGGCTTGGCATGCTAGCTTCAGTATTTGAACGGTTGTGGAAGTTGTCTAAAAATACCAGGACAGGAAGGAGAATGTCAGCCACCCAGCATGAGGCTGTTTGCTGGGGCAAGGGACTGAGCTGGAGTAGCGTGCAAAGGGTGAACGTGCCTCTTTGCTTCCCTGGTGGCCATCAGCATCAAAGAGAGAGGAAGGGCAGGGAGATTGTGATGTGTGTGTGTGTGTGTGTGTGTGTGTTTGTGTTTGTATTTGTGTGTGAAACAGTGGGAGAGACAGAGAGGAGAGAACGAGTAAGAGAGTTTGAATTAAAAAGGAGGATAGGAAAGAGAATAGGCCAATGTTAAAGGAATCCCCAATTTTCGTTTTAGTTTAACATAAGCACTGGAATGTAAAGTAGCCAGATAGCAAGTATTGAGTAAAACAGACTCAAAGAAGCAAGAGTGGGAAGGAGGAGGAGAGGAGACTGCTTGGTTGCTTGGTTGTGCAGACAGAAACCCCTTGCTGTGAGCAGGTTGAACATGACCGCTAACCTGCTGCGCTCACTCTTGTGTCACACTGCAGCCACCCACTCACCCTGGCTGCTTCTTCTGACCACTCACACTGGCTACTTCTCACAATGGCCTCAAACACACCGCATGGGTCAGCTCAGGGAACTAGAACTAAGTGTTTCTTTGTTTAAAGATTTCACTTCTCAGTGATTTTTTTTTCTTAATCCTCCTGACATTCGTTTACAGACATCAGTGGCACTATGGAGACTGACCATACACCATTGCACCAAGTAGTGTCCGAACCTTCTCACTACTGAAGGAACTACAGCACACGTGTTTCTCACTGAGCTTGCGAGTAGCTGGTCTCTACAGCATGGAGGAGTCATCTAACTGCCCCAATGTCAGCATTCCCTGCCACAACGAGCAAAGGGACAAGAAGAAGCGTTATACTGTGAGTACACATGATCTGCATCACTGGCAGTTGTCTCGTGAGATGGGGATGGGGGGATGGGTAAGAGCAGGTTTTCGTTGTCTTATCCCAGATTCCTACATTGTTCTGTCATTCAGCTGGTGGAACAAGTTGCCAGCAAAACTTTGGTTAACATATTTACACAATAGGCCCACACTGTGCTGTAAGATAGTTAGGATTGTAGATGTTGTATGTGCCGTACTGAATATCTCTGTGAATTATCCAGGTTGTGCATGAGTAGCAATAAAATGGCAAAATTGATGTAGAATCTCATGGCTCATGCAAAAAAAATGAATGAATGTGAGAAACCAAAATTCTGTTATCACTTCTCTCCAGGTTTACAAAGTTATGGTAGCTGTTGGAAGACATGAATGGTTTGTCTTCAGGAGATACACGGAATTTGATAAGCTGTACAATGCGGTAAGTGAAACTCCTCCGTCTCAGGTCTAACAGATAAAGCAGCATGGCTAAGAAAACCTGTATTACCAGACATTCTGCCTATGGACTAGCACTAGCTAGTCTACACTGAGCATGTGAGAGAGGGAGTAAGATGATGATGATGATGATGACCTGATACAGGGCTTTTGGTCTTCAGAATAAACAAAGTATTTTGCTTTTCATTCCATCAGTTTGGTAAAAGATAAGCTGTTCTTTAGGGACAGGATTATTTATATCCACAGTTTTATCAAAACACTTTTTTCCCCATGTTTAAATTGTTTTATCCCTGTTAAACTGCCTACAGTATAAAAAGCCATTTGACTGTCCAGTTGAATGCTCTCTTGAAAATGAATGGATGGTAAATTACATCATAACAGCAAATAAACAATGAATGGTGCTCTGTTTAAAACAAAAGAGAGTGAGCATAGTCATTAATCGAGGAGTACTGGAACTAGCTCAAAAATCTGTCATGGGATTGTAAAATAATAATGGCTGTGTCTCAACTATCAAGGAGGCTTTCCATTCCATCACGGATCATTGCATTGTTATGTTTTGTAGTTAAAAAAACAGTTTCCTTCGCTGAACTTGAAGATCCCAGCAAAGAGGATATTCGGGGACAATTTTGATCCAGGTATTCACCAAGTCTTGTTTCTTCAGCAGATTGTATTCTTCTGAATGATTTAAACGGTACAACATAACAGGACCCCTCTTTGTTGTTATAGCCTTCAGGCAAATCTACAATAATTTTGCTCATTACAGTCAAATGTAATTTCAAGTCAAATTAAACAAAATTGAATCATAAGGAAGTGGTAACATGAAAATGAACTACTTCAAATTCAGTTTGCCCTTCAGCAACTCAAATGAGTGCACACTTAAGTCTCTTATCAGTTTTTTTTCTCTTTTGTTTGCGCACATGTCCTGCACATGTGGATTATATTTATGTAGAATAATGACATTGTCCATACCCACTGATGGAAAGGTAACAAGATATCAGATGACTTGTTTCCTCTAGTGAATACTTTAAATACAGTACGTTATGCAAGAAATAATCATTCAGTGTCACATGGCACTTCAGATAACATTATAGATATCCTTCAATGAATTGGAGATTAAAGAATTGAACATATGGACAATATAAGTATTTTATAAGTTAGTTATTAAATTAGTGTCATGCTAAGTTTTTTTGTTTTTATTCTCAATGAAAAGTTGGAATAATAAATCATGACTGACCCAAGGCTCTTCCAATCAGAGTTCATAAAGCAAAGGAGGACGGGGTTAAATGAGTTCATCCAGCGAATCGTGTCCCATCAGCAGCTCAGCAACCAGTGAGTCTATTACAGTAGCTGGTTATTCATTATTTATCACTGTGATTTCTAATCATCTGTCATAATAAAGTCAATCTTAGCTCAAATTTTGCCTCATACAATTTTATGAATATTGGTATATCAAAGTATGTTAAAACTGAAAATCTTTTGTTTTGTGTATAATGCACTTTGATAGAGGCAATGTATTCTATGTAGTGTAATCACACATCCTGCTATATACCTCATCTCCGTAGCATAACCTTCCTGGCAGAGTGATTCTGATATGCAATATTCGATCAGTTCTGTAGTCCATCATCTCTTATGGTAGTTGATGGCTCCAGGCTCTGTGGCCTGCCAACAGTAGTGCTTTGTTTTTGTCTCAGTCAGACGTCTAACTTGTGACTTTATTTCTTTTTCTCTCTCCCTGACTCAAACACAAAGTCCTGATGTGCGAGCTTTCCTTCAGATGGACAAATTCAAAAACTTCTCAGATGCCTCAGAAGATGAGGACGAAAAGGTTGGTGGACAACTTGATTGAATGATAAAATATATGTCAACACCACAGAATTGTTTAATATTTCAACCAGTTTAGTGTGTGAAATGTAGGTATCTTAGCTAGGTATCTTGACAAATCTTAGCTAGGTATCTTGAGAAATCTTTTATTTTTTTCTTTCTTTTTTGTATTTTCTTTTTTTTTTGTTAGAACAACACTACCTCCAGAAATATAAATTTGGGTCCATCTGGAAATCCACAGTAAGTATGACACCCTTTTACCTTTCTCAGTATGAACAGTACTGTAGGGATGAGTGTTGAGAAATTACATTGTTCTGTATGTGTGTTACAGTGTTATAATGTTCTCTGAAATAGCATATTTGTCATTTCCATGTGTTCATAGAAGACCACTAACATTAAGTTACATTGACCTCCCTGATGTCTAGTGTAAAATTTTTCATACAGAGAAGAAACACTATGACTAATTATGTTTTTGTTTTCATTTCCTTAGTGCTAAACCCAGTGACTTTGATTTCTTGAAAGTCATTGGCAAAGGAAGCTTTGGAAAGGTATTTTTATCTGTCCTTATCCCTCTAGAAACAAATTGATCTGCTAACTGCTTCTGTTTTTGTCCATGTTGAATACCGGTATGTTTGGGTATCACATTAATTTTGGCCAGTATTCTCCCTGGTGCTTAAGTCCAAAAAAGTGTTTTGTGCAGGCTGAAACGCATGGAGCTAAGCACTTTTTTGGACTTAAGCACATGGGAGAATATATCCGTATAGCCTACATTAGTGAGTATTAGCTAGTGAACACACAGATGGTTTAAAGGAAAGGAGTAATAGACCTTTATTGGCTAATTGCTAATGGATACAGTATAGTGCAGCTCAAGAGCAGCCCTATAGAAATTTTGATTCTTTACAGTGGACACCATAGTCATTGTGTAAACATGTCTGGTTACAGCATATGTGAAACAAAAATAATGAAGTTTCAGTTTGATTAAGTACGGTGTGGTTAATGGTACAGTTTTAGTTCCGCATTTTCCCAAAATTTGGGTTTCCCAAATGAGAATTGAGAGCTCAGCATTGCAAGTATGAGGCGTCTAATTGTTGTGTCTCCCAGCTTTGCTTCAGTGTTGGATCTAACGGACATTCCCCACTCTTTGCATTGCACACTAAGGTTCTTCTTGCGAAACGGAAACGAGATGGGAAGTACTACGCAATCAAAGTTTTGCAGAAAAAGGTCATTTTAAATAGGAGAGAGGTAAACAACTGTTTTGAACCAAAAATCTCCTCTGTACCTTAACATGCACCCCCCCCCCCCCAATCATCTCCTTACCATCTATATTTGTGCTTTTTCTTTTGTGAACTTTAGCAAAAACATATCATGGCTGAGCGCAATGTACTGTTGAAAAATGTGCAGCACCCCTTCCTGGTTGGCCTGCATTATTCATTCCAGACGACAGACAAGTTGTACTTCGTCTTGGATTTCGTCAACGGAGGAGAAGTGAGTACTTTTGGACACGTGGGGCGGGTACAGCATGCTTGTGCATGCCATCTCTCGACGAGGGGTTGGCTGATTCATTGGTAGTGTTGGTGGTGGTGGAGGTACCTTTGGGCATAATATAAACACAAAAAGCTGTTCCGCCAGTTAGTCTTGCAAATGACTGACATCTGGCTTGTCATTAATTTTGAAAGGTCAATTTTCTGCTAGTAAGAGCTACTTTAAGTAGATTAGTTAGCACAAGGAAAATCGCTTTGCACAAGGGCTGAATAGCTCATGTTCCTTGTATGTTCCTTTTTTTCCCAAACTGCAAAACATTCAGTCACTACACGGTTCGGTCTAAACGCAGACAATGAACCAAATATGAAGTTAATTTCAGCACTTCCAGTACTGGAAGTACAGTAGACTATTTAGATTTTCTTAAAAAAAATATGAAAAAGAAAACAGGAACCAGTTGAAAAAAAGGGGAGTTTCTTCGTGTGAAATGTATTCTGACCACATCTGCTACTTAAGCCTGAGTGAGTGGTATACCAAAAAGATGCACATCAGCACAAATGTGTCATTCTATTCTCTTAAGGGTCACCTCCCTTAAATGGAATTTAATCTGTTTATGGGCATTTTTGAGAATTTTCGTAGTCACCATTTTGAAGCACAAACTTGATTTCTTTCTCATTTTCTGACATCCTTGCTGTAAAAGCAAAGCAAAAACAGTGATAATGAACCAAGTCTGTTTTGAATGTTGGTTTGGTGCCCTGTAGGCTTGGCCTTGTGGCCAATGTGGTGCCTGTTCTCACGTCTGTTGTAGTACTGAGATGGGTAAAAGTATAGTTAAAATAAATAAATAATGGGGAGTCTGTAACATGAAGGATAGCAGAACTGGAAGTGCTTTATGTTACAAAGACCAGAAATGTCTGGGAAAGACAGGTATTGCATCACCTTCATGAGTCTCTATTTTCATTGATGGCTAGATAATTGACTAGTATAACCTTCACAAAATGATTACAACTTGTCTCCAATCATTTTGAACACCTTTCACAATACTAAGATAATATTGATAATCATGATTATCCCAAACATTTTACATCTCAAGCCTGTGTTTTGTATGAAAAATAATCTTCTTAGGTCTTGTTTGGTGAAAGCAGAACTCTAGTTTCCCGAAGGGTTTTGAAAGTCTTCATTGCCGTGTGGCAGAATTTCACTTTACTAAGTAAAATGTTGATGGCATGTCCAGATGTCTCTTGGCTTCAAGAGAGTGCTCTTTCGTTTTTGCCTGGTTTATTTGTTTATCTTAGCTGTGCTATAATACCTGAAGCCTTAATTGTGGTTTAATATAATGTCTCCTATGTGGTTGCAGCTGTTTTTCCATCTGCAAAAAGAACGAACCTTCCCTGAGCTCAGAGCAAAGTTCTACATTGCGGAGATAGCAAGTGCCCTCGGCTATTTGCATTCTCTCAATATTGTTTACAGGTATTTACTCTTTTTGACACTCTTACTCAATAAGGTGCTACGGTAATGATTCATACTTTCATATCTTTTAGGTTGGTCTTGGTGATGCTCTCTCCCCTAATTCTCAATTTTTTGTCCTTAAATACAACGTGCCTCTTCTCAATTTTCCATACAATTTCCTTTTCACATTGGCAAAAAAAATGTTACTGGACATTCCAAACTTGATCTTGTCTTTGAAGTGCCTTCTTTGCTTCTATTGGTCATGGTAATTTTGGCCTTTGCTAATGTCATCAGTTACAACAGCATGTTCATTTTAGTGGAATAACTGACATGTGAGCACAATTTCTCTAGAGTGCACCCAGTGCACATGCCACCTCAAAGGATCTTTTCCATTCGTGTTGGCCAAATTCAGTTAACGTTTATTTTTAGAAAACGCCTAGCATTTATTTAATTCAGTAATGTAGTGTTAAACTGCCACAGCTTACTTGCCACATTCTGTCACTTTCATATTGAATTGAACCTAACCTAATGCTGTCTTTGGTTTCATTTTGCTGGTCATAAAAAAAATATACAGTTCCTTGGCATACAGTAGGGAAAGCTATTTTGTGAGTACATTGGATGTGAGAATGTACTCACAATGACAATGTGGAAATGCTCCTCACATACCTTTATACTGTATAACAGGTTACTGATAATCCAGCATGCATACTTTGATCAAACACTGCATTGTCTGCAAATTTTTCAAATATATATTTTTTTTAAATAACCTAATGAGCATATTTTTCTTTGTGGCAAATATGTATTTCAATTTGAAGATTTACTTTTTCAAGTGGAAAAATCTCTACAGACTTTCTTATTAAAATAATGGATAATTGTGTTTGCCTTACACTGAAGGCCACCACTATGCCCTTAAGAATTGTCAATGCTCTGCTATCTGCTGAAGAATGCCGCGCCAACATTATGGTTTGTTTCTTTCCAGGGATTTGAAGCCAGAGAATATTCTGCTGGACTACCAAGTAAGTCTTCAGTCTGGTGTCAGGTTAAGTATTTAGCTGATATTTGTTTTGTTTGTCAGGTTTCAAGGGAAATATATAAGGACTTAAGGATTCAATGCTTTTGTTCATGAATTTGGGCATGTGTACTTTGCAACTGTACCATTTGGTAACCAAATGAAAAATAGATCCCTATGCAACAATGTTAATGTTTCGTAGTCTTTTATTACGCTTAGGTTTTAGGTTTTATTTTCATCATGTGCATCTCCGGCTAGTTGGTTTAGACCTGCATTCCTCCTAAACAAATAATTTTCTTAGCTTTTCTTTGGTTGTGAATGAATTGCCTGTGTGGTAAATGCTGTTAAAAATGTCTGTCTGCTGTGTTTATAAGGGACATATAGTCTTAACGGACTTTGGATTGTGCAAGGAAGGCATTTCCCAGGCAGATACAACAACCACATTTTGTGGGACGCCAGAGGTAAATATCAGTTTTGTTTGATAGTGCCATTTACTTTTGTTTTGGCTTCACAATACTTTCTTGCAACAGGAAGTCTCAGGGTAATTCCCTATTTACTGCAAAACCAGTCTGCAATGTTTTTCCTTCATAAACAAGGTTATGATGTGATCTCCATAGGATCTGTCCAATCATGCGTGTCAATGTAACCCTCTATGTACAACAGATGTACACATGTATGACAATTAATGCTTATTTGTGCAATTGTGTGCCCTGTAAACAGTATTTAGCCCCAGAGGTGTTGAGGAAGCAGCCGTACGATAACACCGTAGATTGGTGGTGCCTTGGCTCGGTTCTGTACGAGATGCTTTACGGCCTGGTATGTTTTCATTTTCTAGTGTTGTGCAGTGACTCCCCTCTTGACACACTGTGATTGTGTGACTGTTAGATTTGTACGGACAGTCTATTCTGTGACAAAACTAGAACTAGAAGTTTTGTTTGATGTTTTTGAAATTAAATTCATTATTAAAAGGGAGAAAAATATTGGTTGTTGAATTGGCAATTGGCAATTGAGTATGCATGTATGCATGCCAAGAACGTTCACAAAAGAAAACTTTAAACCTTTACATTCTGACAACTAAAAAGGGATGGTGAATTAAAATGATTTTGTTTCTTTTGATTAGCCTCCATTCTACAGCAGAGACACCCACGAGATGTATGACAACATACTCCACAAAGACCTTCTGATGCGGCCAGGAGCCTCTCCGAATGCTTGGTCAATACTACAGGCACTGCTGGAGAAAGACCACACCAGGAGGCTGGGCTACGGAGATGACTTTGTAAGTAGCCGGCTCTTTCCTGTGGCACAGATGTCAGATATACAGCTTTGCACAGATGTCTCCCTCTAGTGTGACTACCGTGCACCACTGCAGGCTTGGGAACAACATAACAGTGACTGGTGGAGGCTGAGAGTTGAATTGTTTGAGAAGAAGGAGTTTATGAAATTTGAGAGAGGGCAGAGAACAAATCAGCTGATTCTTATTGAACTATTTAAAAGCCAAGTGTTTCTATTAACATTGATCTCACTTTAAAATAAATGTTTCTATACGTCTTTCAGAATGAAGTCAAAAGACACAACTTTTTTGCTTCCATTAACTGGGATGACCTGGAGCAGAAAAAAATCTCACCTCCATTCAACCCCAATGTGGTAGGCTCAAGTTCATCAAATCAAATTATATAAAGAATTCATATAAAATTATATAAATAAATTGCAGGTAAATATGCAGAAAATGTATGAAATATTTTGCTTTCTTGCAGGATTCTCCGTACGATCTCACAAACTTTGACCCAGAGTTTACAGACGAAACTGTCCCAAACTCTGTGTGCTACTCCGCTGAGCATTCCATTGTCAACGCCAGTGTTATGGAGGCTGATGATGCCTTCCTGGGGTTCTCTTACGCCCCACCTTCAGATGACTCATTCCTGTAAGAGGATTCTGGAAAACTTGGTGTGCTGTGTTGAGCTGTGCTCCTTTGCCTCCTTTGTAATAACTGCCTTAGTAGATCATTCCTTTGGATAAAAGGGAAGCATTTTTTGATTAGGAGGATGGACTCAAGATGTGGGCATAGCACTAGATAACACAAAGCAGAGAAAAGTGAATGGTTGGAGATACGCTGTGTTTCAAATGTTTATTTTTTATTTCTCAAATAACAGAGTTATATTTTTAAATTGACAACTTACCTGATGTCTATGTTTTGGCTTTGTCAAAAAATATTTCCCATAACCCCCCAGCCCCCCCTTTGAACTGGACCATTTTGAAAAAGTTTAATATCTTGATTGTAAAATATTTCATATTGGTGAACTTCATGAATTTCATTTTGATAGGATACTGGAAATGTTTGAAGTCTTGAATTTAAGACAATGGGCTAAACCATTACTTTTTTTCTTCCCCTCACCAAAGATTGTTTACATGCCCTGGTTGACCTGTAAATTGTATGTTAATAGAACATATAAAGTTTATGATTTTGTTTATAATGGAACCTTTATGAACAGGCCTGTAAATGGACATAAATATATTTTGACCTTTTTTTTTTTTCAAACTAAAAATTATGAGATATTTTGTGCTTAGGCCTAACAATGTGAGCACTTGTATAGAAAACAAAGTTACAGTAGGCCTAGCCTATACAATTGGCAATGGAGACCATAAAATGCAAGCGCATGGTCTGTTACAATCAAATGGGGGAAAATAATACAGTAGCCTAATTAACGGAAATGTACACATCCCAGCAGTTTTTGGAATTTCTGAAAACTAGGCCTACAAGTTGTAGGTGGTTGGCTACAGTCGTTTATCCTGTAAACTGACCTACACCTCCTGTCAATAAAACATGTCTTTGAACTGTCAATCAAGTATCCTGGAATTCATTGAAAGGATGTTTACGCCGCGCGTGAGGTCGCGAGGACCAGACTGTCAGCATAATGGAGGATATTTTATCATTGAAAGAGGCAATAGTTTCGTATTTAGACAGAACCGGTGGGCTTCGACAGCTTCTACAAGACTGCAACTCTTTCAAAGGTGGGATCAATCCGTTCTTTTTCATTCTTATTATAAAAATATAAACCAGTAACTTTACGTTATCATAGGCCGACTACCTACATTACTACCAGCTAGGGAGCTAATAAGGTAATAAGGCTAGTAACAAAGCCACCATTGCCACTTGGCAGTTAATCGATCCACTGTCTGGACAGTTTTCCACACACTTAACATTTTCACCACATTATATTTGTTAAGTAAGATGCCATCATAACTGTCATAGCCTCACCAGACTTTATCAATATGCCAGAATCCCCTCAGGGTGATGCAGTGTATCGCTTCAGTTTCCATGTGAACCCCACCGACCTGATCGAACTAGATGCGAGATTAGGGGACATTGTTTTACATGACCCACTGAAAGCCAAGGCCCTATTTCGGTCGGTAAGTAGCACAGAAGGATGCTGGAAGTTGTGATTTCTGTGTTTTAACAAAAAATACATAAATAAAAATAAACTATGCACCTTCTTTGATAATGCAGGTTTGCTTTTTGTCCATAAAAACATTGTCACTCCTGGACCAGATCTACACAGAGAGTCAGGTGAATTATCATCCTATGTTATTGGGTATTCCAGATCCGATTGAAATTGTCTTTGGAACCAAAATAAAATGAATGAATGGACTGTGTGAGTCAAATGTGAAATTCTTTGTGTTGTTTTCTCAGGTAAATGTTGTATTGAATATAACCCAGCTGCCCCCATTCCCCAGCTATCAACTGAATCTGTGTGAATTTCCAAGAGGTTATGGGCCAATGAGACCTATGACCATGGAGGGCCTTGTAATTGCCATGACAAGAGTCACAAAATACACACAAGGCGCCCGGTTCCTTTGTACGAATGAGAGCTGTTCATGTGCTGAAGGTAGGCTAATGCTCAGTTTGTGATTAAACATGCCCAAATAAAATAATAAGCACCATGCAAGACCAAACATAAAATTTGTAAAGGCTAATTGTCCTGTGTGGGATGACAATGGTCTATGTAGTTTTAGTCTTGAATATATTAAGTGGACTTAAACTTACACAAACGCTAGCCTAATACGCTATTTTTACTTTCAAGTGTAACCCTCTGTACCTCAGTACTGATGGATTGTTGGCCATCATGTGACCTGCAGGATTTCATCACATTCGAGTGCACGCCCCCGGAGCCACAGAGACGGCCACAGTCAGGAGTGGCTTCACCTGCCTTCTGTGCTCCTCGCCACTCAAGGAGGACGTCAAGTCCCGAGTACTGGGGGGTGAGCCAGTCTCTCGTCTTGCACCTAGATGACACGCAGCATCAAATGAGCCAATCTAAGCAGGCAACACTCTGTGTGTGTGTGTTAGTGTGTGTGTGTGTGTGTGTGTGTGTGTGCACAGTAAACCAGAAGTGTTGATTTAGGCATGAGTGGTGCGATGGAGAACAGTGGGAAATGTTCTGTTACCGTTGCAGATAAGCAGCTGGTGGAACTGATACATGTTGATGCACTGGATGTGCTGGGAGTGCACCCACCTTCCTCGCTCAGATATCAGTCTGTCACCCTATTCCTGAGAGGTATCTGCAGCTGCATTTCTGTACGTGTCAATACTGCTTTTTCGTGGGGCGACCCCATGTTTAGTTTTCCATGTCAGATATATCCAGCAGGAAATGTTTTATAATGGAACACTTCCCATGCAGACAGACTCATTGAAGTCCTGTGGCTTCGCTGGTAAATGTCGTTTAAATAAGTCCTTGAATTTGCTCACCGCTTTTAGTAGTTTCAGATTCAGGGGAGACATGACAGCCTTTAAGGTGCACACAGTCAGGTAAACTACTTTGGGGTTGGGGGTAAAAAAAAAAATCAATGAAGACTGCCCTATAGTATTCTTTGTTTTTGCACTTTTAGAGCTTTTTTAGCTTTTTTTTATACCGCACAGAGCGTTTTAGAGACTTCAGATAAATAGACTGTGGAGCTGACTTCCAAGCATAGTTGCCCCCTGTGTAATATTGGGTGTTCCTGTCCCTTCCAATAATATTGTCCAGTCAGGTCTCTGGGGAGCCTGTCTATTCTCAGTGCCAGTATTAGCATATGCTGTTGACCCAGTCTTAGAGAGGAATTCAATACACTTGGCTCTAGTTACTAAACATATATGTTCAAAAAATGTAAGGAACACTCATTAGCTAGCAACGGACATAGTGGGATCTTTGTTCACAAAACCACACTGTGTTTCTTTTGGCAGCCACACTAGGTGGCATGCACGACTGTTAAATAATCAGCTAGGAACAACTCTCCCCTGGACTGTTATTGTTTAGTTTCTTAATGATTAGATGAACTATGCAACTCCATGAGAATCGGCCGGCTCTACAGGGTGGTGGGCATTCCGGCGCACGTCCACCAGTGGCCCACCGTCACCTGGAGCGTGGAGGCCAGCAGCGTTCAGCCGTGGACGCCGGAAAGTAAGGACTCACTTTAGCATTGTCCATGACATGACATGACATGACATGACATGGCAAGGCATGACAATCTTGCTGTACCTGCTCAGCTTTATTTTCTTATGTCAATTAAAGTTTGTTTTATAGGGTCACTGCACATTAGTAAATAAATAAACTAATGTGAGGGCTGTTCAAATGTTTTTTTTTTTCATTCATTTTTTCTGTTTTGTCACCTTATGAATTAGACATTGTCATTAGATGCTCTAACAGCACTAAATACTGCACATTTTAAGCTAAGATTTGGATGAAAGGATAAAATGAAGTTCTAATCATTCAACTCCATCTGCATGCTACCCAGATCCTTGCCGAGTCAGTAAAAACTTCGAGGCCTTGTTCACTGCCATGGCTGGCTCTCCCTGGAGGTTCTCTGCTGTGGTAGCCAATTCCTTCGCTGCCCAGGTGGTTCCACCAGGTCTCTACACCACCCTGAAGCTCGGACTTCTGTTAAGCCTGGTTCATTGTGGAGAAATGATGGACTCACATACGTGTCTGGATGTGCTGGCACTGACCAGTGATACTCTCATTGTAGACAGGTTCTGTCCACACCAACTTGTTTGATAGATAGATAAATAGATAGATAGATAGAGAAATAGGCAGACAGGCATTAGTATACACTTAATGGCTATTACTATTTTATACCACATACAGTGGAATATTTTTAGCTTTATTATGACTTGAAGCTGTACGGATGAACTCCAGTCATGAAGGCCACTCTTGTTTGCTTGTGTACTCCAGGCTCATGACGTACAGTCTAGCCCTGGCCGAACGAGGTGTCCGTCACCACGCCACAGGAGAGCTGTTTTCGTCGCTGTCAAAGGACGAGCATGGCGTTGGCACAGCGAACATCCACGCCGGCTCTGCCCTACTGGCCACTGGAGGGGTGTGCCTACTGGGTGATCTCACCCTCTACAAGAGGGACAAGATGGATGCCCTCCAGTCAGGTACCTTATAGTAACTAGTAACTAGAGTAACTAGATGGGCAATCATGTAATGTTATTCTCCATTAGAAACCCAAACTTTTTTTGTTCAGTTTTTTTGCTTATTGTGTCATTAAGCATTACTTTCACAATGATAATTATTGTTTTGTAGTAAGTAGGATTATTTGGGTGGGTGATTGATTCAGATCACAATAAACCATTCAGCTATATCAGCAATGTAAGCAGGATATACTTTCAGGAGATACTGTCAACTGTGAATTAAGTAGTATGTAGATGAATGCTACTTGTACAGTATGCAGTAGTATGAATTAAGTATGATGACAGGATAGAGTATTGTTTATTCCATGTTATTTCAGCTCCTGTTGAAAGATCTGGGGTTGACTTACTGTAAGTACAGACCCACGCTCCCTAGGTTTCTGTGGATCTGTGCCATTTGTGCTATTTTGAGCTATTTTTCTATTCCTGGTCTTCCCAAAGGTCTAGAGAGCAGGGCTGTGTCTGTGTTCATCCCTGGAAAGAAGTATGGAGAGGACACTGACCAGCAGCTCTCCTTCCCTCTGCAGTGTAACTTCTGGGCTCTGGCCAATACAGCCACTGCCTCAAAGAGGTCAACAAGAAATGACACTGTAGCCTTGGGCTCTGTGGTGGGTTAGCAATCTCTCTTTGTCTACTGCATCTAGCCTGAGTGTCACAGTTTGTATGACATTTGAGTAGTTTTATGTCTAGATGTTTTTCTTTATGTTATGATATACCGTAAATGATGACAGAATAAGAATATTGCTTAAAAGCCAATGAACAGGGTAAATACAATACACATTTGCCTGTATAAGGTCATGCCAATATATTGTATGCACCGTGATGGAGACTGAGAGAATGGTCAATAGTAGCAATATACTGCAGTTTAGTTGTGAGAAATTGTGAAACTGTGTTTCCTGTGTTTGAGAAATGCTTCCTTTGTCATGTCTTTCCGATTCTATCTCTTTCCGTTGTGATGATGTCTCCTCAATAGCCTAACAGTGGTCAGAAATTGTTTTTTTTTCTTTTCATGGTCATCTAGGCTGTACATACAGTACATGAGTGGACAAGTTGCAAAACAATGCTTTCATCAGACTGCTATGTGGGAAGCACATTTCAATGACGTACCATGTCCTACTTTTTCAGAAGTTAACACTTTTCAAGATGACATTGTTCACGTTCCAAAGTCTTGTATTCTGACCTCACTGTCCATATTTAGGGCACAATCTGATACAGGAAGCCGACACAATAGACTCTCTCCCCAGGAAGGGCCCAATAGCTCTCACTAATGCAAACACCCAAGGCTTAATTTAGCCACAGACAAAAGCACTGACAATCACTGCCACTCCCACCCACAAAAATGTTTCAAAGTCCTCTGTTATACTGATTGACATTGGCATATTATTGCAAAAGGTATAATTGCGAGTTATATCTCATTGCAAGTAATTCCTACAGATTTGATACAATAGAAATCTATCTGTTCCCTTCTTACAGGAGACTGGTTCCGTCCCATCTCAGTTAGCCGAGATGTTTGGTCTGATGGTCCAGTGTCGAGACCAGGGAGGAGATGCAGCCTCTCTCCCAATGACGGTGCACACCCTTAGGCAGGCTGTCGAGCCAGGCGAGCCTCTCTACCCAGCGTGCATGCAGTTTACCACACAAGACTACAAGGAGGTAACATTAGACCGCCGACATGTGGCAAACAAATGGAAATGAATTCCTAACTTTCGATGATCCAGTTCGGCTTGACCCCCCTCACATTTCCTATGACTGCAGTGACTAATGAGCAGAAGCCACTACTGATTAAGCCTGACGTGCGTTGGGCCGCGGTCTTCCTGTTTGAATGCGAGATCCATCGCCATAGCTGGGGATCATAAATTAGGAATTAAGAGGAGGAAGCTCTTACATACTTTCCTTCCTGTTCCATTACAATTAGATTAGGCGAGGCAACAACACAGCAACTGCAGCTCCTTGTGTTATTCAACTGCTTAGCACAGCCTTGTTTTGAAAGCAAAGTTATACTGTGTAATGATATGAAACAATATCACCCAAAGGCAGTGAAAAACAGGACAGATTCCTGTTCCTGACTGTGGGTCTAACTAAGGTAACTAAGAGGTCCTTCTTTTGTGGCCTGTTCATGGTAATAGACCATTTAAAATGCCATTTAAAAATAGACAGCCAAACTGTAAATATCTCAGTTTTTGGGAAGGTGCCCCCAATGTTAATCTCGCAAATCTAATGTAATACCACCTTGGTAATTAATATTTAATAAATATTAATAAATAAATAAAGTAATTAATGTCTTGTTATGAAATTTGTTTATTTAAATTTTAGGCCTTGCACTTTGCCTGTCGTTAGGTTTAGGGCCCATTGTCTATTGTTAAGACTTAACCAGAGATAAAAATGGAATTTGTGTAGCATTGAGACTGACGTTTCAGTCCCCTTCTCCTCTCACTTTCTTGACCCTTCCATAGTTCCTGGCCTTTGCACGGAGTCTTCAAGTGGAGATTAGCCCAGGTGCAGAGAAGATGATTCATGGCTACTACATGGCCAGCCGGAGGGTCCGCTCCGACACCACACAAGGCTCATCTGTGTCTGTTGCCTCCATCAAACTAATGTGAGTGGTGTTGAAAGCAGTATTGTATAGCGCTTTTTAATGAGTTAAGGACATTTTCCATAAGGTAGAAATGGAATTTAAAAGGACTAAAGCTTTTTCTAGAGAATAAAGAAATGTTACTTTTTATGGAGCTGTAGCAGTGTGCAGACCTTTCCCTTTACACATTTTATCACATTTGTCCAGCTCCTGTGCTAGTGTTTTGGATGTGTGCACCATCCTATTTTAATAAGGAAAGCAAACACAGCAAATACATTTCATATGCATGCATCATCAGAAGAAAATCCAGGATGAGTTCAACAAACTATGTAGAGCGCCTCTGCCCAATCTTGAGTACTAAACATAACCACTAGA
Source organism: Sardinella longiceps (assembly GCA_027497455.2). Taxonomy (NCBI): domain Eukaryota; kingdom Metazoa; phylum Chordata; class Actinopteri; order Clupeiformes; family Clupeidae; genus Sardinella; species Sardinella longiceps. Next base: position 5,399,310 of record JAODXP020000027.1, read on the forward strand.
TGGGGCTGTTCTATAAGTCATCTACCAAATTGATTACTTTTCCTCCCCTTCCTTTCAACCATTCCAAAGAAATGTCAAATGAGCCCTATTTTTTATGTTGCCCGACTAAATGTTTTGAAAATCTTTTCAATGTTGTGTCAGATTATATTGTGACAGGAACCACTTGCTTTTTGATGGCCGTTGTGTATGACTGCAAATGAATGGAGGTCAGAGCGTGTGAAAGCGGTAGCAGCGTTTACTGTAACCTGAGGTTTGCAAGGACGTCTAACAGTTATTCAGCTGGGCTCTCTGCTTTGGCTTTTTTTTTCTAGGATTGCACTGGCCGAAGCTCACAGTAAACTGAGCCTCAGGAACCGGGTGCTGGAAGAAGATGCCCTCATTGCTGTGCTGCTCTGTGAGAATTCAATCACACTAAAACACGGTGAGACCCCAAGTCATACTCAACCCCTTAACCACACCAACTTACTTTTGGTGTTCTTATTTTTCCTTCAGTGCGGTTTTACTGTTACCAGTCATTTAAGTTTATAGAGGGTTCAGACAATTACAAAGTTAAGTTTAAAACTCTCTGGCATAGATTTAATTATTTAAATTACATGCAAAGTCAGTCACTTAACATTGTCCTCTCTATAAGGTTAAGTTACTGGAAAGTTGTATGGGAAGCATGGTGAATTAATTCCATTGCATTTAATACTTTCCTGATCATTTAATGCAAGACCTATGTGGCATTTTGGAGATTATGGAAGAAAAAGCTCTTTAGTGATAAGGGGGTATTTTAAGCACTGATGGCTTGGATTGTGCTTTGTACAGAATTTACACATCATTGAGAAATATATTTGCCCCGTCAAATGATTAAATTGATCATATTAAAAGTGTATATATAAATGGTATTTAACTATAGTTTAAAAAAAAAAAAAAAAAATCATGACACTGCTACTGTAGGCGCTGTTACTGTTTTCTACCAAGTTGGTGCCAAGTGGCTCTCTCGGTCTGTGTGTGCTTTGGGAGTGCAGGGGTCTCAGCGCTTGTTATTCCACCGGACGCCGTCTTTCCTGGTGATCTCCATGACCTGGAGTCTCTGCAGAGACGTGACATCGCCCTGGAGGAGCTGCACCAGCAGGTCCTGCACTTCGTGTACGCCTACGCACCTGGCGCAACCACCTACATCACCGAGGAGTAAGCACAGCACTCTGAAGAGGCAGCAAGGTAGCTGGGGCGCAGGATGGACCTTTAGGTCATTTTTAGTAGGTCAGGAAAAAGAGGCCGCAGTCTGGTGACGGTAATGACCAACCGACTCATAAGAGGGGGCAACATTTCTACTGCCTTAAAAAAAAAAAATAGTAATAATACGACTAAAGATCTGATAACTGACGTTTTTTAATGTGCAATTCAAGCTGTATTTTCATTTATGAAACATTTCAATTTATTTCACCCATATTAATATAACTTATAACAATAAACTCATGTTAACAGTTTATTAGTATGTCAAGGCAAAACAATAACCAATTACAATGCTCTGAAAAACATGAATTGTAATTTTAGGTTTTATCACTAGGTAAGCCAATGCGTAAATAAAAACAATAACAGCTCTGGCTCAATACAGGTATTCAATGTGTATGAATGTTTTTATACAAAATGTTGAAACGACGAGTGAAGTTATCTTTCCCTGTTAGCAATGAATGCCTGTTGTTCGCAATAAGATGAAACACAGAGACGACAACAGGTCACATTTCTCAAATGGATCTTCCATCACGGGGTCAGCAACCTGTACCTAGGGGGTATAAAGTATGATTCAGTGATCTGATTATCACAATCTATAAAGTAAGATTAATTCATGTAACCAATTCAGTTCGTCATAATATCACCACCCTATTGGTCTGAGGGGCAAGCGGCCAATAAGTGAGAATCAGGAATACACAGCTTGAGCAGAGAGGATTCAAGCGGAGCGAGAGGTGTCAGTGCTTGTTCAGTTCCTGGTTCTATTTTTGCAAGGGGGGGGGGAATCCCCCTTTATGCAGACAAAGTTGAGCTCTCATTGGCTGATAGAGCTTTAAAGAATCTTTTCTTATTGTGATGTAATGCATTTATGCAGACAGGAAGTATTCCAGTTTGCTCCCATTGAAATGTATTATGATGCTTTATCTTGCTCAGTATTCCATGATCTTTGGCTTGAGTGTAGAATTAATATTAACAGCGTGTGGTTAAGCAGGGAAAGGCTTAGTTACCTTAAGGTGGTAATACAGCAGCTTGGTCAAAGCAACTGGATTTTGAGCAGTCTTCATCTTATTACCCACCTGTGAAGGTAAATACAGGTATGATCAGCAAGAAGCTACTTCACCATCGGATTATTATTAAAATCATCGGGCCTAGGTAGGGACCGATGAGGCAGTGGATATATCAGCTTTGTTTTAATCATTATTTAAAAAAAAAGACACACACACACACACACACACACACACCTACCAGCAATGTTGTCACCTGCTGTCGGTAAACACAACAGTAGGGGACTTTCCCATCCTTCAGTCTAGGAGGATACAAAAAATTACTTTCATGAATAAACCACTTCCAAAAAATTACAAAATATGTGCATCACCACCCTAGTATTTAGTCTGATGGGTAAACGGCAAAAATGTGAAATCATTTCAAGTTAGTCACATGGGAAATCTGTCAATTTTAAATTTACCTTCTGCATTCTCAGAAGAAATTCCTCAAGAAGAAAGTCCTTGGAATCTGTAACTGCCAAAATGAAATAACAAAAAATTAACCGTCAAGTCCACTGCCGTGAAGTGGTCACTTTTCCAAACAAGCAGCATAGTGCTAGGTCAGTTTGTCACAGTCTCACCACTCCAGTTTATGGTCAGATGGGTAAACGGCGAAAATGTGAAATCATCATTTCTTATGGAATAAGTTAATCAGTCACATGAGAAATCTCAGTAATTTTAAAATTTACCTTCTGCATTTTCTGAAGAAGTTCCACAAGAAGAAAGTCCTCTGAATCTGTAACTGCCAAAATGAAATAACAAAAAATTAACCGTCAAGTCCACTGCCGTGAAGTGGTCACTTTTCCAAACAAGCAGCATAGTGCTAGGTCAGTTTGTCACAGTCTCACCACTCCAGTTTATGGTCAGATGGGTAAACGGCGAAAATGTGAAATCATCATTTCTTATGGAATAAGTTAATCAGTCACATGAGAAATCTCAGTAATTTTAAAATTTACCTTCTGCATTTTCTGAAGAAGTTCCACAAGAAGAAAGTCCTCTGAATCTGTAACTGTCAAAATAATAATAAAAAAAAAATTAACCGTCAAGTCCACTGCTGTGGTCACTTTTCCAAACAAGCAGCATAGTGCTAGGTCAGTTTGTCACAGTGTCACCACTCCAGTTTATGGTCAGATGGGTAAACGGCGAAAATGTGAAATCATCATTTCTTATGGAATAAGTTAATCAGTCACATGAGAAATCTGTCAATTTTAAATTTACCTTCTGCATTTTCTGAAGAAGTTCCACAAGAAGAAATTCCTCAGAATCTGTAACTGGCAAAATAATAATAAAATGATCAGTCAAGTCTGCTGTTGTGTTCACCTTTCCAAACAGCAGCATAGTGCTAGGTCAGTTTGTCACAGTGTCACCACTCCAGTTTATGGTCAGATGGGTAAACGGCGAAAATGTGAAATCATCATTTGTTATGGAATAGGTTAATCAGTCACATGAGAAATCAGTCAATAATTTTAAATTTACCTTCTGCGGTCTCAGAAGAAATTCCTCAAGAAAAAGTCCTCGGAATCTGTAAAAAAAAAAAATAAATAAATAATAAAAATAACTGTCAAGTCTGCCGTCGTGGTCACTGTTCCAAACAACAGCATAGTGCTAGGTCAGTTTGTCACAGTATCACCACCCCAGTTTATGGTCAGATGGGTAAACGGCGAAAATGTGAAATCATCATTTCTTATGGAATAAGTTAATCAGTCACATGAGAAATCTTTCAATAATTTTAAATTTACCTTCTGCAGTCTCAGAAGAAATTCCACAAGAAAGTCCTTGGAATCTTTAAATGCCAAAATAATACAAAAAAAATTAATCGTCAAGTCTACTGTTGTCGTCACCTTTCCAAACAGCAGCATAGTGCTAGGTCAGTTTGTCACAGTATCACCACCCCAGTTTATGGTCAGATGGGTAAACGGCGAAAATGTGAATTCATCATACCAACATACTACTAAATCATACTAAAACAGCACTACTAGAATTTTTGGCTGTTGCTGGAGAAGCCCCCCCCACCACCTCCACAAAGGCAGCATAGGATCGAATAATCCTCCCTAAAACGCATTGAATGTTCGTTTACAAAGGTGTCAAACTCACCGAGTGGTCTGTAGCATTCACTGATATGCTGACCATCACTGCAAAATATGACTTCTAGCAGGTTTCATAGTATTTTTTTGTCCAACCCCATTGACTGCTAGGAAGTAATTGTGCCTCACAAAAAATCCAAATTAATGTTAGATCCTGCTAGAAGTCATACTTTGGAGTGATATTTGTGTCAGAATATCAGTGAACACTACAGACCACACTGAGTTTCACATCTTTGTAAACCCATGTTTAATGGGTCTTGGGAAAGATAGTTTGAGTGCACCTAAGATTCGTAGTGGAGGTGCTCCAGGGACATCCAAAAATTCTCGGAACAGAAGAATTTGCCAAAATGTCACTCATCACAAACAATCCAAAAACAAGGCTTAATGTCATAATGTCAAATGAACCGAACTTACACTTAAAAACCACATAATATAGATGGGTTAAGCTACTTTAAATCACCTGTGTTCAGCAATCATCCAAGTATGTACTCCTACTGAACGCAACCTGTAATTAAGATAAACACTTTTATTTGCATGGAAGGTCATTTATCAGCAAAAACATTACTAGCTTTGCTTAAGATCAGTTCATCACAGAATCACCACCCCAATGTTTGGTCAGATGGGTAAACGGCAAAAAATGTGAAAGTCATCATACTTTTAAACATAGTTCATACAGTAGTTCTGCTCACAACACAGCTTTAACTCACTCATACAAGCAATGAATAAATGAGTAATGACATTACTAGATCACCTTCGGCATGTTCTGCATTTGAAGGCACATTGAAGACACTAATGCTCCTCAATGTCATCTGTTCTGAAGGGGGAAGGGGAAAAAGAAAGAAAGATAAGATCAGCAGCACAAGATCATATTCATAATGTTAGCACCTTTATCTAGCACTTAACATTACTTTACTATTAAACGCACATCATATCAAGGGCTGAGTACCTGAAGGGTCTAAGTGAATGTCAAAACTGAGTTCATCACCTGAAATCTCTTGTGCACTTTCCACTCACAAAATTATAAAATTAAATATAATATGAATAAATGTAGAATTATTAAACAATAACCAAAAGTCAGTTAGCGCAAGAAGGGCGTAACTGCATTTTGTTATGTCATTATTCCATCAAGTACAGTACTGCTTCATCCATCTGTCAATAAATGTGTTTTTAATCTGAAATCAGTACAGTAATTAACAGAGCAAAATGTAGTCATTTTTGTTGGTGAAATGTCACCTACACCCTTAAGGTTCTCAGCACTCTATAGCAGTCACAGCTGTTAATACAACTTGTAACTGCACAGGTTTGTATATAAATGCATAGAGAAGTTGGAGCATAGTTTATTTTACGTTACCTTCTGCCAGTTTGCAATCCCTGATGGAGACTGGCATGTTGGCATGTCATCTAGGAGCCAAGAACAAAAACTTTTAAGTGATGTAAACTTAATCAGTGATCAGTGTAAATGAGAATAATGTGGCACAAGCGCAGTTCATCACGATCACATCTCTTGAAAAACTTTGTAGAAACTACTCATAAGGCATCTATGGCACGCTGGATTTTACTATTGGTTCGAATCCAATTACCTTCTGCCATCATCCGTCATCACGTTGGGAAGAATAATTGTTCATTCTCTGAGTCATCTGCACTATGAGGGGGGGAAACAAAAATTAAAAACTGGTAAATGGCCTAAATAATACATAAAATTTAGCATTGACATGAGCCATCACTCCACCATGAAACTAAATTATTTCAACCATATTTACTTTAAAAGCAGGGACCATCAGTTTTTGTGTGAATGTCACAGGTATCAAAACAAGTACATCTTTGAAACCAATGTAAAAGTGCTGCTGGACAAAATGTAGACAACCCACAATTTCTCCTCATTTCCTTAGCCTGATCACCATGTCACTGTTAGCCCAAAGTATTTCATTGCTCCACCCAATTGACAACAAAATATGCCGGAAAAAAATTCATTAGCCTTGTCTCATGTCCAAAGTATTGACTTTTCGCCACCTCTAGATAAGCAACACTGAAGAAACAGCCAATAGGTCTTTGGCTTGATTGGACACCTATGACAAATGCACTGAAGGTCAAAGGTCTCATGTTGCGCAGCTTGAGAGCAGCCCCGTGCTCAGGCCATCACAATGGCCTCGGTGGGGCTGAGGCAACTCAAGGTCAGGACCTTTACCAAGACTGCTGCCCTTCAGAGGGTAGCCTACCAAAGTTGAGCTCCTTCTCATGGCGAAGTATGTTAGGCGGGGGTAGTCCCTAAGCGGTGTGGACACACAAGGGAAATCCTAAAGCTTGGCCGGTGTGAGGGACACTCCTAACAATGTCAGCCTAAATGGCAAAGGGCCAATTTATCCTTGAAAAAAGGATACTGAGCTGCCAGTATGATTTATGGCTGGTCCAGTTGGGACATTTAAATCTTTAGTTAAACACGTCACCATTTTAATTTGTTTGCTGATATTTAGGCTACAGTAATAACCCGTGACTTCGTGCATCAACAAAAGTGGCGAGCGAAGTTCTGCAAAATGGGATCGACTCAGAGTGAGACAGAAATGCTATGTTAGATAGATATCCAGCCAACATCAAGTAAATTAGGACTCCTTCACATAATCGGTCATAATCTTTAGCCCAAACCATTTTTTTTAATCAAAGAATGTTAAGGATGGCTAGTTAACGTGCCGTGGCATGCCATGTGGCCAGCTATCCGACACGTGGTCAAGATCTTCCCAGTGGAACAATTAAGTCAATCAAAGAAGAAGAAGAAGAAGAAGAAGTAAAAATTGGCCACACTAAGGTTTCATAACCTAACCAGCATGCAGTCAATCGGTAACGTTAACGTTACTGACAAAAGAAACGGTAACGTTAGTATCTGTATTGTCCAGTAACCAGTAACGTGTCCTAACGTTAACGTTACCCATCTCACTGTTGTCTGTTCAAATAGGGTGCCAATATTGTTCGGATAGTTAATTTGCAACCCCAAAACATAATGAGACTAAATGCATTTGCCTTGTAAATCGCTTCGTAATGAACTACCGTCAATTTAAAGGACATGAAATGCATGTAATGTTGGTTGCTCGTTAGCCTCCCACCCGGCCAGCCTCCCGAAGGTTGGAGTATGCTAACTTAGCACATTCATCTGAAAACAGAATCCTTTTCATAATTTTAACTTACAGCATTCTATAAAATTAACATCGAACTTAAAATAGCTTATTTGTAAGACAAAAATTACCTGTCAAGATGAATAGAAAACTATGCAAACTGCAACAGTTGCAAGATGGTCAATGCGTGCATTTCTGCCCACCAGCATGCTTCCGCTGAGAAGAGGACGACTGATATGCGCATGCGCGCAATATAAAAGAAACATAGACGCATTAATGTGTAACAACTGATACAAATTACCTTTAGGCAATGATAATGGGTAAGTGGACCACAGCAAATATCAATTAAATCAAATAAATATCATTACAGCAGTCTTATAAATATATTAAGTTAAAATAAGATTAAAAATACCCTGAACTAAGTATGGAAAATTTCACATAAATCTGAATTTTGGAGATCAACTTTTTAGAAACACTAACCATGAAATGTTTGAGTCTATCCTTGGCTGGCTATTATGACCTATATATAGGCCTATATATAGCCTAATGATACATTTATATATACATTTTCTAGTAGGGAATAACTTCCCTACTTCCCTATTTTAGTTCTTTTAGGGTTAAGATGGTGTGCTGTTAGGCCTATTCGTGAGTAATTTCGGGAAATATTGCAACAATAAAGCGTTCAATCAGTCGCCTGATTTATTATGTGTATGAACACAGCATGAAATCACTGTGCATAGTCATTGGAAGTGACAGGGGCAAATATATTGACTTCTCTTAATCTAGACTTTAATGATAGGCTACATTATTTTGTTTCATATTCTTTAGGCTAGGTCTATGATGTTGACCTAAGTCTGGGCTTTGGGCAGCTTAAGCTTGACATATTTACAAATGCCACATTTTTATGTATTCCTGCATGTCAATTAAGAAGCAACTCACACGTGAACACAATATTTTTGCTGTGTAATCAAGCACAAATGGCACGTTCTTACATTTCCACCCATATTTACATTTTATTAATATAATTAACTCAGTTTTGACAGGTTGAAAAAACAATGAACATGTGAAATCGCGTATTAGCCTACGTCTGGAAATCACAAACCACTATTTGTTGTGTTCTGTCTAATTTAAATATATCCGGACATGATGTTTAGTTTATCTTCATTTCACCAAAGTTCAAGATCCACGAAAACATTTAGCTAATACTCTCATGAAAAAGAAGAAGAAGAAAAAGAAAAAGATTGAAAGAGGAAGAGGCGTCTAGGCCTACCTCTATTGAGCGCCTCTGACATTCCACTTCACATGACGAATGTTAAGTTATTCACACATGCATTTAGTGCAAATGTTTCAACTGAAAGTGCATAGCCTACAAGTCAAGCATGACAAGCTCATTATCCCAACACACGGAATTTCTGAGAATACCGGGCAAAAACATGTACAGAACTGCAGAACTCAACGGTGAACCCAGTCTCGCAGAAAAAAAACCCTCAAAACTCATGGCAATTTAAAAGTTAATCTAATATACAGTATACGTACTTAATATATTAATGTGCACAGGGGACTGTTTTCCCCATCATCACAATGTGGGATTGGTGTACATGTGAACATCCAAAGTCCAAACAAAATCCAAATGCGTATTGTTGGAATGAAACAAACATTCAGTAAAATGCATATATAAAATGTAAAAAAAAAAATAAAATCAACAGGTTTTGTTGAGTAAGAGTCCAAACCTTCATCTGTCTTGAAATATTTATAGAGTTGCATGCACGTTAATTTTTTTGAGAGGAAGACGATGATGATGCGCCTTGATGTTCAGCTTGGTTGTGTCCAAGGAACTGGCCTGAAGCACCCACATACAAGCGAGACCGCATGGGCCATTTCTGTAAAATACAAGAAATAGTTCACTACAAACACAGAATTTGATTGGAGCCTGTATCAGTACGAACTGCACTGCTAAGCCTTCTCCAAGGAACACAACTTTGATGGTGTCATTTACAAAACAAATGTTTGTTGTTGATATTAACTACTAGCCTAAGCATGATGCTCAGATAAATTCGAAGACTTTCTCTGACACCTACCTTTACAGGATGAAGGTATCCATCCCCTTTAAGTGATTGTAATGCCTCGGTTTGTCTTGAGCTCTCTCCCTCTTCCACTCCTTCCTCCTGCAAGGTTCGCGTCAAATGCGCAATGTACGTAGTGGCTAAGATCAAAACATCGAGCTTAGACAGTTTCGTGTCCGGTGGCACAGACGGCAAAGTTCTCTGTAGTTCCAAGAACGCATGTCTGAGTGTTTGCACCCGATTCCTCTCCCGGGCAGCGTTAGCTGCGGCCGGACGTCCTCTGCCTCCAAGGCTACTGCCCGGGACCACCCTGGAGCGAGACAGGGCCTCAGTGCGCCGGCTTTCAGTCGATAGCATGTCGGGGCTGGGGCTAGAGTTGGGGCTTGACGTGGGACTCTCATCCATAACTGTCAGTGGACCATTTCCACCATCCATGCGGATCGTCTGTCTTCCAACCATAGGGACCACTTCTAAACCTGAATGGCAACACATGTCTTGTTTGATGAATTCGACAAACACTGTCAACGAGTAAAAATACTTAAGGCTGCATTCAACTTTGCAGACTAATGAACATGGGTCTACAGTTAGGCAAAAAAACAAAAAACAAAATAAGTTGCTGCAGCGATATACACTAATAGAAAGTCTTTGTCTAAATTGTTTTTGTTGTGTAGTTATTTAAAATGTGCATTAAAACATGTTTGTGTAAAAAAGGTGTTTTGTAATGTGGAGACATGCAAACCATCCCACTATGTGGAAGCCTTTACATTAAATTAGGGATGGATTATGCTTCTCCATAGAATTATTAGGATTGTGCTACTCCATTGCTCAGAACATTAAAACAATGTGAAAAATGCCCAGCTCACCTTTACTCCTATGCAATGATTTAAACGCACCGCATACATCAACGTAGTTATCTCAGTTCTCATATACGTGGCTGTTCTGGCTGCGCCGCTCAAGAGATGGAAAAGCCAAGTAGTCCAGTTCCAAGTCCCCAAAAATCTATATAAACCGGGCGAGGTTAGTGGAGAAGGTGCGGTGATGCCCCTGCGCACATTGCGCTCTTACCTGAATGACTGCAGAAGTCTCAGGAGCCTCTAATTTATTGGTAACACAAAGAGCTGACAAGTCTTTCACTCCGGTGCAATTAATCAAGAACCCCTTAAAACTCCCTGGCAGCCTCCGAGGCTCCTTGCTCTTTTCACTTTCGCAACTTATTTCTATCGGAGAGCGAGGACCATTTTCAACGCCAGAGGCAGCATTTTTTCCTGCCGTTGGGGGACCATCTCATATTTCTCACTAGACCTCAATCTAGAGATAAATAGCACGCGCTAATAGCATATAAAAACACCGCCTTTGAGAGAGGGAGTTCCTTTTTAATATTTAATCGAAATAACTGATGTTTTTACTGGTGCTCCCATCCTTCATCTGCATCTTACAAAGTGGCATCTAGGTGTTGACCTCAGATTAGTTTAACAATTCTCACTATGCTCTAGTAAGGGGATATTTCCACAGTGTTTGTAGCTGTGGAAAGCGTACACAGTTTCATTTTCTGGGACACAGCTAATAAATAAGGCCCAAACATTGCAATCAACAGGCAAGCTCGAGGAAATTCTTGAGAGACTAGTAAATTAATCACCCTGATTTCCAAGGTCCGCAAACGGAGATGTCGGCAAATTAATGAATGGAATTATTCATAACGTGTATATCTCAGACTGTTCTTAATAAACATTGTTTTTGTAAGGATGAAGTAACAGTATCGCTCCAGGCCACTAATTATGAGGTAAAGCAAAGAGGTTAAGTAAGCTTCTCTGCTTAATTACTCCCCATCTTTCAGAGGTTACACTCTTGTGTGGTTTTGAGGGCGCACTCAAAGGTATACGCTACAAAATGAAGCCACGCACTAGCAACACAATGACCAAAGCATGTTTCTTCGATTCAACCTTTTCTAAAAAAAAAAAAAAAAGTCAGACAGACTAGCAAAAGAGGATAAGTTCAAATACGAACGGAGACTTGGAGAAAAATACAGCGAGGACAACTGGAATTTCTTTATAATTGTGTGTTTTGACCTTACACTAGATGTAAGAAAAGTCATTAAAAGCTGTCACAGTTATTTATACGTGTTTGTTTTAGCAATGAATGAAAATGTTACCATAGTCTGAAGCCATAAATGTCTCAAAGAGACATTTGAATCAAGAAAATTAATAGAGCAATTTGGCCTCAAACATAAAATATATTAAGCTACATTTTAAATGTATTCTTGAGTTCTGGTTGATATTGCAGCATGGACTGTTTTTGAAACAGTTTCTTTTAAATGCTCAACTATGTATTCCGATTTATGTACTGAAGGTGCAAGAGTCAAGCAAGATATTTTCATAATAATTCTAAACTGTGAGTAGTTGTGATTGAAATATACAAATAATCACATAGGGATTTAAAACGTGAAATTAAGATCCAACAATTATTTCTGTAAAGATAAAGCCATTTTAATTGTAGTTTGACAATACAATAAAAAAGAAAATAATAGTCATATTTAAAATACGGAGCTGAAACAGGACTTATACTGTTGGATGGCAGGGTAGTCCACAGAGCACAGTGTGTTCTATCCATGTGAAATGTTCCATTCTGACATAGTGACAGTGACAGTGGCAAACTGTGGACTATAGACTTCCATCTTCAGAGGCCAGAGATCCTCTCCAGACCCTGCAGTGACAAGCTGAGCTTTGCATGTGTGTGTGTGTGTGTGTGTGTGTGTGTGTGTGTGTGTGTGTGTGTGTGTGAGCGAGCGTGTGTGTGTGTGTGGGTTATGGGGTTGAGGGGAGGAGGGACTGAGAAAGTGTGACAGGCAATAAATATACTAAAAATCTATGAAACTATGAACTATGAAAAAAATGTATATTTTTGGGAGCTGAAGAAGGGCAGTATCTTCCCTTATAACAAAGTCAGATGACTCATGGTTTTGTGAAAGTCAGTGAGAAGGTCACCAGCACTTATTGGGAACCTTACGTTTCGTGACCTGTGGTGGAAACACACACACACACACACACACACACACACACACACACAAAGAATAGTTAGGGTTTGAAACATTTACTACTGGGTCTAAAACAGGGAAATTCAAATTTACGATTATGTTTTTTTTTAATTACATGTTCTAATGCATAATGTAGCCTGTATAATGTGATCTTTTGATTGTTACTTGGTTGTATGTCAATGTTGATTGTTATTGGAATGTAGATCAGTGCTTTAATAGAATTAAATTTGGAAAATAAAATAGAGTCCATGCAGAAGTAATTAGTATTTTTTATATAAATTATTAAATTGTTTTAATATAAAATAATCAAAAAATAGTCATGATTAATAATATCCATGCCTTATATGAAGACAGTTGATATGAGTTGAGTTATGAGTAAGAGAATACTTAATAAATACAGATCTCCACTCGCTATTATCTGCCCCACTCACTAACATTAATACTGTATAATGTATAAATTTAGCTCTATACTTATCAAATCAGAGAGAAAAAGCTCAGAAATCAAAAGGACTGTTCTGTGCTTATCCTACACATAATGAGCTCATGTTTGACCTGTGCCCCAGGTGCTTGTAAGAAAGATGTTTATTTGTACAGGAAGAGAAAGAAAAAAAAGACTCTAGTTGGAATATTTCACAAACAGCAGACCATTCATCAAACGTATAAAAATAAAAGAGAATAGTTATTTCTGGAACATTCAGGTAAAAAGTTGTTTTAAAATTTAATTTTTATTTTTTTTTTTAAATTGAAAATAATTAATTACCATGTACAAAATAGTCACAATGATCTCTGAGTCTTAGGGTTTAAGCTAACTTTCGCATTATACTAAAGACAGCTATGGAAGACTACAATCGTAGAAGAATGATAGAAGAAAGGACATTTTTTCTACTACACCTTATTTTACAGCATTCACTTTTTGCGGCGTGTGCCCTGCTCTTAGAGATGGGTTTGCCAAAGTCTTTCGTCCTTTTCTTGCCCTTGAAGCTGCCGTAGGGGATGATGTGAGAACATTCAGGGACCGCGTGAATGGCGACTGTAAAAGAAACATGGTCTTACGGGCCAGCACAGGTACTCTTATAGTCGTTCCTACAGCACTCTTGTTCCAATAGCACGTACATGTAGGCTACAAGATTGCATGCACGTGTTTTTGAGTATAGCAACAATGAACTGGCATTTCTTTGAGTAAAACAAACACTTGACAAACATCTAATCTTTAAGTCATACTGTATGAAGGTATTCACTTTAGTTAATGTTATTGTGTATGTACACTGATACTCTATATTGAACTATGTTTGCAAAACTGGAAGAAAAAAAAAATCAAGCGTGTGCCCATTGAACACCCAACAGCTCCAAATCTGCTGCTGTGCCATGGTTGCTGTACTCTCACCATCAAAGGGGTAAGTGATCTGCCCTGTCATGATTCTCTCATCCTTCATTTTCTTCTTGGCTTCTTTGGAGGCTTTCCACTTAATTAGGAACTGCCTGGACAGCTCATTGATTTCTTTCCCGTCAAGGTCCTCTGAAGCGAAATAACTTTAGATCATTATTACATCGGATTATCGTTTCCATTTCATAAACCAGCCACCCTCTCCTTTAATTTGACAATCTTTAATTCAATAATTTAAGTTTTCAGTTTTGCAGTGTTCATTTCATTAGTTCAGAAGAAAAAGTGCGGTCTGAATTCAAATTATTTTAAAGTATTGTCTTCACAGTAAGCCTTTCAATGTTATTAAATGTGATGAACATTTCATTAAGAGGGCAACATATTTCTACAAAAAAAAACAAAACAAAACAAAACAGTGGTGTTAATTATTTACATTCTAACACAAAGTAATACTGCATGAGGACTTCTTACCCATTGTTTTGCACACAGTTATAAGTCTGTCTCTGTATTTGGGTTGTTGGCATACAGGGTTTCCATTCAAATCCATCCGAAGTAACTCGGGCAACTGGCTGCATACAATCTCTAAATCCTAAACAAATAAAAGAAAGAGACAAATTATCTATTGGTCTACCTATCTATCTTGCCTGTCTGTTGGCCATAGAGTGTCTATAATATAATATAATATAATATAATATAATATAATAAATACTTTATCAAGGATTGCTATTATGGAGATGATTAAATGGAGAGTAATATCTAACAAAAATATTTTTACAAGTTTCTAACACATGCCATTGGCAAATTAAGAATGCAATTCCTCAAATGTCTAAACAGAGGCAAAAAGCGTCTTTAACAAAATAGAGGCAATACAGGGGGAAGTACATGCATAAACAGGGCATCAGCTTGTTCTAATAAATACTGTCACTAGAAATGGCTTAACTAACAAGTTCCCCGGGGCAGCAGTCCTCCAGCATGTTGCCCCACAGTGTATGTTTATCTAAAGACACATTAATCCAGAGCTGGAAATATGAATACTCTCTGGACACGCTCTGATTGTTCATTGCCTTCCTGTCTCAACTTAAAGTGCTTCCACTTTTCAGTCCGCCCCGCAATCAGCTTCTCGCGGGGTTACCCCAGAGCGGACTGCGCTGCTCTCAGGCGTTTGATAAATGATCGTGTCAGGGCCGTCACTCACAGAAGCCTGGCTGGGAACTGCCCCGCCAGCGCCAAATTGCCCTCCCGTGTGTGAGCACTGAGAGCGAGCTTGGGCTGAGTCCTCCGTTGGCCCCAGCGGTGGACTAATGATGGCCAGTTATGAACCTGTATTTGACCAGTGCTTCGATCCCCCCTCAGAATCTTACGCCCCCCCCCACCTCCACTTCACCCCAAGCCCTTGCAGTCTGGCCACGTGCCGCTAACAGCCTCTGCAGATACCCATTTGTCACTCGGGTCCTCGCCTGTCATAATCTATTTTAAAAATCTATAATGCCTCCACTGGATTCTGGGGCCTGAATTGTACCAAAGGATGGATTGATCCTGCTGGTGCTGTCCTCACCAAATCAATAAATGGTCGCGGGGTTGTATAAATTACAGGAGATATCCACTAAACATGAAAGCTGTCCATGACACGTATTGCAATTACCTGCAGTAGGGATAACTGTCAAGAGTCAGTAGAGACAAGATGCTGTCAAAGTCAGTCTATTTTAAACAGTAGCATCCCAACCAAGGTTTATATTTTAAGATGGAACTGCTGCCACTACTAAAAACTTGAGTTGAATAGGGAAACGGAGAGTCCTGGATTGTAACATCACAAATAAGAGAACACATACAAATTTTTTTGTGTTAATTCAATGTAAAGTATGTCTTTTTCTTCAGATGATTCTCCCCTGCAACTCTGTGGTGGACGAAGGGTATCAAATGCGTGATTCAGAGTAAAATCAGCCGTAAGAGGAAAGGGAGAAATTTGCGCTTGTTTAAGTTGTCAGCAGAGCTGGTCCCTGGGGAATCGCTCTCTGATTTGTTGAATAATTTGGAGCCTGTGCAAAATGGACCAGGAACTGTTGGCAGGATTTGTGGGATTTGCGTTTTTAGCACCCTGTTCTTCATATCATTTCACACAACACTGAAGAACGCAACTTTATTGGCTAAATAATCTCTGTTCAACCGTGTCTCACAGGCCTCCTTGATCCCTTGTGCAAAGCAATAACATATCTACTCTTAATCCCGTGGTGTTATTTTATTTTCTTTAGTGTCTTGGACAAACTTTGTAAAGTATAGTGATACTTCTGAAAGATACTGTAGGTTTTCACTACAGTACTTCTGGTCTGTCAATGTTAAGGATGAATGTCTGTCATTTCGCAGTAAAGTTTCCACTCACCTCTATGTCACTCAACTTGTTGTCTGACGCATACAGATGGGTAAGCTTTGACAGAGGCACCAGGTCTCTGATATCATCAATGTTGTTCTTGCTGATATTGAGGACAGACAATGAGTTCTGATGGTAAAACACAGAAGTTATCCTCAATATAATGAATATCTACAGTAGGTATCTCTAGAAATGCTTATGAAACAAATTTTGAAAAGAAGGGATGTCTGTTAGTTTTCTGGTCAACGTTTTTCTATTTAATCTCAAATGGGGAGAATTTCCCTGACGCTAAGGGTTAGAGCTGCAGTTCCTAAAAGTGTGCTATAATTTCATTAATTATCAAAATAAACACAATTTGCAGATTTGCTCTCTGTTGACTCACGGCCTGAGGAGTAAATAGCGCTTGGTGATGTGTCAGAAGAAGGGAAAACAGAGGGCGCTTTTAGATCACTGAGAAGGATCCAGAGAGTCAAACACATTATAGATCAGATTTTTCAGACCACCTTACGAGTGGAAAAAAGATACTTTTCATCTCACATTAGGAGACCATTGGTAATTTTACATTTTTTTTCCTGTTAGTTAGTAGGGAGGTTGACGTTTAGAGCAACCGAAGATAACCTACTATGTAAAGATGTGTAGCCTAACGTAAAAAAAAATACCATGAGAGTGACATAAGACTGGGCAGTATATAACTTAAATACCATATTGGTACTCATGTCCTCTACTCAATTACAATGAACTACTGATTCCAAATAATTCCAAGTAAGAACTGTTCTTCTAATATCTACATGTATGTAAAGCCTAACTGTGTAATTGGTGAAAAGTTCTCTTGATAGAATTTATGGGAGTTTGACTGTCGTTTAGGTTTCTTACTCCAAGCGAGTGCATGGTCATGGAGTCAAAGAGCAGTTTCCCTCCCTCTGCCAGCCTCTGGCTCTCAATGTGCAGCTCCTTCAGGTCTTTAAGTGCCTCCAGACCCTCCACAACCATGATGTTGTTTCCCCCAAGATACCTGACACAATAGATAACCAACACAGCTTTGTCACTGCGGCGCTGCTGCCACCACCACCATCACACACACACACACACACACACACACACACACACACAGCGGCAGCAGCAGTACAGACCTCTGGCAGTCCCTCTCCAGATCAGGTAACACACTACTGTTGTTTCTGTTATTTCATATCAGCAACACAAGCATACCATCAGCACTAGCTCGGCAGAGTACACTGATACTATTTCAAAGACTCCTGTTTCCAACCCCACCCCCACCAAAGCTTGTTGAATGCATGCATGTAACTGTGTATACCGTGGGAGGTCTTGTCTTGTAAGTCACAAACTCACAATTTGGTCAATCTGCTCAGACCAGAGAGGTTCTTGATGTGCATGATGTTGTTGTTCTGCATGTACAAATGGGTGAGGTTGGAGGCATGGGTGAGATTAGAGATGTGTGTGATCTGGTTGTCGTAGAGGTACAGGACTGTGAGATTTCGACACATAGACAGGTCATCCTGTAGAAAAAGAGTTAATGGTAGAAGAGCAAGAAGTGAACTTTCCAGCAAATCAAAGGCTGAATATTGAGAGATGCTGCATATTTCTACTAGAAATTATGCTCTGACACGACATCTCTTTAACATGTTTTTCTATGGACCGAAAAACTATAGATGATAGGCTAGATGATAAAATATCAGGTAATGTGTACTAGCACGCAATGAGTACTCACAATTTCTTCTATGTTCTTGTTTGAGAAATTTAAATGAGTCAATTTCTTGAGGTATTGCGGGAGGGAGTGGTGTCTTTTATTCTTAGACCGATTGCTGTATTTGGCAATCAGATCTACTGTCAGGCGGACCATGGTTGCTCGTCACACCAAGATGCAAAAAGAAGAAAATCTCTCTGTCCAAGCAGTCATGGGACAGTGACAACAGAAGTCTGTAAAATGACAAATAAGGAGAGGGCCAGGGACAATGAAATTTAAACTAAAAAACATCTGGTAATTTAAAATTCTCTGCCAATTCACTCCAAAGATATAACCTAGGCTATGGATGAAGTTAAAGATGAATTCAAGATAAATTGGTAAAACACTATTGTGTATAAAATGATAATTTACCAAACCCATCATATATTAGTAGCATTTCAAAACAACTCAAAAATGCACTGAAGGAAATATGGACTGCAACCACCAGAAGTCTGACAATGCTACCCAAAGGTACTTCAGATGATTGATGTTAAAACCATTAACTCCTCTCTTTCTGTCTAAGAAAGACAGCATTCCAAAAACATGGCTGAGGAGGTCAAAGGTGAAATACACAGTAGCAACAGTCTTGGTGTGTAAAGACAGGCTGTGGTGAGAGAAGATCAATTGATTGGCAAGGGAGAATAAAAAAAACTTCTATCATAATGCCCCAGGGGCTTCCATATTAGCTTGACCCTGCCTGCAAAACAGCTTAATACAGACCCAACTCCCTGGTTGTTGGCTAGGCTAAGTTCAAATTACTTAGGACTACAGACCAAGCACACAGCCAATATTTGGTGAATCCACATGTATTAAGCATAGTGAATGCAAAAGTCATGATGAATGAAAAAAAAAAAAAATGTATAACAAAACCTTTAGCCTTTAGATAATGCCCTCAACCAAAATGATCCATGAACCATTAAAGATCATAACATTATGACAAAGACAGACTAATGTCTGATAAAGATAGGGGAAAAGCACAAATTCTACGGAGTCTAAATGTCTATTATGACAAAAATTAAAAGTCAAAATATGGTTAGCCTACAAGAAAAAGGCTACACAACACAACTGCATGTGCATGCACGCTACATGTTGCAGCTAAAAGGACTAAGGTAGAAACATTGTAAACATGTAGACTATCGGTCCTCTGACAAGAGAGATGGACTTGGAATACAATACAATACAAAGAAAGTAACCTGACCTCATTTGACTTTCAAAGATGATGCTCTGTCTCAAACTTTACTCAAGCCTGTAATTTCGCGTTAACAACCTCCTAAGCCTTTTTTGAAAGTTTTTTTTTTCTTTCTTTTTGCGTTAAATCATATATATACACGTTAAATGGCTAACATCAGCTTTTGTTCATAACCTACTTACCATGAGAGTCTTTCAGGAACAAGTAAGTCTATTCAGTTGCCTAAACCTGAATGCAGAGGTAGGCTTGCATTTGTTTTCGCCATGAAACTTATTTTTCGACGCATCGAGGACGATCCGCACTTGTTTGGTGATGTGGTTGCTATGGTTGCGCCAAGGCCGGCAGGAAGTGAAGCCGAAGTCCTTCTCGATTCAGGCGGCATAGAGAGTTTTCTGTAGCCTACTGCCCTGGATTTAGGGACTCACAGTCACATGCATGTAGGTGTAGATATCATATACTACATAATTTATATGCATGTAGGCCTATTACCTGTCATAGGGGGAAAGCTTCAGATTATCCCAAATTATATGTTCACATAATAATCACTGGGATTACTTGAAAATCTAATGGAATAAGAAAAGGCTACATCGCCACCTAAATAAAGTAGGCCTATAACCCAAAGGCAGCCAAACAAACATGAGTATCCACAAAGGGCATTGTAAATTAGCCTACATGACCCTGACATTTAGTAATTGATTAAATTCACTAGATAACAGCAGTTCAGTATGAAAACAATACAAAGTCTAAATTAATTAATCTATTTGAAACTAGTAAGTTTCCATCACACCTATGAAAACAGTAGATGGTTTTCTCAAACTCAGGAGGAAAAAAAAGGGTCCTGATGGGGACAGAATCAATCTTTGATAAACCTTTTTTTTCTTCTAAATATTGGTCATGGCACTGAACTGTAATAAATCATGCACAGGGCAGCTAATCAATTTGATTTTTTCCAAGCAGTCACTTTTGGAGTATAAGACATCGAAGTCATTCTTGGCCAGTATTGTCTATATAATAACTGATGTGTGCCGAATGCAATTTGAAGAGTCACTAACCAGGGAGGTAAAAGCAGAAAAAGTATCTCAGTGATGGGGGGGGGGGGGGGGGGTGTTATTAAACCTTGTTAAGTGTTGGCTCATGACCCATACATGCACTCTTAAGCCCATGGATTTCCTTAGCAGACGTCCTCCAGAAATTCAAAGGCTGTAATCAGAGCTCATGTTTATCATTTTAAATGTTGCACCCCTCCATACGCACAATCTTGACTCCAAGATCAAATTACATCCAGTAATAATCCGTATCATTCCTTCTGGCAACATGCGGGATGTGTGGAGGTTGTGGGTGTGCGAGTCACAGCAGTGACCCGTGCATTGTTATATAATGTCAGGGAACGAGCTTCCTGAAAGTGAGTGACTTGACTCCATTTACGCATGCAGAGTACTTGGCAGGGAGGAAATTGAGCGCTGAGGCTTGGTCCCCCCCTCCACCTCTCTCCCACTACTCTTCGTCTTCTTCTTTTCCAGGGCTTTCCTCGTGGGGCCCAGAGCATGTTTCAACCTCTCACTACCACGCTTGTTGAGATTATTTGGAGATCCAAAATAAACACCATTGCTACCAAATATCTTCAACCCTGGGCAAAGGCCTTTCATTCCCTTGGCTGGGTTCTTAATAGGTGGCCGGGGATAAATAGTCATTCATCATTAGATATGCTTATCACTACAGTTAACTCAAAACCACTGCTATTGACTGAAAATGTATCAAATGATTTTTTTGTTGTTGTTGTTTAATTCAGAACTCAATTCTTTGAATACTGTAAATGGATTGGAATTCCTGTGTAATTTAACAAGGTCCAACTATAATGAGAAATTATAATTAATTTCATTTACTAATGGTTGTATTGTTGTGTGAAAAGTGCACCTAATGGCACATGGTTTTTGCCTGGCCCCCATGGATATGCTTACACACACAAACACACACTTCTTTGGACAAACTTAGAGTTATTCATGTCCATGTGGAGATGATCACTTTTTTTGTGTTACATGGAGCAGTTACACTTTTATACTTAAAGAATGTAAGTACAGTGTGTTGAATGTTGCACTACACAACTAAACTAATTGGTCTTTGGTGGTACTGGGAAGAAAAAACTAATTGCATTAAGGATAACTTAGTAATCCTCATCTTTCTTAAACAAGGCATTAAAACTACAGAATTGTAATGTGAAAAAATCATTATGCTAATTGATGCCAGAGCTCCTATGCGTAAGAAAATGCAGACCCATCCAGTGTCTGTTTCGATGCAGTGCAGACACAAGTGGTGAATAGGCTCCTGTGTGCTGTGCAGCGGCTTCTGTGATGCATCATGGACACACCACAGTGTCAGGACTCGGGATCCTGAAGGATTGTGTACCAAACAGGGACAACTCGCGCCACAGCTTTCTCTGTCGAGACGTCCCATGTGCGGGAGCCCGTGTTTACCTTTGAGCTCGACGCGGCCGGTCGAGTTTGTTATTCCATTATGTAATGCTATGACTGGCTGGAACCAAAAAGACTGGTGGTTAAGAGTTTTTTGTACTGTTGTGTTTAAGTGCAGCCATGGTCTTTGTTAAAGTGTTAAACTCATGTTGCATGGTGTTCAAGGAAAAGGCTCTAGCCTATGCCAGAAAGTCATGGTAGATGGAAATGTCAGAGTATATGTTACACTAAACCCCAAGGAGAATACCTTTCAAGGGTCTGCTGGTATTCACAGTATAGAAAAATATATTACACAAACCCTTGGGTGATTCGGATGTACTAGTATGAGCTTCATGACTATGTAAGAACAGAAAAATCCAAGGACGGGCAGTGGTGTATAGAAGTAAGGGATGTAGGGGCAAAAGCAGTTCACAAGGGTTTTATGTGATTGAGTTTCTCTAGAAATGTATGGACTAAGTCAAATGTCAGAAGTAACTGGCCTGACGTGATCATACAGATGGTCCATTACTTGAGTTGTTTGAATGCTTACTACACTATCAAACCTTTTCCTTCTCAAGTTGCTAAAGTGTGATATCCAAAAGTATAACTTGACAAGAAATCACGACAATACTACATTGAAAAATATATACATGTAAATACAAAAATAAATCACATTATTTAAGCATTGACATTTTCTTTTTTTCAATTTTATTCAGCTAGCATGAACAAGATAACATTTCAGTCTCATCCAGAATCTAACTGTAACAAATAAAACTAAGTACAGAACACCTTTCAAATGAAGCAAGTGCACTTTTATGAGGGTTTGTTAATTGGCAGAAGTATTGACTTGGTTGAAGAGCTTGTCTTTGATAACCTGAGACATCAAGCCATGAATGGCCTCAATAGTCGTCTTGCAGCTGAAACATACAGGGAAAAATCAAGGGGTCAATATTTGCGTGCGCCAGACAGATCGGGTAGTTGACGGGACGTCTACGAGTCAGAGAGAAGATGAATAAACAGATAACACACTTTCAGGAGAAACTCAAGCAATCACTGCAATTGTTCAGCCAAGACGCAGTGAAACGCTGGGGACCTCCCACCAAGACAAACTGCTAATCATCCATGACCCAGACAAACAAAGCGAAAACACATGGACTGCACAACGCGCTGTTTTTTTTCCTATTCAATTTGTATCTAAATATTCTTCCATCCTTTGTTGTGGTGCAGGTAAACAAATAAATTTTCTTTGAGGTCATATGTGAACCTTAAGGCTATGAAGTTATGGATTTATTTAATTCATTCATTAATGTTTCTAACCTAATTTTAATAATTAAAATATTGATTACACTTATTCTTTTATGATAATATTTTGATGTTTTGTATGCTTGTTTCTTTGCTCTAAATGTGATGCTGTACACTCTTAATTGTTATAGTAGAAATATCTTTGGATTAATACTTTGATCAACTCTACACATATTGATTTTAGTACAGTTATGCAACACTTCATCAGCAAATATAATTGCAAAGTTAAAAATAAATAAATAAATAAAATAAAATAAATAGCTATGAAACAAACACAAAAGCAGCATGTGTTACCTGTCTCTGGTTGCCTTGGCGAGTTTGTCCTCGGATTTTCGGTCATGTGTGTCCAGGCCAAGCATGAAACTGCCCCGACCCAGCTGAGCCTCTGACTGTTCCAGTTTCTCCGACAGGTCAAATACTTGTCCCGTGGTGTAGTCGGAGTTCTGTAGGGCACAATGAGCCACCAGACCAGTCAAAAACCCTGACTAAATGTAGTCGACCTGGGTCAAGAATATAGCCTTTCTGGGTCACGCACATACAAACATACACCTTCTAAACAATACCTGAAACCTTCACAATAGGTCACTGAAGGAAAACAGAAAGAATGATTATCGAATGTCTTCGAGATGTTAATGAGCTTTGAGTGTTTGCCAAAACATCCCATCGGAGGCAGCAGACGTTTACTGAAGGTGAGACAATGTTTGGGTGGGGTGGTAGGGGCACAAGGGCAACCCTCAATACAATGACATGAAGCCTCAGTCTGCTGGTGACAAAATAATTACTGACAAAAGTTCTTTCCCTGGCAGACAGGCCTCTTCTCTTGACAACTAGTCAATTTGTCTTCTTCTTCTGCTTCCCCGGGCACCAAGACCCCCGCACCCCTCCCCCATGTTTGGATAGTCTGCAGGTTTTTAGAAAGTGTTAAGCAAAGCCTGAGACAGACTGATGAGGCTGACAATGCCATTGGACAGAAGCCCACTGTCACACTGTTGCTACACAGAATGATCTATGACATACTACAGTAGCAAATATATTATCAGCCCAGCAAACTGCATGTCAACATATCAGCTGTAATAATAAGATCATTGACTTAAATACAGCAAATATGTAAATAAATACAACAGTAAAATTGGTAAATTCCAAGTATTAAATAGTAGTGATATGTAAGCAAAATTAGAAGTGCCTCTACTTACTGTCAGAAGACTTGATGAACTGAGAGTGTTAACCCAGTATTTATTCCACAGCAGCTCCAATAACTTGCGGTCGAGAGAGGATTTAAAATATGTCACTTCCAAAGCATAGTACCTGAGCAAAGCAATGAACGGAGAATAAAATGAACTTCTAAACTGAGAGTCCATAAAACCACACGAAGAATTAATATTTTAACAGAACTAATTAGCATGTAAATCGATACACTGCAAATGTATCTTTTACATATTATATCATTCAACACTTCTTAACAACAATCATTAATTGTATAATTCTTTCCATGCACATCAAAACAAAGAAATCACAATAATGCAAATACACATAAATCACTGTGTCAGTATGCAACATTTCAAACATATCTCTAGTTTTGTTGGAATTTCTAACTTACTGCTTGCAGTGCACCCCAAAGTCTTCAATCTTATTCAACGGGATTGTTTGGTACTCTGACGGTCCTTCATCGGGTGGTTTGTAACCCTATGCACACAATGAAAAAAATTGGAAAACAGAACATTTTGTAAGCTAAAATTGACAATACTTACAATGCACATTCTTGAGGGGTAGTTTGAAAAATTAAAGGCTATAAAGCCATTTTCTCTAACAGGGTTTGCATACTCAGTCGACCGGCGCTTACTCTCTCAGAGGTAAAAACTAAATTACCTTGGGATATGTTCTGAAAGCGCCTAGATTAACTTTTCCAGCAGATATGGTGCGAGTTGGATCAATCTGTAAAAGTAAATTAAATAAACATAGGGAATTCAGTGAATTCAATCTTTGGAACTTGCAAATTTAGGCTAAACAAACATTGATTGTGCACATTATCCAAATCTTGATGCTTTGCAGCATTGTAGAAATCATAAACTATGAATATAATTCAGGCTGACTTTCAACTCAGTTGTACATTAGTGGTAAGGTTTGTTTGCTGATATTCTGTTGTAAACTGCGAATTAATTGGCCTTGAACAAAGACTAATTTCAAATGCACACTTACCACAACAGCAACGAAAGGCTCCTGAAATTGCTGGTTAAGCATCTGAGTGCTAACATCAATACCTGACAACCAGCATCCGTAACCCGGGTGACTGTGATACCAACCAATGGCGTTCTCCAATCGCCCAACCTAGCGGGTCACATGAAGCCATCATGACGTTACTTTTGACATGCCCCATTGCAATGTGTGTTGCTCGGAATACAGAATACAACCTTCACTAATAAAGATGAAACCAATGACAGTGTGCGGTTGCTAGAGAAGAGTACTGCTGGAGATGGGTAGTTAGAGATATTGAATGAAGCAAAGTTCCTTACCTGTTTGGCGTTCTCTATGTACGCAGCCATGTATTCATAGGCTGCAGCCTGTGCGTTTACTCTAGTTTCTGTACCCTCCACTGGCAGAGCAAAGCTGTCCATGATGATCATTGTCTCGCCGTCCACCTTTCCCAACATCAGTCCCATCACCTCCAGGTTGCCACCAGATCGGGCATGCATCACCATTTTCAGCAAAGCCAAAGCTGAGATCTTGCAGTATTTAAAGTAGTGATGGCTAGATGAACATATATTGGGAAAAACTTCACTTTGCCAGCAATTAAGAGACAACAGTGTACAGTCTAACATTTGTTGACGTTACCAGAAAAACACTTTCTTTGGACTATGGCTCACATTTCAACATGGCATAACGAGCCAGCTAAGGTTAAACAAAGACTGTCGATGTTAACATTACGTTAACATTGCTTGTTATGCTAAGTTCTGGTTGGTAGTCAGCTAACGTTAGCCAAATAGCTAATGCCCACCTTTTCATTACTAGCTTGTTAGCATGCCTACTAAATTACATGCCTTTGCCACCATAAAATGTCGCACAAAAAGGCTTACACTTACTCTTTTGTCCATGGTTTCGCTGCAAGAATTTCCTGTTGCTGTTTCTTGTCATACTTGTAAATTTCATCAATACTTTGAACTTCCTGCATGCTATTTGTTAGCTCCCAAGTCTTCTGAGCAATACTGCTTCCAGCCATATTGCTAAAACCTTCCCTCTTCTAAGCCTGTAAGAAAACCTATGTCTGCAAGGAATGGCTTAGAATAACTTTCAAAAGATCCCCTTCATTAACAAAAACGACTGACATAGATAACTAAAACATGCATAGGGGCATTTCAACAATAACCTAAGAGAGCTGTGTCAGTACGCCATGACACTGGACTAGACCAAATGATCTGGAACAGACCGATGTCAAACGGAGAATATCAGCTCAACAGCTCTATTGAACCTGTGACCAGCGAGCATCCAAAAATAATGTTATCAGATTCAGGTTAGTCCCGTGGATAAACTTTGACAATTAACTTGATATTGAAATAAAGGATTTAAGGTCCCCTCTTGACAGTGGTTTAGTCCAAGTGTAAGCCTAATGGTTCTTACGCCACCTACTGGCAAAGAGTTTCGGTGATGTGAGTCAGTGATAGATGATAATATTTTGCGTAAGTGTTGTCTGAGTGTTGTAGATAGTTATTGTTACTTTATGTCTCTCTAGCGCCAACATAATGAGGTGCTTTATACGTGTCAAATTGTTATTCATACTGAACTGGATGTTGCTTGGCTTAGAGCAGCGTTATTGTTGCTGATATCGTTATGCCACCTGCTGGGCAAAGAATAAACTTACCTCATTTAACCTTGAATAGTAGTATTTTTCAACAATAATAACGTGCATTAAAGTAAATGCTGCCTGGTATCATTCTTCAAATAGATAGATTTATTATGTATGTGACACGTCATATACAGAGTGAGCAGGCCTGTCCAAGAAATATACATTTTTAACGGATAGTTAGATCCAAATGGCCCTGGTAAGACCCTGGGACTAAAAATATATCAAAACAAATATTTATTGTTCCAATTGTCACAACAACAAAATCATAGAGCCAGAGAGAGGGTGATCTCTGATAGAACCATGGAACCTGCTCGCGGCCGCAAATTCGCTCGCGGGACGATGGGATATGACGTTCCCTCCTACTTTTATTTAAACAGCAGCCTGCCTGCTAACTGGCTTGTCTACTCAAGAGTACCGTGCTCATTTTTTGTAAAGAAGGCGCAATACGGTAAACGTACCCCTTTATTGTCTAAAGATGTTTGTAAAATCAGTCCGCTAAAATGAACTCGTGCCTTAGAATTCTAGCTCATATATCGATACGTTACTCATTCATTTGGAGAGCTATCGATAACCGAACTTACCAAGCTAACCTAAAGTTTGTTTGCCCCGTTTGTTTGATGGGTAAACTGGAAAGATCAACATTTTTTACGTAGCATTTACTGTTGGAGACTTATTAAATAATGGCGAAAGTAAACACTGATGCAAGTTGTTGTATGTTAACGATATGCAACATTAGCAAACCAGCCAGCTAGCTTTGTGTATGAGTTGGTTGCCTAACAACCTCCTTTCCTTCTTTGGGGAACCCTTCCTTGTCCTTGTCACACTGGTACATTTTCCTACCATCGTTTGATAGGAGTCTTAAACGTCACCCAGATGCCACCATAAGTAATCTTTTGTGTGTGCCACGTATCTAAACGAGTTTTGATATGAGCTTTGACGTTACAGGCAGCGCCGTTGGCGCTAAGGTGCTTTGCTTAGATTCTAGAACTAGGTTCTTCTGAGAATATGTTGACATTAGCTTGTGTCAGTTAGCCTCAATATTGTTATTTTCATAACGTTACAGAAGTTATCGGTGGGGTTATCTTTTCCTTCAAGCCCTACTCAGCGAGGGAGAGGAGCACATCAGCGAGGTCACTTAAATGTTACTGAGGAGGTTGGAAAGCATCCGTCTTTTGACAAAATGTCTTTGGACGATGGGGTGCCTTATTTGGAAATGAAGGTAAATGCAAACGCCACTGGACTAACGTTAACGCTA
Organism: Sardinella longiceps; assembly: GCA_027497455.2. Lineage (NCBI taxonomy): Eukaryota > Metazoa > Chordata > Actinopteri > Clupeiformes > Clupeidae > Sardinella > Sardinella longiceps. The sequence continues at coordinate 5,427,368 of JAODXP020000027.1, forward strand.
CGTAGGAAATTCTAGCCCAGTGGTTGTCAATGTGTCTTAGTAAAGCGTTACTGCATATCCTTGTCGGTACTTGCTCGAATTAAGGTCAGAAAATCGTTTGTTTTTGTGATGTGACAGAGTATACCCGATGACTCTTCAAAGGAAAACGTACCTGTAGAGATATCATCTCAGTCAATGCAGCGAAAAGGTACGGTAGCTCAAATGTTGTTGTTTATTCGTCTCCATGAGTGTTTCATGAAGTTTTGACAGACTGTTTTCGTGGTGACAGACGACAGGCCTGGCCTTAGTTTGCCTTTGGGTGAGGAGTATGCGAGGAAAAAGCAGATTCTCCAACAAGAGCTTCGTATGGACTACAGACGATATGCGTCACAGGTATGCTACTGTACCTAGTTTCATCACTTGTTGGAACTCAGCCTACACAGCCCAGTATTGTCATAGTTGCAGTGTTGTCAGAATATTCAGATGTAGGTATTTCATTAGGGAGAGTATTCTTTCAATCCATGTTCATGTCATCACCAAAAAATCTACTTGTGATGGAAAAAAGGAGCCATTGCCATTTTGTTTGGCTATGTTTATCGTAAGGTCTGATTTGTGAATGAGTCACTTTAAGCCCTTTCTGACACATTTGTTCCAAGCGCTGCCCAGTCTCTGTGTTGTACTGTAACACTGAAATAAACAACATTTTGTTCACTATCCCTTTTTTTCTCAAGAAAAAGGACTTGACCCCTGAAGAGGCCTGTGCTCAACCTCAGGAACTTTCTCTGCCCATCAGAGAGAGGAGATCTGCTAAGGTAACCATATTTCACAAACTGATACCGGTATGCGCAGTTCTGCACAGTGATACATTGATAGGTGCACTTGTGATGTAAACTGGTGCTGGCTGTGATTTATGGTTTAAACACAGTTGTTGCCCAATCTTGATCAAACAAGAATTGGTGTCCAAGAGCAACAGTCTTAGTTGATAGCACAGCCTTACCTTATACTTTCTTGTTCGCTCGTTGAGGGTGCACAGAGGCACATTAAATATAAAAGCAAGTTGTAACTTTTCACTGTTTTGAAGGTAAGTTTGTAGAATTTCATATTTCCTTTGTCAGGTCTTAAAAGCAAAACTGAAATCGACATAAAAGAATCAAATGAAATCATTTTAAAAACTTAAATGGCTTTGCCACAAGCTTGCAACTTGAGTTGATTTTTTATTTATTTATTTATTTTAGGCGAGACTCAGAGATGAGCGAAACAAAGAGTACAATGCCTATCTTAAAGAAAAAGGAACACAGGCAATAACCAGAACATTGCCAGGCTCCTGGAAGGTACAGTTGTTACAGCTAGGATGTGGCACACATTCTTTATTGTATCTTGGAGCTACTTATTTATTACAGCTTGGGAGTATAATGATGCTGGCTTTGTTTTGGATATTAATGAATACAACAGAAACGTTTGCTGTAATTCACTAACTAGTGATTTAAGACTAGCTTTTCTTTAAGAATGCTAAGTTTTGAAATGCCGCCCTCCACCCTTTTCTACTCTGGGTAGGTACCAACTGAAGATCGCCTTTCATCACCCTTACCCAAACTAACATCAGGATCCCCACCCCCTGACTTGAGGGGTCATCTAGCTGAGAGGCCCTCATCCAGACGAGACGCTGCTACCCTCACAGATCAGCAGGTTGCCCCACAACGCAGGCGTTGGGGAGGCAGCCCTGTCCGCATCGACAGGAGGCCCCGCAGGCTACAAAGTCATTACTACAACTCAGAAGAGGACTTGTCCGATGGGGAAGAGGAGGATGACGACTACGAAGAGGAGTACGAGGAGGAAGAGCTAGAATACTTGTCCAGGAGGAGGCCAAGGCCTAGAGAACCTGTTGGATACTCAGGGAAAAGGGACAGGAGAGTCCATCGTCACAGACCTAACAGGTTTGAATTCTGAGTTGCAAACAGAGTTTTAGCTCTCAAATTTGCAGTACTCATTACATCACAATTCATACATTATTAAAGGACATTAAAGGTAGGCTCTGTAAATTTGGAAAATGGGAAAGGGTGGGGGGTGTTAAAATCATGCATTCGTCCAACCAATTAAGGCATTGCTTAAATGCCATAAATACTGTATGTTATAGAGGATGTTATAACATGTAGTTGAGGACCGACATCAACAGCTTAAAGGAGCAATTTCGTCAGCGTTACAGTATGCAAAATACTATCGCCTGGTTGATGGATTACTAACTAAATAAACTAGAAAAGCGCTCAGAGAGCGCAGACCTCCGCTAAGACAATGTGGTCACAGATGGAGTTCTGGATCACCGATCACCATCAAAATTGAATCAGTTCTTACTTGTCCCAATACACACATTGTCTGAAAATTTCATCCAAATCCGTGCTGTACTTTTCGAGTTATTTTGCACACAGACACATACACACAGACGGAGACACACACGCCGAGCAAAACATAACCTCCTTGGCGGAGGTAATACTAAATAAACAATTGTGTTTATTTATTTGCAGAATTGTGCAGGAGAGGCGAGAGCCTGAAGCCCCCATTCTCCAAGCAGAACATCACCTCGAGGAGAGCCGGCGGACACTGTCAGCCCTACTCAACCCAAAGTACTCATCTTCAATTACACTAATTAGATTTTTTCCTTCCCCCATTCTGCTTCTATTGGAATTGGTAGCGGCAGTGGTTTAAAGGGGCCGGTGGTTGATGAGAGCTGCGTTTTCGCAGTGGGCTATAAATCCTCTGTATTGATTGGTGTCCGTGCTGTGAACCAGGCAGGGAAAAAAAAAACATTAGAAAATCCTCTACTGTCTAACCTAAATCTCTTTTGTGTTTTGATTACTTAATCATTTATTTTACTTGTAAAGAGATTTTCAGTATACAGTATGTTATCTTGTAGCCTAGTGATGCTATGTCCCTGCCCCTGCTCAGGAAAGCAGTCTCGAGCAGATTAGACTGTAGCCACAAATCTGTCAGTGTGGCTGGCCTCATTGATCCCTGCCTTGCCTGACTGTCTGTCTGTGAATTTGCCTGTTTAGCAGTGAGGCGTAAGGCTCCACACAGCACTAGCACTTTGATCTGTTTTGCCTGTTGCGTGACGTGGCAGCGAAGCTTAAGCCTGGCCCGTTGCGGGGGCTGCACTCCGAGCCGGGCAGGGCAAGCCCATCGATCTGATGCGTTTAATGATGTGACGTGACAAGAAGTGGGTGCAGTGGTTTATGGGTCGGCCTGTGCTTCTGCTGAGCTGTTCTCTTCTCTTTCTGGTCTGTTTGGGTCTGGCGTGTGCCGTAGTCTGCAGGCAGAACCAGCGCCAGCTAAGACCAGTGAACGGACCAGATCGGCAGCCAAGAAGAACATGGCAGACTTCTCCACAGGGCTGATCATAGGTAGGATTTCACACATACAAACACTTAACCAGTAACATAAAATAATCTCTATGGAGTTTAGTGATTCAGGACTTCTGTGGGAGAGCATCTTTTAATATCTCTCTCTCTCTCTCTCTCTCTCTCTCTCTCTCTCTCTCTCTCTGTCTCTGTCTCTGTCTCTGTCTCTGTCTCTCTGTCTCTGTAATGGAGCTGTAACTGAGGGTGAAATAAATGACGAATGTTGACTTCATAGACTAAATTATAATGATTCTAATTAGCTTCAACAGGATTGTCATTCTTAGCTGTCAGGTGTTATGTGGATCGGTGATGTAACTGCCCATAAAACCGTGAGTAGGGCGTGACCTCTGACTCCTGATGTGCTGTGATGTCACCAGGGGCAGCGGACGGGGATGTGGTCCAGCAGAAGAGGAAGGAGCGCTATAGAAAAGAGCTGCTTGAGCAGATGGCTGAACAGCAGAAGAACAAGAAGAAGTGAGTCTACACTGTCACTTGGGTCACTTTCTGTGCTCTTTGTCCCTCTGGTACATTGCATGGACCCAAGGGCATCTTTTTGTATAATATTTCACGGGACTAGTTTTTGGTGCAACAAGGGGCACCTTGTTGAAATGTTGGTATTTGGTTCAAACAAAGTCCATGGCCCCTTTACAATTTGCCCCAAGCTTGAGGAAAGCACCCTTCACCCATGTTATTTTTGCTTTGGTCCAGCAGAGCTGCGACCTTGGATAGTGTGAACTTGCTAATGGTTGCCACTCTGATTTAGGTTGTACTCCAGTAATTGCACCCAGAGATCGATTAGAACACATTTCAGGCCCTGTTAGACTTATGTGCGTTTCATTTTTTCCTACAGGGAGAAGGAACTTGAACTCAGAGTTGCTGCGTCTGGAGCTGTTGACCCAGAAAAACAGGTAAAATGACCAAGACGGTTTGAGATTGATTCATTTTCAAAACTGTGATAGATTCTAAATAAAGGTACAGAGTTGTTGCCGTTACACACCACAGTCCACATGTCATGGATTTGAAATGCATGAAAATGATAGTTTATGCCATGACATGACAAGTCTGTACAATGACAGACTGCATGTTCACTGTTTGTTAGAATTAGATTTTTTCGGTTGTTTTAACTATATATACCAATAGATGGAAGTATTTCGCATTTTGAAATGTAGACTCAGTGTTTTGTTAAAGAAATGTGCTATTGATAAAGAAACCAATTGTTTGGCCAATTGTATGATGTGGCTTTAATAGCCTTTAACGGATAACAGCCTTTTAAAAACTCATGAAAAATGCAAGCTGTCCCCATGTAACATGAAGCCTAATGGTGTAAACTAATCATGGTTGAGCTCATGAAAAGCTAATACGTGCTTTCGGCTAGTCCTTTTATACCCATTCTCATTTTTCAAGATGTAAATTCTCTCAAAAATTGGAATAGTGAGGTAAAACTACATTTTTACATAAAGCCGCAACCCCAGGTCCTTCACTCACAGTTGTGACCCTGTTGTCCGTCTCCCAGCCTGACCGGATCAAGCAGTTTGGTGCCGTGAACCGGGAGTATGAAGGAAGGCGGCAGAGGGATGTGCCCTACCGCCCAAGCCATGCGCTGGACTCCCTGGAGGGCGACTCGGCCAGGAGGCCCCCTAAGGAGAGAACAGCAGGTGTGGGTGCGGAGGAGCGGGCGCCCCCAGAGAGGCCCCATGTGGCCTTCCAGTCTCCCCCGCTGGTGGACTACAGCACCAGCCTGGCCCAGCTGGCTGCAGCCAATGGTGGAGGCAGGGTTGAGGCACGGAGTGATTTGCTGGGCCCCGTCAACCAGGACTTCCACAGGAACCTATCGGGCACGCTTGGAGAGATGATTGCACCAAGGTGTGCATTCCTTCACCCATTCACTCACTCAGCTTGTTCGTTCGCTCCTTCCTTCCTTCCTTCCTTCCTTCCTTCCTTATCTTTGTGTTTTGTTTGTGTTATAGCTGTGTTTTTATATTTTCGCACCACATATACATCATGCACAGTTTGCAGTCTTTGAATTCAAAGCAGTGTCTATGAGTCTACCATTCTTTTAGCGCTTCAGTACCGGTACTTTCTCGTGTTATTGTTGCCTTTGTTTCTGTGACCTATTTCTCATCTCTGCTCATTCACTTTAATCCTTGCAGTCCTTTGACTTTGGCTCGGTAAAAAGTCATATAAAGGACATGGTGTTGATTGTAAAAGCAGCACAGCACCTGGCAAAGGTGTGTGTGTGTGTGTGTGTGTGTGTGTGTGTGTGTGTGTGTGTGTGTGTGTGTGTGTGTGTTGTAAATGTGTCTTTTTCTATCCTCAGGATCACAGGTGTGCCTCCTCCTGTTCCGCCCACGCTGCCAGATGCTTACCACACTCCCTATGATGACGCCTACTACTACTACGCATCCAGGAACCCGCTAGACCCCAGTCTGGCTTACTGTGAGTCTCAACACCTTCATGCCTCATTAAACTCTTACGATCTACAGGAAGATCCTTTGTGTACGACTTGTGTATTAATCCTTGTGTATTTTGAAGAGCTTGCAAAGATGAGTCATACAGATATGAAAAAGGCAGTTAGATTTGACTAATTGCTTTGGCAGGATCATTCACCTCTAGGTTGTGCAGTTACAGTATGTGTGGCGGTGTGAATGAACATAACATAGAAGCCTTGCTGTCTATTTGGAATTGTATTAAGTTGATATTCTCTGTTCACTGTTTCACCAGGGAGTCTTAGCACATCCAATTTCTTTGTATTGCCTTACAACTTAAAAGTGCAGTAACTGCAAAAACTGAGAAAAAAAAAGTCAGGTTTTTGCTCTGAAATATAGTATTTTTGCCATGTTCTCAAGGTGTGTGTGTGTGTGTGTGTGTGTGTGTGTGTGTTTTCAGATGGACCTGGAGCTGTAGGAGTGGCCCCTTACCCCCACCTGCCCCTGGGAGTCCCCCCGCCTCTGAGGCCTAGCCAATCGACATCTCTCCCACAGTAGGCCTCCTCTATCCTCTCCTTTCCTCGCCTCTCCCCCTCAACACTGACATTTCTCTGCTACTCTTCAACAACCTCTTAGCCTTTCATTTTTACACCCATTTTTCATCATCTTTCATTTTACAATCAAACTCATTTTATCCACTTATTTTACTCATATCGCCTTTTTATCATCAGCTCTAAGGCAATCAATTTTTTTTTTTTACGAACAGTTTCACTACAAAGAATCTAATTTTATTCAATTTCACACTGCAGAATTGCTTTTTCATCCGAATGATGCAGCACTGCTTTGTGTTTAGTGTTTAAAGGCTTGTCTGTCTAGTTAGCTAATGTTTTAAAGGCCTGTGTGTCTAATGTGGTGTGAAACCTGACTTGGCTCATAAGGTGCAGATGCACATTCTGTCCCTTTGAAATAGAGAGGCCGACAAAATCCCAAGCGTTCAAGTTTTAATCCTTGGTTTTCTAAACTTTTCTAACGGATTTCTGTGATCATTTAGTATTGTTCCCACACTCATCTTTCTAACAGGTTTGTTTGTTTTTTCATTCTTTCATTTGATTCATTGATTCATTGATTCATTGATTCATTCATTCATTCATTCATTCATTCATTCATTCATTCGTCCATTCATTCAGATAGTTGGGTAGATGAGTTTGTAAGGATGATTATCTGCCAGAGGGTGGTGCTGTTTTCTGTGTATGTCTGTGCCACCTCTGTGTTTCCCTGTGAATGCACCCCCCACCCCTTTCTCTTTCTCTGAGTCATAGTTTTGGTACCCCTTGTGGAATATTGTTTTTGTTTCTCTCTCTCTCTCTCTCTCTCTCTCTCTCTCTCTCTCTCTCTCTCTCTCTCTCTCTCTCTCTCTCTCTCTCTCTCTCTCTCTCTCTCTCTCCTTTCTTTCTCTGAGTCTAAATGTGGCTCACATTGAACATATTTATTTTTGTAAAATAAATGCACAACATTCAAGTCTACCTCACACCTCGAGGCCTACTGCATGTTTTTACTGTAGTTCTCTGTTTCTCACTAATCCCACGTTCATCTTGTGCTCAGTTTGTCCAATCTGAGCTTCAGGGAGCAAATAGCACAGCATACCTTTATAGCCAACACGTGTAACAAGCACATTTCATTTGCTGTGTTTTAAGGTGGCAGCCTATTGTTTTTGACAGTGACGCACTATGTTAGTATATGCATTAGTAGCAAGTAAGGCACTCACAGCAGAGCGCACCCACAATCACATTATCAAATCTATCCTGACCTTCTCTTTTTGATTCTGCACCTGATTTTAATTATTGCCTTTTTTTTCTCTTTTTGTCAACCGTCCAGAGACTGCATTTCTGGAATCTATTCATTTTGATATTAGACCTTTTGGTAGTGTAAAAAGCAGCTAGCAATACCAGTGCTATTTCTTTTTATCTCACCACCCCTCCCCCTTCTCTCCCCCTCCCTGCTTCCTCTTCCTCCCCGTCATCTAGAGTGCCTAGTCAGCTTGGCATGGCCCCTTCTGGAGTGTTTGCCGCAGACAGATCCAAACAGTCCAAGGAGAATGCACTGAGCTATCAGGAGGCTCTTAAACAGCAGGTACACACACACACACACACACACACACACACACACACACACACATCATACCACAGTATCTCCTAAAATTGTCTATTTTTTGCTATGCCACACAGAGACCGCTAGAATGACAGAGAGAGAGAAATGGAAGGAGGGAGAGAAGGGATAAAATGGTCTATCTATCTGACCTTTGGAAGGGTGTTGAATGTGTTGAAAGTGATGTGTGGTGAAGCTGCCAAATTGGACACTTTTTTTTTTTTTGGTGCTCTGGGTAGGAGGGAATATGTTGGACTGGTAATAGGAGTTGACATACAGATATGGGTGCCAACCATCTACCCTTCCAGACAAGAAGGGCTTTACAACAGTTCACCTCACTTCAATAGTTAAGCTTCATCCATCTGTGTATAGGCTATTTATTTCCTTTTAGCTTTACATTTCCCCATTCAACTCTCTGCTGAAGGGATTGATTTGACAATACATGATGACCTGAAAGTACAGTATCCACTGCAAAATGCAGTTACTCCTAATGCCACACCCTTGAGTTTAACAGGATACTGTATGGAGGTTATACCATATTCATTAAATATAAAAGTTTAACAGGATACTGTATGGAGGTTATATACCATATTCATTAAATGTAAAAGGCAATATATTGCACACATAAAAGTACATGGCATACAAATAAAATACAATGTAACTTGTATTGTGTAACGAATAAGGAATACTTTTGTCAACCATGTTTACACCCTTATATGTAACCACACACCATAATCTGAGGGAAGAAGCTTTCTTTTTCTAAGGAAAGTGCATCTCTACCTGCCAGTTATTTTGGATGTGCTCAGAAAGCAGTGATGGGTGGAGTGGGTGGATGGATCCCTCAGGATATGTTTTTAGCCAAAGCAAGCGAGAGCCCCCTCAGTAGTGGCAGCACTGAGTCGCTTGCCAAAGGCCACCTTTTAAATGTCAGCTGCTGCTCCTGCTGCTGTGCTTAACGGTACTGTTTTCACCAACTGTAGTTGAGCACAGTGCAGTGCGAGAGGTGTGCTGACAGCACCTGTGTTAAGTGAAGGGGGAGTGAGAGGCAGACTGCTGCTGAGGCTCTAAATGCTAACGGCGTTGAGTTGAGGCTCAGACACTTTGGGTTTGAACACAGCTGAGGACAGTCAGACGAGTGACAGCGTGCCGTGTTTTGACAGGAGTACTTGGCACTGTGGATGCAGCATTTTGCAGAGGTAAAGTGAAATTCAGAAACTTAACAGGGCCCATTTAAGTCAGTTACTGTACACTGTTGAGATTCTTTATCAGTTTAAGAGAGCAAAGCAGACATAAACGTAGTCAGCCTAGCCTATAAAACTTTTTTCTTTTAACTTTTCCCCAGTGTTTTGTGATGTTCTGAGGAATACAGTATGACGTGTTAACATGCTGTGTGTGTGAGTGAAAAATCCTGGATTGGTTTCCCCCTGTTGACCTGAGCCTGTGTGTGGGTGATCAGATCCATGAGCGTCGGGAGCGTAAGATGCGGGAGCAGGAGGAGCGGGAACGATACGAGGCCAAGCTGGAGGACGAGATGAGGAACTACGAGCCGTGGGGGCGGGGAGGAGGTGGAGCGCCTCTCAAGGATGACAACGGCAACCTCATCAGTATGTCCTTTACATGTCATACAACATATAGCATGGTAACCATGACGTACATTTCACTGAACGTGTTTGGTCCGTACAACAGCATACCTCATTATTCAAAATTGCCAATTGTAGGTTACTGGTTTCAGAATGTTCTAAAAAACAACTTTTGGCATCACATTGCCTAGACAGCTTTTGAAATGAGAGGCTTTTTAATGTGTCAAACTCAACATCTCAACAAACTCATCACTCAACAACAAGCCAAGATAACAATTTGCTGGAGTTTATTGGTGTTTTTTTTTGGGGGGGGGGGGTGTATGGGTAATTGGGACTTAATACAGGTGTTAAAGGGATGCAAGCACAAATCCCACAGCAGAGAAAGCAACAGAAAATTGAAACATTTGTACCTTCTGTTTTAAAAGCCCTTCAAAGATCTTGCTGATGGTGTTGGCTTAATCTCAGAATGCTGTGTTGGAAACAAAGGCTAACCCCTGCAGCCCATGGCAACATCACCATTGCCACCAACAGTGGCTAGGATACGCTTAATGCTAACAGAAGGATATATTTAGTTGGCATAGGGAGGAGAGGGCAGGGAATGAATTGGAAAACAAGTCACACACACAGGTGAACAGAATGTGCATCATCACATACAAACAAATCTTTATTTAAACCTTCCTCAGATGTACAGTATAGAACAGTATGGATTTCGTATTATAGTTTCTACGTATGGATTTGAAATGAAATGTGATCTTTGGTTCACCTCTATGCGTCACCATGTACTTAGTGTGCGTATACAGTATATTGTCCTTGTTTTTATCCACAGTATACCAGTGGGTGATGCATAAAGATGCAATTTTTTGCATGCTAATTTCCTAATCTCTATGATGGCTGACAATATAATAGACACAGTTTCCCAAGGCTCAAATAGGAGTTCCTTTTCTTTTTGGCAGGGCAAAGTAATGTTGAAGGCCGAAGTCCCTGTAATCAGAGGGAGCATGCGAGTGAATTACTTGAAGCTTGTTTTGCCACAGATTGATTTCAAAACTGTGGCAAATTGTTTCATTAAGGCATTAATGTTGTTTAAAACATTAGCAGAGTGCTTTTGTGCTGTCTTGTAGGTGACCTGAAGCGCATGCACCAGTACAATGAAGAGGCCTATTTGAACCCAGACTCCCGCCGGGGGACGGGTACCAATGGCAGGAATGCCCCAACGCCACGGGACGACAGGGTCACCTCTGCCCACATGATGGCAGGTAAGAGCCAGGCCCATAGAGTGGCCAACGCACTCACACCACTTACAGTGGTCTCTCTCTCGCTCTCTCTCTCTCTCTCTCTCTCTCTCTCTCTCTCTCTCTCTCTCTCTCTCTCTCTCTCTCTCTCTCTCTCTCTCTCTCTCTCTCAAACCTGAAAGAAAGTAGGAAGGAATGCAAGAAATCTTTTAAAATTAGATGTCGTGCATTTATGTTTAGTTATTGATGTGTAAACCTGTGGATGGCTTTGAGTAGCCTTAAGCAGGTGATGCCCTGCAGTGGTACAAGTGATGATTATGCGATGAGAGATTTCCCCTGTCCTTCTCCCCACCTCTGAGTCTCTGATTTAAACACATAGTGACAAGAGGGACACTTGGGCAATGCTCTTAGACAGGCAGTGTTTGATTTGAAAAGCTGTTGTGTTGGGCAGCCTGTTTTTATGCTCAGAGCCATCTTGTTGTCCCCTCTTGCAGGTTATCCTCAGGGTCAGGCTGGATCTCACGCCCGAGGCAACGTGTTCAGGGATGTACCGACTCCACAGCAACTCCACGATCAAGACAAGTACAAGGAGTACCTAAGGCAGCAGGTGAGGCACCCTGAGCCACACTGCCGTATAGGGTAGGGGTAGGAATGCTAGTCACCATGATTTTGTTCTGACTTCAGGCTAGTCACCATGATTTTGTTCAGACTGTGCAGCCTTGGAGCCTTCGCTGTTGGAATCCTCGGTTGCAGTTTGTGTGTTCTCATCTCTCGATTCTTGTTTTGCTCCGGAATCCCATCCAACCAGCTGCTTGCAAGATTTTTTTCCAAAGATTTCCAGCTAACTTGCTTCTTGCACATTAATTGGGTGAAAACTTGATCCTCTTTCTTCTGATGGTGGGAAAAGCCTCCTGCAAAGTTTGTTTATGAGCCTAATGAGGCTAGTTTACAGATGAGCAAACAATTTTTACACCAAAAAAAAAAGAAAGAAAATCACTTGCGTATCTGCTGGGGAGGCACATACAGTACTGACTTGCTTAGATGCCAAAATGCCACAGCTGTTTAAACTTTGAAATGGCTTGCTGAGATTACACGGCCGGATCAAGCACAATGCGTGCTGCCTTCTGTAATTAGCTTATGCTGTTTAGCCTTTAGCTAACTTGCTTTGCTGGGAGTCTGAATATGCCGTGGAGTTAATGTATTCAGCTCTGAGACGAGGCCTATTTGTTTGCAGTGTATCACAAATGGAAATGCCCCCAAGTAGTGTGCTGCCTGCCAATCCAAGCTGCATGGAGTGACATTTCTCAGATGACCTATAAATCATTGCTCGCACCTCACCAAATGAATCCCCCTAATAATCAGACCTGGAGTATTAGTGGGGGTTGGAAAAGGTTAAACACAAAGGGGAGCGCTTAGTAGCTCCATATTCCATACTCAATGGGAACAGAAAGAAAGAAACTAACAAAAAACATGCCTGCATAGGTTTGATAATATTGTGTGAATGTGGGGGAGGGGTTGTGTGTGGGTGTGTTTGTGTCAAATTTCACATCCATCCATGTGCGTACACCTACACATGCATGCAGATGTGCATATAAATTGTACCGGTACATGATTATATAGCTGGAGTATATGTAATCTAAAATACATTAGTATTTTTGTGTGTGTGTGTGTGTGTGTGTGTGTGTGTGTGTGTGTGTGTGTGTGTGTGTGTGTGTGTGTGTAATTTCCTGAGGAGTATGTAGTCTAAAAGGCAGAGAGAGATTTATTTCCTGTATGTGATTTCCTGATGATCAGATAGCGGAGAAGAGGCGTAAGGAGGCGGAGGAGCGCGAGCGTCAGCGGATGGAGGAGGAGCGGGAGGAGAAGAGGCTGGCGGAGCAGAGGGCTCGCATCCAGCAGGAGTACGAGGAGGAGCTGGAGAAGAAGAAACGCAAAGAGATGGAGGTGAGCTCACCCAATATGTCTGTCAATCAAACCACTATCCTGACTGCTTCATTTCAGCCTTTGACATGCGGGCAAGAAAAGATTCACTCTACATTAAGATTTAGATTAGTTTTTATTTTGTTTTATTATATTTTAATGTCATGGGTGAAATCAGTGATCCATACCTTTTAACTAGGTATTGGCCTGAAGAATTTAGGTAAATGTTAGCCAAAGGCATTTTTGAAAAAGGAAGCAAGGATTCTGAACACAATAATTTAAAGTTTGTGTCATGTTCAGAGGTGTTCATTGTCAGTCCATTAGCTCTTTACTGTGAACATGCTGCTGGTGGTTAAAGCCAAGGCATTGAATGCCCCTTTTGGAGACTAAGGTGAAGGACATGGACTCATCCCTGATCATCACTCAACCTCTGGCTTCTAGAACAAAATGGATGAGCTCAGGCCTAAGATTGGATGGGGTATTTTAGAAGGAGTCTCCAGGCAGGACCTGACACCATTGTAGGTCTGATCTGGCCCTGATCTGGCTCTATTTTGGTGCAGTCTGATTTCAGTCAGTGGAGTGTCTCCTCAGAGTTCATGGCTTTTAAATATTACTGATGAACTATGCCTTCTAAAGCCCTATTTAGATGAGATTAGTTTTACATGGGTATATGAGGTGAAGAATTATTAACGGAGATTTTAGTGTTATATCAGTAAACATCACCTGACGATACCATTAATGATTCCCACAATTTTTACCCTCTGTGAAAGGGTCCAGAAAAAAAAGCCCCCTGGTAATAGGCTACTAGTCCTGTGCAAATTGACTTGCTATAAATGCACATGCAAAGCTACATCCTGCTTTACGCACAATTTTCAAGCATTGCGAAGCTTGATTTCATAGCAATTTCATATTAGGCATTTGGACAACCCTGAGGCAATTTGTAAGTTTTCTGCAGCACTCAAATCAATAAGAATCACAACAGGCTCCTGTTTATCTTGCAAAACTTCTTTTCCAAAGTTGAAAGGCAATACTTTATCCCTTACATTTGTATAAGAGGCTGTTTTATTAAACGTTAAATTAGCAAGGTCAGGATCACTGATCTTCCTTTCTCTTCACACTCTCCTCTCATGTAGCAACTAGCCAAGAATGAGGAGCTGGTGCGTCAGGCGGAGGAGAGGAGGAAAGAGAATGAGAGGAGGAAGAAGGAGGAGGAGGAGAGAGTCAGTGATGCCCTCAGGAAGCAGTATGAGCGCGAGAGACAGGCTCGACTGGAGGAGGTGAGCGTGTGCGCGTCGTGTGTGTGTGTGTGTGTGTGTGTGTGTGTGTGAGGAACTGAGAGAGTGAGAGACTGTGTGTGAATGAATGTGACTATTATCACGTTAGATGAATTATACAAGCAGCTTTTACATGGACTGACGCCAGCTGCACAGATGCACACAGAAACTGATTACCCGTTCAGCATGGAATCATTCTCACATTAATACAAATGCGCCAGAGAAGCCTCTTCATTCATATGCCCTCTGATTCAGACCGTAAACAGCAGATCCACTGAGAGAAGTGCAGAACGCTATAAGGAACTGCGTGCTACTCAGAGTGGAATGTGAAAAGCATCTGTTACATGAATAGATGTAAATATAATAAGATGCATTAGAATGAATGGATTATGGCTCCCCAGACAGTCAGCCGCAGTGTTTTGTTGTGTAATTATTGTTGGGGTGCCATCAGTTTTGCAATACTGCAACACACTCACATCTCTCGCTCTTTATTTCTCTTTCTCTTTCTCATCTATCCTTCTCTCTTCCTCTCTCTCGTCTATCCTTCTTTCTACCTCCCCCCTCCTCCTCTGTTTCTGAAGGTGAAGAGAGATCCGTCTCCTCCTATCCCTGCCCTGCAGAAGAAGTTGGGGCGCCAGCGTACCCCCAGACCCCCCTCCGCAGACAGCCGCCTCTCAGTGGCAGCCTCCACCGTGAGTCACACACCACCGCACCGCACCACCATCCCAGCCTTCAGAGCCTCTAGCACCTGTCAATCAAACTTTAGGGTTTTGACATTTTGACTGAGAATAGTGGCAAGTGTATACACACAGCCAGCGACGTGGTTTAGTGACTCATAAATGCTGCCCTCAACTTGACCTGAGAAACACATGGTCATGGCACCGCACTTGGCAGAGTTCTTGTTTGAGGATGCATTAGGAAGCTGCTTGATTTGTCCTGATTCTCCACCTGATTCTGACCTTACTCTCATCTGCTTGCATGCCAGATAACTAATCATGTTTGTTAAATTCCTTTTGGATTTTGAGGGAGGTGATGACATGGCATTTGCACCTGTGTGTGTGTGTGTGTGTGTGTGTGTGTGTGTGTGTGTGTGTGTGTGTGTGTGTGTGTGTGTGTGTGTGTGTGTGTTCTCTCCTGTCAGGTTCGCTCCGTCTCTGCCCCCCACTCCCCACCTGTGCCTGCCCGCCGTAATCAGCTGAGAGCTAAAGGTAAACAAAGGCACAACGAGTCTCCGTAAATATCGCAAGAAAAATGTTTTATCTGTGCTCTTCCTTGAATATGTGATGTTTGGCACATACTGTGTGTGTGTGTGTGTGTGTTTCAGAAGAGAAGCAGTCTGTAATCAGTGAGCTCTCTGCATTGAGCAAGCAGCTCCGGAATGAGCAGCGGAGGCTGGAAAGACAGAGACTGCAGACTGAGAGAGAGGGGATGGACAGCTCTGTCAGAGAGGGGTGCGTACACACACACACACACACACACACACACACACACACACACACACACACACACATCACTACACACACACACACACACACACACTATGAAAGTCACTATAAATACAAACACAGAAATGTATTGACTGCAGATGGGCATACATCTCTGCTTTTGTGTGTGAGTGTGTGTACGTGTCTATCTGATGGGTACACACACACACACACACACACACACACACACACACACACATATACACACAGACACACACACTTCTTTGACTGCTGCCAAGTGAGGCCATTTATTACATTCACCATCTGCTGTGAAACTGTTTAACTAAGTTACACTTTTCCTGTCTGCAGAGATGCACATAGTACGCACAAATGGAACACACACATCTTTTGCAGACAGGAAAAACACAAACACACATTTTGACACATTCTGAACACACACAAGCACATCCATACAAAATGCACATACTGTATCAACACACACACACACACACACACACACACACACACACACACACACACACACACACACACACACACACACACACACACGTCACGGTGCACCTCATTCACACAGGCCTGTCTTGTGTAGCGGACAGAACTGTGTGTGTGTGTGTGTGTGTGTGTGTGTGTGTGTGTGTGTGTGTGCTGGGTTTTGCGGCTCGGCGGAGCTTGTAAGCGGCTTACACTCAGCACCCCCCCAATCCTGCTCTCATCCTGACTGATAAAGCACAGAGGTGTTTCATATTCTCCACCTCTG
This sequence comes from Sardinella longiceps, assembly GCA_027497455.2. Classification (NCBI taxonomy): domain Eukaryota; kingdom Metazoa; phylum Chordata; class Actinopteri; order Clupeiformes; family Clupeidae; genus Sardinella; species Sardinella longiceps. The sequence continues at coordinate 5,443,518 of JAODXP020000027.1, forward strand.
GCACAAAGGCCACAGACTATCACTCTATAACGC
>JAODXP020000027.1:5448550-5456050 GCA_027497455.2 Sardinella longiceps
TGTAGTTACCACTGATCTCAAAACGGCACATCAAATAAGAAACAACAGACACTTAAGTGTAGTGTTTTGTTTTCATAAATCAGTGCTTACACTCAAAATTGGACAATAACCTTGTTACATGGTAGTATACTCCCTTGTCCACTGATCCATATTCTTATGCTTAGGATTAAATTTGTGGTATTGAATTAGTGGATTGATTTGGCAGTTATTAAATTAGATTTAATTTATGGAGCTCGTAGGTCAACTTTGCATTTGACCTGTCATTTAAATTAAGCCTCAAGGTGTTTTGGAGAGATAAGAAGGGGAAGCACACACACACACACACACACACACACACACACACACACACACACACACACACACACACACACACACACACACACACACACACACACACACACACACACAGCCTCCTGCTGAGACCACATGGCAGCCCTCCACAGTGTCAGCAGGGAGCCTTGGACGTGCCACACTGGGGATATAGCAGAGCAGTGGCATTTGTGGAGACTGAGGCAGACTTGACAGCCATAGAGCTGTCAGCCAGAGGGCACCATGTGTGGGGGACAGGGACAGGGAATGGGGAGGTCACTCAAGGATGAACCAGGCTGGTTAGAGTAAGATGTATGAGGGTTATTTGTGTGTGTGTGTGTGTGTGTGTGTGTGTGTGTGTGATGGTATGAAGATGTGCGAGATCCCTCTTCATTCAGGAGTGACACGCAGGCAGAATGATGATGTGCAGATGGCTGTGTGTCACTTTGTCTACATGTCGTGTGTGTGTGTGTGTGTGTGTGTGTGTGTGTGTGTGTGTGTGTGACTGACCTATGCCTTTCCCTCTGCAGATTCCCATGACAATGCGTTTCCAGAGATGCAGGAAGAGCGGAGAGAGAGGCAGAGCTCGGCGCGAGAGAGGAGGCGCCTGCAACGCAGGATTGAGTTTGATGAAGTAAGACACGTCTGCTCTCTAGGATAGTAACTCCACAAAGTCATAACTCACTCTTCATCCAATCTGCCGTGCTGCTGCAGTAACTCACTCAGGAGTTGTCAACCACTGAAATTAATCAGCGACTGTTTTGGTAACTGGTTAATTGCTTTGTTTGGGAGAAAAAGCCTTGATTCGGATTAAGCTCAGATAGTATATGATGCATCCCTTAGGAAATTCAAGCACCCTAGAGCATTCATGTAAAGATACACATACACATAATCTATACACATGTACTGTACCCACTGTAGAAAAGATAAAGCTCCATTGCGGTGCCACTCCTCACACATCTGTGTGTGTGTGTGTGTGTGTGTGTGTGTGTGTGCACATACAGGAACTGAATGCTCCGTCTGGGCGGCGTGAGGCAGATGGAGGGACTGACGGCCAATCTGTACGCAGTCTGAACGTGGAGAGCGTGAGGGAGCGCAACCAGCAGCGCATGAGGAGACTGGAGGACATGAGCAAACAGAGTCAGAGATCAGGTCAGGATAGAAAGGGTTTGGGGTGGGTAGGGGGGGATTGATTGGTTGGATGGCTGTTTGGGTTACTGAGTGACTGACTGACTGACTTATTGCCAATTGGTTCATACATTATGTGTTAAAGCGAACATGGATTGAATTCCATTATGGACTTTTATGGCTTTACTTTGTTCTTTTATGTATTAACTTTTGTTTAGCCTAGGCTACTTTTTGTTCTTCCTGTCTTGCCTATCTTTCTTCTCTCATGCATTTCACTACATTGACTTACGAAAGTATTTCTATGTATGTGACAAATAAATAAATACTTGATACTTGATTTCTTTACATCAGTGGCATGTAAACATACAGAATGTTCTTTTACTTGTAACTGGCAGGTGGTAAGTTGAGGTACATCAGTGGCATGTAAACATACAGACTGTTCTTTTACTTGTAACTGGCAGGTGTTAAGTTGAGGTAATGTCACAATCACTTAAACTCACTGCAGACTAGGAGTATGAATCTGCTCTGGACTCCTGAGAGTGAGGTGTTACAGTAACTGTGTGTGTGTCAGCATAGCATCAAAAAGAGATGTTTTTGCCATTATGCCAACGGAAAAAGTGCAGTGTGTTAGTTCAAGGTTGATACTGATTTTCACTTCCCAGTAGAGCTGCATCCTGACGAGGATGATGAGTTCTGGCAGACGGCCTCATCTCCACTGGACTTGCGCGTCTCTGTGGACACGGTCGCCACAGAACCCTGGCTAAGACCCGGCACCGCAGAAACCCTGAAGAATTTCCTCGCGGGGCGACAGCCGCTCCGCAAGGAACCTGTGACTGAGGACTGGGAGGGTCCCTCCACCTACCACGGGTGACCAGCACCCGCCTAACTGTCTCCGACCCTAGGTGTCTGAGAACAGTCTCGCCCAAGGCTGCTCTCAGAACAGACACACAGGTGCCTGAGGCCTCCGTCCTGTAGGCCAGTAGAGTTTGCACTGCATTCATGAGCCATTGACCCTGTAGAGCAGAATCTGTGAGCCAAAGAACTCTCTTGTTATTTAATGTCTTACAAACCAGGGGTCCCAAAAGCATAGTTGCTAACCAAGCTAGTAAGTTATTTGGCAATGAGAAATTGTATTGCAACCAGCTAAGTTGTTAGCAACTATGCTTTTGGGAAACAGTCTTTTAATATCAACGTTTTTATGTGTTTTATCGTTTTAACATGTATAATGTCTCTCTCTTACATACCGGCTCCTGGTAATTTAATTTATTTCTCTTGTGTGCCTAAATGCAGAGTAATTTAGCCATATGAATAGCATATGAATGTTGATGGAATTGAAGCTCAAAGAGTTTGATGCCTTTGGATCACAGGAGACAGAAGTAGTAGCCCTTTAGTACAGACAGTTTGTCAGTCTGCTCTACTGTGTGTGTGTGTGTGTGTGTGTGTGTGTGTGTGTGAGAGATTGAGCTTCCGCTGTACATCTGTCGGCAACTTTGGTGCCTCTTCTACTTTAAGGAATGTTTATATGTTTTCTCTGTGCATTTCTATGTCCTTTTCCTGTTTAGGAAGAATTGAATCAGAATGACACTAAATGTATATTAGATGAAATAAATACCTATTTTAATAATCCTCTGAGTCCTTGGTTATTTATACGAGACCTCAACCTGCCACTAGGGATGTAAATGATATGTAACTGTAAATGACGTCTTGTTAATCTGGGTAACGTGTGTTTTGGGTTTGCTTTTTTGTCACAACAAGCTATTTTTGTATTATGTGAGTATTTGTTTAGTGATGGAGATAAGGTTTCACAGTAATAAGGTGATCTTTGTTTATTCCAAGGCGTAAAAAGAGATGAGTGGGAGGGTTTAGCTGCTTCTTTCCAACTACTGAATGCTAATATGCTAATTGTGCTTAATATATTGCTAGATTGGTAGATGAAAAGCCAATTGGAAAAGTGTGTTGACAAGACTGATAGGTCTGTGGTTGAGACTAACCATAAAAGCCACAAACTTTTCTCTACCCAGGTATATATTGGCCACGCCAAGCCTTCCTCCCAGCTGCCACCTGTTTCATTTGTCAACAGCCTACTTGAACTAAAAACTTGGATGACTTCTAATCTATTTAATCTCATCAGTGATAAAACTAAGCTCTTTGTGGTAGTCCCTATATTGCTGCAACCTTGGTGTGATCCTAGACTCCATAAGCACACACACACAAAACCCCCAGAACTTGGCAGCCAGGGTCTTCCTCGCCAGCACAAAACCTTGGGATCATATCACCCTGACCCCTCTCATTTAGCTTTACTGGCTTCAAGTTAGAACCTGCATCACCATAAGATCCTTCTCCTTCCTAACAAATTCTTCCACACTCTTGCTCCCCAACATCCAGTCATGGGACTTGCAGTCATCTGACAAGGATCAACTACAAGGCTCATACAAGGAGCCTTTGGTCTCAATCGCCAACCCCAGCCCTTCCACACACACCACAACTCTATCCCACTCACTCCCACTTTTTTTTTTTAAGTGACCTTGAGTAGCTTGAAAGTTGTAGTTGTAATAGTAGTATTCAGTCATTACATCACCACAAATAAACCAAGTTCAAAAACTTTATTGACCTATGACCTGATTAGAATGCTTCGGATGATAACCAGCTTTGTACAGAATGTTGTACAGGCTTATTTTTTTTTCCACATAGAAAACTTTACAGTGCTGTACCATTATACATCTCTTCTATTCACTCAAACCAGGAATGCTTCAGATCCACACACCATCATCATCAAACGTTTGAAGCGCAGCTAACATTATTCATAAGTTCTATACATACAACCCACCCCGAAAAACAAACAAACAAAAAAAAAAGATTTAAATATATTAAATTTTTCCTTAATTTTGTACACATACAGTGAAAGCTACTTCAAACAGGGATACAGACCAGTGAAATCAGATGCAGTTCACACATCACCCTCATCAGCTCTTCAGATTTTTTTTCCGAAGTTCCAGTTTTCAAGAGAATCCCAGATACGGACTTGCGGACATTTCCTCTTAATTAAAAAAGTGTCAGTACATATAAAATGGAATAATTTAACTTATCAGTTTATATTGTAGCAATCAATTAGAAATCTCATTGGACAATCGGGGAGAGATGGCATAGTTAAATAAATTATCACAAAAGTAAAAATCTCCAGTGCATTTTGATAAAGAAAACAAGTGCAGCAAAATTCAGAGAAACCAAAAGAAAACGAACAAAAATACAGAAATAAAATCTAGTGTTATGAGATTATTTTACAATGCTGCATGTCTGTACAACTAGTTTTCATCCAAAGAACTATCAATGCTAATGTTAGCCATTAGCGATGCAAAACAAAAAATAGGATCGTCGAGTAACAGGCGTTACTGACTAGTTGGAATTCATCATTGATCATTTGCTTGTTTGAAACCGTTTTCATTCAGGATAGCTTTTTGAGATAATGTCAAGACAAAGCAAGAGACAATTCTTTTTTTTTTTTTAAATATGCCAACCTTCCAAAAGTGATTCAGAAGTCATGTAATTTGAATATTTGTCATTATATTCATCAGTATGATCCTTTAGATGATATATGCTACTGTACAAAGCGTGATCGTTAAGTGAAAGGGGATGTTTTTTTGTTTTGTTTTGTTTTTTTAAACCCCAACAGATTCTGTGATATTCTCAATGCAAAGACTCCAGGGAAATTCTGGTATGTTCTATAAGATCTGCTGGAGTCTTGCAGAGTTCTGAAGAAAGGGGGAGCAGGCAGAGGATGTTCTATCTGGTAGGGGCTCCTTAGCACCCTCTGGTGGGGGGGCAATAGAAGACAAGAACCATTTGGACGGGTAGATAGAAGTGGGTTGTGATTTGGTTTATGATGGGTTGTCTGTGAGGGAATCTTCTGGGTGATTAGAGGGTGGGGGGTTGGAAGGGGGGACCTCTCAGAGCCTGTGGAAGGTTCTAGGCTTCCTGGATGGCATCCTCAGGGGCTCCCCGTTCAGCTTCAGGCAGCTGGGCGATTTGAAACACCATTCCGATTCTCAAGAAGAACTTCCGTAGAACGGCCCGGAGCTCCGGAATCAAGTCAAACTGCATGATCTCACACAGCAGGGGGTAGTACCGACTGGCATGAGCTTTGAACTGAAGGACACACACACACACACACACACACACACACAATCAACAAGACAATCATGACAAAAATCAGTATTCATTTCAATACCGGTGGAACACAAACATTATTCTTGTGCAGGTGTAATTAAATCTGAACCCCACGTCTGTTGACCTCTCACAGAGCAGCAATGAGAAATCAACAGCTATTTCTCCTGCTACTGCATTAGCACTTTAATTGAGCTTGATTGGGAAAGGGCTCTTCATGATTCATTGATGAGATGTGACTGCTGGTGCTCTTGTAAACTGCCAGAAAGTAAAAAGGGGAGGCAAAGCACTGACTAGAGCTGGTGGGGAAAGTAATCTGGTCTCAAGAGAGTGAGAAGCCTCGGGCTGTTCTCATTCAATTATATCTCCTGAGCACTACAGGTGATGCATGTGTAGCCTGCAGAGCATCCAAATTTTGCAAAGCCGGACTCTACAGGTAACCGTCCTCCCAACAATCTAAAACTGAACAACATTGGTTGAAACAAAAACAAAAGAAAACAAAAGAAAACAAAAAATAAAAACTTAAGAGTTTCTTCTAATCGATTTGTGCCATCAGTATTAGCAATTAGTAGAAGTGATTCAGCATCCAACTCTAGGCATGCTCTACTGAACTTCACTTTAGTTAAAGGCTAGACTCAGCAGATTTGGTGGACTGGGCTTCCACACATTCTTGCGAGCGGTCGTGCTTCAGTAAGTTGGCGTGTGGTGTGAGTGCTCACCCTGTCGTCGCTGATCTTCAGGATCTTGGTGAGGAAGAGGAGCAGTAGGTTGGTCCAGGCCTCTCTGTGAGACTCAGAGGTCAGAGTGAGGAAGTAGGCCACAGCGTCGCTGCACACACTGGAGAGAGAGAGAGGGAGGGAGAGAGAGAGAGAGAGAGAGAGAGAGAGAGAGAGAGAGAGAATTAGAATCCAGCCTACTGAGTCACCAGTACAATCATCAATATTTAAAGTTATATCTGGAGTGAATCAACCCATAGCTCTGTTATTCCACCTTGTTAAATGCTGTCAATTTTGTGCAACAAAATAGCGAAACGGCAGCCAATGCTATGAGAATTATTATGTTTCATTTTCCGCATCTGTTACCATTAGCTGCCATTTAGCCATGTCAGTCTGTGCTGCACGAATTTGGTCAACAACAGGACTACAGGTTAATTCACTCTGGATAATTCCTTTACAGCTCTTCAAGATGTGGGGAAAGGCAGTACACTGTCTGGTTCTGTATTGTGGATTTGGAGCATGAAACAGGTCATCACTTTTGTTTTGTTTTTATTGCACTTGGGCTTAGTCTTAAAATGCTGCATCTCTAAATTACCTTTGATCATAAAAACACACGCAAGACAACACGGTGAATTAGGGTTGCAAGACCAACAATACAACAAGGCTTGATACCTATAACATAAGTACTGTCTTCAAAATGAAATGACTCCGAAAACAGTAACTGATAATATAATTTTTTAATATTCATATTCTTAATTTTAATATTTTAGTAAAATTAAACTAGTTTTAGCATAACTACATCTGTTATACTGTACATCAGATTGGCCACATATCAGATAAAGGTCCCCTTAGATTCAAAGACAAGAACTTAATGACAGTGATTTCCACAGCTTCCTCTGACTGTGCCACACAGCTGCTCACACTAGCAGTGCTCTTAAGCATCTGTTTGGACCAGTGTGATGGTGGCCACTGCTGTTAGTCCAGCTGCCTCCGGCCCTAGTGGCTCTCTGCCTGTTATGTAAGCACCATCTGCCCTGTCTCCCACACACACACACACACACACACACACACACACACACACACACACACATACACACATACAGACACACACACACACACACACACACACACACACACACACACACACACACACACACACACAACTCCCTCCCACTCCTACCACTCA
>JAODXP020000027.1:5461050-5463550 GCA_027497455.2 Sardinella longiceps
ACACACACACACACACACACACACACACACGGGATGATGAAACATTATCCATTGCATTGTTCTCCAACAATTACCAAGTTTCTTTCTTGCTCAACAGTAGTTTACTCCAAGGCCAAACATATGGCTTAATACCATGTAATTCCTTTGCCTTCATTAACAAACAAAAGAAATGCTATTGATATAAAAATTGCAGAGCTTTGATGTGTCAGAAAAGAGGGATATAAACAAACAGAAGAAACACATCTCATTAAAGAACTGGCAAAAATAACACTGTGTCTTGCAATGAAGTTGCAATAACATTTTGTGATTTTAATGGCCTTTTAAAACCAGCAGAATGTATTCTGTTGTGTTTCTAAAGTATCTTTGGTATTACTATTGTGCTCAGTATGACTGCCGCATGGTTATCAATGTGAATTAGAACTTACTTGTGGGGGTCCTTGCCCTGGGGCCGTCCTCATTCATGCCTGAGACTGTGCTGAACTGAGACTGCCTTCGGTTGTCCATGGGAACCCTCTCCATGCTGTTGATAGACTGCTGATCTTCTGTGCGTGCCTGAATGTCTATTGACTTCTGGGAAATGGAGTCCTGAATGGAGTTTTACACAGATCTTATTACTGTGGGCTAACAGCAGTGAAACGACTGATTACTGCAGAGTTCAGGTCTACATAATTACTGAACGGTTCAAGTATACATCATTACTGACAGGAAATAATAACCTTGTTGACGTGTTTCTTTAAGGATACCTGCAGGGCATAGATAAGTTACTTATCTGCACAAATTTGCTGGCCCCACTTTGTTAGTGAAGTGGAGGAGCCGCGCTCACACTATCGCCTATACTGATAAATAGAAGTTTTTAAACTAAGTGCTGAATCCCACGTAAAGAATACATGAATAAAAGAAACCTACGTAGGCGAATAAATAATAGAAAAATCTGAAGAGTGCTGTCCTCCGCTTCTTCTATTAGTTGTGTACTACAAATACCCAAGTCACAGTGGATGAAACTTTAAGAGGATATTTTATGAAAGTAAAAGTAAGTGATGCCTCTTGACGTACCAGCTGCTTGTCTGAGTCCATATGTGTGATATGATCCCCTTCAGCTCCTGCCGGCCTCCATGTTAACAGCCTGAGTGTTTGACAAGCAAGAAAACGGATCAGGTTTTTTCAGCATCATTTAAGTTTCCCAACAGCCTGAGTGCTGATTTAGAAGTATTAAATTAGTATTGATTTAGTATTGAATTCATATATTACTATGTAACATACTGTAGTACTGTTATATATACACACACACACACACACACACACACACACACACACACACACACACACACACACACACACACGCGCACACACACACACCACACACACACACACACACACACACACACTCCAATCATCATGGCTTACGCATGAGGGATGGTGGTCTTGAAGATGTCCAGCATGCAGTTGCAGGTCTTGTCCCAGGTCTCAGGGCTGAACTTTTCCCCGTTCAGGATAACCACATTCTCCAGACAGTTGGTGCCCGATCTGGCCAGCTGCTCGTTATCTACAACAGAACCCAGAGCAGATGCGACATCAGTCAGATGGAGGAAGTAACCATGGTTACCAAATGAGCACAAGAAATGGTCTGATCCACTATTACAAACTAGCCCGTGTGGAGACATGTGGCTAGAGTGGTCACAGAAAACTATAGATCAGGAGTTTTAAAACAAATATATTTAAACTGGAAAAAACATGTGCCTCAAAAGTAATACAACCCCATTTTGGCTATTGGTCATGAATGTGTGGCTGTTTTCCATTGTATATCAAGCTGCATAAGTAAGTGTTTGCCCAAAAACAAACAGTACATAAACCCAGAAGAGCTCACCTTGCTGGACACACCAGTAGAGCTGAGCTAGTATGTCATCCAGGAGCACGTCACTGAGGGACTCAAAGTACTGCGTGAACACGTCACAGATGGCATATAGGGCGTGGTTGCAGGTTGTGGTCATCCATTCTGCTTTCTGTGGGCAGACAAAATAGGATGCTTTTTTACAATGACAGCAATTTTACTCCCAATTTGAAATTGAACAAATGGTTGCATTTTGGCATGAGTTAAAATACTAAATATTTGTATGTTCTAAAAAATACTTTCCACATTTCATTGTCTTTACTATTCTTACTCTTATTCTTATAATTGACAAAATGTTTCTAGCAGTCTTTCCAGTGTAATTTGTGACGCAGTACTGTCTACTTATTTTGGAACTCGGGGGTCAGTGTCCCAAAAGCATAGCTGCTAACTAAATTAGCAACTTTGTTGGTTGCAATTTCCCATTGGGAAACGACAGATTTCCCCCATTCTGCTCTAACTATGTGCAACAGGTCTTGAACATAGACCGTCTTGAATCACTGGCCTCTGTCTGCTGCTCCGGAAGCTTCATGTTGTCAAAGATCCGGAAGACGATCCGGAACAGATCCTGCCACCAGTGCTTCTCAAAGGTGTGTCCATAGGTCTTCATGATCT
>JAODXP020000027.1:5466050-5478550 GCA_027497455.2 Sardinella longiceps
GCAGTGTCGGATGAGGCGGATGGCTTCCATGCTCGTGTCGGGGAAGGAGGCGTTACAGGCGAACTCGGACAGGCACTTCACTGCATCCTGGAAAGAGTCGATGGTGGCCAGGAAGTGCTTCTCAAATACATTCGCTAAGATGAAGAAAGAGAAACATAAAATCAGGGTTTTTAACACACATGGAGATTAGAGTGATGGAGGTTTGTTTTATTATGCTCTCCGAGTGTTTCTGAACAGCATGTGAGATTGCATTACATGTCATAATAATGATCAGATCAGCCCTTAAAGTGTTTTAACTACACCAATGCTCTATGTTAATCATCAATGTTCTGTGCTTCACACACTCCTCGAACCTGTTTGGTTCTACAAAGTAGAATGACAGCATGCTGCACTGCAGGGATGCTAATGGACGTAACAGAGTACAGTGTGTGATAAACATATGCTTATTTACTGATTCAACTCACTCACCGCACATCTGTCTGTGTGTGTGTGTGTGTGTGTGTGTCTGCATGGAGTCTTACATGGTACCCATGTCTACGCAAGCAGTTTTACTCAAGTGCGTGTGATGTTGCGGTCATCACATACAGTACTGTGGCATGGTAGTGAGGGCTACTCACTGACGATGTGTCCAGTGGTCTGGAAGGCCAGCTCCACGATACTCTCGTCCTGGTCGGATGCCGCCAGGTGGAAGACGGAGAAGATGTTCTTCCAGCCGGAGCGGATGTTGCCCGCCTGCGAGTTCACCATCTGAGCAATGCAGCGTACCACCATGTCCCGGATGGTGGGAGACCTGAGGGAGAGAGGGAGAGAGGGAGAGAGAGAGGGAGAGAGGGAGAGAGAGAGAGAGAGAGAGAGAGAGAGAGAGAGAGAGAGAGAGAGAGAGAGAGAGAGAGAGAGAGAGAGAGAGAGAGAGAGAGAGAGAGAGAGAGAGAGAGAGAGAGAGAGAGAGGTCAGTGTGCATCTTTTGGATGAGAGCCTCTTTTCAACCGCAGGGCTCATGGGAATGCTTCTCTCTGGTTCTCTAGGATGGCTACAAAGGGCTTGAGAGAGAGATGAAAGAGAGATGAGAAAAGGTAAAAAGGTAAGAAAGACTGTGATGAAAGAAAGAAAGAGAGAGATAGAGAGAGAGAAGTGAAAAATACAGTCAACTATAGAATGAGAGGAAGGATGCAGTAGAGCAGAGAGAGACACTGCAGGACATGGAAAGGGAGAGAGAGAAAGAATGAGAGAGAGAGAGAGAGAGAGAGAGAGAGAGAGAGAGAGAGAGAGAGAGAGAGAGAGAGAGAGAGAGAGAGAGAGAAAACAAAAGCAGACTGGAGAGAAAGACTGGCAGGTGGTGGTCCTTGCAGGCTGAGGGGAAAATGGAGAGAGACAGAGAAAGGGGGATGGATGGATGTCTGGCCTGTTTCAGGGGAGCTCTGATGAATAGAGGCCTGGCAGCTAAGAGGAGTTCACAAACCCAGCCAAGCCCAGCCCCACAACCCAGCCCAGGCCCAGGCCATAAACACACTGCAGGGTCTGAATGACCTCACACCACCCTCATACCTGTCTGCTAGGCTATCACTCTTTCTCTTTCTTTCTCTCTCTTCTGCAGTCGCTCTATACCCATTCCTCTCCAGACACTATCTTTCTGTCTCTTTTCTGTTGCTTCCTCCCTCTCTCTCTCTTTTTCAATCTAAGTAGCATCTCTCTCTCTCTCTCTCTCTCTCTGACACACATACACACACTTACACTCAAATACAAAGACATCAATAGGGCAACATTTTGCAGTTTCAGCAGGATGTACGTAGGTTGTTACTCTTTACATTTTCTGCTGAAACATGTACAGAAAGTATATCATCCTTTCTGAATCTCCTTTTAAACCATGCCTGAGGAGAATGTCTATGTCTGAGTGAGTGTGTGTGTGTGTGTGTGTGTGTGTGTGTGTGTGTGTGTGTGTGTGTGTGTCTGCATTTGTGCAGCAACTCAGGAGCATGATTAAACTCCTGCTGACTTCACACACGTTGAGAAGTGTGTTTTTTCTTTCTTTCTTAGTTTAGAATTCAGGAGCACGTTTTAAAAGCTATGGACAAAATAGTCTACCACAGTAGATTAAAGTTGTAGTTTCTCAAGTCAATCGAGGACTCATTATCCTCAAGTCAACCTCAGGAAGAAGATATACAGAACTCAACTGGACACACAAGAGTGCAAACACACACTGGCCAGGTCCAGGTATTTTTTTTTCTCTCTCTCTCTCTCTTTCTCTATCCCATAATACCAGGGCTCCTTCACTGGCCTTGGGGAGCCGTTTCCTTGGAGAGCCCCTTCAGCAGCTGCTAATCAAGCAGGCTAGCATCTCCCTTCCAATTAGCATTTAATCACACTTGCTGAATTTCTCAGTCTAATAACTTCCTTCTCCCTTTCTTTCTCTCTCTCTTTTTTCTCGCTCTCTCTCCCGCCCAGGGCGCATGTTTTATTCATGTCAGTGTGCTTAGGAAGTAATGAATCTCTGGGTCTTTATTGCTCTCTCTATTGCTTTGTCTTGTTTTTTAGCCTCTCACCTGTTCTTCTTCATGATGTGCTCAAAGGGCCGCAAGAAATCCTTCTGGAAGCGGAAATTGGCCAGCTCCCCTTTCTCCAGAAACTTCATGGACAGCTGCCTCAGCGAGTCTACGGCGAAAATGGCCACGTCCTCGTTGGGATTACAACCAACCTGAACAGAGTAGGAGAGAAAGGAGGACACATTTTAAAACACACACACACACACACACACACACACACACACACACACACACACACAGACACAGACACAGACACAGACACAGACACACACACAGACACACACACAGACACACACACAGACACACACACAGACACACACCTCTCTCCCATTCTCCGATCTTTATACACACACATCTTTATACACACACACATTCCCAATCTGAAGGTCCAACAGTCCAATCAAACAATCCTGACTCACTCTTCATTCCCCACAGTCTCGCACAAGTGCACTCCAATTCACAAGATCTATACGGACACTAAACATGGCTGAAGCTCAGAGAGGATTTACTCCGTCCCTAGTATATTTGGGCCTTTAACCACTGTCATCACTCTCTCTCTCCCTACAACACACACACACACACACACACACACACACACACACACACACACACACACACAGACACACACGATACTCACACACACACACACACACACAGACACACCCGCTCACACACACACACACACACACACACACACACACACACACACACACACACAGAGAGAGAGAGAGCAGTGAAACAATTGCTGATGAATAAAAGATGCCCTGTTCCTCTGGGTTTGACCACATTCCCCACCAAAAGAGTGTGAGTCCCTATCTGACCTCCCCGCTGATGCCTGATGAAGACAGGCAGATGGAAATAGACAGAGGGCCAGTTTGCTACCTTGTTGAAATGGTCCCCGATGACCTCCCAGATGCGGGACCACTGCAGTCGGATGCGGCCCATGTTGTAGTAGGAGATCTCCACGATCTTCTGCAGGCTGAACATGCGGGGGTGCGTGGGCGAGGCCAACTCGTCCATGGACACGGCACACAGCCAGCGCACAAAGTCAACTGTGGAGACAGGGGAGCACAGTTTGACGTACAGATTTCTGACGATGAAAGCCGATTGGCTCATTTTATTTTTGCAGTGACACTTAGCATATACATAAGGGATGACCTTCTGCGAGGCGGTTGTTATCGTGTAAAATCTCATAACAGAGTAATACCAAGGGGGTTTTCCAGGAAGGCAGTTGAGTGACAAACCTGGGTAAGTTAAGCTGGAAGTAGTGGTAAACCTCATAATAGAGGAGTCTCAACTTGTTCTCTTAACTAAACAAAGCCTGTAGGCTCCTCTATTAGCTGGTTTACAGCTTCCTCTGGGTTAACTTAGCTAGGCTTATCACTTAACCACCTTCTTGGAATAACCCCCATGGGTTAAAGCATCATTCTGTTTCACTTTGCTTGAATGTAGTTTGTTACACATAGCACCGGTCCATTATCAAGAAGTGTCAGACCATAGAACGTTTGGAAGGCCCAGTAAATCGAATGGAGCAATCTCCAGCATTATAAAGAGCAAATTAATAACGGTAGTTTATCATCATGTTTTGGGCTTGTTTCGGGCCAATTAACAAGCTTTAATGAAGAGCTATGCTATAAATAAAGAATAAGACATGGTGGTGCAGGTGTTCTGTACAACCTGTATTTGACTTACCAATTGCATTTCCATCCAGTCTGGTGGAGCCAGTAAATATTCTACAAAAAAAAAGAACACCGCAAAAATGATTTCAGTGTTTATAATCCACACTCAACCCAAACTGAAGAAGCCGCAGCAGAAATCAGGGAATCAGTGTGTTTGGGTGTGTTTGAAGTCTCCGTACCTGTCCACAGCCACCACCACACTCTGTGAGCTGGTCTCGCCGATGGACTCCTGGATGCTGGCGATCTGCTTGCGATCCACAGTCCCCCCGACTGTGAACCAAATGACAAGTCAGGCAGATGAGAGCGGATTCATTAAAGTCGCCTCGGTATCAGAAATCTGCCCCAACCCCTGTTCCCAAACACCACTTCTGGCTCACACACACACACACACACACACACACACACACACACACACACACACACACACACACACACACACACACACACACACACACACACACACACACACACACACACACACACACACACACACACACGCTCCTCAGAGCCTCTATGAAGGGCTAAGAAGGAGAAGCAGAGCCACATCTTCAAAGACATGGTGGAAAGTTCACTTGCTCTGAACTCTCCCTTTGATAAAAGTCCTAACATGATGTAACTGTATTCCACTCAGTTTGACACGGCAGCCATTTTTATCTGCCAATCCAAAATGACTGATTAAGCAATGATAACCCAAAGTAATGCCTACAGGTCAACCAATTATAGATACTTGGGTAATAAAACATGATGCAGTACGCAGACGATAAGTGAGCAGGGCTGCAGCAAAGGTATTGAGTTCAGGGTGGACTGGGACAACGTCCCTGGCATTTCGAACAAACCAGCCCACCATACTGGTCAGACCATTAAAAATAGCCTATGATTAAAGTTACAGTGAGGCCGTCGACCAAATAGTGTCGCCCACCGGGCATTTGCCCTGTGTGCCAGACCACCCCTGTTTGAGTATACTGTGACTAAGTGCCTAAAAGTATGTCTTGTCTTTGAAGTATGACCACTATCACTCAAAAGTAACTCTTGTAAATGTTCTTGTTTTCCACGGAAATACTTATGAAATCAGATTCCCAAACTTTTGTGTGGTAGTGTGTAGTGTATATGTGCATGAACCCTTATATTATGTATGTAGGTATGCTTGTATTTGTGTGTGTAACCATGTGGTTTTGTATCAGACACTGACTGTGTTTTATTCAGCAGAGCAGAGCTTTGAGAGAGTGTGTGTGTGTGTGTGTGTGTGTGTGTGTGTGTGTGTGTGTGTGTGTGTGTGTGTGTGTGTGTGTGTGTACACACTGTATGTTTGAGTGTAAGTGTGTGCACGCGTGTATGTGTGTGTGTGTGTGTACACTGTATGTGTGAGTGTGTGTGTGTGTGTGTGTGTGTGTGTATGTGTGTGTGAGAGAGAGAGAGTGTGAGTATGAGAGAGAGTGAGAAAGAGTGTGCGTGTGTGTATTTTCAGCACTGACCCAGCCCCAGGTATTTGCCAGAGCTGAGCTTCTTAGCAATTGTGTGTGTGTGTGTGTGTGTGTGTGTGTGTGTGTGTGTGTGTGTGTGTGTGTGTGTGTGTGCGTGTGTGTGTGTGTGTATGTGTTCAGCACTAACCCAGCCCCAGGTACTCGTCAGAGCTCTGCTCCTTGGTGCTGGTGATGAAGCCCTCTTTGCCTCGCACCGTCCCTGAGATGTAGCGGGCCTTCACCCCCGTACCAATTAGCTGGGCCAGCTCCAGCTGACTGATGCACTTCAGGATCTACAGGGACGACATCATCACACCACACATCAGCACTCTACACTCGACTCAGAATGGGCCGTCTTCAGACTACATACTACCAGTAATCTAATATACAGTATACACTTTTTACAGAGGGTAATTGACAGTAATTCTGGTATAAAAGTATAAAGATAAAACACTAAAACTAACAAAATGAAGACAAAACACCACAACAAACAAAGATAAAATTCCAATTGCTATGACTCTACAGAACAGAGAGCTTGTTAAGATTATTATTTCTGACTCTACAAGGATTGGCAGAGAGTTTGTCTGACCTCAAGCCAAGAGTTGCCCAGGTAGTTTCCGTCGGTGTGAGCGACGGTGATGAGGGTCTTGATGGTGTCGATGTTCTTCTGCTTCATCTCCGAGATGCCCGAGCTGGCCGTCAGCAGGGTGAAGCGTGCCAGGGCCTGGACATACGCATCACGCTCCAACTACAGGAGGAAGAGAGAGAGCGAGGCACACATGAGGACATCAGTAGTGTCACACATAATGAATACAGATTTAGCACTGGGGAATGGAATACTGATATCTGATTGGCTGGAAAAGTGTGTATTATTTCTGTATAACCCACAGCTATGAAGTAGATCTGGCGAAAAGAGATTTCTGTTCTCTGTTCTATGCTAAAGGCTGTTGAACCAAAGGCTGAACTTGTCAGCAGCAATGGAATGAGCTGTTACTAGTGATAACCACTGCTAAAACTTAAGTAATACAGCAACTGAACAGGTCTCTTTAACAAAATGGCATGCTTCTGAATGCTTTAAATTGACGTCTATTCCTTACACACAAATTCTGCTCTTACATGGAAATAATGAACTTAGCCTTCAGCCTTGGGAGTTCTTTGCCTCATTTATTATTTCCATGTAATGGAAACCTTCTTGATCATTATCCCTTATCTATACTTAACGTATAGATCATATGTGTGGGTATTGAACTTTCACACACATATGATAACTCTCATGATACCCATTCATTATTTAATAGAGACCATAGATATAGAACATAATATATTTGTATATTTATATATTTATAATTCTGTGATAGACTGTAGACACTCTAAATTTCTATTCACACTGATCTGTATTCAGATATCTGGAGAATAGTGAAGTGTAGTTCATGAAGTGTTTTTGCCAAAACAGCACACCACACTTAAAGTTAGCTCAGTTCCTGCCATGTTTGAGACTCTGATGGGTGTTTGGCATCAGTGGTAAACAACAGTGCTAAAGCACATCTCATTATTCATGCATTTTAAATCAGGCTCATTATCACCTAGTGGCAGCTCTCAAGAGGACTCTTCAGTCTCTTACATCTCATTGGCTGTTGCCCTCTCTGCAATACCCCAGCCCAATGGTTGCCTATATACTTTTCACTTGATGGTGTGCATCTGTGTGTGTGGTGTGTGGCTAGGGGTTTATCTCTGTGTATGAGTGTGTGAATTTGGCTTAAGTTAGAGAGCCTTAGAGAGAGAGAGAGAGAGAGAGAGAGAGAGAGAGAGAGAGAGAGAGAGAGAGAGAGAGAGAGAGAGAGAGAGAGAGAGAGAGAGAGAGAGTGAGTGTCAGTGAGAGTGTGTGAGTGATGTGTGTGTGTGTGTGTGTGTGTGTGTGTGTGTGTGTGTGTTGTGCGTGCGCGTCAGGACAGTGACGATGATGCAGTCATTTTTATGACATGCAATATTTCTGGGACAGTTATTAAGTGAATTAAGGCCCTGTATCCTCACTGCTCCCACAGTTAAGTGACAGGCAGTCACATTTAATCACAGACAGAGATGACACAAGCCATTACAACTAACAAGGCCACTTTTGTAGCAGCTCAAAAAACAAACGTCCCCTCTATTAGATTTGGAATTACAGGCTGTAAATTGGCCCAAATTATTATTAGATCAAATAATGCACTACCTTACTTTAGAGGAGTCAGCTGTGAGTGAGGCTCTGTTGGCGTGAAAATTTTATCTTAACACAACTAACTTTTTTGCACCTTCTCCAAGCAAGTGCTAAGGTGTTTTTTTTTTTTGAGGTTGTGTTAGCTCTGGGGACTCTGGCGTTAACTCAAATAGGATGAGTTTGAGAATAAGGTGACACTATTACCAGGCAGGCAACACCAAATATTTTTTCTCAAAATAGTCAAAAGCTCTCAAATGTGCCAAGCTAGGACTGTGCTCTGTCATGAGTGCCATGGGTGAGCTTTCTGTACCTGGATGGTGAAGATGCAGGCTATCCTGATGGCACAGCGGATGCCCTCCAGACAGAGCGATGCCACCTCCGTGTCGTCACAGTCCTGCAGGCCCACACTGAAGGCCGCCAGGAAGGGCGTCCACGCCAGCTGAAAAGAACGAGGAAGAGTAGGAAGAAAAGGATGAGGAAAAAGAGAGGATGACGAGAGGAGGGATGCGAGTTTGCCCTTCACAGGAGCATGAAGCACCTCGTTATCCTCCACACTGGCATGTTAAGTCAGTGAGAAACACATCACCACTGCAGGAATCAGTTGCAAAAAAAAAACATCAATGAGGAAATCGGTGTGTGAACAAATCAATAATCCTCATCAATAACTGAGGAAATCAGCAGTGTGGAGATCAATGAGGAAAACCTCAGTGAAGAAATCAGTAAACAAGTCAATCTGGAGGAAGAGATGAGCACTAAATGAATACACATTACAAGAGCTAAATGGCAAAGCCACAAGTCAGAAATGGCTTCCTAGGCTATGAGAGAGGGGGCGCCACTGTGGCTGAGGAATCTCAATGGCCTCCTAAAGACAGTGTTTTAAGCACAGATAGAGTACCTTGGGGTCTTGTTGTAACATTGTAATTTGTAGATGAGACCTTGTGTGGTGATAACTGTGCATTTAACTGTGGGCGTAGTTAAAAGGGTGATGTTTAAGTCAGCCAGGTGTGTGTGTGTGTGTGTGTGTGTGTGTGTGTGTGTGTGTGTTTTAATGTGAGGATTTTATAGTTAATGTGTATTTAACTTTAAAAATACTTAGTGTTTATGGCTATCAGTTCTACCCTAAATATGGGCCTAAACAACTCCAGGTTTAGGTAGGTGTGTGCGTGTGTGCGTTCATGTCCTACATAGACCTGAAGTGTTTCAGGTGTGTGTGTGTGTGTGTGTGTGTGTGTGTGTGTGTGTGTGTGTGTGTGTGTGTGTGTCTTGAACATGAGTTTGACGTGTGTGTGTGTGTGTGTGTGTGTACCTTAAACATGGGTCTGACGTGTTCCAGGTGTGTGGCACTGGTAAAGGGGGCCTGGACGTGACTGACCGCCTCCATCAGGGCTTTGGCCGTCTTTGCCATCTGCTCCATCTCCACGTTATACAGCAGCCGCCTCTGCTTCTCACTGGCCACACCTGTACACACACACACGCACGCACGCACGCACACACACACACACACACACACACACACACACACACACACACACACACAGACACACAGACACACACACAGCGTGTTAACATCCGCACAGTGGCACAATGGCTGCCTAGCAAATCCAGAGCTATTCTCTGGTCCTTTCCTTCTCCTCTCAAACGTCTGTGTGAATGACAATAATAAATGTGTCATTTCGTCTCCTCACAGGCTGCACCTGGGACTCGTTATCCAATCCGTGGATTACTATAATCCCAAACACTTGACATGTGCTTTCCAACATCTGCCTCGGAGACTTGGTGCTTGGACCAATGAGAGCACTTTATGTCATATGGTAGGCGTCTTATGTGTTTCATTCTCACTAGCAACACCTGGACAGGTATTAAAGACAGCATTGCCATTATCCAAAAAGGCCCGCCTGCCTTACGAGGGTGAAGTCTTATGCCTCAAATGTCTGTTTCTAAATGGCCAAGTGGTACAAGTGGAAGAGCATTGCTTTTATCTATTATAACCCACCTCTGCCTATTTGTAAACATTTTGGAAATGTCTTTACTCCGTTCAATACGAATTCATATGACTAATTGTTTTATATGAGACAAATTAAATGTTTTATGAAGATTAAAATGATAATGCAGCACAAGGAGAACCACGTCTACACAGTGTAACATTCTGGGTCGACATGATTTAAATATTTTGTGAGACACTGTGATGCTAACTGACCACAGGAATTTGAAAAGTGGCATTCCTCAAACCAAACACAATTTCAAGCCTTTTACTCCTCGCCTCTGGACACGACCAAACTATGATAACATCAAGCCAATCCGCCACAAATCACTCCATACGCTCGGCGCCAATCCCAACAAGCACGCGTGGCGTACTGTTCAACGCTGAGTCTCCATCTAATATGGCTATTCATCTCCCGGAGACTGCAGTCCCCCCCCCCCATTTCAAACCGCTTCTGCTAAATCAGCCGGTCGTCGGAGTCACGCAACTGGAGCTGAAATCTATGGGCGATGACTCAGACGGCTGATTCATAACTCCATCAAACAGTCATTCAGGGGCGGCGCGGGCTGTAAAATAAGCCATGACAACCTCAATCAGACGGCAGTAGTAAGAACGCCTCCGTATCCACGGGCAGGTAGAGAGAGGAGGCGAGAGGAGACAAAAGAGGGAAGAAGAGATGGAAAGAGGGAAGAAGAACAGATGAAGAGGAGAAGAGATGAAGAGAAAAAGGGAAGGGAAGAGAGGGGAAAGAAGAGAAGGGGACAGGAGAGGAGAAGAGGGAAGAGAAGAGAACAGGATAGAAGAGAACAGAAGGGCAGAGAGGAAAAAGAGAGAACGGGAGAGAAGAGGAAGGGAAAGAAGAGGTTCAGACCCGAAGAAGGGGGGGGGAGACAAAGAAAGGAACAGTGGAAGAGAAGAGGAAGAGAAGAGGAAGAGAAAAGAGAAGAGATGATGAAACAACAGAGGTGGCAAGAGAGAAGAGGAGGATACAGAGAGAGAGAGAGAGAGAGAGAGAGAGAGAGAGAGAGAGAGAGAGAGAGAGAGAGAGAGAGAGAAGAAAAGAGTGCAGAGGAGAGGAGAGGAGAGGCAAGGGAGAAGAGAACTCACTCTGTTTATTGGACTTGATGGTTAACTCCTTGGTCTCCTTCATGGAGATCTTCTTGCCTGCGATCTCGTCATAGATGGCTGACAGATACTCCTCTGGCAGGTCTTTGCTGTCGTTAATCCCCCTGTTCATCTTGATGTACTGCTCTTTTGTCATTTTATTTTTTACCTGCCCAAAAGGAAGATTCATATGATAAAGATGTGTTCCATTCCTAAACTCCCTTGACAATCACCAAAAGCGGACGAATAACGCTAAGGTATCACTTATCAAAGTCGCTCAGTGTGACTTTCATAAAATTCCTCATGATCACACTGATAAACACTCTCGCTTTCTCTGTCTCAACGTCTGTGTCTGGATTGATATCAAACCATTCTATCAGAAAGCATTGATTCCACAAGGGGTGTGTGTGTGTGTGTGTTTGGAGTTGGTTTGTCATACTGTATGTCTTTACCTGCGGGCTGTGGAGGTCTGTCGTCAACATGATGATGGAGTAGGCCAGGACGTATGCAGTGTCAGCACTGGCAAACAGCGTTTGCCTGTCAAAAAGCACAGAGAAATATGTGCTAATGTAAAACTTCAAATTGAAAACCATAACTCTTTTTTTCCATGACAAATTCGGAATTTAGTCAATTGAAAGAGACTTTAATTGACAGATCAGAAAAGAAATAGAACAAGAGGATGGAGCAAGAGGGAGATCAGATCAGTAAATGAGTAGATTGGTAAATCTATAGATAGATAGATAGATAGATAGATAGATACTGTAGATAGACAGATAGACAGACAGAAATAAATAAATAGATAGATAGATAGATAGATAGATAGATAGATAGATAAGAGATGGAGTGGGAGATGGGGAGATAGAGAGAGAGAGAGAGAGAGAGAGAGAGAGAGAGAGAGAGAGAGAGAGAGAGATACATAGATAGTGAATTTTCTACATTTTTCTCCATCCTCCACCATGGCATAGTTCCACCTCCTCCACACTCTCCACATGGAGATGACCCATGTGATGAGCTCACTGCTGGGAGCACTCACCCCTGGTTGCATTCTAAGTATCTAGCAGCGAACTTTTCCATTAGCCGATCAATCTTCTGAGCCTCCCCCGGGAGACGGAAGCCTTCGAGGAACAAGCGGAGCGCCGACACAAAGTCCTTGCCCTGGAAGTCCATCTGGTCCACGTAGGCGTACATGACCTCTTTGTTGAAGCGATCGTTGTCACCCAGAAACTCCCCCACCTGAGTCTACAGGGAGTGAACACAAAAGAGTGACAATGTGAGAAAGAGAAAAAGAGAAAGAAAGAAAGAAAGAAAGAAAGAAAGAAAGAAAGAAAGAAAGAAGGACATAAAGAAAAAAAGAAAGAAAAAAAATGAGAGAAATAAATAAGGAGATAGAGAGATATACTGTACATATAAATAGATACAGTAGATGGACTGCTAGAGAGACTGAGGAAAAAGAAAGAGAGATAGGGATAAGGAGGTATAGAAAGATAGATATACATAAGCCGATAGAGAGTGTGAGACATCAATAATAGATCACAGAGTAAG
>JAODXP020000027.1:5483550-5498550 GCA_027497455.2 Sardinella longiceps
CAGCCATGCCTGATGCGGCGCGGCTGCTGTTTGATCCCGGGCAGACTGCGGGAACCA
Organism: Sardinella longiceps; assembly: GCA_027497455.2. Classification (NCBI taxonomy): domain Eukaryota; kingdom Metazoa; phylum Chordata; class Actinopteri; order Clupeiformes; family Clupeidae; genus Sardinella; species Sardinella longiceps. The sequence continues at coordinate 5,483,608 of JAODXP020000027.1, forward strand.
GAGGATTACAGGCGCTGGGTCTCCACAAACCTTCCCACAATCCTCCTCTCTCTGAGCCTGAGCAACAACCCTAAAACCCACCCGCCACCCCCTGCCTCCACATCCACCTACTCCCTTGTCTGCCCCTCAGTCTCCAATCCACCCCCACCCCCAGGAGACTAACATCCCCTCCCACCAGTCATCCACCCACACACACACACACACACACACACACACACACACATACACACCCCTAACACACATACACACACACACACACACACACACACACACACACACACACACACACACACATATACATACACCCAATAAATACACCCCTAACACACACACACACACACACACACACACACACACACACACACACACATATACATACACCCAATAAATACACCCCTACACACACACACACACACACACACACACACACACACACACACACACACACACACACACACACACACACACACACACACACACACACACACACGCGCGCCTCCCCCAGCCAATCTCCTTCCCAGGAGCTCTGTCTGGTGACATCGTAGTTGCAACGCTGCCCACAGCCTGCTTGATTAAGATTAAAGTCCTGCCAGAAGCTGCCTGTGCCACGCCGCTCTGCTCCACGGTTGGAAGGGGGGAGGAGCGTGTGTGTGTGTGTGTGTGTTTGGAGGGAGGGGGGGGGGGGGGTCTCCGAGCGCCAAGCATTGTTTATGCATGAGAGGCCCGGCGGATGTGTCAGTAAGAAAACACCGGGCCCTCAGAGCGGCGGCTGATGCCGTGCCTGGCGGAGCAGCACATGAAACACACAGATCTATACGGCCCGCGGTGCTCGGGAGCCTGACTGATGGAAACTCCACAGTGGCCTTCAGCCGTTTTCTTACTAGTCAGTCCAGTGGAACACTGGCGGCTGCTCTGGTTTCTGTTTGTCAGAGGGAACCTATGTCACACATCGAAAGCGATCGATGTGTCAATGTGAGTGTGTAGGAACAAATGTGGGTATCTGAGTGTGTGTGTGTGTGTGTGTGTGTGTGTGTGTGTGAATAGAATAGTGTTAGAATAGTGACGTAGTGATGTTTCTTTCAGCTCTTACCCAGGCTGGTCTGGGAGTTGGGGTTGACGTATTGATCCTTACTCCATTCCACCATACACTTGAGGATGGACACCAGGCATTCCAGTCCCTTCTTTCTCAGAGTCAGCTCCTAGGGTTCGCACACACACACACACACGCACACACACACACACACACACACACACACACACACACACAGGCACACACACGCACATACACACACAAGCAATCATATGAGGAAACAAACATGACAGAAAAGAAATTACTTTAGTTGTAAAGTAAACAGTCTAAACAACTAGAAAAATCTAAGAAATGTTAATGAGTGTACTGTTCGACAAGACAGGAATTGATTTATGCAAACATATTTTTTATAAATCCCACGTAACTTTGGCATAATTTATTGAGAATTTATTAAGGGTGGTGATGATATGCACAGTAAACAAGAGAGCAGATCTGCCATTAAATGCTTCTTTGAATTGCTTGGATTTACTTATTCGGTCACTTTTAATCTGGAAGTTTTACAAAAATTCAGCTTTGGGCACTGTACTGTGTTGTATTCTCCCCCCAACTAAGTTGAATAGTTGAAACTTTTCCTCTTAGTCGAGACATTTCCATATGGAACCTTTGCTGTGACTTTTCCTGGCACACAGCAGCACCTTTCCAGAACTTTCCTTCACTTACAAAGTAGATTATTTTGGGATTCTTCCACGGGGATTAAAAAAAAGTTTTGCAGAAGATTTCAAAGAATACAGCAGGTTGACTCTGAATAGTAAGCGGATATTGTCATAATTCAGGAGTTAAAAACACACGGAAAAGAAGCTAAAGCAGAAAGATTTGCCACATTCGTTTTTTTCTCCCTGCTTTCTCCATCAGCAGAAAGCGATTTATAGGAGGAGTTCTCCAGCCCGAGGCTCCTTACCTGTACGGGGGTCGTGCCGAGCTCATGGCCAGCCCGACCCTGTGCAATCTTGGAAAGGTCATTGACGAGCCTTTCGAATATATTAGCAGCATTCAAGTCACAATCATAGTTCACATAAATGTCCACCACGCTCTGGGCATCTGCAAGTACAGACAGGGAGACAGAAGGTCAACATAGATACTGGACACTCAAGGACAGAAAGTGTTTTTTTTTTCCCTCGCTAAGATGTGGGAGAGATCTCAGGACACCCACCAGCACATATCCTGGTGAGGGTCTGGATGACCATCCACTTGTGGTCATAGGAGCTAGTGGACGTCTCGAGAATGTACAGAAAAATCTCCTTGAAAAACACCTAAGGAGAGAAGAAACGCATAGCGTTAAACACACACACACACACACACACACACACACACACACACACACACACACACACACACACACACACACACACACACACACACACACACACACACACACACACACACACACACACACACACACACACACACACACACACATATAAATTAAGGTCTCAAGACAGGCCTGTGGAGCCAGAGTACACAGAGGCATTGGGAACAGTAATGTCTGAAATGGGAGGGGAGTGCAGATGAAAACATATGTGTCAGATTAACTCGTGTCCTAGTGGGGAGAACATGCATCTTAAAGACACCCTGAACACCGGCAGTAAATCAGATGAATCAGAATCAGACACTACCAATGAGGCTTAAGACAGGGGAGGAGATGGGAAGGGATGAAGGAATGTGAGAGAGAGAGAGAGAGAGAGAGAGAGAGAGAGAGAGAGAGAGAGAGAGAGAGAGAGAGAGAGAGAGAGAGGGAGAGAGAGAGATTCATGAGAAAGGTAGAAGGAGAAAGATGATTGGAATGGAGAGACAGAGATGGAGATGTAGCAGGAGAGAGAGGGAGAGGGGGAGTGAGTGAGTGATAACATGAATGAATGAGAGAGAGAGAGAGAGAGAGAGAGAGAGAGAGAGAGAGAGAGAGAGAGAGAGAGAGAGAGAGAGAGATGTCAGCAGGAGAGGAGAGCTAAAGATGGAGGTGAGAGAGGAGAAATAGAGAGATGGATTGCACCAGAGAGGAAGGGAGAAAGCGAGTGAGAGACAGCAGGAAGGAGGGATGAGAGTGAAAGATGGTGCTGCGGCTGAACAAAATTACAGGACTTCATTTCTGAACGCCTCTCGCCTACTTCAACCTTGTCAGCAAGCTGCTCAGCTGACTGATGGGAAGGCGTGTGGATGCAAACTGTGTGTGTGTGTGTGTGTGTGTGTGTGTGTGTGTGTGTGTGTGGGTGGGAATAGAGCAAACACCGCACCTCAATTTGCATCTTGAGATGGGTCTTGAAGTTGGACAGCAGCGTGAGGAAGATGGAGAGCGAGAGCTCGAAGACCTCGGGGACGGCCGACACGCCGTTCTTGGAGAGCGCCACGCACAGGTACTGCTTGATGGCGTTGATGAACATCTCGTTGGTCTTGAAGATGGGCCCGGCGTTCTGGAGGATGGACAGCAGCAGCTGCAGCGACAGCACCTTCGACCGCAGCTCGTGAGACCTGCGTGGGAGGGTTGAAGGACAGGGCAAGAGGTCAATGTCAAAGGTCAAGGGTCAACATCGAAGCGAGACAACAACAGCAACAACGTAGCAGATGGCTGGGACGTGGAGCTTAATTGGCTATTGTGACAGTAGTAGGGTGTATCAGGCGAGCAGGTGGGCAGGGAAAGCCTGCTGTGGTGCATTCAATAATAGAACACTATGGGTGTCGAGAGAGACTTACACAATCACAGTTTCATTACCTCCAGATAAAAATGAATGCCCAGACAAAATCAATCAACAGCTCCTTTATACCTTGGGTTAGTATTCATAGGCTATGCCATTTTACATTCTCAGGCACATCTGTGAGGGCAAATATTGCACTATAGAACATACTGAGGGCTGATGAGTGACATTTCACCACAGGAGAGCCAAAACTAAAATGACTACAGTTTGTTCTTATGCTACTTTCTGTACTGATTGCACCTACTTAAAGTACATTTATTGGCACAGATGGATGACACAATATTGACATAACAGCATTACACACATGCAGTTACACCTTTCTGGCTCTGTCTGTGGTTTTCACAGTTAAGACTTTCGGTTAAGACTTTATAATGAAAATGAATATTTAACTTCTAGAATTTTGTCAGTAGAAAAAGCCTATCAAGAGCTTTCAATTCATATAACTCAATTTTGACCAAAATGTCAATTACGCCCTTGAGGTTCTCATCCCCCAATATGAACATTAAAGCTTGTTTGCTGATCCCCATCTCTGTGGTGTACAGTACAACTGAGGACTAGATGTGTTTTTGCTCCAGTCTATGTACAGTAGAGTCTGAATAATGACTAGACAGGAATGTTTTGATATGGCAGGAAATGATTGCTATGGCATGCAGTTTTAATGGAGCAGCGAGTGCCAATGCAATGCAGGCATGCTCAGCAGACAATGGCTCCGTAGACACGCAAGATTTAATGCTCTCCTGTTCACTTCCCGCGACATGATTGGATTAAGCCACATTTTCACAAAAAAATTCCACACTGTAACAAAATAAAAGGTGTTTTCCCCCTGTAAACACGTCAAAGCTGTTTCAACTTAATCAGGACCCTGTGTTTGTTGTGTCCACAGAAACATACATTCATCCATTTTAGATGAGTCAGCAAAAACATTGCGCCATGCATCTAGAAAACACAAAATAATTCAGCCATAAATAACCCAACACACTAGGCTTTGGAGGACATTTTGAGAGCCGGGGAAAAAAAAGAGTATTCTGGTAGCGCAACACTATTTTTCATTTCGAGACTGGCCGGCCGGCCGCCCCAGCTTCCCCCTCCAAGCAATCAATATGGAGGATGTCAAACAGCTGAATCACTCTGTCCCCTCTGCGAATAGGCCCCGGGGCCAGGAACAAATAGGCCCAACAAACACCACAACACCCTTAAACAACGGCGGACTGTTCACCCTACTGAGGAACTGATTTAGAACCTGCTCTCCTCGGAAGACTGAACCACAGACCAGTGACCAGGCCTAAACAGAGGAGTGTTTGTAGACGTGATCGAATATTGCTTTCTAATGCCTCTGGTAAGACGCCATGTTTTGTTTTGTTTTGTTTTGTTGTGTTTACTGACCGCACTGTGCTGTGGGCACTAATACTTGGGATAATAATCTACAAGCACTGCATTATGAACACAGTCACACTGTAAAGGCAATGCCACTCAGAAGGCTGGGTCTGCAGTCACACCCTCAGACTGCTTTCTATTAAGACAGAAAATCTATCTTCCTTGGGATCCCATTTCAAAGCTGAACCTGAAGCAGTGGTGGAGTAAATCTCTAGGGACGACGGGTCATGGGGGTCTTGGTGTGATGGTGAGGGGTGGGTGGGGGTGGTAAGGGGGTGTCGCAGGAGTGATGATGTGGAAGGCCGAATTCTCTCTGACACACAGGAAGATCAATACAGCTGTGACAAGACACTGCAGCCAGGCAGATCCATGCTCGCCCTGATAGAAATTAATGGCTGCTCTCTAAACGCCTTTGTCTACCCCCCCCCCACCCCCCACACCCCCCCCCCACACCCCCCCACACCCCCCCCCACACCCCCACACACACACACACACACACACACACACACACACACACACACACACACACAGGCACATTAAGACACAGGCACACACAAAGACGCACACACAAACCACCATGACAGCTTGACTCTTCTGGGAAAAGGACTGTTCCTGACACCAACTAGGAGCATCTCTCCTCCACTGCCTCCCACCCCTCTCTCCCTGTATGCATCTACAGTACAAGGGCCATAGCTTATACGGCTCCACTACGGCATTATACACAGCAACAGCCATCTTGGATCGAATTACATACACAAACCAGATTGACAAAATCCACTTACAGAAACATGCCAATCAGATTTGGAAAGAAGAAGGAAAAAAAAAAAAAAAAAAAAAAAAAAACGTGCAGCATTCGGTGAATACAACCCAGTTGGCAGCTGCTGCATTCTCAAATTGTATTCAAGCCATTACAGATCTGATTATGTCTTCTGGTTATAGTTGGAAGGGGGAAGCCGTGTGTATGTGTGTGTCGCATGTGTCCTGTTGTATTTTCTCGGGAAGGAGATTTTACAGTATGCTGGGATCAAAAACACTTACTTTGGATCTGGAGGTCCGTCGGAGAGAGGCTTCATAGAGAGCTTGCAGAGGGAGCGGAATACTAAGAAGGCATCCTTTTGCAGAATGTGAGAGAACTTTGCACCAGGTGCAGGCCCTGTGGTAGTTCCCGATTCCTAAAAACACAAACAAAGCACAACAGGTAAATAAACACAATTACTCCTTTCTGGCTCTATCTTCTGTGTTTTCACAGTTAAGACTTCTGTTTTTGGTTTAATGGCCCCTAAATATATGAATAATATTTTACTTCTATGCTTTTTCTCAATTTTGACCAACATGTCAATTACGCCCTTTAAGGTTCTCAAACAAAGAAACGGAAAGATCAAAAAAGATGTTGGTCATTTCCCAACAACAAAGCTGTGGTTTCACAGTTTAAATTGTCATTAAACCAAACAAGATTTTCCCCACAACCTGGCTAATTTAATCGAAACGATCTGCTTGGTCGTGTGAACATAAGTCACCAGATGAATCACTTGGCCACACAAATACAGTCATTAGCTACACAAGGGCCCATTGGTGTCAGGGGGATAATACCGCTATCAGCGACACCCAGCCCTGAAGGGTGGCACCACCACAAACCATCCTCTTCTCCTTTAATATTTAACAAAAAAAAAAAAGAAAAAAGAAAAAAGCCCACTGCTTTAACTCCTGGCTGCTGTAGCCTGCATCTGGGGACCTACCGCCGAGTCTGGCTCAGTCTAGCAAGCTAATGCCTGATGCAGCTAATGTTAGCGCTGGCTGGGCCCTGCGGGAGAGAGGGGTGTTTTAGCACATTACAGCCAGGTGCCTTTGATTACCGTTACGGGCTAAAAAACAGACAGGATGGCAACGCTCCACAGGGACCAGACACAACAGCTGGAGTGGGAGAAACCTCAACTGCACAACCATCTTAGACTGATGCGGCTCTGGGTCAAAGAGTCCAACCAGATCATGGGCCAAGGGCATGCTAGAACATGGTTTTGTGTGGACATACATCATCCAGAAGAAGAATTGGAAGACAAAACCAAATAACTGAGGCGACCTGGAAAATGTATTTTATCTGTCTGAAGGACCAATGATTTGGAATAAGGGATATTTGGTATAACTTGGAATTACTAATTGATTGCTGAGTGAATATGCTGCTTCTCAACATGTTCTTTAGGATGTTCCCTAGAACTATGTGAAAAACTGAGCTGAGGAAAACACTAACACATATTTATTATTATACAACCACCTTGTCAACAACGATGGCCTAAAACTGTGTCTGTCAGTCTTTGCTCTTTCATACTTTGATCTCTCTTTCTTCTCTCACATGGACAGACATAGATACGACTCTCTCCAATTTTCTCTCTCTTCATTCCAATTAAAATATAAATAGTCGTAAACCACACTCATCAGCTAATGAAAGGAAATGACCTGTGTTGAGGTGATTATTCCCACCTGAGTGTCGTTGGAGGAGACGGAGAGCCTGTCGTCAGGCAGGGACGGAGTAAAGCTGGCCGAGATGGGCGTGCCGGGGATTCCGTTGGCGTGCACGTTCTCGCTGTCGCTGCCCAGCGTCCCCTCGTCCTCCAGCGAGTTCGGCGTCCCCTCGGCCGGCTCAGCCTCCACCTCCACCTCCGCCTCGGGCTCGGGCTCGGCCTCGCTGCCCCCCTCCTTGGCATCTGAACACAGATGAACAGGGTCCAGGCAGTGCCCTTTGGGTGGAATATGCACGTGTAAAAATAGCACCGACTACAAGGACCACACCAAGCTCAAGGAGGTCACTCACTTCCATATAGAATAACTGCTCCTTTGTTGTCAGCCATCAGTGTGGGAATCCTAACTGACTAACTGATACACCGACAGTTACATGTAGGGACTCATTTGGTTTTTAAACACAATAGTGCCGATATTAGTTTTGCGAGTGATTTATATAAAATCCTCATTCTGATTGACATCAATTAATTTGGACATGACGTAAACTGAATATCGGGAACATTCCATTAAAAACCGTAATAGTTCCTGCTTGTAACTGTCGCAACTTAAGTCCTTCCTGAACCCTCAGAACATGACTGTCATGACTCTTCTGTTTCATGACTGGCTAATTCAGGTTGAGACTTAAAGTTAGTAGGGGAGGATTTAGCCATTAAAAGTATGACATGCCTGCGTCTGACTACCTGGAAATCTTTTGGAATCTAAGAGATTTATCAATGTTGTGTTTTCTTTCGATTAAAGGCACTGAAAAACAAGCCGGAGTTCATTTAGCCTGGCTTGTCTCTAACTGACATTCTCGGAAAGCCCCAAGCTGGCCCGTGTGGTGCGTGAAACTAAACTCACCTCCTGCCACTGTGTTGACTACTTCCTGTAGGATGCTCTGAACGATCTCCTGGGCTTTCTCTTCATAGTTCGGTGTCCCTTCTTCCTCGATGGCGCCCATACCATGCTGAGCTGCACCTGTGAGTACATTTGCAAATGGCGGCAAAATTAACATGAAAATTTTATGTGCTTGGCTGTTCTGTAACATTGCTGTTATACCGTAGTCCCTGCGGCTCCAGTAGTTTTGTAATTTGGTGTTTAATGAGAGCGTTTAGACAGTGAAGGTTATAACTGCCTCGCTGATATAATGCGCTGAGACACAGAGGCACCATTTGGTTCTTACGCAAGAGCCAGTTCTTTGATAGTTCAACAAAGGCAACTCACAAAATGTCAAGGTCAAGCAGCTTGCACTTTGGGAAAAAAATCTACCATCTTTACTTCCCCTTCTCTAAAACATTTCAAAAACTGTCGCCTTCATGTAGGTTGTAGTGTGCATTTGTATGTGTGTGTGTGTGTGTGTGTGTGTGTGTGTGTGTGTGTGTGTGTGTGTGTGTGTGTGTGTGTGTGTGTGTGTGTGTGTGTGTGTGTGTGTGTGTGTGTTTGCATAAATCCTTACAAAAACTGTGTTTCTGTGTGTGTTAATCGCCTCCAGCATATATTAATGGTAGGACAGTTGACAGTTTTTAGACAAATTTCAAAAGCAAAACTATGGATTTCTGGCACCTGTGTGTTAACTGCAGTTCTATTCTACTGTTCTACTACTAGTTCTACTGTTCTATGCCCCTCTGTTCTATACTCACTCTGTGCGGCAGCGGCGGTGGCCTGGTCGGCTTCAGTCTGTTCATTCTCAGCGGTGCAGAACTCGGAGCCGTTCTCGGGCTCGGGGTTCTCGTAGTGTGGGGTTGAGGACGAGCCCCCGTCGCCCCCCTCGGTTTCAGTCTCGGTCTCGCTCTTCCCCCCTCCCTCGGTGGCGGGCTCCTGGTGCGGTGGCCGTGGCGGGGGTGCCTTGGCTGGGGGTGTGCTGCTGCTAGCATGCTGCTGCTGGGCCGGCTGGGGGGTCTGGGGGGTCTGAGGAGTTTGGGGTGTTTGGGGGGTCTGGGGCGTCTGGGGGGTTTGGGGGGTCTGGGGCTGCGGCTGCTGGGGAGAGTCCGGCTCCTGCTGACTGATGGGGGAATGCTGCCGATGCCGCTCACGCTCCATCTGCTTCGCCTCCTGGAGCTGGGGAGGGGGTCACACACACGCACACACACACGCACACAGACATAGACATAGATGGACACACACACACACACACACACACACACACACACACACACACGGATACACACCCGAAAAAAAAACACAGAACACACAGAGGGTTACTACTTTGACCCAATAACTTCACACACCACCTCACAACCCCCTGCAAGTACAAACCTGTTAGAACACACACACACAAACACACACAAACACACACTCCCTTGCTCCTCATCATCGTTCAGGCTACTAAGGAAACCTGATACTGCCCCAGGGGTCAACATTTCAGTGGATCAGAGAGACATAACACACTTTCAGTCATACTGATTAGATGTGTATGTGAGTGTATGTGTGTGTGTGTGCGTGTGTGTGTATAAAAAATGCATTGTTACATGGAAACCAAACAACATGCATATGAAAGAATGATCCGGTCTAATGCAAAAGCAAAGCGTCCATGCTTTGTGTCATCAACTGATGCACTTGTGTTGGGCTGTATTGGTTAAACAAAACAATGGAATAAATCAACAGTAGCCTTGCGTTATGTGATTCTTACATGGCTTTTCTTCACCAAAAACACAATAAGATCTTGGAGAAACCATAAAAAACATACAAATAAAAGATTTCTCTCATAAGTCCACAAACGCGTTATGAAAGGTAGTGAACCATAGACGGCATCAGATGATCCAAAGTGTTTCTGTTTGTCTTTCGAGGCAGACATGAACCTGGGCAATAATGTGTCTGAAGGACTTGAGTAACAGTATGTTTGTGTCTATGAAAGAAAATGCAACATTCTCGACCAACCCTTTTGTACACAGAATAGAATGGTACACGATGCTTATCTATTGGCTGCTGAGTGCCTTTTTGTGAGGTCATAAACTAAGTGGACACTTAGCCTGGAGCCTGTTAAGTGTTCTTGTATGAACTGGCATGACCCGTAAGCCATGCCTTCCTTCCTGTGTCACCAAACAAATTCCCTGAAAGCTCTTGTGTTGCTTGCTTCTAAGATATTACATCTGCATTCTTGTTGTGAGTATTTATCTTCTGAATATGATTTTCAACTATGATCACGCTTAAGATAAACTGAAGTCAGCGGATGTGCAGATTTCTGGAAGGTAATAAGTGACTTTGAATACATGGAGTGAATGAATTACACCAAAGGGTGTTTTTCTACCATCATATATCCTAAAATGTGAATGAACTAAATTGAGATGCTGATACACTCCTGTGATCAAAACAAGAAAGACGTTCGGGGGGGAAAAAAATCCAACAACAACAACAAAAAATAGATATCAGAGGTTAAATTATTAATTTTAAAACAGCAACGCTAACTAGGCTGCAGGAGGCACCAAAAATAATCTGCGTGTCTGTTCCTTACTGAAGCAATATTTATGCATTAAGCAAAGAGATGGTTGAGCCCAGCGGAGTCACCATATGCACTGTGATTACATACGTGGGAGGAGTGAGAGTAAATGGCTGCCAACACGGAGAGTTTGATCCCAGCCTTTAAATATCTGTTCCTTTAAGGCATCAGGGATCAGGCTTCTAGGGGGTTCTGAACCGCAGTCCTGCATGCAGCCAAAAAACTGGCACGTTTAGTATGCAGCTCATGGATAAACTCCCTTGGAAGCGTTTCAGAGGCGCTCTCTCTGCATTTTAATCCATCCTAATGAACGTGGCACAGGCCTGTCGTGCAATTATCGCACGGGCGATGTGATGTGATGGGGCGTGCGTTTCACCGTCCAGACACGGAACGCCTGTCGAGGGCCCGTCAGCATCATGGAGTGGGCTAATTAGGGAGGGTCACGAGGATATCACTTTTCAAGTTTAGCCACATCAAACCAAGACAGCAAGGGCCTAGAGTGCAGTTTCTCCCACAGCAAGACAACAGTGTCAGAAGATGGAAAGTCAACGTTGTTGGTTTCGCAGCCCAACTACCAGTATGCAAGCTCAACTCACTCACAGAGGCACAGTTACAAACATTTGTCCTTCAATGTTATGCACATTATTCATTGAATGATAATAACGAACAGGTAAACAGGTCACCAGTTTTTAGCTTAAGAAATGGGAGAATCTGGTACAAAAAAAATCAGTAAACTACTGTATGCTGAACACCTGTGCTGTTATTTATTCCAAACAACATGCTTCTCTATGTTGTTCAAACATATACACACTATCTATCTCTCGCACACGCACACACACACGCACACACACACGCACACGCACACGCACACGCACACGCACACACGCACACACACACACACACACACACGCATACACACACTACTGTCATCAAAACAATGGAAATAACATTCATACACACACTTAAATATAGAACTGAATGATGTTGGATGTGGAAACGAAGTTGCAGGCAAAAAAAACAAAAAAAAAACAAAACAATCAAACAAATAAAAAAAGAAAACGTAGGCCACGGCAAGCACATTTTCAGAAAAAAACAAAACAAAAACAAAACAAAACAAACAAAACAAAACAAAAACCACGACATCAGAGAGATAGGAGAACTACTGTCGAATAAAATACTGATGGATGAGGCCAAAGCACACAACCAGAAGAGTTCAGATCAAGCAATAATTCAAGGCAGTCCTCTACTCTTTACCTGACGATCACGCTTTCTGGAAGCCCAAGTTATCTTGTGATTTGTAAGCTATATTTCGAGAAGGAGGGGAAGGGAGAGGTTCCAGTCAGGAAGAAAAAAAACACAGGTTAGAACAAGCGTTTTTTCCCCCGTATTGCTGATTGAGACGCGCAGAGGGGACTTACTGCTTGGTTTTCCATACGGGCAAATATGACATTCAGCATCTGGGTGAGTGTGGCCTTGGCCGTGGTCTGGTTGATGAGGTTCTTGCTGGCCAGGTAGATGTTGTAACATGTCCGCACGGCTTGGAGGACGGTCCCCTCATGGATCTCGATGTGCTGGGACGTTACCGCTGTGAGCAAGGCCTGGTCAAAAACATCACGCAAACGGCATTAATTATTACTAATGAAATAATTAATTATCATATTCAATATTAATTCTCAGTATAGCTTCAACTTATTCAGAATCCATCACTGTCTGGTTTGGTGTGGTCATAAACAGTGCTACAGTACTGTATAACAAACAGTGAACGCGCCAATTACTCACTAGCCTCCCTAATCCCCATCCAAAATCTTTAGCAAGCTAACTGTTCATGTTTAGAATGCAGAGTGACATTCATCATTACTAGGGTTGAGTGTTTTTTTGCATTTAGTATCGTATTCTAGTAAATTGTTCTCTGAAAATAGAATAAATTTCATATATATTTGTTCTAAGTCACCCATGTTTTATTGGCTATTTCAAAGTTCTAGAATTTCATATGATGGAGGACGCAATGCCTGGGAGTATGTCTAACATTTGGTCTTACTGCGCCTACTATCTGCTACCCCAAGCATGGATACTCTACGCCAGGGGTCTCCAACCACTTCAAAATCTACTTTGGCAAAATCAACGTGGAAAAGAGCTGCTCTACTACTACTACTCTGCTGTACATTGCTATTACTGATAGGCCTGATTAGATAAATGTCTGAAGTGTCACCTGTGCATTAGCAAAGAGCAGTAAAACTAGGATCATTCTGTCCCAGACAGAGCAAGATGTTTGAACCCGATTTCATAGATTTAATACCTTTTTTGTTTTTTGTGAGATTTATTTACATTTCCTTAGACCCTTTAGAGAATTGCTCCTAAGCCGGTGGTGAGCTACTAGTAGCAACCTATTGGAGACCCCTGCTCTACACTTTCACCTTAAGTGGTCTAACATAACTTTTCCAAGCTTTGAGATGTGATGACAAAGCTACTGAGACAGCTCAGCCCACATGCCCTCAATCGAGTGAACTTTCTTCCAGGACATTTCCAGACAGTCTTACACAACCACGAACACAAACGCTAGGCTGACTTGACAGAGGACCGGGAGAAGCCACTCAGGTTTGGACCGGAGTTCCACATCCAGAAACTAGGGCTGCGCACAGCGGCACTTGACCCAGTCAAGCACGAAAGCGGGTCGGCAACGACTCCCCCGTTTCATAAGACGTGACAGGTCAACAAAAGAACTTCCTCCTCAGAGAAGGCACGGCAGACGCCCCCCTTCACATTATTCTCTTCTCCATGGCAACACAGGCTAATATAGCCCAGCCAAACACATTCTATTTGTTCGGTTCTCTAGCTACCCCACAGCAACAGGGAAGCCCCATAAGAAAGAGAGAGGGGATCATTCAATAGAGTAGATACTGAACAGGATGAAGTGGGTAATTCCCAACCCATAACGTCCTTAAAACTCTAGATCTTCCACCCTTTGGATAAGCAGAGAGCACTTATGAGTCTTAAGGTCTGAAGTACACCATTAATTCACCAGGCGTCATTAATAAAATGAGGTCATCTATTTCAGAGGCTTAAAACTGCCATATATTTCATCACTCTTATTTCTCGACGATATCTTATTTCCAGTGGAAAAGTCTGGAGATCTGGAGAGGTCGTTAAGCTCATCTCATAAACAATCTTCCAGCAGGGTACATCATCTACATCATGGCATGGCACTACACAGCCACACAAATTTGGAAATCTTTTCAAAGATCTTTTCAAAATATATTCTGCCTGCACAGACTCATCTCTTTTAGTTAGCTCATATTTGTCAAAGTTATGCAAATGAAATAGGATTCTGGGTAGTGAGAAATGGGAGGTCTGATTTCAGTATCAGTATGTAGAATTGTGGCCAAAGTTGGTACTACAGTACGTCTCCATCTTTCAAAAGCATCTCCTATACACATCCTTCTTTTATCTCTCACTTCGCCACAATGTACTTCGGAAGCATAACGAGACCTTAACAATGACAACACAAACATTATTTGTGGGCTGCAATTTAGCTTCTAAAATGCAACTATTCTGGCTGGACCACAATCGTAAGTATTATCAGTGTTTAAAATGAACATGATTCCTTCATGTCTGGTGACAGATCAGGGCTATTTTATGATTATATGGAATATATTTCTTACATACTGCTCCTTTTATAAGGGTTCTCATGACCATCACTACAAGTGGCATCATACTTGGCACTGGGAGTTTGGAATACTAATGCGTATTGCAGGCACTGGAACTTGTATTGCGATGAATGAAGAGTGGATCTATAACCCAGCGAAAGCGAGCCAGCGTAGCCACACAAACCTTAATGATCTGAAGCTGCACGCCCTCATCCGTCT
>JAODXP020000027.1:5506050-5533550 GCA_027497455.2 Sardinella longiceps
ACACACACACACACACACACACACACACACACACACACAGAGAGAGAGAGAGAGAGAGAGAGAGAGAGAGAGAGAGAGAGTTGGAACTGTTCCCACTTTCAACTTCATTGTCTACTCGGAGAGGATGGGTTTCTGGTCTGTGATCCAGCAGGCCTTTCAAACAGCTCTCTGGCAGGCAGTGCAGTGTGCTGTATGCAGTGTGCTGCTCCTGCTGTAGCTGCAGCACCATTAGGCCACCCAAATACTGGACACCTAACAGCACAGCCATACTAATTATACCTTATTAACAAAAATGAAAGCTTGAGCCCAACTGAAAAATAAATCAGACCCCAGAAATGATTAGTAAAAACAGTCATTACATGGAAATGCATGGTGGCACACACACACAAGCAAACACACACACACACACGCACACACACACACACACACACAAATTGACCAATTTGGGCGCCAAAGATCCCATTTCAAACAATTTTGAAACCAGTGGCAACAATGGTGGCTGTTGTGTGACTGAAGCCAATTGGGTAGCACGGACAGCGGGAGTTTCGCTCAGTCTCACTGAGTCTCGCTACATTTCGCCCAGGCTCCGACAGTCTCCGCAGCGCCTCCGAGTCCCAGCATTCCTCATGGGCCCGAGAGAATATATCAACCCAAATAGGCAACGGCGTGTGTAATTCTCTACGGGTGCCATCCATCCCCCCTAGACTCTCATCTATGCATGCGAGTGTGCCTCCGTTTAAGCATGTGTCTTCCTCTCTATTTCTCTGTGTGTGTGTGTGTGTGTGTGTGTGTGTGTGTGTGAGCCCATGTACTGTTTAGTGCTGAAACCACAACTTAACTAGTAGCCTCTGGCCAACAGCCCTCCCAACAGTATAGCAACCTATAAAACACAGTTTAGAGCTTGCTTGGCTGGGACCCAAAAAGTCTTCAAGCAACATACTACTGATTTTGTGCTCTACTAAAAAGCAGGCAAGAACTGTAGGACAGGCATCATGGGATACTGACCGGCAAATCAATAGTATCTAAAGCCAAGAAAGGGCAAATGGTTGTGGTGATGCCACTGTACTGTATTTTTGAGGATGTGGTAACCGAGTCCACTTCACCCTCCCTCCCACCGTACCAGGCGTCTGTTCCTCAAAAGCACAGCAGCTTCCCAAGTTAGCAACGTTTGGTTGCAATGCAATTTCCCCATTGCCAACCAACTCAGTTGTTAACTGGTTAGCAACAGACCCCAGTACAGTAACCCCTTGCTTGTCTGTTACTTTGCCCAGCTGGTTGAGCCAGAAGCTCTGCAGAAGCTTCCAGAATTCCAGGAGGCGAGACGTGGCAAAGAATGTGACCCGCATCAGGCCCATGTTTAAAACAAACACAACAGTGACCTTTCAACCGTAGCTTCGCCAGCTTACGGAAACCCCGCTCCACTAACACACAGATTACAGCCTGGACTGACTTACAATATTATGAATGGAATTTTCAAAGAGCACACAGTGAAGCAATTTTAGGAGTTATTTACTTTTGGCATTGAGTGCGGTGTCGTGGAACAGTAAGCGTGACTAGTGGAATGTGTCCACAGTCGCTTAAGTACTGAGATACTTACTGCAGACTGTAGCAATAGCCTAAGCAAATCTGTTAGATAAATAGTGTCATAGTGTTATCAAACTCCAGCGGGTTTGTAGTGGGGAAAAATAACCCTGTGCAGTCCTTGACCTTGGTGCGCTGATTTTATGTGAGGATTTGGTGTTGTGAGATGTCTGTGTTGTCGAGGTCTCTGCTCACGATACAGAAACCACCCTCCTCCTCCTCCACCATCGCCGCTGCTGCGGCTGCTGCTTTGCTGCTAGGAGGCATCATCAGGGTGGCTGTCGCCAGGCTGCTGTTGTCATGACGCAGCACAAAGCGGGCTAGAATACAGCCAAGGTCTCAAGCCAGGGCCAGCAGTCCTCTCCAACAAGAGCTAAATCATGTGTGTGTGTGTGTGTGTATCTGTGTTTGTGTGTGTCTGAGGGAGGATGTCTGTATGTGTGTGCATGCATTTGTGTGTGTGAGAGAGAATCACTGTCTGTACATGTGTGTATTCAGTGTGTGCAGATGAGACGAGGCATGTGTTACTGTATGTGGTTTGTGTATGCATGCAGATGTCTAAAGATGTGTGTATGTGTGTGTGTATTTCTGTGTGAGAGAGAATCACTGTCTGGACATATGTGTGTCTATGTGTGTATTAAGTGTGTGCAAATAGGGGAGGCATGTGTTGCTTTAAGTGGTTTGTGTGTCTATGCAGGTGTCAGCCTGTATATGTAAGCATGTGTGATCCGTTGGGGGAATAGGAAGTGTTTTGACACAGAGTGACGTGGCAGCCATTTGAGGACAGAAGGGTGTGAGAGAGAGTGTGTGTGTGTGTGTGTGTTTGACCACAGGAGTGAGTGGCACGCCATGTCACTCTAGCCTCGCACCACAGGGAATGTCTCCTATCTTTCTCACCATCTCTCTCTCTCTCCCTCTCTGTCTGTGTCTCCTACCCACACTTTCTCTTTGTCTTTCATTATCAGTATCAGTCCCTCTCTCTCTCTCCCTCTGTCTACCATTATTAGTCTCTCTCTCTCTCTCTCTCTCTCTCTCTCTCTCTCTCTCTCTCTCTCTGTCTGTCTGCAAGCCTGTCTGTCTGTCTGTCTGTCTCTTCAGGGACGAGGTCAAGCCGTTGACGTGCTACTCACACCCAACTACGGGAGCTGCAAATGGACAAACAAAGACCTCAAGCTACACTGCCTACTGATCAAAAACACATCACCCTCTTCTCACTAATCAGCAATCTTTCCCCAAAACTGCTTTTAATACATAGTTTGAGTTTGACAATCACAATAGGGGGGGAGGGTATGTAATCATCCTGATTCAACTCCAATGGATACTCAGATGAATACTTTTATGGTAGCCTATTTTAGCGACACTGATGCAAACACACCGACTAGACAAATGGCCCAATGGTGTCTGATGAGTGGCTGCAGGTTTTGGCCCAGTCACATCCTGGGGTAGGCTGTGGAAGAGAGAACGAGGAGACTGCAGCCAAACGAGGAGGGGAAAGATGGGCAGGAGGGATGGGCTGATGGAGGGGGTAGAAGGGAGGGAGAGGGGAGCCTAGAGAAGAAGAGAGGAGAGAACAGAAAAAGAGAAGACCAGAGAAGAAGAGAGGAGAGAAGAGAAGTGAAGAAAAGAGGAAGGGGAGCAGGGGTGTTCATGGCCAGCAGATGGGGGCTCTCCATCTATGAGTAACATAGGGAAACTCAGTTGTATCAATTGGTGTGTGTGTGTGTGTGTGTGTGTGTGGGGGGGGGGGGGTATTACTCATATGTGTGTGTGTGTGCGCGAGTGTGTGTGTGTGTGTGTGTGTGTGTGTGTGAGTGCGCGAGTGTGTCTCCCTGTGTGGAGTCATTCTGCAGTGAGGCTGCGGGCCAAAGCACAGCGTGCCTCCGGAGAACCTCTTTCAAGAGGCAAGACTCCAAGCCCTCCTCCCTCCCTGTCTCTCTCTCTCTGCTTGCCTCTCACTTGCTCTCATCCTCTCCCTCCCACTCACTCTCTCACTCTCTCCCTCTCTCTCTCTCTCTCTCTCTCTCTCTCTCATATCCTCTCTCTCTCCCTCTCTCTAAATATCTCTCCCTCCCTCCCTCTCTCCCTCCTTCCCCCATACCCTTTTCCCTAATCCCCATCCAGGCGTTGGGCCTCCTCCAAAGTCCTGGTCCATCCATCGCCCATGGCTCGCTCTTTCACTCCCTGCACGCCTGGAAGCACAAGCAACCTAGTCGGCTCAGGTCCGCCCGACGCTCAATCCCCTTTCACCTGACTGGAGCACTTTCAAACGTCTCGTCTCGCCCCTTCCCACTACCACGGCATGAGATATTACCATTTCAAAAGGCACGGCGGATTTTAATGCGCCGCCGCAGACTCCGACTGAGCTATGATTTTCGCCTCGCAAGGCTGCTGATTTTTTTGTTTTTTTTCATTCGGACCTCCTCCGGCTAAAATTGGCAGCCTCGCAGCGCCGGGGGTCGGCGAAAATTAACGTGCTTGGTGAACTTAAGCAATTTTCTCACAACAAAAGAAAACAAGCATACTAAAAACAGAAAGCAACTAGAAGCAACTAGAAACTCTAGGGGTCATTAGATCAGCCCTAAGCACACCAACATACTAACCTGAAGCATTTGAAGCAAAAATAAACAAATACAAAAACAAAAACACAACTGCGGCCCACCCAAACTTCAGGCATCTCTGCAGCCTTACACAATCCCGTCTCACACACTCCAAGCGTAACGTCACAAATCAAAGCATCAACAAAACAGCCCAGTGCAAGTCCAGGGCAGTACAGCGCACCTGAAGCATCATCTGAGAACAATGTCAATCAATACTGGGTAGGTGTGAGAAGAGGAATAGATAGCCTCTCTCTACAAGGCAGCATAGCACCTAAACTTAAAGATTCTGCTGATGCCGTCTGTGGGAGAAATCAGATGATCACCAACTATGAAACTCGATGGAAAAAGACTAAATGCACCTGGAATAGGCTACATACTGTATTTCATAAAGGGTGGATGCTTATGCTCATTTGTACACTCAAACACACTTAGGCTTTCTCGATTGTACAGAGCTATCTGCAATTTAGTGGTCCGCCCTGCGTGCTGGTGAGCCAAAGACAATTTTCCACTCTGCTGGACATTAAAAAGATTTATTTTATTCTAACTCTGTGTGCAGACATGTCTAACTTTAATTCTGTGTGCAGAGTTAGCTAGAATAGAAGATTGCCTTTTTCTATTTGTAGTCAACTGCACACAAAGAACTTAAGAACTGATTGGTAAGGACGCCCATTTTGATTGAAGCCCATCAGTGTTCTTATGGATATTTTCGAAAGAGACAGACTTAACAGAGAATTAAAAAGTACCAGAACTTTGTGTGATGGCATTAAAGTCATGAAAAAATGTCCTTTTATCGGACTTAATGTGTGTGAAGTAAAGTTGTTTACCGATCTACTGGAAAAGACAAGTGAAGTGACCTGATCTGTCCGAACACACACAAACACACCATCGACACAGACACACCATCACACACAGTAGGCTACACACACACACACACACACACAGTGGCAGCTGCTACTGCATGGCTGCTTCCAAAGTGAAGCCGGGGGTGGAGAGAAGAGGGGATGGTGGCGATGGTGGTTGTGGTGATGTGGGGTGGCAGGGCACAAGGGGGAAAGAAAACAGTCTCCTGACATTTCCATTGTACGAGGTGAAAGCAAAGGTTGCCCAGGCGTAATTACATTTGGAGGCAGAGCAGGAAGTGTTGCCGAGGGGTTGCCGGGACGACGTCACGGGTGGGCCGCAGGGTTGTGTTTACACCCCCACTAATCAGAGCATCGCCGTGACAACTGATTTAAGACACGGCTGTGCCCAGTTCGCTGGAAGGCTGGTTAGCGTTTAAGGCATGGTGCCGAAGTAATGCTAACCAACACACCATCAGCCCACTGAAAAACGACGACAACAACAACAACAAAAGTAGAACACAGCAGAGTATTCAGCAGTCACATTACTCTTGAGCTCATAGTCGATTTGTCAGCCCTGGGGGAGCTTTGTATCAGTGGTTAAGATGAACCGCTAAACAATCCAGGAACTGCCGGAGGCTCTGCCATGGACCGTTTCATTCGGAGGAATGCTGTGGCCACAAAAGCTGGGGCCAAATTTAATCAAGACAGCTGAAGGTGCCTGCCAGCCAGCCAGCCTCGGCAGGGTGTGTGCTTCAGGGACGAGGAGACTAGGCTACTGCAGCAGACACGCTCCATGGTCCAGTCTGCACCTCTATACTCCTGCCATATCCACAAGGAATAAGTGCTGTGTTCCGGTATTCAATACCAATTTTAAGAACAGGAAGACTTTGTGTGCTGCAGCTTTACTGCGTGTGCCAACCTTCCAACAGACTGCTGAATGTTCCAAGGTTGTAGTGAAACAACTGCCTCTGGCTATTTGACAGCATCGGTACACACTGCACAGATATACACACACACTTAATGTACATACTAGGACTTAGTAGGTACATGTACACACACATGACTTCTTTGACTTTTTCACATTTATTCCAAAATGTGGTTTCCATGCGCTACTTTATTCGGTGCATGATCTTCCACTCCACATACATTTATCCACCCAGAAGCATCCGTCTGAATAGGCAAATAATAGCGTGCAGAGCCAGTGAACAGGAACCCTCCGCCTCCTCTTCCTCCTCATTCTGTGGCTCATCTGTGTTTTGGCTGAAGCTTGCAGTCCTACGCATCTGTTACAGGTGTCTGCTCTGCTCTGCACTCACCACCCCCCACCCCTTCCCACAAGAGCCAAATTAGCAGGAAACCCTGTTTAGCAAGTCTAGTAGCAGGGTCTCCATCAGTGTTGCAGCAGTGAGTAGCCATTAAAATAAATGTGTTCTAGCCCTTGGAACTCTCTCTCTCTCTCTCTCTCTCTCTCTCTCTTTTTGTGTGTGTGTGTGTGTGTGTGTGTGTGTGTGTGTGTGTGTGTGTGTGTGTGTGTGTGTGTGTGTGTGTGTGTGTGTGTGTGTGTGTGTGTGATCTTCCTCGGCCCCTCGTTTACTATGTGACATTCCGAGTGCTAATTAATTCACCCATTGGTCTCAGATTGGACGGAACATTGGCACAAAACAATCATGGATTATTAAACGCTGCAGCCGCCACCAAATACCTGCCGTGAGCCTGCTGTGAGTCTACGCCAGGGTCACGGTCAAGCTAACCTTTCCCCTGTTCAAACTCAACCACTTAGGTAGCCACTGCTTTGCCTCGTTCACACTCAAGATGCACTGTGAACCGTTTTCAGTGTTTACTCCTGTGTAATGGCACCATTTACTCCATTTTTTTTGTGTGTGCTTATTTCTCTACTCTAATTAAGCCGCCTTGCCTAAACCCAGAAGGCTGTTCTGGGACCTGCTGTCTTTTCACAAGGATGGCAGCCTACCCAGGCAGCCATTAAACACCAGGCTCTTGAAGTAATCTTTAGCCATGCTGCCACACCTGTGTAGCCATGTGTGTGTGTGTGTGTGTGTGTGTGTGTGTGTGTGTGTGTGTGTGTGTGTGTGTGTGTGTGAGAGAGAGAGAGAGAGAGAGAGAGAGAGAGAGAGAGAGAGAGAGAGAGAGAGTGTGTATGTTAGGGTGAGAAATATCCCCTGGAGCCACAGGAACGAGGCAGCAGCCGGTGAAAGAAATTAATTTGCCATGTTCACTGTGTGACCACAAAGCAACTATGCTCCAATGGTGAGGCTGAAGCCTCCTCGCCAGACTCCAAACGCTTCCACCCACCACCTTCATCTCAACTCATCCCATGTCGGCTCTTTCAACAACTCCCTTCATGAATGAATGAGAAGGAGAACCCTTGTGTGTGTGTGTGTGTGTGAGAGAGAGTTGTTGTGATATGTGTGTATGTCCACCCCCTCACGAGTGTGAAATCCTCTAAGGTTTACTGAGGTTATAATACATGGTGTGTGTGTGATACAGCATGGGAACTACCCAACAGTCTGTGTGGTTTTGAGGGAGTGGTCTGCACCACCTGAGGAACAAGACAAGACCATTTCCTGGCTAATATTAAAATAAAAACACGTCCTCTAGTGCTTCGCAAAAGAACTGTACTCCCAGTGCCTGACTCCATCAGCAAAAAAATCCCCCAACCCGCCATAAGAATCATGACGTGCCTGACTGTATCCGGCGCAACATCTATCAAACTGGAGGAGCGCAGCTCCCTGTGACACGTGTAATAAAGACCTCTGGCAGCTGTGGTGACAGGCTAACGAACCTGCGGTCACAGAAAACATGCTATGTGGGGGAAGCATGTAGTCCTGGGCAAGCCTGCTGTAATGGAGATGGGAGGAGGCTATCAGGTAACAGCTAAATAATAGATACTGATGACGACTAGTTTGAAAGCTGTTTACCCTCAGCCTTGCAAATGAGTTGCGTGGGTCTCTCTCTCTCTCTGTGTGTGTGTGTGTGTGTGTGTGTATGCACTGTGTTTTTCCATACCCTTTAAAGGCACAGTAACTGATTTTGCCAAGCAGGTAGTTGATTTTTGGACTAGCAACACCACTCCCTTTCATGGCCAAATGATGATTTGTTGGATGCATGACGGATGCATTAAGCCGGAGTCACTTCACTTGTTTTCCGATTGCAGGCCCAAGACCGTGTATAAATTTTGAAGGACCCGCACAGAATAGCCAACTTGGGACTAAAATGAGTAGTATGCTAAACTTTTCATGCACTTGAGCAGTACATTTTAAATGGATGGGGATGTTTGTCACATCACCGGTGAACAACAATTTAGCGAGGCTCAAAAGGAAATTGGTCACCGATCGTAGGAAAAGATTACACATCAATAGCTTGCTCAATTCAGCCATGCACCTGCTCTGCTGCAGTTAAGAACAACAAAACAGAATGGAATGTTTTCTGTGATTATGTGCAATTCTAATTTTGACCAGGATGATTGCAAGCTTTTTTCTTCAGTCAATAATTTGTAGAAACATCCCTAACATTATGTTTTCTTACAGTATATGGCCATGAGCACAACCATGGAGAATTTCATCCTTCTCTCATCCCTGCTCATTGTGATCCACTACATACCTGCCAATGTTTATGTTGCTCTTCAATAGAAAGTCAAGTCATTGTAGGTGTTCCAAATTGGTTGCAACACAGGGTATCTTAATTAAGCAGCATATTTAAAAAGAAACTCCTCCAGGGGTATGTTTTAATCGGTGAGTGCGGTGTTAACAATGGGCCTGAGATGCATTACACTCCTACATTCTGAAAAGTCTAGAATTAAAATGGTGTATGATTTGGCTGTCTGCACAGTACAATTAGCAGAGTACATTGAAAGGTCAGAAAAGATCAGAAAAAAGGACGATAGTGCTTATAAAAGCATATTAAAAAAACGAGTTAAGGAAAAACTACTGATCAAGTGTGTCATGAAATGCACTTGATCACTTGAGCAAAGGAAAGCTAACGTTGTATTAGAGATAAATCCACCTACAAATACTCAGGAATTTCCAGTCAAAAGGCTGGACACACAAGTGTGTGTTGGTATTGTATTTCAGTTGTCAGGGGATTTGTAAGGTAAGCTAACTGCAGCTATGGTCACATGAAAAGAAATCTACTGTTGAGTGTGCAACAATGAGCTGTTCTTATAACTGGCAGAGGCTGGAATGCGAAGAAAAGTTTGAATGGAGTTCTGCTGGGATTCAAGCCGTACTCTGGCTCTCTTATCTCGGAGCACCACCATAGCAACACTCCAGTCCTTGGAAGACACCAGATTAAAAAAAAAAAATCCGAAAATTCCAAAAAGAACGGCTGCAGCAGCCCGACTTAGAAATGACAAGCAGCTCACAAAACACTCTAACGTGCAGCTGTGAGCCCAGCAAGCGGCGTGCTGAGGAATGAGAGAAATGTCTCTAATAACAGCTGACTGGATCCAATCCAGCTCAGGCGGGGTGCACAAGACCTGGGCCGTGAGAGGGCCGTGGCAGGGCCAGATCCGGTGATGGTGGTCTGTTTCAGGGTCGGCTGCTGTCATGAGGAGATGAAGAATGCCGAAACCTAGCAGGGCTGTATGAGCTCCTCTTCAGTATGGGTTTTGGCCTCAAAGCCTGCATGTTTGCCATCTCATACACACACACACACACACACACACACACACACACACAGCTTCACAGGAGCCCCAGGCTTGCTGGATACAAGGACCTTGAAGCTAAACCCTTTCCAATCTACAAATACCAACAGCATTTCTTTTTCTCTCTGGCCACACTGACCCTATGCTCACACTGACACAGTGGACCTACTGTTATTGTTACTGCAAGGGGAAAGGTAATAGCAGGAAATGGCTGATGAGGTTTCAAAGTCTCCAAGCCCTGATACAAATGACGGTGATAACAGAGTAATGAGTAGAGAAAATGGAACGGGCTACACGCAGTGGGTCTCTGTGTGGTTGGACCGGAGGAAATTAAACCACAACACAACAACACCGAAAAAGTTGATCATCAGCATTTTCAACGTCAACGTTCTCCCTCTGCACTGATTAATGCACGTGTTTATGAAATGCAAATCGTTTCTCAGTTTGATAGGCCACTCTAATGAAGTACTACCATTATTACCAGAGAACACACACACACACAGCTCAAAGCCACCCTGACTCTCACAGCTAGCCTATTCCACTGCATTTCTCTGAATAAAAACTTACTCATCAACAAAACTGCAAAATCCGTATGAAAGGGTGTCAGCTTGTGGTCTCCTGTTAAACAGGGAACCATAGAGATCTCTTTCTCCACACACCTCCCTATAGGGTGCTGTAAGAATCTCTCACCGACACCGGCAGACAACTAATAAAGTCTCACCTAGGGAGAGGTTCAAACTCAGCAGGTAAATATTAATAAATGTAGGTTATTTTTTTCCTTACAGAACCTGCAGCTTAAAATAGTTTGGGGGAAATCAACAGAAATGCTATTTTAGGTCATTTGAGGTTGTCAATCAGATGTTAATACACTTTGTGAGAGACTGTACAGATCACATTACATATAGATTTCAAGTTACCGCATTGTAACATTTTTCAATGCCGAGGAACCATTTTAATTCATACAGTAAATTCCACTGAATGTTTTTAGCGGTTCTTTTAAGGACACAAAGACCACTTAAGAGCTCTAAAACATGCCTAAATGAGTATGCTCTGACACTGAGAAGTATGCACTGAGGACGGGCCTTCCTACAGGACTACTATAACCTAAGTACTGTCTGTCTTGCACAGCACTGATGGAATCTCTATAGGCCTAAGCTTCCTTTTCAGATAGAAGATAGCATGCATCAGACATTGAACATTGTGCATGTGTTTGTGGTTGAGGACCACCATTGTAGCATTAATTATTTACTTCCACAAGTGTGTGACTGACTCCCTACTTGCACAGTTCGAGTGGAGTCAGAGCTTGGATATAGTCCATAGCTTGAGCACACTGTTGGGACTGCCTGTTTCTGTAAGAGGTGAATTATGATCCTCCCACCCCTATTGCATGCTAACAAAGAGACAGAAGCTTGACATTGACGAAGTAGGTTACTTTTGAATGACACACTGTTTGATACCATATTCATGACGTCAGTGAGCCAGAGTGTGGCAAAATACCTTTTACTGACAACATGGACAAATCCGTTTGTCTATAGAAAGAATTTTTTTGTAGTTCAGGGTTGTGGGTAAAATAAAGGCGCAGTAAAATAAAGCAAAACACTCGGGGATGGGTCTGAAAAGATGTTGAAAACACTCATTCCAGGGCCACAGTTTGAGGATTTGGCTTTAGCTGGATTTCTCTGCAATGACGCTGGGGTTGTCAAATGCAGGAGTGAAGACGTAGTGGGATGATATGCTAGCGAAGGTGCACTTATCAAGCATGACACTTCCTTAAGTTATGTGACAGTCACTCGGTTATTGTCAGAGCTAGTGGCGAGGCCATCGCTCCTGAAACAGACATCAACTGCAAGGCAGCCTCCTCAGTGGCATATCAGACACCACTCCCCACTGGTCGTGTGGGGCAGCAGATTCGCTAGCTAGATTTCACCATTAAGCCAAGTCATTGTTGTTTATGCTAGGCAGGAACCGGGGGGTGGTCAGACAGACCATTTTAACACAAAACAGCATTGAAGGATTCGCTTAAAAGTTCAGACATGGCAACTGGACCATTGTTAGTCAACCCGTCACAAAATAACAATGTTTAAAAAATTAATTACCCTGTGCTATTCTCCATCTTAATTTGGTTACGTTGGATCCGATAGGCTACTTTGTAACGTTAATAGGCTACAATGTAACGGGTTTGCAACTAAATAATCTTATTCTAAGGAGTGGAGACAACACCGTCTAATTCTTGCATTTACTGATTCATTTTGCAAAAGAGGGTTTGTTGTCCATTTGGTGAGGTGTGTTACACTAAGCTGGTTGTAGGGATTTCAATAGACAAGGAAGGCAGTTCTGACAGACTGCACATTTCCTTGTTTCTCACGTCTCAAAAACGATCATCAAAGAAATGCTCTTTTGCCAACAGATGGATTCGAATGCCTACATAACAGACAGTTACCAGAAAATTTGGTCTGGCCATGTTAGTTTGGGAATTAAATAATAACTTCCGCAAAGGGTTGTAAATCTTGCAGGCTACATGGTAGCTAGCAGTGAATGGCTGCAACAATGTAGCAACCCAACACCTTACCGGTAAGATTAGCGGTGGATGCATGACGTGTGCAAATCTAAGACTAACCCAAATTATCATGATTTATGAAATTAAACTCACCCAATGCCACCTCACAAGCTTTGCGCAGTTGCGAATGGTGAGCCTTTTTAACCTCCTTGTCGGCCAAGATCTTTTCCAAAGCTCGGGTTAAAAACATGTTTTTCGTTTTTTTGCCTTCATACATGACGCGCTGCAACTGGGGCGAGGAGGACCTGTCCCAAAGGCGAAATACTCCTCAAATGTATGTATTCCTTTAAAAACTACACCGATTCTGGCCTTGATAGACAAACATAAATAAACCCAGAAGGTGGGGTAAATCCCTCAGTTTTCCATCAGCGACCTGCCTGCGCCATGTTGGAAGGAAACGACGTCACGCACGTTAAAAACGGCCGCAGTGAGGCAGGGTGAGTCAAGCAGAGGTTGAAGGAGGGAGGGAGGGAAGGAGAAACAGAGCGCGTGGAAGGGAGGAGGGCAGAGGCAGAAATACTCAGTCTTGGCTGTTTTTTTTTGTTAATATGAAAATGCTTGTGGCTATAAAATAAATATCACAATATCATGCTTGTATATGTTCTATAAGTGATTAGTTAGAAGACATTAAATCAGAGCAAATCTTAGTAGGCATAAATAGGCCTATGCCTAAAATGGGTTAGATATTCTATTTGTGATACATCAGTCATCAATATTTATCTTTGTCTGTAAGGCAACATAGAAAAATAAACTCACCATTCTAATAATTCTATTTTCAGTTACTAACATAGTCCTAAATATTGTAAAATGCATGCATTTGCAAGCTGCATTTAGGCCTACCAAAAGCTTTTGTGATAAACTGAACATCTCTGGTATATTTGCAGCATTTGACTGCTCCTAGTCTACTCTATGACTTTGTATGGGTTGTAAATGGAGTGCAGAGCTCTAACCTCCCAGCTTTGTTGTGATTTAGCAAGCTTTAGAGCATGTTCCATGGCCCCTCCCTCAGACACTCAGAGTAGTTCACTCAAATTATGTAATCGCCCTGGCTTAGTTTACTGATTTTGCAATATTTAGTGAGCCGTCCCGTCTGCCAGCCAGGGGTTAGGTGAACACCACTCTTCTGAAAGCATGGGTTGGGTTGTTCCAAAAGAAGGGGAAAACAATGCAAAATGCAACACTATCAGGCTTGCATGCTGACTTACAGGCCCCTCCTTGTGTCACACAGTGGAGGTTTGTGAAGACAGATCTCTGACTCCCAGGGTTTCGACATTTTTACCCTCTCATGCATGGCATAAATAGACCTATACAGGGATCAAAAAGGTCACCTAGATTTTAAGTGTGTATTTTATTCAGTCTTATTCTTTTACCACACATGAGTTGAGATATTAATAGGATTTTTCTGCCAGTTTAAGAGTAACTGTAGTGCCAGAAATGTTTAAGTCACACAAGCAAGCAATATTTTAATTCCTCCCAATCAGGCTGTGGCAATGTTACGCCTTGCAATTTTTAATCAAGTTAATTCATGCATATACTATCACCCTTCGGTTTTTGTAATTATGCACAACACCAATATTTCCTCTGATGGTGTTTACATTAAGACAGACTGCTCAAATTTATATCATTAAATTTATAAATGAAAACATAGAAGATAGCTTTCTCTTTAGAAACACCATTTTAGAAATTATTTATATCAGAAATTTTCATTGCAAGTTGCTAATTGCTTTGCTGATGTGTCTGTATTATGATTGTTGTGAATTTTGATTCTATATCTGTCTGTCCTCATCATTGACATTTTTATTGGCATTTTCAATAGGTCTACTCCAGCAGTCATGCAAACATCAAAATCACTTTTGCAATTGATGACAGGGTTTGCATTAAAGTAACAGGTCAGTGACAGAGTTGCCTGAAAGTTAAAAGTAATTCACATTTGTTGCAAAGGGAGAAACATATGCACTAAACTGACAAAAACAAGAGCTGGCTGTGGACTGATTTGGTGTTGAGCTGTGTGAAGATGCACACAACGGAGGCTGGGGCTGGCTGGGAAAATGCATAATTTAAAACAGATCTACCAAAATTCAAAGGACCAGGGCCAGTCTTTCATTTCTTTGAAAGCAACAATGGCCTTCCCGAAGAAGTCCAAAAAAATACAAATTCATTATTAGAGGAGGGTGAGTGTGTACTGAAACGTGCTTGATCACATATTCATAACGCATTCTCCCCTTTCTCAAAACACAAGGGCCTGGTTGTTCATATGAATTGTGATGACAACCAACCTTCACTTTTCAAAAGATAAATGTTGAAATACACAATGACTAGTAGACACAAGCATGCAAATTAAATACAGAATTCATAACACCACCTGTATAAAAGAATAAAATACATTTATTACAAAATACACTTTGACATATTATTGTTATATGTGAGTAGTCACTGAGTGAAGCCATCTCAAGTGAAGCAAACACAAATGTTTCACAGACAAAACAGGATTCTCTCGATTTCAAAACATTTTACACAACATGTTTGCATTGCGTTTACAATGACTGCACACATTTCATTTGAGAGAAATATTTTCAAGAGTCTTAGCTTTTACCCCACTTAGTCTGTACACCAAGGCTTCTTTTCACGCCGTTCCAGCAGTAGCTGATTGTTTCTAGTATTATCTGCCAAGCTCAAACAAACTCATAATAATAACAATATGCATAGTAGGCTACTGGCAAAAGGGATGCAAATAGAGCCTGCCTTTTTGACAAGGTCTCCTACAGAAACAGAGTCACACTGTTTTGAAGAAAATAATCATCCAGGTCTCTAATACTGCACTTCTACCATGATATGGCAGTAACCAACATGGGACACACCTTGTGTGCATAATATTCAGTCTTGTACTATTCTAATGTTATTTCTACTCTATATGAGAAACATTCAGCTGTCCCTGAAAGATTTCCTTGTCATTTTACAAAAATATAGGTAAGTATATATTATTTACACACCACACTTTGCTTAGCTTTATGTTGTTGCTTTTTTCTGCAGCAATTAAACAATTCAAGACAATTCAAAGAGAAAAGTGCTCTGTAAACTAGAATAATCTCAATGTACCGACACCATCAATGTCAGCCAATTGTGTTTCTGCTACATGAACAAGCTTTATTTGGCATATAAATTTACTTGAAGAAAAAGTTGTCACTCCAATAAGTTTATGGAGGATCTTTTTGACTTTTATAAGCATGGAAATGTCCTCTGAATCGCTGAATTTTCAATAAAGATGCATACCGGTATCCCAATGGATTCAGTCGGACTGTACTGTAAGAACAGGACCATTTCTTAAGGATCGTTTATGAGCGGTGTCTCTAGTTACTTTATGTGGTCAGAAAAAAAAACCCCTTTACACCTCATTTGCTCTTTTCCATAGCCTGAGGGTGACACTGATGGATTGGCAGTCATTGAACATGGGTTACAGTTCAAGATGACCTATGGGTACTTACTCATTGCCATTGCGTAGCATACTGTAGGTCCTGCATTGATTACCTATCAATCAGTAACACCAGTTGACTACCAATCCCTCCGTCTGTCTGTTCATGGTTAAACTATTCTTAGGAAGGTGAGAGCAAAAGGACCCAGGGGGGTGGTTCAGGGTATACATATCAACCCATAGCCCTGGGGAAGAGCAAGGAAATGCTGTTTCTGCTTATTTTTCCTTGGCCTCATTCAATTAGTGTTAGCTGCCAGTTGGCAAATTCAGTCAATGTTGTGCCAAAGTTTCGTGTTTTTCTTCCCACAACACAGCACAACAACTACCGGGCTGATTCACCCAGGACTATCCCTTAGACACTACAAGACAATTATAAAAATGTACATAATATGCATATTTACATGTAAAAGTTAAAAAAATTAAAAATTAAAAAAAAAAAAAAAAACTCAACCTAGCCTGGTCTTACCCAGCCTCTGTCTACGCTTCTCTTCGTACGAGGGTCTGGAATCTCAGCTATTGACAAATGAAAAGGTTTAAATTCAAAATGATTGGATGACCAGGCTACCCCTCAACCCACACAACAGTAAGTTCTCTCATCTTTGAGAGGGTGGAGAGTCTGTAATGTGCTTTAAATCACACCGTGTGACCTGTCCTCACACTTCTTCAGAAGCCCCGAGGCGATGGCCTTCACAGCCCTCATGGTCTCGGTGCACGTGGGGTTGATCAGGGCCTCGGGCAGGAGGAAACCAAAGTAACCTGTGTCACGCAGCTCAAATGCAAAGGCATATGGGATACCGTTCTTGTAGGCCCAGTCCATGGAGCTACCAGAGCTTACATCTGTGTGGAGATAGAGCATACAGTATGTCAGAATGGCCTCATGGATATCATGTTACTATTCCACAATTTTCCATTTCTTTCCACCTGGCTATCTATGTACTGTGTATGGGTGCTGGCTTAGAAATAGGCCTTGCACATTTTGATGTATGTATAACATCAGGAATTCATTCTGAAAAAAACGAAAAAAAAAAAAAAAAAGTCAGTCAGTCAGTCAGTCAGTTTTATTTAACTTCCTCGTTTTTGGTGTTCTTACACTTTTCTATGGTTTTGACCATGAATGTGTATAACTTGTAGTCCTGTACAGAACAGCATATACATTTCATTTGAGTTCATGACTTCCTTTTCAGTGGGGAGGTTCTATTCTCTGGTTGTGACAAATCGCAGTGTGGAAGTGACTCACCACTCTAGTTAGACAAGTCAAGGCTGTGAAAAACATTAAGACAGAAGTGCTAAATGCCATAACCTCTCCACATGCAAGAAACTTACACAAAGTTGTTGAGGCAGGCCCGTATCTGTAGCGAACTCCATAAGCAGAATACAGGGCAGTTACTGCATTGTGCGCCGCAGATTCCTGATAAGAAACAAGACATAATTATTGTGATATATTTATAATGAGTTAATATGCTTATATTTATTAAACGTTTAAATAGAATTGCACAAAAAGACCAATAAAAGTAATTCCTACTTCACAAAATACTCAAACATCTCCCAATTCTTTTGGGATTATTGCTAAAGGAAATTAATTTAGTTGTATTGATGGTCTATAGTATCAATCATTTGGTCTGGGGGCTGGATTCGGCCCAATTAAAAAAAAAACTGAAAAGACTTGTAGCTATGTGGCATGCTTCAAAATAGTTTGGTAACAATAAGTATAATAATAAAAAAAATAATGAACACATTTCTGCAACATAATACTGGCAACTCTGCAAGCATATGAGAACTAATTACTGTCAGAGAAGGAAGACAGAATTAAGTGGTGAGGAAGTCAGAACACAGATGCATTAGGATTGTACAGGTGAGAAACGTCACGAAGGAAACTTTTTCTCCCAGTAGTTTAAGGTCATGCATGTAGACCATTTTATATACAGTCTATGATGTAGACGATGAACGGAGACCCTCTGAAATGCACACATGCTCCTGTGGCCTGTGATATAAATGAATTTGACACCCCTAGCCCTGAGAATGTTTGGAGTCTAGGTGAAAGGAGTGATGGAAAAAATGGGCAGTTCTATTTTCATCTGTGGACGTGCTGAGCTACATTAAGAAAAGAAGCTAAGAAACTTGTTAAAATACTGCTATGCTTGTAGACAATATGCTTCTGTACTTTGCAAGATCTGCAGATGTGTACAAGGACAGATGTATTATCTATGTGTGCGCACACATCATAAAGACAGTCAGAAGACTCTGAGGAGCAGTATGATAAATACACTATGATCAAACTCCATTAGATCTCCATTAGAATGACTGATTTTAATTAGTTAAGATTCCCTATTCCTTGTGCTTCCTGTCTATGTGGAACATAATAACTTTGTAACCTCTGTCCACTTCACTATAGAGACAGCACTGAATGAAAAACCTCTGGTAGTAACACCTGGGTTATGGCAGGAAAAGGGCAAAGCAGTATTGATCGGTAGCCTAATTGCAACAACAACATGCATTTACAGCCACACCATGCAGGCGGATGGATGCACACATGCACGCACGCACCACACAGTTGAAGTTGGGAATCATGGCGTATTTGTAGGAGTAGGGGTAGAGGAGCATCTGGGCGTAGGCGTGGATGGAGATGTAGGCCTTAATCTGCTTGCGACGCTTACGCAGGAACTTGGCCACGGCCTTCACCTCCGGTTCTGACTCAGGGCTGGGCCCGCAGTACGTCTCGTCACAGGGGTGGGAGGAGGCTCCTTCCTCTGGAGGAAAGAAGAAGTAAGAACATGAGATCAGACTCTGTATCATGGATAGCACTAGTAGGGATCATAGATTCAACATTATCTTGCATTCACACAAGCTCTTGTCTCAGAAGGTGCAAGTCCAAATTTAACATAGCAAGAATTTACATGTACACTTAAATGTTCTAGATTGCAGCACATTGACTCTCGATTAAACAGTCACCACAAGTTCAGGTTCTAGATGCCAGACACCACAATTATTCACATTCATATAGTTTTCTCATAGCTACACAATTTGCATATAAAAAGTATAAATATTTCTATGATAAAACTGTTATTTTAATATTTATCAAACTATTATTCAACATAATCAGATTCTTTGTGTACATTCAGGTCTCTCAGAAGACAGTGGTGTAATTCTGATGTAATTCTGTAATAAATGGCACCATGCACTTTAGCTTGTTATGAAAAATATGCTCTGTCCACAAAAAAGGGTGAAATTAGAAGCAGTTAATGAATATTCACACTTCCAGATCCAGAGGGAAATGAGGTCCAACTGAGAAATAAAATCTCGTACTAATTAGGAGGAATAATCAAATAAGTAGGTAAATATAGATTGCTAAATAGAAAGCTTTGGAACTGGGAAACAGCAACACTTAAATTTAGCACAACGTAAATAAGCGTAAATACTGAAACTTCATCTATTATAATTTGCACTGAATTTTTGTAAAGAACTGACAAAAGATTTATAGCCACCCTATAAATAATTGACATTCACCAACTAATAATTCTTGACAATAAGGACGATTTATGCATTCGTCAAAGACTCCCATGAATACACCCCTTGGGAACAGCCAAGAGGGAGACAGGAGGCCATGGTAAGAATATGACAATAAGGTGTGTGGATGAAAGCCATAAAAATAACCTAGCCTAAAATCCAAGGGTACAACCAATGTCGTATGCCTTCTTTCCATATTCCCCCATAAATATTAATTTGCTCCTTTCATTTTGGATCCCAATTACCACAAGCAAACTTGGCTCCCTTTTTGCATGGTGACTAAGCAGACGGCACAGCAAAGACCTTGTGCCACCATCGCCCCCAATCCCCATCCCCTGTACCATCAGCACCACCACCAACACCACCACAATCATCGCCTCCACCCCACCCGCCAGCCACCGAATATCACATCAAATGGAGGAAGCTATCATCCTGCAAACGTTTAATCTGCAGCTTACGCTAATTACAGTATGCACTCTGCGCAGACACACACACACATGCACACACACACACACACACACACACACACACACACACACACACACACACACACACACATATAGAGCACTGAGAAACGCATCCGAGAGCATCGGTGGGGGAAAAGGGAACCTGTGAGTCACAGACAACGAGCCTCACAAGCTGATTTGTTTTTAAAGGGCAAAATGGAGATAGGGAAATGGCCCTGAGTTCATGGAAGGCTCTGAATATTTCATTCTATTTATGCATTTTTCACTCCCCTGTGATGCTTTTTTCACAGCCACACACACACACACACACACACACACACACACAC
Source organism: Sardinella longiceps (assembly GCA_027497455.2). Taxonomy (NCBI): domain Eukaryota; kingdom Metazoa; phylum Chordata; class Actinopteri; order Clupeiformes; family Clupeidae; genus Sardinella; species Sardinella longiceps. Next base: position 5,526,057 of record JAODXP020000027.1, read on the forward strand.
ACACACACACACACACACACACACACACACAACAAAAACAGCAAGCAAGAAATATGATGACTCAGAGTTTATATGGATGCTTCTAGATAAACAAACCATTTGTTGTTTGTTGTTGTGGCAGATGGGACAAAAGGGGGAAACACTCGGAGGAAAATGTGACTGAATCTGAAGCAACTTAGCCTACCACACCACTTCACTTTCCAGTTCCTGTTTGCGTCCACACCGCGGCAGTGATACTTGTGATTTCTGGAGCGTGTTTTCCTCCAGAAGCGATCCTGGGAATTAGAGAAGAGAAGAAAATTAGTGCCAGCTGACTATATACTGTACATTAACATACAGTGTCCACCATGCAAGCCCACCAAGCCCAAACACTTCATGCATAGAACGCTCTCAATAGATTACAATTCTTCAGTACAGTAGCTACCTCTATCATTATGCACAGCACACCATGGAGGTCAACAAATATAATCAAGCTCTGTCTCCCTAAATTAATCAGTGACTGTTACATCAAATAACAAGTTAGACAAGGCCTTGCAAACAGTAGTCTTCATGATAGCTTACTGTAACAAGACTGTACGTCAGTACGCAGTATAAGGCAGCCTCAATGAACTACTTATGTCATACACTATCATGTTTATTCATTCCCAATGCCATAAGAGGATCACTTAAGGTCATCATATGCTACCAGCTATGACTTGCTTAAGAGCCGTACCCACTGTTCATATTAACCCTTTAAGGTTAGCTCAAACATTTGGTAAAGTTAAAAAATTTGAAATTAAGAAAGAAATTATTGAATCTTGTTATTGATATATTTTTTTATCATTTTCTTTTTACCTATTGCTCCTTACTAGAGCTGGAAAAGACAAATAAATATTTCTTTCATTACTTTTTTTTTTGTTGTCACATACAAAGGGTTAACAATGGGGGTAGTAGAGCATAAATATGTTGTGGTCACTCACTGTTGTCCAGCTGTAGTGGTAGCCGTCGACGTTGAGAACAGGCATGATGTAGAAGGCGAGCTGATTCATCAGACGTCTCATGCCCGAGTCATACTGATATGAGTTCAGAGCCTGGTAAAAATAGTAAATCGAGTCAGGAGGACTGAACAGAGGAAACACTAAAGAAATGCTGGCAGGATTCACTTAAGAATGCAGGAAACACTATGAAAAATACAGACACAGATGTAACTAAATGTAAAATGTGAAATCATGATGTTTTAGATTTGATTATCAAATAAAACAATTATCAATTTCAGACGATGATTGTCAGCCAATACATTTGCATTAGATGTGTGTGCAGGATCCAGTGTAATACAGCTAAGCACATTGACATTTCCAGAATAACTGTTTATTGGGGAATTAAATGATTTAGGATGCAAAAACCAAAGTAGGCCTAATGCACACAACACAAATGACAATGGTGTAGCTATCAAATAATGACCTCAAACTGATAGACTTGTATTGTTGGTGTCGATCATGATCATCCACCAAAACTCATGTGTTGTTATGGCTCTTCATAGGCACCAAATGGTTAAGGATGACACAGCACAAGCGGATGGCTACCAGTGTAGTAAGGTATTCTGTGTGAGTCTCCATGCTCCAGCGCATCCATCATAAACAAGAGAGCTCTGAAGCCCCATGAGCCCCCGCCTGCCAGCTTGTTACCACTCGCTCCAGGGCATTAGAACTTCCACTGCACCTGCAAGTGTGTGTGTGTGTGTGTGTCCTGTGTGTTTGTGTATGTATGCAAATACATGTGTGTGTGTGTGTGTGTGTGTGTGTGTGTGTGTGTATGTTTGTAAATGTATGTAAATGTGTGTGTATGTATGTACTGTATGTTTGTAAATGTGAGTGTGTGTGTGTGTGTGTGTGTGTGTGTGTACTGTGTCTGTGTGTGTGTGTGTGTGGGGGGGGGGGTGTTACATGTCATGTGTATGTTCATGTCTTTTACTTTTGAGCGAGAGGCACTCTGCACTCATACCAGCGGAAGAGTAATTAAACCCTGAGTTATGCAACGCAGGAGAATGGGATTGGTTGGGAGAGATTTGGCTGCCGGGGGTAAGGCTAGACGTGTAATCAGGATCAAGCCAAGGTTAATCTCTGCACTCAAAAGTGTCTGTGCTCTTCTGCCCCTCTGTGGTGCAATGGAGGTACTGACACCGTGGTGGAGTACAGAGATATTTTTTATTTCCTGCACGGCTCAAACCCTGGCCTGTAGCTGGCACTGTGTACTACAGATGCTAACATTAACATTAACTTCCTGTGGGCTAGTAGTAGCAGCAGCAGGCTAGTGCACTGACCTACTCAGACAAGCTTGAGATGCTGTGGGTGAACAGCAAAAGCGTTTTGACATTTCAGAGGTAGTTTAAATAGACCTGGGCCTGATGGAATCGTGTGTGATATTTGTCCTGGGTAGCCTTCCACTTCAGTGTGGCCTCCCTCAGGGGGAGAGCCATAGTGACTATTATTGCGCGCACACACACACACACACACACACACACACACACACACACACACACACACACACACACACACACATGCGCACACACACATTTGCAAACAACAAAATGCAGGTGCATACAAAACAGAAGAGTAGAAGTATATTCAATACACACACACACACACACACACACACACACACACACACACACACACACACACACGTACACACGAATACACATATCCACACACACACACACACACACACACACACACACACACACACACACACACACACACACACACACACACATACACACATACACACACACACACACACACACACACACACACACACACACACACACACACACTCACACACACACACACCATCTGTACCACCCACAGAGTGAGCTGTGCTGGCTGGACAGTTGAGTCAAGTCATGCTTGTCTGTGCAGGGTCAGCAGCAGCCAGCTCTGCTCAGAGAGGGTTCAAGCTGATGCTAGGGGGCACACAAAGTACTCTCTCACCTCTTTAACAAACCACTGGCAGAACGCCGGCCCAATCCACTCTCGAGCGTGGACCCCACAGTCGATCCACACGGCCTTTCTGTAGGGCCGACCTCTCTTACCCAGCTGAGGAGACATGGCATGGGTCAGTGTCAAAGGTCAGAGTTCAATGGTTAAAGTGCAAAAGTTCAGCCACAAGGTTGCTCATCACTGGACTGATCTGATTCAGAGAGTTTAATGTTGAGGTTTGAGAGCTTATTCTGAATTGTGAAATACCATAACAATGTCCAAGAGGTTACATTTTCTTCTCTAAAGAACTCTGATGTAGACAGTGGAGTGTGGAGTGTGCAGGGTGGCTTTCCAATTTGAATCTCAAACATTTGTTCTATCTGATCTGGACACACAGAAAAAGCTCTCCCTCCAGAACTACAAATCCCAGCATGCATCTCCCCTCACTTCCTACCTGAAGCACATAGAGTGGCCGGCCCTCATAGGATTTGCCCACTGAGAACATGTCCAGCAGATGAGAGTGGGTCCTGTTCATCTCAAACATCCAGCTCTGTATCTGTGGGAGAGATGGAAAAGCAGACAAATAAACAAAAACAAATAAACAGAAACAATGTCAACATCTCAGTAAGTGGGGAAAGATAATGACACCAAACTCTACAGTGACAATATAATAAAGTTCAATAAATAGATCCACATAGTATGTTGACAAACAAATTTTAGCATTTCTCTAGGCCAAGTAACAACCCAAATCGATGAACACTAAACCTTTGTTCAATGTGAGTGTTGCTTGGTCAAAGACTACTTGTTTGTGTGTTCTCAAATGTACACAGCAAACATACAGCAACAAATAAAACATAACTAAAAATGGTCTAAATGTTTTGCCATCGTTAGCTATTTAAAGTATATTAAGCCTAAAGGTCTGGCTCTCTAAAAGGGACACCAGGGAACATTTTCACTGTTGATTTAGCAGCCATGCAATCACTTTGATTATCAAATGGCTCATTACAGGTTGAATGATGCCTCTCTTGGCAGCCTCTACCATAGATTTCGCAGGCACTAAACTTGCAGGATCTGGCGTTCCAGGTCAGTTAAATTGAAACCAAAATCGTATTTAATACCAGCCTGTCAGACAACGTACAGTAAAGCATTAAAATGATCATCTCTGGTTCATACTCTTTGGTTTGCAAATGCATTCACATCCATTGGTGAGAATATACAATGTAGTTGCTATTTTTTTCTAAAATTTGGTGACTGTAGGTGGAGCTCCGAAGATAGAAAAACCCCATGGATGGATGCTGCATGTGTGAGAATTTTGTTTGATTCTCTTTCGTTTATAGTTCTCAATAGTAGAGACAGTGAGTGGGTACAAATTAAATTCTGTAGAAAAATAATGAGCTCTCCTAATGCAATGGAACGAATTTGGATTGGAGGACCTGTTCAGAGGGCCAATATTGAACACAGACGCAAATGAGGACTGCAGACTGAGGGAGGAGATGTGAAGTCTGTCATTTTGGGCAGCAAAAGGACATAGCCCATTCATTTCAGCTGTCACAAATTCAGTTTTAAGTCCCTCACACACTCCTTGGTGCGCTGGCAAAGCATAGATGAAAAAGGAGTTACTATTTCATCCCTTTAGTGCGTTTTCACAGCTACTAAATTTTCCCTCCAAAGCACCACACAGATACTCTCATCTGCTCTATTACTATGCTTTCAATGGGGCAGACTACCAACTACGTCTGTGTGCTTCGAGCTCTGAAAGTGTGTTATAGCCATTACAGATCTAAAACTGCTTTTCTCATTTCAAACATCCAAAATTAGTTTCAATTTTACCTTTTTTTCCCAAATGGCATTCTACACTCGCTGTGAAGTCTAAGCCAAAGGAATGAAAGCTGTAAGGTGTATTATATGAAGTGGAAGATGGCAGAGTGATGGTATATAGACTTTGATCCGTGCCCTTGGCTATTCATCGGCACATCCATCACAGCTTTGAGTATGACTGGACTGGGCAAAGAGGTAGAGGGCCTCAGCTTGCTTGCATTAAGAGCTGGCATCCCTGCGCCAGTGCATGAGAGAAATCTGTCAATGCTAATGATGTGCTAGCAGATTCTCACTTTACTAGGAGGAGGAGGAGGAGAAGGAGGAGGAGGAGGGAGTTAAAAATATACACGGACAAGAGTAGAGTTGGAGCTTGTTGTTTGGTTGAGAATGGGATGCATTTTGAGGTCTGGTTATTCTGCTGAAGATTTTGAGAGGCTGAATGCAAAATGCATTCTCTCAGGGACAGCTAGCGGTGTGAAAAGACAGAGCCTGGAGGCACGTTTAGGCTGTGACGCGTACAGGCATGGAATGAAAAAGAAGTGTGTATGAGTGAGAGTGTGTGTGTGTGTGTGTGTGTGTGTGTGTGTGTGTGTGTGTGTGTGTGTGTGTGTGTGTTTGTGTGTGTGGCTGTGTAGCTTTTTGAAGCTGCCCTGCGACTCGTAAATGATTGGGCACGCTGCAATCCTGTGTGACTGTGACGGGTGTGTTCAGGGCTGCTGTCCGTCTGCCTCTGATGCCCCACTAGCCCACTCCGTCACGGCCACTTCACTTCACACACACACACACACACACACACACACACACACACACACACACACACAAACACACACCACACATACACACACACGATGTAGCAGGAAGAAAGGAGCCGCAACAGGTGGCGACTATCCCCCAGGACAGACCAACTCTAGTGCCAGTGCACATGCAAAATGAACCTGAGTCATGTCTGGTCAGATCAACTGTCTTCCCTAGAAACAAAACTGGACCGCTCTTCATATGATTATGATATACCCAAGTAGGTCATCATTTTTAACATTTTCACCAACTTCTAAAATAAGCTAATTATTGCAAATGATTTACCCTCACACTAAACCAATAACATTAATCTGGAGTGCATCATGTCATAAAAATAGCTAAACAACCAATTCAGTTATCAGCCTAAATTATCATGACAATGCCCTTATCACGATGGTGACAAAATATCAACTACTTAGTGACAGCTCATTTATAAAACAGACCCCCTCATCTGTGTTAAATCATCTCAATAAATCAACTATAATAAACATCTGTGCTCAACATGAGTTAACAGAGAGAGGAAATGAACTCAGGTGGCATTTGTGACTGTTAGTAAGTAAAACTCCAGATCTGTGTTCTCTGATCTTCAAAGGCAAAAAGAATGAATGTGAATGTGCCTGTTTTGTGAGTAGATATGTTGACATATCGGAGGCTTGAGACAGGACAACCCACCTCTTCTAGGGAGTGATAGACCTCATAATCGTACTGCAACACCGCACGGCGCTTCCTTGCCGACCGATATCCCGTCTGCTTTTCGATTTCCTTTTGAAGGTTGGGGATGAGTACCCTGCAAAGCACATTTCGAGGGTAGAGCTGAAAGCAGATGTTTGCGGTCTCCACATCAGACAGTTTATCACGGCGTATCACAGCACATTAAAAAGGAGCCAGCCAGTAATATTGCTTTAATGTGGGTCAGCGGGTGATGCATTGGTGAAAGCGTCTGGGGATGATAGCTGTTCTTTTCAGGGACCCTGACCTCTTCAAAAGGCCGTCACAGCTTCAAAAGAAGAACACTCAAACGACGAGTATTTCCTTAACAATGACTTTGTTATGTTTCCTTCTGGGGGTGACTAGAAGTACCAAGGGAGTTATGGTTTGTGTCAGATGTAATCAATATCACATCTCTCGATTGACAGATGTTTGATAACCCTTCACAACGTTCTCAACAATCACAAATTGTACCTCCTGTTGTATGGAATCACATGGCTTGCATTTCAAAGACTTTTGTTAGCGGCTAGGCTGGAAGCCATCAGCGTATCAGATTTGTTTATGTACCTATACTCTAGGACGGGAATCAAAGGAGAAAGGGATGGAGACGCATGGAAAATATCCCAGGGGGGCAAAACATTGCAATCACAGTCTCTCTTTCTTTTTTCTCTTTGTCTCTCTCTCTCTCTCTCTCTCTCTCTCTCTCTCTCTCTCTCTCTCTCTCTCTCTCGCTCTCTTTCTTTTTCCTTGTGTAAGTATGACGGTCTGTGTGGGCTTGTCTCCCACTTTCTCATGGTGTGTGTATGTGTGAATGTGTGTGTGTGTGTGTGTGTGTGTGTGTGTGTGTGTGTGTGTGTGTGTGAGAGAGAGAGAGAGAGAGTGTGTGTGTGTGTGTGTGTGTGTGTGTGTGTGTGTAGATGCATGTGAGTTTCTGATATAGAAGAAGATAAAAGATGTTTTATAGCGAAGGAATGATAGGGGAGTGAAGAGATTGATGACACTGTGTGGTGGTGGTGCTGGTGCTAGAGAGAGAGAGAGAGAGAGAGAGAGAGAGAGAGAGAGAGAGAGAGAGAGAGAGAGAGAGAGAGAGAGAGGACAAAAGCGCTACCATAAGAGAAAAAGAAAAGACGGAACAAAAAGATGTGAAGATAACCAGTAGTAGTGGAAGAACAATAACCAACAGCAACCAACCAAGGCGGAGGAAGAGGAAGAACAA
>JAODXP020000027.1:5538550-5568550 GCA_027497455.2 Sardinella longiceps
GTCCGTTTTTCGTCACGTCCATAACGCAAATTGAAAGGCTCATATTCTTATGATGCAAATCATGATATTATTTTTTTCTGTTTGCCTGTATTCAGCCATGGAGTTTGCAGAAGAATATGAAAAAAAATTGTGAAACACTGCTAGGTTTGCAGAGGTTATGTGGCCTTTTGTTCATCAATAATGCACGAAAATGTCACGTCCATAACGCTGGAATTGCCCATATATATATATATTTAACAACCTGTTAAGCTAACATGTGACACAAGTGATATTGGCAAAGGCATCAAACTCTGACCAGGACACTCGCCATCCCTGACTGACAAACATGGTAACTCGTCCTTGGTCTTCCTTTGCAATCACAATTGAGTTGTGGTCTTGACAGACATAAAAAACAAAAAAACCCCAATAAAATGTCAGAAGCCTTTTCTCAAATTGGTGACGTAACCAGTCTGGGAAAACATAGCTGACATTCCGGAACAATCCGTGTCACCCGGTGGGCGATGAGTGTGACGGGGCCCGAGAGGGCACACCGTGCCTGTGCAAATGAACACTGAGAGCGGCAGCTGTCCAAACAGAGCCCAGTGTGTGTGTGTGTGTCCTCAGGGGGAGAGAGAGAGAGAGAGAGAGAGAGAGAGAGAGAGAGAGAGAGAGAGAGAGAGAGAGAGAGAGAGAGAGAGGGCCAGGGCCAGAGACAAGACCTTCAGCTTTGACTTCTCACACTTTCTCAACCTGACCCTGAAGGTAGCCGTGGACACTGGCCATTATGCCCATATGGTACTCATGTGGTTGTATACACAGGGATGTGGGAATGATGGAGAATTTAGTGGAGATTTTTCATTGCCGTTAGTTGCGTTTTTACTGTGGGAGTGTAGTGAATTTAGAAAGATTCTAGAAACATTGCAGGATAATTATTGCACGGTCAGAGAAAGAAAGAACTTTGAGTGCATTTGCAATGAATGAATGTCCTCTTGAATTATTCATCTTAAAGTCTTCTTATCCATATAGTAACCATAAGGAGGAGATGTTCTTTGGGAGTTTATAGATTGCAAAGCTTCAGAGGTCTTTCAATCTTTAAGCAGCATCAATTCTTTTATCGGCAAAATGCTCAGTAGTTTAGTTAAGAAGATATCCAATGAACATGCTGGTCAAGGTCCTGGGTTATTTATTTAAAAGCCATGCTCCAGAGTTAGGTATATCTAATTTGCACTAAGGTCTCTCGCATCCACACAGTCCCAAAGAATAAAAGAATGAAAAGTGAATTTTAGAAATGCTTCAAGTTGTTCACAATATGAGCTTTACGCTTTATTTAGTCTAACACCAAAATCCTTGGTTTTGGAATGTTTAGGTGTTTCCTGGAATCTGGGGGGCTAATACAATCCTAAAGACTCGGCAAATGCACATCTCATAAATACAAACTCATTTTTTGTTAATACGCATCTTAATGAAGGTTTCTAAAGAGAATGTTGTGCAATTTTAATACAAAATAAAACCAGAAAACCTGATTTAGATAAGTTGTTATTAAAAAATAATATCAGTAATATAATCTAATGCATGCTAATCCGTGCGTTTGATTCATAGATATAAAATCCACTTCACCAGTATATTGCATTAGATTTATATTTTAATACTACTAATAATGTTTTTTATGAAGAGTTTTGGACATAATGTGGGAACTCTGAATGTGGACAGGGTAGAGTTGCTGTGATGTCATCATCTGATGGCCGGTAAACACCGGCTTGATTCCTGAACTCACTGTTGTGAGCCACTGTCTATTTCCATAAAAGTGTCTGTTCTGCTGTGTACCACTGTGCCCCAGAGCACGATCTCATTCATGGTACAGCAAAAATATTAACCCATGTGGTGCCTTGAGTATATTTCAATAAATCGGTGAAGGAATAATAAACCCATTGTGATGAAAATGTGTGTGTGTGTGTAAGTGTGTGTGTGTGTGTGTGTGTGTGTGTGTGTGTGTGTGTGTGTGTGTGTGTGTGTGTGTGTGTGTGTATTTGGCCAAGAAGGTGTTTATCATTCTTCAAAGAAACATACATGCTGCTGAAATACTCAAACATGTAATTGTTCAAATAGAAAACGGTTAAAACTTGGCTCTAAAGAGCACATAATTACATACTAATCTCACGTAACATGAACCAGATGGATGCCTTTTACAGCTGACATAACTATACACTGGAGGCCCGTTGCTGACACTGTAATTTCTGGAAGGCATTGAAGTAAAGCAAACATGAAAAAAGCTGTAGAAGTTCTTAATCTCTGTGATACGAGGACTGAACTTACAGTCAAATTCTGGAAGAGTTTCTGCAGGAGTTCAACATCTTTGTGGCTGTCTGGTGTGATTCTGAAGACCTGGTCACTGCAAAATAAAAATACAAGCAACCGATCATTAGTATTATTGATTCTAAAACTGCCTTGACACACAATAATGGACCTTTAACAAATTCACAATATTTTTTTCATTAAACCGTAACAGGAGAAGAGTTCATGAACCGAAAGTTGGCAGTAGAAACTCCCAAGTCTTTTTACAGGCTGGCACCCTGACTATGTTTGCAGTAAGCTGTGTACAGAACATGCTCTTGTGATTAAATACGTAGAAGCATACATAACACATTTTACACCATGACATGGTCACATAAACAGGTCAATGAATGGAGTGGAGGCTACAGACTGTAGTGATTAACGTCCCATGCTAGAGCCCCTCTGCAGATTTGTTGCCTAAATATGATTTCACCAGACAGGGAGGACCCAGTAGTTACTGTATGTCGTGCTAAGAATTCTTCTGTTAAGATACAACAGACACAGAGGGACAGTGACATAGAAACTAGATTATGTGAAAATAAATTAAATCAGCCAGGAAATATTGTCATTTTTACGGCCAATTGCTCTAACTCCTCATGCTACTCAGAAAAAAAGATGATAATCACGTCAATCTTTTTTCTTTCCAAACACTCCCCACTTCTCCATTCCCATAATGCATATCACCTCACTTTAGCATGATCTTCCCACACACCTGTGCCAAAGAAGACAAAGCCATAAAACTAGACACTCCTTTCAAAACTCCCCCCACCTCAGCTGTGGTGTGTGGGTGCCACACATCCCTGAGGCCGGGACTCCAATCTCATGAGAACACTACAGGCTGACACCACCTCCTTTTGTGTCCCAAGCAGCGTGAATGTGTCTGTGTCTGTGTCTGTGTCGATATGATACATCACCACAGAAAACCAAGACACAACACTGGAGCTCAGCTGGCATCCAGTACCACCCCTCCTCTGTCTCCATTGTGAGGTCAGTATTGCAGGTGGTGTTGGGTGGCAAGGTGGGCGCTATTAGCTAGAACTGCTAATATACAGAGCTGGGTGTGGCACCACTACATTCCCCTCATGTCTGACTGATGTGCACTGTATCTACTGCCAGACACCATCCAGACAGCCAGACAGACTGACAAAGGCCTCTTGCGAACGGTATTGTGAGCCACAAGATGAAAGCAGACAAAGATGTAAGTAGGAGATTTGAGGGACACTTGACTGACAATCATCATCTTAGATAAACACAAAAAAAAAAGAAAAAGAAAAAAGAAAAAGGCACAAAAAGAAAGAGGTCCTGCCACAGTCTCTTGTTAACGCAATTCAACCCCTGTTGAAAGGAAAATGACAGATAATTACGTAAAATTGAGGATTGCCTTCCTCTGAGCTCAGCTTTTAGCTCAAGACAAACCTAACAAGAATTATGCCATGACAGGGTTATTGTTGCTGACCTACATTATCATTTTGAACCACAACCAAGCTCATACTCGTGTGTTTTGAATAACCAGAATACCCTTCACTCCACTATTTAATCATTTACACCCACACAAATATAAGTATTACAGAAATAAATTAGGCTATTTGAAACTAAAAGTATTTCAATAATACAGTATGTAGATTTTTGTCAATTTGTAAAATTCGTTTTGAAATAAGAATTATATCATTATCCTAATTTTTATATTCACTCATGCTTCATATGAACTATTAGTGTATTTTATATCTGACTGATGCATGTGCAGGCCTCTAAGCATGACCAATGCATCCCTAATGTTAATTAGAGAGAGAACTGATAGTCTCTCTGGACTATATTCATCAGTTGAAGGATATGAGATGTAATTAATTCAGGTTTCTTTTTTAGAGAGATTACATTGACAGGCAAGGTAAGTCAGTCTCAACATTACAGAGAAGCATTACATTACAGAGAAGCCCTTGGCAGCCATATATGGTAGCTACAGTACCCATAGCCTATATACTGTATGTATTCAGTGTACATGTACAGTATATCTATACTACATGTACTATCTATCTATACTACTAATTTATTATGAATGGCTCCCTAAGGCTACTACATAGACAAATATACTAGTTTACGCACATGTTTTTCCCCAAACAATAAGCATGTGGGTTGTGTCAAGAAGTGGGAAAACTATTAAGGATATCATTTTGCAATGTGTACATTTGTGACATCCCTCGCAGTAGAACTGTAGAATATACAACAAGACCAAAATATATTTTTCATGATGACTGCTCCAAATGCTAGTGTCACAGTCAGCATCACTTGACTGCTCAGTTTACACAACCACCCGTTAACATTAATCAAAGTCTCAAACACTGTTGATGAGATATTTATGCTTCTGTTTTTGCACACCGACTGTCTGTTGTCTGTCTGCCTGGCGACATTAACTGCCGTAACATTATTAACAAAAACATGCTTCACTCTGTCATTAAAGGCTTCACATGCATCTGTGGGTGCTAGTTCTGTGTAAGCCAAACATATATTTAGACTTCAGCCTTCAGATGTTTTCGCCTAAGGCTTGTGGTTTGTGAATTTCAGTGCAAGTTTTATTAAAATTACACATTGCATCATCTTTAAAGGTCTCTGTGAAAGATTTAGATGTCTAGGAGACTTTAATAGTGCCAGAGGTACTATTCTCATTCACTGTAAAATATTAATGCTTAATTAACTAGTATACATAGACCTTTGAGATGGTGAACTGTTTCAAGTGTAACTAATTTCATCTAATTCACACATTACATCATTATTTGTGACAAATTGCATGACTGGCATTTATTTATTTAGCTTAGCTTGTTTATCTTTTTATTACAGACTGATCACACTAGCATCCACACACATACACACACACACACACACACACACACACACACACACACACACACACACTGTGTCTCGTGTCTACTGTCACCATCCATAACCATGCTGGAGTGTATCCAGGGAAGGTCTTGCACCAGTGGTCTCCCACATGCCTATTCATTCATTCCCACCAAGGGCACAAAGCCTGGCATTTAGCATGTGTGTGTGAGGTGTGTGGGTCACAACGAGGCCCCCTTGACTGTGCTATGGGATGCTTGCTTTGCATGTGGGCCGTGCTGATCTTCTTCAAAGACACACACTTTAAAATAACCTCTTGGATGAAAAAGTCTCCTGACTTCACAGGTATGTGAGAACATAAAGACATGCACGTGCACACACACACACACACACACACACACACACACACACACACACACACACACACACACATTTCGGTGCAACTTCAATATATTGTGTTGGCTTTGACAACTTTTGAATGACTTTGCCACAAAAAAGAACACATTTATTTATTGTCTGATTAAGCTGCAGTGCAACAATTTTGAGACGCTTCAAAGTGCTGCAATCACATTGAAGTGATAATTTTCTTCCATCTCCCTTAGCTACAGTATGTGTTGCTTAATAACCTACTGAACAACTGCGCTGTGACGATAATGTTCAAAGCCTCAAACTTTACTACATTTTGGGACTTCCGAATTCACAATTGCTGTTATTGCCTCTTATTTACAAGCGTGGCTTGATGCCCTCGTCCATCTTGGCTGTTAACACCTGAGTGGGAATTACAGGGAAAAATCGTCTGTTATTAGGGGCCCCTCAGCCCCCCTTCTTCTCCTCTCCTCTCACCTCTCCTCTATCTGGGGCCATTTAAACTGAGGCACAAGTCCCGGCTAGTAATAACACCATGAAGCCCACACAAGGGGAAGGGATGCAGGGGAGAGGCTGCTACTGCCGCCACTCAACCCCAATTTGTTAGAAAGGGCCCCACATGGGGGGTACACAAAGCACAACATTTGTGCAACATTTTGGGACATTGTCCTGATGGTTCCCATTCAGCACTATGGGTGTTTTACAACATTTTCTGTCATCTTGAACTCAATTGTTCCTCCCAATGAAAGATAAGGATACTATATTTTCTAGATTCCATTGGTCCTGAAAGCCTTGTTTTGTCCACAACATAACATTAACCTCTTCAATTGATATGCATTGCTTCTCCAAGACTAGTCCAGTATATTGTTTTAGAAGAGAATGTGGTCTACAGCTGGCTAACAACAACATACTAAGTACTACACCTATAAATGAGAACCACATGACAGAAAATTACCTGGTGTAAGCTAAATATCTTCCAACACAATCAGGACCAAATGCTAAGTCATTATGTTCAAGCCCTATATCTATTCATTCAGTGTATAGTGTTTTGTAATGGGTCATGGTTTATGAGTGGATTGTGGATCTTCAGCAGTCATTCCTAATGGGTGGTTGTTCTAGCCTCTGTTCGAGGCTTAGCTCCAGTGAGGAGCTGTCTAGCTTGTCACAGATAAATGCAGCCCAATTATCAGGCAAATCACTCCGTCATTCCTCCAGTACAGGCCTCCCAGTGGGCAACTGGGCTTTACAGTCATAACAGGGACTCTCCCTAATGAAGAGCAGTGTGGTGTTTAAAGTGTTGCTCAGAGAAACACACACACACACACACACACACACACACACACACACACACACACACACACACACACACACACACACACACACAGATTCTCCAGTCATAACAGGGACTCTCGCTCATAGTGGCATTCAAAGTGTTGCTCAGAAGACACACACACACAAACACACTCGTGCAAATACACAAACACACACTCTCACAAATACACAAATTATCCAGTCATAACAGGGACTCATATAGAGTGTTGTTCAGGGTACACAATTACACACACACACACACACACACACACACACACACACACACACACACAGACACATTCTCTCTCTTTATGACATTCCCTTTCACACTCTCTGTTTTATCATCCCTTTCTCTGTCTCTCTATCCCTCTCTCCACCTCCCATGTGTTCTCCTTCCCTATCTCTCAGTGTTCCTGTGCTGTCATTCAAACATACCCCACAGCACTCATGCTGACAATAAGCACTGCATTCGTCCCCTGATGACTGAAAGCGCATCTTTTTTTGAGGGGGGGGAGGGGGGGGTGTAGTCTGTTGCATATTATCTTGCAGAATGACAGATGAAAGAACTGGCCTCCAAAAAACCAGACATGCATACCAAGAGTGGAAGTGGATTCCCCCTTGTGTAATGACCAAGAAATATCCCGTAATTGCCTCAATGAAAGAGGAAACTATACAAATGTCTTTTTTTATATTCCCTCTCTCTTTAAAAAGAGTTTAGCAGCAGACAGTGTTGGTCTGTGAGAACAGTCTGTTAAGTGGTAGCCTACTGCTACTCCCACCACAAAGATAGAAGCACCAGCCATCCTTGGAGTGTGAGGTACCACAGTTTTGCATTTTCTCGCGCCTGCCAAAATAGTACCCTGAAAAAGAACCACATGAAATAGGCCTACTTTTGTGGGGTGAGAATCACCCAAAAGGACACCTTAGAGTAAATAACGCAAAAATACTTTAGTTTTGTCAGATCCCTCTATGTCTGTCAAATGGCCAAGGGCAGAATAGCCTATTTTATACCAGGAGACAGCATGCAAGTACACTATGTACCTTTATTTATTCTAACCGTCCTTGTGAATGAAAAATATATAATATATAAATAAATAGAATGTAGCTGCACTTTTAAATGAACTGATTTTCTGCCTGTTTGGAATGACACAAGCCATGCACTGGCTACTCCAAAGCTGCCCGTGAATGCGCCGCTATGGAGTGCGAGTGAAGCGGAATGCCCCTGCGGAATGAATAAAGTATACACTGTACCCTGCAAACTGTAAGTACATGGAATGAGGGGGTGTGCCTGTGGCCCTGGGACATGATTTGCAGCTACCCTTTGGTTTGAGTAGCCTAACTGAATGAAGTGTTTTTTTCCCCTTCACAACACAGACATATGTGATGCCTCTAGAAATGTAGTAGCCTATATTTGAAAATAGATGGTGTAAAAAAAAAGACAACAAAATATTATAATATAAAGTAGGAAACAAAAACAAAACATAAGTTCACAAAAGTTTTTTTTTTCCTTTTGCCAATGGCCTGACTTTCAGAAAAATATTAAATATACGCAAAATGGGATGTTGAACCCATTACAACACAAACCGACTGCAGGAGGTAACTCAGCTTACTAGGTCAAGGCGAAAGCTTTTCCTGCCGAGGTTACCTTTCACGTAAGCTACTCAAGAATTATATGATAAAAAAAAAGTGAAACAAAACTTACCCAGCATAGCGATTGTTGTAAAGGTAGGCACTAACGGGACATATCACACTGCTGTAAATTATAACACAGCCCAGCAAAACTGCGGCGCGAAGCGAGTGTCCCAAACTGACTCCCATCCTCTATGACATGAGATCACGCAGCTGTGAAAAGTTCGCATGAGTTCTGTGCCGGCATGAAAAGGAAACAATAAGTTATCAGACTTTTAAAACTTGGCTGTATGAAACTCTAGGGGATCCGAGGCGTGCGCTGTCCCGTTGTGTTTTGCCGAGGCTGCAGTAGCATTTGGATGTCCTGATGCAGAGGTGCGAACTAAAGCCGTCCGGTGGGCGATGTGAGGGCACTAACCACCTCAAACCCCAAGTGGAAATGGTAGCATCCCGGCGTTTAAAATGTTGAGATTGACGTCACGTGACATAATGTCAGAGGATATGGTTCACAAATCCTCTCACCCCCACCCCCTACCGAATTGAGTCATTTGAAAACCCAGCGGGATTATCTTGATACTCTTCAAGTCAATTTATCACGGTAGCCATTGGTAGCCTACTTAGCCCGTATCAGTTGCAGAAATTAACTTTGTGTTTGTGCATATGCTATAGAGCTGATAAGCCCTCACAGTGAAGCTGGTTAGTAGTTTATCTTATCTGAAATTGCAGTGAGGTGTGTAAAGAGTTGCCTAGGCTGGAGAGTAAAGAGCATAGAGTTTGCTTTTTGATTAAGCTATTTCACCAACACTTTTTGAAACAAACTTTGATAACAAACACTTAGGCTACATTACCCTGTCAGACCTTTCCTATTTGAGATATAAATGCATATACTTAATAATTAACCATAATTCCCACAGTAGGCTATAGCTGGGAGGATATATTGAATTCTGTTCATTAATAGTGCACCCATCACTTCTGCTGCTTATGTCTGTGTAATAACAACTCACCTAGCCTACTACATTTGACACAGCCTTAAATCACCAGGGACAATGTGCAATCATAAGCACAACAAAAACACTGGCGTGAAGAGAAACACTCATCTTGCAAGGGGAGTTTCCAAGGGTGCAAGCTGTTTCAGACCATTTGCTTGCCTCCCTCCATCCATTCTCTCTCCCCACCCCAACACCAACACCAACCCCTCTTTGCGTGCTTCTGTTTGATCCTGTATGTATTGGACCGGTGCGCTGAGTGATTAAGAGTGTAAGTAAACCACCAGACGTTTTACGCTATTGTGATTGTATGGCTGCGGCACATTTTTCAAATGCCTGCTACCAGAGTCAACCAGTGTCAACACAGCGCCACCTGTTTTACTCCCAATTACTGTACAGCAAATTATTCATGTATGTACAGGCGCGCACGCACACACACACACACACACACACACACACACACACACACACACACACACACACACCACTACCACCACCAGACCTACTTCAGTCTGGCCTGGGCCAGAGATGCTATAGTACATGCTTAAATACACACATATCACTTGTGTGTGTGTGTGTGTGTGTGTGTGTGTGTGTGTGTGTGTGTGTGTGTGTGAGAGAGAGAGAGAGAGAGAGAGAGAGAGAGAGAGAGAGAGAGTGTGTGTGTAGGCTATGGTTGCTATATGTATAAAGTTGATTGCTGCTTTCCTTGTCTATTTCACTTTTTTTCCTTTACATTTTTTCCTGTTGTGGTTGCTGTGAGTTTGTGCTTTTATTGTTTATGTCACTGTCACCATTGTGAGTGTTCTCTGTTGCCTATGCACCTTGGATGATATAGATTGACATACCATTCAGCTTTGCCAGTAGAAGAACAGAAATAAAGCTGTTTTGACTGACTTGAAAAGTCTGTTGTACAACTAAAGAGTCTTTCTATGCTGTAGTCTCCATGCATTTTACGTGTGGTATGTTAGCACACACTGTATGGAATGGAATGGAATAATTTGAGTTGCAGTTTTCAGCCCTAATGAATAGGAGGAATACCAATGAGCAAAACTTTGAAAGGACCTTTAAGAAAATAAATCTAAAGATGTCTTAATTCTGATTAAACATGAACATCAAAGAGACCATACCGTTGGTCACTTGCTGGAAATGACATTGAAGTGTAAAGAAAGGCTAAAAGTGTTTGGGAGCTTGTGGGAAGGCAGCAACACAGTAGCATATTCATGAAGTAGCTGCAGTTGCATATATCATCTTCTTCGTTTGCGGGCGACCGAAAATCGCTTGCATAAATACAGAGCCCCTGGGGCAGCTTGGGCAGTCTTTGCGTAGGGCAGCCCAAACTGAGGCGGACTTGTTGGGCAGTCAAAGCGACCCTGGACAGAGAGGAGGCCACCGTACTCAGAGCGGGAACCAATGTGGTCTCTGTGTTGTTTTAAACGCAGCAAAGCAGCCTCCCTGAAAAAGCCCCTTGCTGTACCCATAGCCTGTGGGGGCAAGGAAGGTCTCAGTGTGGCACTCGGAGTGCCTGGTTCTGTGCCAGTCTCATGCCACGGTTGGCACTGATGTTGGCTTCTGCATTTTGTTTTTAAAAGATGTTTTATGGTGCTTTTAGTGTGACAATGTTGAGGGAGAGTGAGGTTTGAGTGCTGAGAGCTATGAATGGGACTTTTCATGCGCATGTCTGTTTGCAGTAGTTTGTGGTATACAGTGTAGGAAGAAGATGAATGCCGGATTACAGAGGTTCTTTTGTAACGCTATAGGCTTTAAGGGAAAGGTTTGATGCTTGAGTATTCAACTATCCAGACATCCAGGTGTGCCAAAGATAGAAACAGACGCACGCACACACACACACACACACACACACACGCACGCACGCACGCACGCACGCACGCACGCACGCATGCACACACACACACACATACTCACACACTAGCATCACTCAATGCTCTCACAATGCCTTAAGGGACACGTTATGATGGCTGCATTCATTTTTGTCTTGCTTGAGTTTCAGCTCCCTAAGGCTGCATGCCTGAGTCCAGTGTGAGATGCCGTTGAAACACACACACACACACACACACACACACACACACACACACACACACACACACACACACACATACTCAAACCATTCTGTATGTGGAAACTGAATACATACAATCTGAAGATGTGTGCTTGATATAAGCCAGCTGACAATTTCCCAGTTCAGGTCACCCTTATTTTCTAGAGTCATGCAACATAAATTTCATATGAACTGTTATCCTTTGTAAACAAACCAGCACACATCTAAATCCATTAGTGTGGCACAGATGGGTTAGAAGGGATACAATGCAGGCATCTGCTAATTGAATTGAATCCAGCAAATGAGCCAGAGCTCATAAAAAGATGAGAGACTTATGGAGTATCGCACAAAGTGTTTGGAGATTCATGTGGAAAATGACATGACCTCTTCCTGTTAGTCTGACCCCACTCAGCACTTATCTAGCCTTAGCTGGAAGTCAAGCCCAGATTGTTTACTATTGCTACACACAGGGCTTTCATATCTGAGTAGATTCATTGGTTTCATATTCAGCACAGCTTGGCAAGGCATGGAAGTGCGCCCTGTTGCCCACCATGGAGGAAACTTAATCAGAGATTGGAAGGAGTGTGTGTGTGTGTGTGCGTGTGTGTGTGTGTGTGTATGGGGGGTGGCCATCGGAGGTGTTATGAAGCATGGTGACACACCGCAAGGCGCTGGCATCATGTGGGGGCGGAGGGGCACTCAGAGTTCAGAGTGGATGGGAAGGCAGCTTGCACACACACACACACACACACACACACACACACACACACACACACACACACACAAACAAACACACACACACACAGAAACACACACACACTTGTCACAGCGTGTCTCTGAAAACTCTGTCATTACTTCATGCTAAATACACATACACACGGACACTAACACACGCACGCACGCAAACACATAAGGGTGCACACAAACAACCCCCCCCCCCCCCCCAACTCCCCCCACATTCAGACTTAGGCAAATTTACACAGAAGTGTATGTCACTCACACCCGCCCACACACACACGCACACACACACACACACACACACACACACACACACACACACACACACACACACACACACACACACAGAGGGATTCATACACACATACAGAAGATGAAAGCCTTTTGTGAGAGCAGTGATCAGAGACACACAAGGGAGACTCAGCGTGGAGCGCGTCCATTCATTTGGTCCTTTTTATGAGACCCATGGCTGCATGTTTGAACGTCGCCTTACCAGCTGCCGATGAGTCACCGCCGCCAGGCAAGACGGAGCTCCCTCATGACAGCAGACAAGGACTGGGAAGTATTATGTTTCACTTGTGAACATCCGACAGACAGGACGGTGTCTCATGCCTTTCTTGTGAAATCCTAGCTGAGCTCTGCCTTCCTCTATACAGGAAGCATAATAAAAAGACCTTCTTTGTTAGAGCTTAACAGGTTGCTTTACAAGATCAACGCTGGCAAACGTAATGTAAACATGAGTGGAAAATTTCCAAAGGATTTTGTGAGGATGCACTGCACATTTCCATGTTGCAATAGTAGTGGTTGAATTTACATAACTCATCATTTGCATCCTTCTGCTAAACAACAGGGGTTAGATGATGCACAATATTTGTTATATATATATAATAGATCAATATTTCACTGTATCCAGTTGTAGAGGTAGTTGGTAGGGATCTTTGTCTTTTCAGATGCATTAGTGCTAGTGTCATAGCCTCACACTCAGACTGGTCTGGAGACTACTTTCTTCTTTGTCAGTCTCATCTGCAATTCGGTGTTGCCCAAAAAGGGATGTAATAGACATGGGCTGCTGTGCAAGGTTGATGTACAAAAATGAAATGTATGATGTTCCAGGATCAAAACCTGGGTGGACAACCCGTTCAACAAGCTGCTGTTTATGTGTTATCGCCCACTTTATACCCCATTATAAGTCTATGGAGTGACATATTATGGGTGAATAGGTATAAAAATAAATAAATAAAAATAATAGATATCCCCAGAGCAATTGCTGAGTTGATTATTCATGTTAAGACAATATTTTTTTGTATAAATGAGGTATCAATATATGCATTGCAATAATTATCTAGGCTATATTTTGATCTGTACCAAAATTGTCAATAACATTAAATTTCATATTCAGCATAGTCTTAATTCCCACAAATAGTTTGGTTGGTAGCGATGCACTGTAAACCCCCCTGCCCCATGGCCTAAAATGTACTGTAAGCCAAATAGGTACATTGCTCATTTACATGAATGTCCAAAGTATTTCAGAAAACTTGCAGTACTCTCTTTTTTCCCCAAAAGAGTTTTGTGTTAGTTTATATTCACAAAACATAATTTCTTCAAATCAATTCACACATGATTATAGAGAGAAGCCTTGAGCTTGCAGCCTTTAATCATTATCACAACCTGATTGAGTGCGGAGGCATTTTGATAGGTATCCATAGGTGCTGCCCCAAGGATTGGGAAGGTTTATCGGTTACCATCATACATAGATCTTGAGATGTAGCCTACTGTAGGTCTGAATTTCCAAGTCATCAGTAAAAAAGTCCCCATTAGGAGGTGAAGTAGACAATAGTGTAGCAGACTACTTTTATAAACAATCCCTAGTTCAGCTTAGAGAACAGACTTTTTATGGTCTTGGCTTTGACTTTGGCTTCCTCAAAGAAACCTCTCTCGACATAAGTGGTATCGTCCCCTTCACTGCTCAGAGTAGAGTACACATCTGTCGATACTGTACAGGGCTGATTAAAATGCCTAAAGGGGGTGTTATTATTTTTTGATTGCTGTTTCAAATCAATGATCACTTATGTAAACATTATATTAATGATTATAAAGTTGATTTTTGTATTACTGCCCCCTGCTCTCTGTCAATGGGGTGAGTAGCCATGACATGATGGTGATTAGGACTGACCCACATTGCAGTTCCCTTGCAACTTAACACAATAAGATGATTAACCTCCCCTTTCCATCAATTTTTTTCCACAAACAAAATATTTTTTATGATTGACTGCAGTAGTGTTTGTGAGTGGTTGCCTACTTTTTTGTCAGGGGTTTGCAGGAAATCCAGTTCTTATTTTCAGCGTACACAGCAGAAGTGACCTCAAACAGATTGTGAAGAGATAATACTACAGCATTAGCCCTGGTGAAACAGATTCTTTCACTATGCTTTATTTTGTTCAAAGAATCTGAATGCTTGATATGCATACGCTTAACTGGTGTTTTCTCAGCAAACACAGAATATTGAGGGATCATTAAAAGTCTCTGGTAAAGTTCTACCTTCAGGGAATCTTCCCAGGATGTTTTCATAAAGTTTTTTTCTGACAACCTTCAGAAAATGTTTCCTTATGGTGCTTTAAAGGTTGCCTTCACTGAATGTTCTATAAAGGTGTGTTTATACAGTGTACTTTCTTTACTTTGTCAACGCTCATTATACTATCATTGAAGTGTGAGGCTACTTTGAGCCTTTTTATTGGTCTACTATTACCTTAACAGTCATTGGGCCTGTAACAGCTCTATGCCCCCAGTAGCTACTGTACAACGAGCAAATGGTTTAATTCAGCCTGTATTGATTTATCAAAAATCTGCTCCCTGGAGAATGTTCACACCTTTTAGGATATGCAATTTACTTTGGGTCCATGTAACCCCACAACTCTCCTTTAACATTACCATTGCTTACATTTCCTTCAGCACTAACCACAATGAGAAAGCCACATAATCCAAAAGCTTACTTTCTGCATTTCATCTCTGATCTCCTCACAGAGAACATGTACAGAAGTGGGGCATCTGCTGCACTTGATTTTTGGCTGCTATTTTTAACCTTTGTCGGTCAGTATGATGGGAAAACACGATTAGCTAGCTTCTGTGTCTGCAATCTGTGTAGGGATGTTAAGGATCTGGGACCCCTCATCATCGCAGCATCAGTGGTATCTTGCTCTTTGCCTCAAGGGTCTGGTGGGTGATGGCAATCATCACAGAGTTGTGGCTGTTAGGGGACGACACAACAACACAGGACAGGCTAGATTTGTTTGTTTAGTGGAATCATGTTGTGAAACTCTTGCAGCTGGCCCTCGGATTGAACACTTAGCCATGCTGAGATGGCATCTCCTGACACTTCTATCTCTCTCTCTCTCTCTCTCTCTCTCTCTCTCTCTCTCTCTCTCTCTCTCTCTCTCTCACTCACTCACTCACTCACTCACACACACACACACACACACACACACACACACACACACACACACACACACACACACACACACACAAAACACACACTACCTGGTCCTATGCTTTGAAGGAAAAGAGCCCGCATCACACCCTTACTTTATCTTTTCAAAGTGTCATTCGGCATTTTTTCCCACCTCAGGATTGCATTTGATGTTTCATAGGGGCAACACTTCAAAATGGGACTAGAGAAAAACACTGAACCCTCACGTTTCACAAATCAGGTCTACAAACAGAAAAAAAAGAGAGAGATAAAAATGCCCTTATACTGGATAGAATCTTTTTTATGATGCATGCGTTTTGAAACTGGGAATGAAAGCAAATAGGGTCTGTCTTACAAGGAAGGTTGAATAAAATACAACTGACAACCTCTATTTGAAAACCTTAAGTCAATCATAGGCTGATATCGAGACCATATATGAGGAAAAACTTGAGGAGTTCATGGAAGCTATCAAAGTCATTGGAATACAAAAACAAAGCAGTAACAGGAAATGGCAACATAATTGTTTGTAACTTATTATTATACAAATCAAAATAAAATGAAGCGATAGTTTGGCTTCATTCAATCATAACCCTGTAATACGAGCTTGCTGACTGCTGTAGAGAGCGAGGAAAATGGAACAATTTGGAATAATGTAGGCCTAGCTGCCAAATGGGTAGGACCAGATTATATGTGGTCAACAGCACCAAAATCCTTTGAAATCATAAGTAAGATTAGTGGTGCCATTGACTCAATGTAAACTTCTTACATTGCATATGTTCATCCTCAGTCAACATGGTTGCAAATTCATCAATTCTACTCAATACCTACAACAGTCAACAAGCTCGTGCAACAGAGCGATGACTGAATGACGTTGAACTATTACTTTAATTCCCACATTTTACACAGTCCCATTCCTGAACGGTGTTCTGTTTGTGTAGGAGGCCATTTAAAATGTGCAGCAATTGCTCCCTCTGTTGGTGATTGATTGAATAAATATATCAGAATTATTTCAGCAACCCAGAGGTTGGTCTATGCGTGATGTAAAATCGGTCTTTGGTGTTTTTTGCCCTCAACGGTGCCTTCCAGGCAGTGCTACCTTCAAGGCACTACACCCCTTGGTTTAGGGTTAGGATGAGGGTTGAGGGGGTTAGGGTTAGGAATAGGGTTAAGGTAGTGCCTTTTAGGCTGTGCTGCCTGGAAGGTGTCGTTGGGGGCAAAAAACACCATTGAGCTGTAAAATCTCTCATGTTCTTAAAATGTAACTGATCGGACTGTGACAAAATCAGAGAAAGATATTACTTATTGCCACCTGATATCTAGGACACTGCCTGATTTGAAGAGCCTTATGGATCATTCAATAGTAACTTTTATAAAATTAGTAGGCTACTTCTGTTTATTTTAGTCTTAATTTAGTTATTGTACCATTCACTCTCATTTTAATTTCCACAACCAAGGTTATCATAAGGTCAGTGTTGGGCAAGTTACTGCAAAACTGTAATGCGTTATTTATTTCTCGGTACTGACATGTTAAAGTAATCCCTTACTTTACAATAATAGTCTTATGAAAATGTAAGGCGTTACATTACTGTTGCATTACATTTAAGTTACTCTTCGGGCCCCACGGTAGCCTATGACCTTCACTAATTCATTATGAATGTTGAGAATGACAGGCGGAGACTGTAAAGCTCTACATTATTTCTGGCACAGCAGACGTTTTACCCTTGATGACCTCTCAGTGATTTTTGGCGAATTTGTATGAAGGGAAAAAACACCACTTCATTCCAAGTTGAAAATGCATTGTAACTTGAGTTACTCACAATTGTACAGAGTAAAATATTAGCAATTTTGTTTCTGTAATACCTTACCAAGTTTCCACAAAATGCAATGCATTACAGTAATTAGTTACTTTTGTAACTTGTTACTCCCAACACTGCATAAGGTTCTGAAGAGTAAGTGGCTAAAATCCATAAACCATAATCCATAAATTTAATTAGAATTTGATAATGAACACAAGAGGGCAGTGTTGGCCAATGCTAACAGTGAGTCATCTCTCGTCTCATACACTACAGGTTTTCAACATCTTGCTACTGGTCTGCAGTATATCTTTGGGGGATGTTCACAGTACAGAACATTAAATTTAGACTAGTAGGCTAAGTGATGTCATCTTTTGAGGCATAACATCTGGCACTATGCCGTTTAAGTGACAAAGTTTTTATTGCTGTAAATGTGCCCTCTCTGCTCTGTTGGCTTGATGTTTGGATGTGTCTTGACATTTGAAGTAAATGATCTAAGATACAGTCCTGTGTTGCCGTAATGTGTTAGAGAATAAAATGTGTAACTCTCTGGACTGTATCTTTTTCATTTTTACAATTTGTTTGACACACTTTTTCCTGTTGCAGCTTTTCACTATGAACAACCGGACTCAAAATCAATACCCTCTCCACAGACAAATTCAGTAAACATATCAAATTTTGTCTGGCTAACCCATAGGCTACACATTAATATGTTCGGTCATGTCTTTCTTTTCCCACAGAAAGGAAATGCTCCCCTCCCCAATGTTTGATTTTTCCCAATTTAGGAGTCACTCATTTCTCACAGACACCAAAGCTTAGTTGGTGGTTATAATGGTGGTAATCGTGGGTTTAGCTTTCAAAAGAGAAGCCTATGTGGAGGACCGCACACAGTGTATATGGGGCCCAATAAAATGTCTCCTGGCCGCTAAAACATCCAGGGGCCTCCGAGACCCCTTCCCACTCACTCGAGTCGGCTGAGGAATAACACTAGGCAGGCAGGGTTGGCTCACTGGAGCCTGACCTGCAGCTGGACCCCGTTTGTTGACTTTTACTCTAGAGGGCTGGGAGACCTCAAGGTTCCATGTCCCAGTACTGGGAATCTGGTCGATTCAAGGGATAGGCAACGGATATAATTATGTGACTATATACAGCGTTTAGCCTTATTTCTGGAAGCATATAGGACAATAACCATAACCTAAACACAAGCCATTGATAAATAAGCCCCTTCACCATTAATAGCACACACAGTCTAACTATACATTTGTAGATGTAGGGTAGGGCTGTTTCAAAGATTTTGCCCCATTACCATTTTTTAATCAAAGCCTACCTAGGTTATAGTTTATCATAAAGACTCAGTGTGATCCAAGGTATACCCTGGTCGTCTATAAACACTAAGGCCTATAAAGTCTATAAAATAGTAACTAAATAACTAATTACATGGAAAATAGCCTACATCATGTTCACAAAATAATATAGTCTGCATTTCATTGAACATTGAAGGTATTACAACATTTCAAAAGCGTCTGGGAAAGTCTTGAATTTTAATTGCCCCCATGCCATCAACATTTCCCCCAAGTGTCAGACGGGACCGTGTTGGCAAGAATTCCCAGGCATTTATTTCCTGTCCTTTTCCTCTTTGTGAAGGAGGGAGGGAGGTTGGATTTAGGATGAAGGTCCAGGGAGTCACATGGACTCAAGTTTTTGATGAATGTTCAAACGACACTGTTGCACAGTTCCCTTTAGGCGTGTGAGAGACTGTTGTCCAGTTTGGAACTCATTTGACATTTTGCAATTAACTGCATTTATCTCCGCGAATGGTTTGTTTAATCGAAGGACTACAGCGCGGTTACGGCAACCTGTTGTGACTGAACTGTTCTGCGTTGATCATGTTGGAAACTTTTGTCCACTTCAATTAAATTGGTCACAATAGTATTTCCAACCTGCCTCTGTGAGAAAGCTGTGATAACCAACAATGACCGAGGAAAGCAAAGCCGAACACCGAGCTGAAAGCGGGAAAGACATGGAGAAACAGCTCCGTTTGAGAGTTTGTGTTTTAAATGAACTTTTGAAGACTGAACGGGATTATGTTGGAACTCTCGAATTTCTCTCGGTAAGTTTTTATTTTAAAACGCTCAACATGCTGACCGAGAAAAGCTTTTTCTTCCACTACTTTCAGTCTTCGCTTATAGAGTCTCCCCAACAACAAAACTATTTAATATGCATGGTACTCTACTCTTGCTGCAAGCAGCTGAAGTCTTGCGGTGCACCTCAATACCCAAATCGTGAGTTGCCTGTCAATCTCAGAGATCGTTACGGTTTGTATACCTCGGAGTAAAACCGCTGTTTAATTATCTAGTTAAGTCATTGAAAGACCCCGTGAAGAATTTTCTTGCAGAAAGGCGGCATCTGTCCACGAGTTAACACATTGCGGAGCGTACACTTTGGGTGTCCCCTAGGCAACTTCTCATTTGCTGTCAGACAACCCAATTAAGAGTAAACGGTGTTATGGCTGATGTATAATCCGGCTAATCGTTTTATTTTCACCACTGCGTAAAAAGCCTGCTGAAGACCATGACTAGAGGGTCATTTTTATTTTTATTTTTTAAAAAGAACAATAATCAAACTTAGTTCCAAGTTTTGGATACTGATTTTTCCATTGGACCATCCCATCATTTTCTTTTCATGACCCTGTTGTGATGACTTAGTTGTCGTCTATTAAGATTTTTAGGACACTGAGAAGTCATAAAAACAAAAGTATCCAAAATCTGGTGATCAGGTGAAATAAAGACCATTAGTGTTCAGTTCACTTAGTATTTAGGTTGTCTTATCCAGAGGTCCTTTCAATAGCTTTTCTAGAGGCACAAAAGGGGACTGGTTGGTGGTTGCAGAGCCTGGCGGATACCTGCAACTCTGGCTCTGCCAAGGGTTGAGGTAACTCAAAGTGGCGGTACGCCAGGGACAGCGCAGGTGGACGAGAATTAAAACCACTTGTGTCTGCTGGCTCACGGTGTGTGTGTGTGTGTGAGAGAGAGAGAGAGAGAGAGAGAGAGAGAGAGTTAAGGCCTATGTGTGCTTCTGAACCATGGTAAAGTGAAGCACTGGACTGCATTAGAAGAGAGAAATGCAATCAGCAGTCTCATGCCATTACTAAGGAATTACAGGGTCAAAAGGAGGAAGGAAGGGAAATGTTGCATAAGCAAGTGCATGTGATGACAAATTGTATGCAAGTGTAGCCTATAGTAGTGGAACGTTATAGTAAGGTTCTTTGATATTGCTTCTGGAATGTATGAATGGAATGCGGCAACACTGGTTCTGGCCGAATTAGTGTGTGTGTGTGTGTGTGTGAGTGTGTGTGCTGATAATAGATATTTGTGATCGAATGGAATAGTATTCTCTCCCTCGGCGCTGATGATGTGATGAGAATGGAAAGAGAGGACGAGTGAGAGCAACTTGAATCATGTGCAGTATTTTGGAAAGTGACCAGTGATCCTATTCCCAACAGTTTCCTTCTCTCTCCAAGTGTTGTGGGAACAGTGGGGGGACTGGCGGGTCGAGGGCACTGTGTTGTGTGTCATTGCAAACACGCTTTTCCCAAGGCCAAAATGTATGCAGCAGACATTCCTTTCCACCAACCCACAATCACAGATGGTTCCAATGTAGATAGATAGGGAGAAGAAGAAGGCTGCTTTGGTTCAGAGGGGAAACTACAAGTGTCTCTCTCTCTCACAATATAAGCAATTTCAGCCTATTTACTGTACAGAGAAGGGTCTGACGTTTTTGTAATGTTTACAGAACGCTTCGCTTTTCTGTGCACGATTGAACAGTGCTTGCCCCTCGAGGGCTGTTATTTATGAGTCAGTGGAGACTCATGCACACACAAAGTAAGTAGAAGCTCTGTGATTTATGCGAACATTTGTATTATATCATCACAGAGAAACTTGCAACTCGACTTATTCCCTGAAAATGAGAAAATGTTTGTTTTCCTTTCATTTTAGCACATGACCTCTCCTGAATCCCCCCCCCCCCCCACACACACACACTCCTTCTCTCTTTTTGAAAAGTTAAACTAGTAAACACCCGCCTCTAAGTCAGCATGTTTCATGAAACAGGATTACTTATCAATCTGACACAGACCTAACTAGTGCATCAAGGCAATTTTTTTCGCTGCCTCCACAAGTGCAGATATCAACACATTGGGAGAGGCTGATAAGTGTGGCTTTGAAGCTGATGAAAGCTCAGCATCCCTGGGCTGCCTCCTCCTCATCCTCCCCCTCCTCCTCCATGTGGCCGACAGGTTGGGTCAGCAGGGTGATTTTTCCCCCTCTTATCACTCTGAAGTGGCTGGGGAGTGTCACTCCAATGCCGGGCAGGTTAGGAGGCGATGGGGTGGGGTGAGGTGGGAGGTGGAGGTAGGAGGCTGATCAAAGTGTTGGCCATAGGACTGGAGCCTGTGGAGGATTCCCGACTGATCACTTCAACCTAAAACCTAATCCCTTTTTGTTATTAGATATAGTCCGTCAGATCCAGCGGGCAAGAGTTAGATGGTTAGACTTGTCAGCAACACTTTGTTCATGGGATTTGTGTGTCTGAGGTGTTGAGGTACCAGAGAGCCTCAGACGTGTGTGTGTGTGTGTGTGTGTGTGTGTGTGTGTGTGTATTTGTTTGTGTGTGTGTGTGTGTGTGTGTGTGTGTGTGTGTGTGTGATGCCTGGGTGTGGGTGGCTCCTGCCAAACAATATGATTTCCCTGGTGGGACAAGCCTGAAGCCTGCAGCTATGGCTGGGGAGTTAGAAGGGGGCCTCGTTGCTGACGCTGAAAGCTGGGCTTGGTGCTTCTCTCCTGTAAACCATATTTCCTGGTGGAGGAATTCCAGAGAGGTTAGGAAATCCAGGGAACAATACCATGGCCACTGCCCAGCCGGGCTCCGGGCTCCGTAGGGAGGCTTATCATGTTAGATCAGTGAACAGTGGCACTCCAATCTCACTTTCAGTAGCTCTAGACCAGACATGGCAAAGCTGCTTTCAGTGCAATCGCACAATGCATAGGAAACAAGAGACCACCTACCCGATTGTAACACAATAATGTTTCCACTATCAAGTCTTGTTGTGTGTCTGGTCTCCACTATTTCACCATACAGTGCTGACATGATGAAAATACCAGAAAAGAAGAGAAGGAAGCAAGTTCCCATCTCCTTATCTTCAAATATTTATATTGTAGTATACCGGTAATAAGAGTTGCATTAACTATTAAATTGTACTAGACCCTGAACTTACCACCATTACATTTACTTTGTCATGTAGTTCTCAACAAGACACTGTAGCTTGATGTTGACTTAAAATTCATTACTTTAACATTCATTCATGTACTGTATACACATGGGCAGTGTCAGCACATTCGTGCCACATCATTGACTCACGTAATTCTACTACTGGTAGTTTTTCTTCCCCCTTTAGTGGTAGAAATAGGGTCCCCTGAGACTTGGGCCTTGGCACGCCACAGCCTGCAGTTGGGCTATCTGATGAGAATGATTTCTGGCAGTAGTGGAGTTGGACTGGGCCCCTTTGGGGACTCTCTCACAGATATCTTGAGCACATCTTATATAAGAGCTCATTACAGCACAGAGATCATGATACTCGGAGGGTTGGGGTAAACCTTGATCGTCCAAGAAAACGAAAACGACCCCCCCCCCTCCAAAAAAAAAAATAAAAAATAAAAAATTGAGAGCATGTTAATGAGAAGGTTGTGTAAGCATACTTTGAAAGTTGTGACCCCTTTGCATGTTACTTGAACTTTTTCTCCCAAACCGTAGAGTACAGTAGGGTTCAGAAAAATACTTTTTTTTTTTTTTTTTGGATAGTGATGTGAGATGTTGGTGGGACTCTTATGAGGGAACCAGTCTGAGGGGGATGAAGGGGAACCCTTTCATGTCCTACTTATAGTGGGGAGGCAGAGCCATAGCATGCAGTAATATGTTCCTTGGGGACCAAACGTTTTGCTAAGTGGTTTCTCTGTTTCACTTTCCTTTCCAGTGGCCTGTGGGACTCTAATAGAATGTAATATGGCTTTAAAAACCCCATGATAAACCCAACAGAGAAAATGTGGTTATTGTCATGTGAATTGCGTGGCTGTAACATTCCCCATGGACTTTTCCCCTCCCTCTCTTTTTAAGTTGCACTTAGCTAAAGCGCCATTTGGTATAGCCATTAAACATTCCAACTTGTAATGGCGGCATTATGTAAATTATAGATCATAACTAAAGATAACATCAGTGCAAGGCAAATGAGCTTTGGTGGGGAGATATTTACTTCAGATCGGAGACTGGTGATTACAGCAGCTCTCTGTGATGATGTGTGTCTCTCTCCTTATTTAGAGCTGCTATACCCTCCCATCTATTCCCTTAGCCCCAGTGAAATCACTACACTGCAATGTTGGCGTTTGCACATGTAGCAATATATCTGTGTACTGTAGATGTGTGCACATCTGTGAGTGTCTATATACAGTGTCTGAGATGGAGTTGGGGGGTGGGGGGTGGTGTAGTTCGAGGCACATCCTCAGGAGAGTGAAATGATGACCTCACTGACCCCCTCCCAACTCTGGGTCATAGGTTATCCTTCACCCCCCCTCTCCCCACCGAGACCATCATCATCAGCACAGCTGACGACACCAGACCGCACCTCATCCTCTGCCCTTTCCTGTCTGTTTATCTTCAGTCTTCACTCCTCCTGTCACCCCCACTTCCCCCGACCTGCACCTCCTCACGACCTCCACCACCACCACCACCACCACCCCTATCCAAACCCCAACACCCAGCCCCTCCACAGTACTATACATGCACAAACAGAAGATGTTGATCACCACTCCGACCCCCCGACCCAACCCCCCAACACCTACACACACACCTCGTCCTCCAGCCCCCAGTGTGTGTGGACAGCACAGCTCCGGAGACACATGTCGAGTCTCTTATCACTCACGATGGCAGGGGCCCTATGGGTGTGCTTTTCCGGACTGTCGAGGAAATTCACTGGGCTTGATTGACATGTGAGTGGACATGCAGACAGCAGAGTCCTGCAGCTTGCTGCTCCTGGACGGGCGAGTTTAGTTCTGGACAGGACGGATAGGAGGGCAGTGAGGGAAGCTAAGTAGAGACAGACAGGGCCAGACAGACTGGGTCTGGAGGATGGATGGGGTCAGGATGTCTGTCAGGCCCAGTTTGATTGATCCTTGGCTGGGGAGAGAGAGACCAGTGTGACCCATGGTGGTGAGAGAAAGAAAGAAAACTAAAGCACTGGGCTGCTGGTGAAACAGACAAGTTGTTGTTGTTTACAGAGAAGCCTAGTTAGTAGATGTTCAAACACACACAAATATGTTAATCTCAACATAATCTCAGCTGTTGGCTATATGAAATTATATGCTTATTACTTGGGTGTTACAGGCACCCCCATCTGATAGAATATAACCTTACCTCTACTTAAGTGTCACCAAAGCCTTTGCTTAGCACACCAGAAGGCAAATACCAGAGCAGAAATAAGTCAGAATTTGCATTTGTATTTGTAAACTATCAGGACTACAGAGGTAAGCCAAAACAAACAAGCAAACAAACAGACAAACAAATAAACAAATTGAAGATTCTGTGTTAATGGGCCAGTTAATTACCTCTGGCCTGCCTTCCCTTCCCTCCCACTCTTATTGGCCTTCTAGAAAAGGTGGGCTGAGCCCTCTAGCTTTCTTTCTCCTCCAGCTCTCTCTCTCTCTCTCTCTCTCTCTCTATCCCCCTATTTCTTTCCCTTCACTGCCTCCCAGGCAGTGCTGCTTGCATATGTTCCGTCCATTATTCCAAAATACTTTGTTGACAAGAAGCTGTATTTCCCCCCTCTCTCTCTTTGCTACGTGAAGGATAATTAAGATTCCAATCTCGTTAATCACCTCGCTGGGTTCCTCTCTTCCTTTTTCCATGGCGAAACAGCCCGAGACGTTCCTCATGTCCTGTAAGAGCAAAAAAAAAAAAAAAAAAGAAAAAAAAAAGAAAGAAGAAAAATGGTAATTGGCCACAGCCCCTACACCTCTTTCTGATTCTCACAGCCTCCCTTATCTTAGACTCTTATTCACTAAGTTGACTCTAACTGTCTCCCCAAAGCTTAAGCCTGACTCATTATGCAAACACATACAGTAGTCACTGGCCCACCACGAAAGAATGAAGAAATATTCATGCTGTCGGCTGCTGCAGGTGATTTCTCTTAGATCTCTCCCCCAAAAACAAGTGCCGTAGAAGCTACTTTCAAATCCAGTGACCCTGCAGCTAGATTCTACAGCACCTGCTACATGTAACCCAGTGTGTTTTCTCAGAACATGAAATTGAAAGGAGGTTGGTAAAGGTCTCTATCTCTCTCTTTGTTTGGATGGCTACTGACATGGGTGTTCAGCTTGGCACAGAATGGAGTAAAGCTGGCAGACCGAGTAACCCTGGCAGGAGAGAAAGCGGTCTGATTATGCCAATGCTCAGGAGAAGACTGCTCAATTCCACTTCAATTAACTTCAGCATCAATTAAAAAGTTTTTGAAAGGGATGACTGTGAGTTGAATTCCTTTGTGATCTCCTTTATAAAAGCACAGGGAAGCGCTTGCTTTTGTTCTGCGTTTCATTATGCCTTTGAAAGATGATTGATAAGGCAGTTGAAGAACCTTGGAGAAGGCTCAGTTTAGAGTGAATTTTTTTATATTCATTTCATTTTTTTAACCTCATTAAATTGGTTGAAGAGAAGAAAGGCAATCAGATTGACTGACATGATAAATTAGGATGGATCTATCTTCTCTCTCTTTCTCTGCTCAAGCCTTTTGATTAAAGTTCAAACAGTCAAGAGAAATTCATAGTCAATTCAGGAGTAATTTAGAGTTACAGGTAGTAACAGCAGCACAACAAACATTCCCTCCCCAACCAAAACAGAGCTCTTGAGTCTTGACACAGTGGCTTCCCCTGTGGGCTTTGCTGGAGGGGACTGGAATATTTCGTCAGGTTTGTGAATGTGCTCGGTGGCCGACGTGGTCCTGGAGTGGGTCTCGAGCCGGTGAGTTCCTTTGCTTTTGTTTCAGCGCGGAGCAGGATTTCCTTCCTTCCTTCCTCACCGGCCCTCCCCTTCTCGACATTGTGCCGGTGCTTTCCTGTGGGGCGAGAGGGGGTTCTCCTCTGATTTGGCAGTTAGTGGGGGGGCAGACAGGACATGTGGTGTGATTGTACTGAAATGGTAGTGGTTGGTTGGGAATCACAACATTCTATTTTTTGCAGAAGTAATATAAACAGTTACTGTATATGAAAATAACTCGCAATACTGTCCACTTCAATAAAACATGAACATGAAAACACCAATTACCATTTCGTATCCCGGGCATTACTATGTCATACATGACATGGTCTGGTAGTGGTACTGATAGATATCTATGATAGAAACATGTAGATACATTGAGTTGCAATACAGGTCCTGCAGATCATCCACTCTTTCTTAAGAGCGTAAGGATGGTTTGGGTTGAGTTGATGCAGACTTTATACCATAATACTGTATCTTAGACAAACAGACGGTACTTAGACACACTCAGTTCAAAATGAGTACCATGTACTGTACTGTAATGTCTGAAGATGAAAAGTAATACAAGTCCGCGAATGTACAAGTCCCATGCACTTTAAGTTTTGTGATGCTAAGCAACTTTGAAAGCAACACTGTCTCCATGCATGACCCCTTGCATTCCTATGAGCACATGCAAGTTGTCTGGGTGGAGGACCTGTTGGCATGGGTGCCAGTGGTGGAAAAGGGCTTTCTTTGAGTTACGCCATGCCAGCTGGCCTGTCACATGGCACACTGTGTGACAAGTGTAAGAGCCGCAGGGCACTGGACGACACTTGTGGAGATCACATGCCATGTGAACTGGGCACACACACACACACAGAAAAAAAAGCCACAGTGTCTTGGCTGGCATGCCTCTTGTCTTAAGGCTTGACGTG
This sequence comes from Sardinella longiceps, assembly GCA_027497455.2. Taxonomy (NCBI): domain Eukaryota; kingdom Metazoa; phylum Chordata; class Actinopteri; order Clupeiformes; family Clupeidae; genus Sardinella; species Sardinella longiceps. Next base: position 5,566,030 of record JAODXP020000027.1, read on the forward strand.
TCTACATCCAACTGTTTTAACATGCTGGACTTCTCCCACATCCGTTTCCCACCGCAGATATGTACCTTTGAAAATAATGCATGGGCTGTGTCTCTGAGAGGGGGAGTGTCTCTTTAGCAGAGCTCTTGGGCTTATGTTTGCATGTACTGTATGCAGACAATAGAGGAGGCGTATTGAAATGCTAAACCAGTTTGAAAAAATGTTATGAAGAGACAAACTGGAAACATTGAGGATGGAATACAGCTGGCGTTTGTTTTCTAGCTCTTTTTAAGACCTAATGTATACTTTTTCAGCTTTTTCAGCTTTTCTGTAATACTATAGGTAAATTGTTTAAGTATCAGCCTTTGAATGTGGCTTCTCTTTCCTCTACTTCAATATCGTCAAGTTTTGGGAGTTTACACAGACAAATCGTTTTCACAAACTAAAACCGCAGAGACTGACTTGCCATTGTTTCGTGAATGCAGACAGACAGACACACACGCACCAAAAAATGTGTATACCCTGCAATGGCTCACACATACTTACAGTCAGCCACAATCACCCACATAAAAGACATACAGACAGACAGACAGACACTTCACTAACAGACATGGGAAATGTGCCCCCCTCCGTACTCTCCCTCACACACACACACACACACACACACACACACACACACACACACACACACACACACACACACTCACTCACACTCACTCACTCACTCACTCACTCACTCACTCTCTCTCTCTCTCTCTCTCTCTCACACATACATACACACACACATCTCTACCTCATCATCCTGAGCTCTCTCAGCCCCCCCCCCCTTTGTCCCCCCCGCCCTTGTCTTGTGGGCTGGGGGCAGCCAGACAAGCGCTCTTATGTCTTGCTCAGGACAGACAGATGCCTCCTGCTGCACTGTCCTCCCCGCTGCTGCTGCTGCTGCTGCAGCAGCTCCTCGTTCCTCCCAGGCTATTTCCCACCGTCTCTCCATAAACTCCTCAGACTGCTGTGCTGTGGCTTTTTTTTCTCTATTGGAATTCTTGTGAGACCAGACAACTGAGGAAACTCCACTTTCTCCCTTAAATTTAATCAGTGACCCCATCATCCTACCCTACCCCACCCAACCACCCCCCCCCCCCCCCCCCCCCCAAAGCCTCTAATGCAAGTTTCTGATTTGGCTGTGTCTGCTACACAGTGCATTCTTTTAGGTCCTGGGACGTGGCCCTGGATAGCTCTTGCTGCTAATAATTCCAGCTCTATAATCAGTGTCAGACTGAGGGGAGACTAGAAACACTGCCTTCCTCTGTTAACTGTTGTGGACTCAGAGTTGTTCTTTTATATTGATTTTATAAGGAAAAAGATGCAACACGTTTTTCTTCAGTAAATTTCTTTAATGATTGAGAGATGCAGATTTAAAATACACTTATCTTCATCTGGTTCATCTTCATAGTGTATATGCATATGTGTATGCATTTGTATTACAGTAAGTCTGTGCGTGTGTGTGTGTGTGTGTGTGTGTGTGTGTGTGTGTGTGTGTGCGTGCGTACTTTAAGGATGTGTGCATCTGCAATTTTGCAATCACATCAATTAACCCAAACTGACCCAGTTATGTCATTCACATTTGACATACAGTATGTGCACAGCAGAACCATTAGACCCCACCTGTCTTTTTGTACTTTGGCTCTTGCTTTTATCTTCTCTCATTTTCTCTTCCACTTCCACATCACATCTTCCCTTCCTCCTATCCTGTCCCCTACTCTCTCTCTCCTGTCCTCTGCTCTGCTCTGCTCTGGCCTGCTCAGCTGGGGGGAGATTGGGATGGGTGGGGGGTGAAAGGGGTTTGGGGGGGTAGAGGGGGGTTCTGTGAGGAGCCTGGCAGGCTGACGGGGGTGACTGAGGGCCACTGTTCATTCACACACACAAAGGTGGCATTGATCCCAGAACTCGCTAAGGGGGCACTCTTGGGCAGCTTTTCATTGACATGCAGGACTGTCTCTCAGGACTGCGGAGAGAATGAGGACAAAGTTGTTTTTTCTCCTTCTTCTTCTTCTCCCTCTCCTTCTCCTCCTTCGTCTTTCTTCCTCCGTCTTCTGTTCTTTCTCTTCTTCCTCTATGAACTGTACCAAATCCACAGTGGGGGATGAGGCTAAAGAATCTTGTCGTCCTAAGCGCCACCATTCCTGAAGGACTCTGATGTGTGTGTGTGTGTGTGTGTGTGTGTGTGTGTGTGTGTGTGTGTGTGTGTGTGTGTGATTCAGCCTTGGCTTGTTTGTGAGACAGAGACCCAGATACTTGTAAAAGGAACTTAACAATCCGTGTGACAAGTCACGCTCGTGAAAAGTGACTAAGGCTTGGAACGGGGCGATTCCGCCCTGTCATTTGTGCTGACAAATGAGCTGCCAGTCTCTCATTAGTTGGCAAAGCTGTAATATTAATTTAAAGCGTTCCACACACACACAGTTTGTGCTGCTACCTAATGATGCTCCCGCATTTGCATAAAGAGTTCAGTGACTGCAGCGGTGCATTTGAAAGCCTTCAT
>JAODXP020000027.1:5573550-5576050 GCA_027497455.2 Sardinella longiceps
CCTTGGTGTGTGTCGGCCGCGTTGTGGGGGTCCAAGGCATTCCAAGACAGTGACTGTGGTGGAGTCTGTGGCCAGGCCTCTGTCTGTGATAAGGACTGCATCCCATCTTCACACTGCGTGTTCCTCAAGTCCCATCTGATCACGGACAGAGCAGAAACCACAGGAAGCAATTGGTCATTTGGCAGGGTGTGTGTGTGCGTCTGTGTGTGTGCGTCTAGTGTGTGTGTGTATGTGGGGGTGGTATGGGAATGGTGAACTTTTAGTGTGTGTGGAGTGAAGCCATTTTGGTGCCATCTGGTTGCTATCACTTCTTGGTGGCTCTGCAGTTAGCTTGAAAAGTCTCACTGAGACAGGAAACTGTGTGCCGCTGCTCCCCACCGCACCTCTCTTATTGTGGTGTGCCCACATATCTGATTACAGCGCGCCACCTAACAAACCTGACAGGCTCTTGTGTCAAATGGCTTTGGGGTTTGCAGTGGAGTTCCTCCGCCTCATTCCTATTCTTTAATTAAGCCCAGTCGTACAGGATCTTGCGGACACAACCCATTGTTTATGGGTGCGCAATTACACTTTATAATGCCACGTTTTGTCTTTCTCCTGCGTGACATCAGGGGCTGTGGATGTGAGTATATAAGCTCACTGACTGTAGTTTCACTGCAATTTTTTTACAGACTTTTTTTGGTTTTGGTGATAACTCCCAAAAATGCGGTATACTTCTCAAAATATTTTCAATTACTATTACAGTTGTTATTAAAGCCTTGGAATTTCATGTGAAAGCATGGCCACCTTTTAATTTAACTTAATTTTTAAAAAAGTCACTTCAAAGGTATCTCTTTAAGCAGTTGAAACAAAAATTAGTGCCGTGGTATTGAAGTGAAAAAGTTGAAGTAAAAAAAACCCAAAAACTCAAAAACAGTCGCCCTTCAGTTGAGTTTGTCTTTGAAGATCAGGTGACATAAAGATGTGTTTTGATGTAAATTAAAGCCACTCACAGCTAGCAAGAGTTCTCTGTAGCTGTCAGGCCAGTATACATAGCCGCTGACAGGTCCTTCTCATGCCTATACGGAAATTAGACTTGCTAATCAGATCTCGCCCGGTGCTGTAGCCAGAGCAGGAGCAGAATGGTAATCAGTGCAAAACTATGTCTGTACAAAGCAGCTCATTATTTAGTCACGTCGTCACAATCACCACTGCAATTTCCACTCATCTCATTATCATTAGAGTCCCACCAGCAAGTCCACCCTCCCACCCTTCCCAGTCTTGGTTTGGATTAGTCCCTACTCCCAAGAATTTGTTCTGGAACAATCTAATTTAATTTGATGAAACATGTAAGTGGCCTGCCCTTGTAATCAACGCAATCTGTGTTTAGTAATTAGTGAAGTGGAGGAGAAAGTCTCTCTCTCTCTTTCTCTTTCTCTTTCTCTCTCTCTCTCTCTCTCTCTCTCTCTCTCTCTCTCTCTCTCTCTGCCTCTCTCTCTCCCTTCCTCACACACACACACACACACACACACACTCTCTCTCTCTCTCTCTCTCTCTCTCTCTCTCTCTCTCTCTCTCTCTCTCTCTGTTCATTTGTGGCCAGCAATGCCCCCCCCCCACACACACACACACACACACACACACACACACACACACACACACACACACACACACACACACACACCTCAGCTCTCTGTCCTCCAGTCCCTTATGTGCTTATGTGTCCTGCAGGCCTAAATGAGATGTTTATAGCCAACGGTATAATCATAACGAGCAGCATTCCATCGTCGGCTCGACTGCGCTAACAGGAAATGCCCCATGTTCCTTTAAGTGGCATTAAAATACTTTGCGGGAGGTGCATCTCTTATCTCGTTTCCCTGTTGCTCTTGAGGCTTGTAGCGTACAGTTGCAGTTACACACACACAAACACACACACACACACACACACACACACACACACACACACACACACACACACACACATAAACACATACACACATAAAGACATACACACACACACACACACACACACACACACACACACACACACACACACACACACACAGACAGACAGAGCACACACACACACACACACACACACACACACACACACACACACACACACACACACACAGACACACACACACAGGAAAAAGCAGCTTGATTCCCCCAGATGATAAATGCAGAGCAAGTGCCTGTCTGAAGGTCAGTAAATCGAAAGGACCGCTTGCGGTGAGGGGACTTCATCAGGCAGGACGTGTCATGGAGAATGAAGAGGTGGGGACGAGCTGGAGGTGCACATGAAGCATCGCTTGGGTGTGTGATTAGTCTTCCTCTCTGCCCCTTGTGCAGCAAGTTTGTCTCAGATCTGGCCCGGTCTTGGTTCCGATCCGTTCTGCAGGCAGCAGCAGCCGCTGTCTTGAGTGAAACGATGTCAGTTGATCAGTCACCTCTGATGATCTGTCTGCAGTCAGGTGGGCAGGCAAGCGTGACATGTTGATGTGTTGTGCACTGACTCTTA
>JAODXP020000027.1:5581050-5588550 GCA_027497455.2 Sardinella longiceps
GCCGGGCCGAGATGCTTTGTAGTAGTAACAGGCGCAGCCGAGGGAAAAGGCTTGCCTTCTCTGGGCACTGCCTCAAAGACAATGGGGTGAGAATGACATGGGAAGTCATGGGTAAAGTGCTTTGTCAGAGCGCTTGTGGCTTCAAAGGAGATGACGAAGAGCGTGTGTGTCTGTGTGTGTATGTATGCGTGTGTGTTTATATGTGTGGGTTGGTTATTGTGTAAATATGAATGTTTAAATACATTTTTTCATATGAGCATTATGTTTATATGTATTTGTATGTATTTAATTTGTGTGTGTGTGTGTGTGTGTGTGTGTGTGTGTGTGTGTGTGTGTGTGTGTGTGTGTGTGTGTGTGTGTGTGTGTGTGTGTGTGTGTGTGTGTGTGTGTGTGTGTGTGTGTGTGTGTGTGTGTGCTTGTGTTTGCAGAAAGAGAGGCTCCAGATTTATGATGAATATTGTGGAAATCAGGAGAAAGCTCAAAGGCTGCTGCTGGAACTCAACAAGATCAGGACAGTGCGCACGTGTCTCTTGGTAAGAGAAGAAACACACACACACACACACACATACACACACACACACACACACACACATACAAACATACACACCAGTTTTGACCCTCAAAGTTGTTGTAGTTTGGAATCTATTATTCATCATGAATTCAGCTTTGCATTCACTTGCGTTGTATTCACTACAGCAGCCACATATAAATGAGAATGTATTATTGGATATTGGGCTAGTTCAATTAAATCTCTCATGTTCATGCAATGTGTCCAACTTGCAGTATTATTTTAGCTTGCCATGAAGTTATTTATTGAATAAAATCACGGTGGGCCACCACAGCCAAATATGCCCGGGCCATTTTTTGATCCCAGTTCACACACACACACACACACACACACACACACACACACACACACACACACACACACACACACACACACACACACACACACACACACACACACACACACACACACACACATTCTACCTCAAATGTGGTTGTGTGTAATTGTTCTCCCCACCCTGGTTTCCTACTTTTGATTTAGAAAGCTCTTCTAGGCATAATAGCTCACTGACCCCCCCTCTCTCCCAGTCGGAGGTGTGTCTCCTAAAAGAGACGTTTGAACAACTACTATTGTTCCACAGAAAAGATAGAGAGACAGTCATACTCAGTGTGCTCACTCACTTTTGGACCTATCACGGTGGGGGTTTACTGTAAAGGCCCTTCAAGGGGTGAGTGTTTGGGAGAAGGCCATGCTGGTAGAGGGAGGGTGGGGGGTGTGGATCTCCATCCTGGTCCCAGACACGGTGGCAACAGGAGGTACTGTAGGTGAAAGGCAACACCACCTAGCCTAGCCTCTGGAAGCCCTGTGGGGTTGGGTGGGGCAGTGTGAAGTCATTTCTGCTCGTGCTGACAGCTCCACACACCCACCCCCCATACACACACACACACACACACACACACATGGAGATTTACACACATACATACACTTACTCTTCTCTCTACTGCTTTGTAATGTAATTCCAGGTCTTTGTGACCTTGCTTTATCTTCACACACACACACGCACACACACACACACACACACACACACACACACACACACACACACACACACACACACACACACACACACACACACACACACACACACACACACACACACACACACGCACACGCACACACATCCTCATGCCCACACACTCGCACATATGTAAAGACTTCATACTCCCTTTTTTTTCCTACGGATTTTGGGATCATCCCATTATCAAGAGAGCTCAGCCATAAATGCTGAGCTTCTCCCTGCGTGCTCCTCTGTCAACAGCTGCGGTCAAACTCAGTTCAGACTCGATCCCACATCGTAAACATGTTTAGAACGGCTTCATGACAGTGCTAGATCTGAATCCAGAAGAGGAGTTTGCTTGTGTGTGTGTGTGTGTGTGTGTGTGTGTGTGTGTGTGCGCGCGTATGTTTGTGTGTTGTGTGTATGTGTGTGTGCGTGTGTGTGTGAGTGTTGTGTGATGAAGCGCTCCCGTGCGTCTTTGAACTGGCCTAGCTGTCGGCCTCGGCCTTAATTGAGTTTGATTTAAGGGTGATTTTTATGAGACTGACCTTGCCAAGACCGGAGGCATTGAGTTAGACCCGGGAGGCTCCCGTTACCAGCGGTCAGAGAGGGAGGGAATGAGGGAGGACATAGAGGGGAGAGGGAGAAAGAGAGAAAGAGAGAGAGAGGGATGAGCATGAGAAGAGAAAAGGGAGAGCGAGAGAAACATCTGACATTTTTTTCCCTCCCTTTCCCCCTCCTTAATTTCTCATGATGATTCTAATAAGATTATATCCAAGTCAGAGTCTTATGGAATTATGGATCTGTTTCTCATTTTGATCCTGGTTATCTGATTTGCTGCCTGTCTCATGTGCTTGTAGAACTGCATGTTGCTGGGTGGACGGAAGAACACTGAAGTGCCCCTGGAAGGCTACCTGGTCGCCCCCATCCAAAGGATCTGCAAGTATCCGCTGTTCCTCAGGGTGAGCATATCATCACCACACAGACCAAACGTCACCCTTCCATGAGTTTGCATTTACCTAGCGATCTCAGTCTTTTATGAATAGAACACACATAATAAATCTTACCACTACAAAACTCCGGGACTTCTGATGATTACCTATGATTACCCATGACTGGTCCTGGCGTTTGATGCCATCAATATCGGCGTTAATAATCGGTAGATCTGTTCCCAGCTTTCGTAATCGGTTTAAAACACTGCAGCTGAACCACATTGTTAATCATTCATGTCCTTGCATTAGTAGCCATCTTAGATGGTTGGCACTAGACACAGCAGTAGGCTTGACACTTTCCAAACCTGGGCACTTGATGCATCTTAATGTTCCAGTAGTTTCTGCTCGTTCCTTTCGTCCTAATGACAGCAAGCATCTGCCTGCCTGCCTGCCTGCCTGCCTGCCTGCCTGCGTCGGTACGAGCGTGGCAGTTTAAACTGTTAATGGAACACTTGGCCCAGGTGCCTTTCATCTTCTGCCAGAGTTCCCCAGTCTGGCTCCTTTAGACACAGTCAGCATGGAGCCAGCGCTTCTCCAGAGCCATTTTCCTCCCCCGTAACAGTTCATCATTGTTCCTCCCTGCCCATTTCTGTCCATGCCATGGATTGAACCACGTGGAAGGTTCAGAGGGGGAGATTATTCCAGCATTAGCCTGTCTTAAGCTTAGCCTTCATATTCAGACAGATGAAGGGAAAGGTCCAAGCAAAGTTCTGTAAGAAGTCAAGCCATAGTTGTTTGGCCGCTAATCTTTCAATTCAGTAACTGACAACCCCGCCCCCTGCTCCCCACACACACACACACACACACACACACACACACACACACACACACACACACACACACACACACACACACACACACACACACACACACACACACATCCCAAAAAACCTTTTTTGAATTTTTCACAGCTGAAATGCAAACAGCCTTGAGCTAGAGTTAGAATAATACCGAGTGTAATCTTTCAGCCTGGCCCCTTGAAGCTCGTCCATTTGAAATCTTACAGCTGGAACCGCCAAGGCGTTTCTCACCAAATCGCAGCCGATAGGGATCTGTGGTCTCCCCCGGTACAGAGGAAATGTAACTCGGAGTGGCTGAGCTTACGCGGACGGACACGCTAGAGCTCCTCGTGTTTAGACTGGGCCGCGGCGATAGTCATCTCCTCGGCAGTAGACCTTTTCATGCAGCAGCGCAGGCAGTTAGGGGACTTTTGTAAATCATAGGAGACCCCATCACACGTCGCCACTTTTCCTGCTCTGTTCCTCTCCCTGTCTTTCATTTGCCTTTAGGTCTCATTTTACTTTTGTTTTCAGTTCTTGTGTTTGTCATTTTTTACACCCTCTGTCAGTTTCAATTTCTTCTTTTCTTCACTCTCTCTCCATTTTGATCATCATCCCTCTCTCGCACCCTTACCCTCTTTTCTTCTGTTCCTCTCTCTCTTTCTCTCTCTTGCTCTCTCTCTTTCTCTCTCTCTGTGTTGTTACGATTCTCTCTAAGCCTTTGTCTTACTGTCCTGAGCTATGCTCAGTTACTGGATCACGTTAGTTCTTTTATTTACTTTACTTCTTGTGAAGGGGACTTGTTTTGGTTGTTTGTTGTCAGTTTACCTGTCTCTCGCACATCACAGCTGACTTGTTGTCAAACCACTGTGCTTCCCTACTTCATTCCATTCTCAGGAGCTTCTGAAGAGGACCCCAAAGAAGCACAACGACTACGCTCTGGTGCAGGAGTCGCTGCAGGCCATGAAGGAGGTGTGCTCCAACATCAACGAGGCCAAGAGGCAGATGGAGAAGCTGGAGATGCTGGAGGAGTGGCAGTCCCACATCGAGGGCTGGGAGGTGAGAGCTGATCTCAGGCTATCTGGTGACTACTCTGTAGTTCAGGGAGAGAGGGAGAGAGAGAGAGAGAGAGAGAGAGAGAGAGAGAGAGAGAGAGAGAGAGAGAGAGAGAGAGAGAGAGAGAGAGAGTGCCTGTGTGTCTGTCTGTCCGAACAACAGGGATGATTTGTTTTTTCTGTTTAGTTTGAAACCTAAACCGGACTCTTTGGACTGAGCATGGCTTATTTAGTAGTGGGGTTTGCCTGTCTGTCTTGTTAAATGTCATGCTGGTCATAAACATTAAAGTAGTTCTTTATATTGTATTCCTGAATACTAACTTTAAACAACTAAAACAACCAAATACAGCAACAATCTAAATCAAGAGTTGTAACATTGCAAAGCTTATTAATTAATTGAATATAAAGTTCATTTTTGTTGTTCCTGAGGACATGTAATTCCCAGAGAGAGATTTGAGTCTGTCAGCAGAGCATATTTATACGACCATAATATTAGAATGCAAAGTATGGTATGCAGTCGCGGTCCGATAAATTTACATGAAGGTCACAGCAAGGCTAACTGCTCTCTGCTCCAACGCACACCGTAAATTATCACACATTTTGCGCTCACTTCACCCGCCGCGAAACATGCAACAAGATTAATCCCTTCCCATTAACATTTACAGTAGACTTCTTCTCACAGGCAATCTCTGCTAGGTCATTTTACTCTAGGAATCATCCCCTTGGGTTTAACCTTGTCCTGAATGGGCTTCACGCTGAGACAAGCATTGTGTTGTAATGTATTTTATGTCATGCTAATGCTATAGCCTGCTGTTTGTGTATTGAGTAAACTTCACTACTTTACTCTGTAGGAAATGAACATACTGGTATACAGACAGTAGTCTAGACTAAAGTGTTTATTGATCCTGAGGGAAATATAAGCATCATAATCTTATGCAAGTCATACATAAACAAGATAAACAACAAACAGCACACAACACAAATAAACAAATAAACAAACAATACACAAAACTAATGACAATAGTGAAATCTAATATTGAAATGATTGCCTGTCTACCAGAGTCAATGATGTGAGCAGCGTTCATCGATTTAATCCTGCTAGCTAGCATGCATGCTTGCCTGGAGTATCTGAGGTCGTCGGTTCAGTTCAGTCACAGTTTGGGAGCGTGTGTGTGTTTGTGTGTGTGTGTGTTTGGTCCCTTCATACACAGCCCCTGCTCTGCTGGAAAATGTGACCAAACAAACACCCTCGTCAGGCCCAGTGTAAACCAGCTCAGCATGCGGAGCTGGAGCTGAAGTGGTACCCGGCGCTCTAATGTTCCCCTCGGCCGTGCCAACCTGCCTCTGGGTTAGAGCGGGCAAATGGCACATGGCACTGGGCAGCCCAGAGTTCGCCAGGGACCTGGGTGCACTTACATAATGGGCTGGGCAGGGCTGATTATACTGGTGTGTGTGTGTGTGTTTTTAGAGAGTGTTTGAGAGGGGTGAGAGCGTGTGTGTGTGTGTGTGTGTGTGTGTGTGTGTGTGTGTGTGTGTGTTGAAGGTAAAGGCCCTTGTGTTGTGTCTGTCCTGAGAGAATGCAAGAGAATAGAGAGGCACAGAGTGTCAGCAGGTTTGTTTGGGAGCACTGTGTCCAGATGTTTTGGGGTTGTAAATCTGATCAGCACCTCTAGCAGAAACATTCAGAGTGTATCTCTCTCTCTTTCCTTCTCTCTCTCTCTCTCTCTCTCTCTCTCTCTCTCTCTCTCTCTCTCTCTCTCTCTCTCTCTCTCTCTCTCTCTCATTCTATAGTGTGTGTGTGTAAGTGCATGTGTGTGTGTGTATTTGTGTGTGTTTCCTTGTATTTGTTCATGTGTGCTTGTGTGTGTGGGTGTGTGTGTGTGTGTGTGCAGAAGTGTGTATACTGTATGTGTGTTAAGAAGCCCTAGTTTCCTGGTTATGCTATTGTGGCCCTATAGTGATAACTCATTGTGACAGCATTGGTGACTGTGTGTGTGTGTGTGTGTGTGTGTGTGTGTGTGTGTGTGTGTGTGTGTGTGTGTGTGTGTGTGTGTGTGTGTGTGTGTGTGTGTGTTGCTTCTCACACTTAGTCTTAGTGACTGTGAATAGACTTGAGGAATCTTGGCAGCTATATACGATGGCTGAAAATCCTGCCACAAAAGACGGACGGACGCCCAAACACACACACACACACACACACACACACACACACACACACACACACACACTTATACAGAAATATATGTATACTGCCCTAAGTATACTCTTCATTGAATAGACAGACATACACAGGACTACCTTCTTTCTTTCCATCAGTTTTGACCAAACACGCATGCAGCATACACACACAAACACACATGGAAACAATGTTATCAGTTGCACACAGTCTCTCTCTCTCTCTCTCTCTCTCTCTCTCTCTCTCTCTCTCTCTCTCTCTCTCTCTCTCTCTCTCTCTGTCACTCTCTCTTTCTCTATTTTTCTGCCTCTGCCTCTCACACAGACACAAACACAGACACACGTACATGTGCACGCACACACACACACACACACACACACACACACACACACACACACACACACACACACACACACACACACACACACACACACATACGCGCACACACACAAATGGCATCACATCTGTATTTCCCCTGGTCCCTTCCAGAGAACATAGCACATATTTTAGCAGGTAACACCTTTAGGCGTGGGCATAAATTGAATTCAGACGGAGAGAAGGGAAGGAAAGCTGTGTGTGTGTGTGTGTGTGTGTGTGTGTGTGTGTGTATGAGCATGCCTGAAATTCAATGCATTACATAACATAATGTAACATAGCATAACATAACATAACATCCGGAGGTTGCACCTTAAGGGACGTTGCTGGGATGACCACAGGTCAGCTTTGGGTAAACACCAGGGGAAATGGTTGGATTTCCCCGGATGATTGAAGCAGAGAGACGCAGTCTTCGTTATAAATTATAACACACACACACACACACACACACACACACACACACACACACACACACACACACACACACATTTACAACGCTCAAGCAGTGTTGTGTTAATGCAGTGTGCGTGCATGTAGGAATGATCCCAACCAGGCGTT
>JAODXP020000027.1:5596050-5608550 GCA_027497455.2 Sardinella longiceps
TTGAGACCCAGAAATGACATAGGCAAGCAAAAATCTAGAAAAAACAAATATGCTCCACATGTTGTACATAATGCATAAAAAAGTACTATTCGATTGAAGGTCTATGTGTTCAGCCTGACTTTCATTAATGGCAGTAACATCATAACACAGGTATGCAATGTGTCTTGAAATGTCACAAACATTCCGAACTGCACGGGCCTGAATACGCATCATAAACACCGACTCAGTATGGACCAATCAGCACCAGCACACTGTAACTGGGCTACACTGTTTCTTGGAAAACAGTGTTTACATGAACTAGTGTATAGCAATAATGTCTACCATAGAACTCTAATGTATACAGTAGTGGAGCATTAATCTTCCTGCTCAAAGGCCTGAACTTTTGTCTCGGATACGGAATATGATGGAATACTTATAACAGACTAGCCTGCCATAATACTGCATCATATGTGATCAATGCTACTGCTGTCCAACCCAGGACATATGGCAGCAGTTCCAAATCATTTGAATTACTCTGCAGTTGCATCTATTTAAAAGGATCTCTCTCTCTCTCTCTCTCTCTCTCTCTCTCTCTCTCTCTCTCTCTCTCTCTCTCTCTTTCTCTCTCTCTCTCTCTCTGTGTTTGTGAAAGAATGGCTGTGCAGATGATGTGTAGTTTAGTTTATTAGAAGTCATCTGGACTTAAATGAGTTTGGAGATGCTGAGGCCGTTTTGTTTCCTGTCCTGTGTGGGGGTGTGGTGTGGGTCTGTTAAATCATCTGCTGGCTCTCAATGCTTCTAGAAGTTTACCTAGAATGGTTTAAGACACACAAACACACACACAAACACACACACACACACACACACACACACACACACACACACACACACACACACACACACACACACACACACACACACACACAATGTATGTATACCCATACAGTGTGTGTATATACTGTATATGTGTATTTGTATGTGTTAGTACAACAGAAGCTTTTACAACAGAAGCTCGATAACAACAACGCTGTATATAGTGTTGCTGTTTATATAGTCCTGGCTGTGTGTGTGTGTGTGTGTGTGTGTGTGTGTGTGTGTGTGTGTGTGTGTGTGTAGGTTGGCCCTGTGTATCTTGGCCACAGAAAAAGCTCTAATAATCAGTTATATTTGTGGAAAGCAATAATTTTCCTTCTCCCTAGGGACTTAATATTGGGCTTTCTCTTATTCATGACAAGTTGCTGGATAGGTGGATGGAGTTCAGTTTTTGAAGAGTAAACAAATACTGGCACACGCACATGCACATGCACACGTACACACACACACACACACACACACACACACACACACACACACACACACACACACACACTCTCTCTCTCTCTCTCTCTCTCTCTCTCTCTCTCTCTCTCTCACACACACACGCATACACACACACACACACACACACACACACACACACACACACACACACACACACACACACACACACACACACATTATGGTGGCTGGTGGGTGTTGTGGTATTCTCATTGGACACATCCCTGGTGCAGCCCGAGCTAAAGCACAGCAGTGCAACAGCAGCAGTGGTGCACAGCAGCCAAAGACAGCCTTACAGTAATTAGATTAGATTGCATCCTGACTGGAGTGTAAGAACATGGAGCCAACAGGGGTGGGAGGTGGTAAGAGGGGGAGGGAGGAGGGGTGGACAGTTTTGGGTGCAGGGGGGGGGGGGGGTTACTTCTCATAATTCTCACAGACCTAGAGACGAGCCCCACACAACTCTCATTACCTCCCTATTTAACTTTGCTATTATTTGTCATGACCCAGGCTACATGCAATTCCTTAGACTTTTTGGCTAACAGTATGTGCGATGGTCTGTGCAGTGGATGAAGTAATGGAATCACTTCTGATGTCCATCTTAGACCACTGGGCAGCAGACCCATAGAGCAAGAGTAACACTTTCAACTGTCATAAAACATAACTATGTTGTCAATACTGATATTGTTATGTTAGAAATAACTTAACTAAATATGCAGTGTTTCTTGTCAGAATTGCCTGATGTGGCAGCCTATTCATGAACTATGTACAGAAGAGCTGTCAAGATTGTGATGGAAATGACTGGTAGAATCTGGCAAATAAAGGGTCATGGGCACATGTAGGATGTCATTATATTTCTAATAACATGTTAATAGAATGCTAACAACAGTCTCGTGATGACAGGTCAAAGTTTTGCTGTAGGGTCAGTCACAACAAATAAGGTTCTCAGAACACCCCAAGTCACTCATAGCCACTCTACATATAATGAAAATATCAAAAAACAAAGTCAAACGGACAGTGGAAAATGCCATCAAGGGTTGCAATAGGTTGTAGAAGAAACAAATGGCTGACTTTGGCATTCTGCCATTGAGCAATTCTCCTCAGTAAAGGGAGCATGCAGGTGAGAACTCGGTGGCTCTTGAATCAATGAAAACACCACCACTAGGGCATTTTTTTTTTCGCCGAGGTGAACGGAATCAATGCGACCCTCTTCTCAGATCCATCTGGTAATTCATCCAGTGTCCACTAAGACCAGGAATTGAGAGGTGAATCAATGCAGCTGTCTGCCTGGCCATGGTAAAACTTACGGCCAAAATCACACCACAACCTTCTGGCCAGATTGCTCAGTTAGGTGTGCTGCCTGCCAGAGAGGAAATGGATTTCTTGAGATGATACCTTCCAGCATGTCTCTCAAGTGCACAGATGCTCTCAAATATGTAAACAGACGCTCAGTTATGTAATGATCCAATGATTGAATATGTAAACCATGTTAGTAGGGTAAGGAATCCATGCCAAAGTTTTAAGATACTTTAGATGATTCTGATTATGAATAGGTCCTAATTACACAGCATCTGATGATAAAAAGGTTCTAAAATGTATGAAGTTCTATCATGCTGCAAGCTATGTTCAACTTTGGTTAATAAGTGATTTAAAGGGATGTGTAGTCCTTTGCCAAACACCATGAGAATCTACTACACAGATGGTTTAGTCCTCTCAGATGTGGAAGTGACTCCAGATTCAACATGTGCACTGACAATGGGACTTAATTTTTAAAGATAGGCTCTTGAAAGAGCCAAATATCATCAAACACAAGCACAGAACATGAAGCAATGGCCCAGACCATGAATTCTCGTAGAGTGTCTTTTTTTTTTTTCTTTTCTTCTTCTCCCTTTTGAAAAGAGGCAACAAGGGAAAAAGATTTAAGATTTTGGGACTTGTTTGTTCTCTCATTCTTTTGTTTCCTAACCATGAGGTTGTTCCCATTTCGTGTTAGAGCACCATAAGGCTTGTAATTACTGCAATCAATGAGGCCCAGTTACCCGTGATCCGTTTCATTTGGAGGGTGTTTTTCTCAACGGCTGTTTTCATGTGGCCCCGTTTATTTGTTTGAAACTTTTAGCACCCTCCATGGGATTTCGCGCTGAACGTTTTCCTTTTTTTTTCTTCTTAGTCGCACAGATTGAGAACATCCAGTTTGTCATCTTTGTCGCTTTGATAGATAGCCTTGGACTCGAGCGCGAAGGGTTGAGGAATTCAGAGAGTGCTCATGCAATGGGGCGGCCACATGGAATACAACAGGCCTCAGAACAGTTTTTATTTTTTTTTGAAAGAGAACCGCAGTGTGTCTCACATTTGTTGGATGTGTTCTAGGTTTTTATTCATATATAAATAAAAGGACCAGAGAGCAACAAGTACTTGATCCTTTCTTCTTTTTTTTCTCTTTCTGCTCTGTCTGGTCCTTCCCTCTTTCCCTCTCTCTCTCTCTCTCTCTCTCTCTCTGCCTTGGCCACTGTGATTGTAGCGGACTACCACAGTAGCGGCAACATCGTCAACAACGGCTGGAAGATCCACAACACGGCGAAGAACAAGTGGTTCGTGTGCATGGCCAAGACGCCAGAGGAGAAACAGGAGTGGTTGGAGGCCATCTTGAAGGAGCGTGAGAGAAGAAAGAGTGAGTAGCACATGTGTCTCTTGTACATTTTATATCATATTGTTATATGTCACTTTGAGGCAAATCAACTCAGTGCATTCACAAATGTAAAACATTTACAGTTCAAGGAAAGGTTGTATGCTATCACTTTTCATATCCTTTAGGAGGTTCAAAAAGTGAGAAGTGTTTCTCCCCTAGTTTTCAAAGCAACAATGAAAAAAATAACTTTGAAGTGTTCTGATCCAATTTAATTTTCCTCAAGGCCATCTCACTGCTGTCTGCTATCATTAGCAGCAAGCTCATCTCTTGGATTTAGCAATGTGCTAATTAGGCTGCAGAGTGGGTTTGTGCTAACACTTGTGTGGGAAGGACTTTATACTGATACACCTCTGCCAAGATGGTCTGTTTACACTTGGCATAAACATTGTTTTAATGATCGGATCATTAGACTACCAGGCTGTAGAACAGCGTGTCTCTACTTCCCCCCCACCCCTTACGATCAGCCATTGCATCCAAACAGGAATGTGTTTTTTATTGCAATAATATTTTAATGACAATGCATAAATCACTTTGGTCACTGCTCTAATCAAAATGGATCTACATGGTTGCATTACAACATCAGAAACGAATCAGCACAAATAGACCTCAGTGCTTCACTTTCCTGCTGGTTTAACTGTGAGGGATTGTGGGTATGTTTTGAGCAAGGCCAAGTGTTTAGTAAATGGGCCAGGAGATTGCCACCCGCCACATCCGCCTCATCCAGGAGGAGAGAGAGAACCAGGCATCATGGCCGCCAGTCTAATTAAGCGTGGAACAGGCCGTTAATCCAGCAGTGAGGTGTAATTGGCAATTAAGTAGTTAGGCGTGACAACATTAGCACCCCACAGCGCTTCAGCGTCCTTATATCTGCATATCAAATGCAATCAGCCATGCCACAAGGACACAAAGCCTGTGGCATGGTGTATGTGTTTGTGTTTGTGTTTTTTTTTTTCTTTCTTTTTTTTTTGTCTGTGTGTGTGTTGTTTTATTTTTCCCCTAATATACTGACATGCTTGAGTCCAACCTTTCAGATCTACCAAATATAACATTGTTTACTGTGTTGGGAAATTGTTAATAGTAAATATTTAATCAGTGTTGAAAAATCAGACCTGTGTCGAAAGCCAAAACTCATTTTCTGTGTGTAAATAGTATATTTACACACAGAAAATGGTGATTGGTGATGGTGATTTAACATACAATCACATGCTGTGTTTTGTAACCCACACATGTGTATAGACTTGACAGATAGCCCTTGTTTATTCTTCACTTGACAGTCCACCACATGTGTGTTTTGCACGGGGTTGAGAACAGGCTGCACAAACAACTTCAGAGTAGCATCCCCCTAAGCAACAACAACAGCAAAACAAAACCCAAATAAAATGTTCTGTTTAGAACACATGAAGAACTGCATCCTGCCAATACTTGCCAAAAGGTTTCTGCTTGAGCACTTTTTATGATGTGGATGGATTTAGGTCATGAGTGCTTTGTAATCTTCATGCATGCTCCGTGCACGTTTTGCACGTTTTTGAGAGGAGCTGTGTGTGTGTGTGTGTGTGTTCGACCGTCACACGCTCGGCTCGCAGCTGGGCCACATCTGTCCAGTTTCAAAGTGAAGAGGGCCTGTGAAGAGAATGGTTCACTGATGCTGTGTGTGTGTGTGTGTGTGTGTGTGTGTGTGTGTGTGTGTGTGTGTGTGTGTGTGTGTGTGTGGGTCTGTGTGCGTGTGTGTGGGTCTGTGTGCACATGTGTGTGTGTCTGTATGTGTCCTGTGCATGTGAGTGTGTGTGTGTGTGGGGGGGGTCAGTGTGTGTGCTTGTGTGTGTGCACATGTATGTTTGTGTGTGTGTGTGTGTGTGTGTGTGTATGTGTCTGTGAATCTTAGCATTTGTTCCAATTTGTATGTTTTTCTGTACACGTGTGTGAATTCATACAGTATGTGCATGTGTACTGTGTGTGTGTGTTTGTGTGTGTCACTGATCTCTCCATCCTCCCACAGGCCTAACGTTGGGCATGGAGCAGGACACCTGGGTGATGGTGTCTGAGAAGGGGGAGAAGCTCCATCAGCTCATGTGCAAGCAGGGTCACCTCATCAAGGACCGCAAGCGCAAGCTCACCACCTTCCCCAAGTGCTTCCTGGGCAGGTAGGGGCGGCTCCACTGCCTCCATATCCACTCTCCACACTCTCTAACACAAGATAGCAACATGGCAAGCTAAAATAAACCACTGCACAGCATCTGGACACATTCTCAATAAAGTGCTGAATTGGCAGTGAAAATCAATCCGATAATCTTGTTACAACTCACCAAGTGCTGTAGGCAGGAAAACTAACAAGGAAATTATTAAATAAACTGGAATAGGCAATCTTTACTCATATTGTCTTGAGTAATAGCCGAAATATGGCTTCTAGCAGAATCCCTCTGAGAAACATGGCTTTGAAATTCAAAAGTATCCAAATAAATGTACTCAAATAATGCAATAAATCCTGGGTTTCTGTTCTGTAAAATTGCGTGCAGTAGACAGTATAGCATTGCTTTTAAGAGCTTGCTGACATTGGCAGTTGGTGTCTGCTTCCGTGTCTAGCGTGTGAAAAGTGCTCTGAATGCAGTCATCTTTGCGTGGGATACTATTAATAGCGCCCCTATAAAAGTTCAAATGGGTCGGTCCCCTCATCCTTCCTCTTGAGTCGCAGTCTGCCTGATGTGAAGGAAAGAAGCATGTTCTGGGGGAAAGGGTGTGTGTGTGTGTGTGTGTGTGTGTGTGTGAGGGAAAGGAGGGGGGTCTGTTTGAAGCCCATCTGGGTTTGAACCATTCGGGAGAAGAAAAAGAAGAAGAAGAAGAAAAAGAAGAAGAAGAAGAAGAAGAGGAAGAAAAAGAAGAGGAGGAGAATCTGGATAATGTATCTGTGCTATTTAGTCACAGTGAAATGGGACCCAGAGGCAATCCAGTCTCCCCCAATGAATCTTGTTTAAGGATTATTGGTTGAATATCTGGGAGTGCGGGTCTCATTGAACTCGGCCATAAATCAGGGGGATATGTGGTTATGTCCCTGCTCACTCTCACCCCCATTCTCCACACACACACACACACACACACACACACACACACACACACACACACACACACACACACACACACACACATATCCTCCACCTCTGAGCCTGGGACAGTCTTCAGTGTCCAGTCTCTGACAGAGCAGAGGATTATTTTAAGCCCTCCGCCGAGACATCCTTGAGGTAACTACCGTAGCAAGGTCATTATATTCTCCCAGCGCTTTGTGTGTGTGTATGTGTGTGTGTGTGTGTGTGTGTGTGTGTGGGTGTGTGTGTGTGTGTATGTGTGTAAATGGAGAATGAATATCATTCAGTGCTTGAGCAAAGTCCTTGTGCACTTTCTGCGTGTTTGGTGTGTGCGTGCTTGTGGTGTGTGTGTGTGTGTGTGTGTGTGTGTGTGTGTGTGTGTGTGTGTGTGTGTGTGTGTGTGTGTGTTTGTTGAGTGGGGCAGAGTGTGAGGGAAATAAGTCATTTTCTCAGCACTTATGTTCATATCAAAGAGCGGTAAGATTCTACTACAGAAAACAGGTTAATACATTCCTTGCCAGCTCACCAGGTGTTCTAGGAACTACATTGTGTCCCACTTTAATGGAGATTTCAAAATAACTTTTTTTAAAGGTGGCCTCAGCCATAAAAAGTTCCCTTTTAGCCAGATTGAATTATATAACTATTCAAAGGACTTCATACTGTATTTCAAACATTGTGCCTGAGAGCTGAAATTGTACAAAATACGGATGTTCTTGTCTTTGAAATGCCTGAAAGACGATCAGAGAGAGAGAGAGAGAGAGAGAGAGAGAGAGAGAGAGAGAGAGAGAGAGAGAGAGGAATCTGCCTGGCACGATGTGGTTCTGAGGAAAGTGGATTTCTAATTTCTTCAGCGGAGGAGAGAGGGCACTGACATTGGTTTTGGCAAGGCCAGAGTGGTCGGAGTGTGTGTGTAAAATGCTTGACACATCTCCTTGCGTGGTGTGTGTGTATGTGTACACATGCTTGTGTATGAGGGTGTGTGTGTGTGTGTGTGTGTGTGTGTGTGTGTGTGTGTATTAACTTTGCTCATACAGGCTGAGGCTCTCATGTTGCCATCTGGTCTTGGCATTAAGGCACTGTGTCCCACACCCCTGAGAGAGAGAGAGAGAGAGAGAGAGAGAGAGAGAGAGAGAGAGAGAGAGAGAGAGAGAGAGAGAGAGAGAGAGAGAGAGAGAGAGAGAGAGAGAGAGAGAGAGAGAGAGAGAGAGAGAGAGAGATCTTGAAGTGCTTGGCCTCCTCTTGCCAGTTATCTTCAATGCCTCCCGATGCCTGGTGCTTCCAAAGCATGGTGTCAGTTATAATAGGGTGGTGGAGAATGGGACATGCTCAACAGACAGCTAAAAGTTTTAAAGTTTTTAAGAATAATTTTTTGAATGACTAATGGATTTTTCATGCTGATGAGTGTGTGTGTGTGTTTTTGTGGAAATGTGTGGGTATATGTACAGTATTTATGTGTGTGTGTGTGTGTGTGTGTGTGTGTGTGTGTGTGTGGTATTGTTTTGTGGACAGCATTGGCTTACTGGTTAAGTCGTCAGTGTCTCCATACAAACTTTGTTATACCAATGTTGTGTGGAATGGCCTGACGTGGAAAAAGAATGGCTTTGTCAGCTGAAGAGATTAAAGACACACACATACACACACGCACACACACACACACACACACAAGCACGCACACACACACACACACTCTCTCTCTCTCTCTCTCTGCCACACACACACACACACACACACACACACTCGCACCGTCACGAGAACTGTGAAAAGCCCATATGGCCTGGAGAGACGTATGGTCCTGCGACTAGTGAAAGTGCAGGCGTGAAGGATTATTTGGCTTTACGGCCCTGTAGACGTAGTCAGTGAAACTCTCACTCACACGTCTGCTCGCCAGATTTTAATTACTTTTGGCATCCAGTATCTCCAGAGTGTTCTTTTGGAGAAGATTCCATGGCAGTATCTTGCTGATTGAAAGCGGATGGGTTTTGGCTGTAGCCCCACTACTCCCATTCCTTTCACTTTGAAGTGGACCACTGCTTTGAAGTTTTGGATCTCTCCGAGCCAAATGATACCGTTTTATCCAATGTTTGCAAAACAATGGTTAGCGGTTTGTTTATTTGCTTTTTTATTTATTTATTCATTCATTTATTTATTCATTACAGATTTTACAGTTTTAACACTCACTGAATGAGAACCACATAGAAATAAACATCAAACGTAAATATCATCCTGATAAAAGTCAGCCTCGTTTATCATCAACTATTTATGCCTGGCTCTGGATTTGGCCGATTCTGTCTTACGCCCGAACAACTGATTGACACGCAGGTTATAAATTATGTCAGCGTGCGGACCATGTGTCTCCCTCACGGAGCTTAGCGCTCCTTTACGTCCACACACACACACACACACACACACACACACACACACACACACACACACACACACACACACACACACACACACACACCATCCCAGCATGGAATAACCATCAGATGTGTGCCTGGAGAATACTCACACACACACACACACACACACACACACACACACACACACACACACACACACACAAACACACACTTTTTTCTTCTCAGGGATATTAAACTAACAGAATAAATATCCGAGTTAGTCCTGACACAAGGTATATATACACACTGCCACAGCACCACCTCAGCTGTCAGGCCCCTAATCAGACTCACTTGGAGAGAGTGTTTATGTCTTTGGCCAGCGCTGGAACAGCTTGAAGCTGTTAAGACGCCACGATTCATGGCATAAGTGACTGAGATTTGTCAGAGGGGGCCATAAGAGCTATGTATTCCAAACATACAGAGTGTTTTTCTATCCAGAGGTGGGAGAGAGGGGTGGACTAAATCTTCCATCATTTCTACTTGCCCTGGTGTCTCTTTCGCTCCATAGTCTCTCTGCTTGATCCCTCTCTGTCATATTGGCCTAGTGTATCCTCTCTCTCTCTCTCTCTCTCTCTCTCTCTCTCTCTCTCTCTCTCTCTCTCTCTCTCTCTCTCTCTCTCTTCATGTCCTCTCTTCTCTCATCTTATAATATGAAATCTGAATTCAAAGTCTTAAATATGAAATAATATGAAATTTAAATTTAAATTCAAAGCCTTAAACATGTAGAACTAGGAAATGCAGTATAACCTTTTTGCTCTTCACCTCACTCTCATGAGATATAATTCAGAGTGTTGAAAAGTGTTGAATTTATTGCTGTAAAACACGACAGAAAAGAATGGTTGATTGACAGATTGTTGTCTCCTCTCAGAGAACGGGACGGATTACCTGGTAGACAGAGTTTAATTGGACGTTCTCTCTCTCTCTCTCTCTCTCTCTCTCTCTCTCTCTCTCTCTCTCTCTCTCTCTCTCTCTCTCTCTCTCTCTCTCTCTCTCTCTCTCTCTCTCTCTCTCTCTCTCTCTCTCTCTCTCTCTCTCTCTCTCTCTGTGTGTCTTTCTGCTTTCACCAGTGGGTTCCACAAACTTTGGAACTCTAGGAAGACCACAGCATTTCTCTGGTGGAGCTGGCCATGTTTGTTTTGGTTTTGTGGAGAGGGACAGACGTCCGGCTAGGGATGTGTCTGTGTGTGTGGTTGTGTGTGTGCGTGCATGTGTGTGTTGGAGATATCACTTCCCCCCTCTAAACCTCTGGAGTTCCCCTCTTTCCTTGGCAACTCAATTATGCCATTTAGTCAATTTGGGCTTGGAGAAGGCTTGTGACTCTCCTGGCTTGTTGGCTCTGTGTGTGTGTGTGTGTGTGTGTGTGTGTGTGTGTGTGTGTGTGTGTGTGTGTGTGTGTGTGTGTGTGTGTGTGTGTGTGTGATTCTTTCCCATCATGCTGCGAGTGATCAACATCAGCACTCGAGGGTGCTCTTTGCTTGAGTCGCTCAGAAATAGCCAGAGGTTTGTGGCGAGAGAAGTTTGTGGACCGCGTGTGGGTATCGTGTTTCTAAGAAAGCAATAATAAAGGCCTGGACTTTGGTTTAGATGTCAGAACGAACTAAATGTTTACATTTATTCTATATAATCATACACACACTGCTGTGGCAAAACTGTGTAAATATACCCAAATCAAGTCTGTATGTTATCTTTTTGGCAAATATAAGGATGTCTGATGCCTCTGAGAGCGAATGGAAGACATTTGGAAGAATCCTGCAAATGATATTGTATGTCATGTGAACTAATTGAACTAATTTTTTATGTGATAAATCTGGTTTGATTTATTTGTTTCCCATCAGTTTATGTAAATGCTTGCATGCAAACAATAGAGTAATGTGTGTGTGTGTGTGTGTGTGTGTGTGTGTGTGTGTGTGTGTGTGTAGAGTGTGTGAAATAAACTATGACAAGTGTTTTGGCCAAGGTAAATATACATCGACAGCTGTTCAACACATTGAAGCACACAAAATCTCTGTTTTTTGGCATTTTCATTGTTTTGCATGTACTAGGACTGTGGCGATCAGTAAGTTACTGCCGCTGTGTCTCTGACTCATAAGAAATCTATAAGGCCTTCTGTGTATGCCTTCACTACAGCTGTTTCAGCCCCACTGTGAATCTAACTTTCCCCTTAACTTAGGTTATATTTGACATGTAATGTATTTGACCTGATAACTATTCCTTTGTCCACACATGATTTGTGTCTTGGCTGATTTTGAGTTTTATGTGATCCATTTACTATATGGGCTAAACGCAGATGTTTGTGTGTGTGTGTGTGTGTGTGTGTGTGTGTGTGTGTGTGTGTGTGTGTGTCCTGCAGTGAGTTTGTGTCCTGGCTGATGGATATTGGAGAGACGGATAACCCAGAGGAGGGGGTGCACCTGGGCCAAGCCTTACTGGAGAACGGCATAATCCACCACGGTCAGTTCTCTTTCCTTTCCAAACACCTCTCCCTTTGTTCCTGTCATTCCTCTCAATACCTGATCACTGGATCTTCCACCAGGCCAACACAGCCTGCTAACCCTCTCGTGGTTGGCCCTGTCTTTGGACTAAATGAGTCGAAGGATGTATACACTGGAAAAAGTCAAACTCTCATGACTGACAGCTAAGGGGGGTTTCTTTGGACGTTTGGTCCCACGATTGCATCTTTAGCTTGTCCATAAGAGCAGCACACAGTCCAAAGTATCTCAAAGGGGTCGACAGAGACCCGTGGAGAACCTTACTATTTAAACAACGCGTCCAAGACGTTATGGCCCGCCACCTTCCACACCGATGTGGACCATATCTCATTGTTCCTTTCTCCCTCCTCCTCCTCATAGACACGCTCGTAGCTGTCACGCTTTGTTATTATTAACAGCCACTACAAAATGACCCTCGCAGGACACCATAACAATGATATCATCCTTGGACGTGGGTCGTGGTGGGTGTTGAAAGGCATGCAGAGCAGATGGCTTCTTTATAAGCACTGGAAGTGTGGCGTTTACATTAGGGATTATAAATATTCATCCT
>JAODXP020000027.1:5641050-5643550 GCA_027497455.2 Sardinella longiceps
GTTGTAGAGATGAGCGATGGTTGCACTGTGATGTGACGCTCTCCCAGTTTCTTAGTTGTGTGTGTGTGTGTGTGTGTGTGTGTGTGTGTGTGTGTGTGTGTGTGTGTGTGTGTGTGTGTGTGTGTGAATGTGTGTGTGTGTGTGTGTGTGTGTGTGTGTGTGTGTGTGTGTGTGTGTGTGTGTGTATGTGTGTGTGTGAGCATGATGTATATGGGCCCAGTACAGTATGTGGAGAGTCAGCAGTGTTCTTGTGCAGGTAGGCTCTCTCTCACCACCTGCCGTACTCACTCCAAACATCACACCCACAGCAGGGAGCCTAACAACCACCCTGACAACCACATGTTCCTGCCCCTTTCTGGAGAGCAGGAGACTGACTGACTGTGCAAGTTTGAGTGGATATGGGGAACCATTGGAGTAGAACTGATGCTTGCTTGGTAGTTCTAGACAGTTCTCAAGTGATGATACAGCATTAAGGAACTACTTACAAGTAGCACACTGCACTTGAATTGTATAGATATACAAGTATACTGCAGTTAAGATATTGTTTATCATAAAGGCAGCTCAAATACTTTTGGAAGTTGGATGTAAAGATATTCTATGCAATATAGTCATACAATAGGCCTAGCATCAAAACTCAGTTTTATGCATTTGAGATTCAAATGTTTTTTGCCCCTCTCCCATCTGATATATCAGATATACAGTGCATTGTATGTACATAATGTATATGTACTTTGTATGTATGTATGTATGTAGTATGTATGTTTCTTTCTGTGTACCCAGTCTACCAAGCCAGTTACTTTGGCATTGATGTAGAGCTATTGTCAATAAAGCATCTTTGAATTTGAATTTGTCTCCTGAATCACTAAAATGTAAAAATCACTTGTGCTTTAAATAACATTCCACCCTTCTTTTACTCCCTCTAGTTCTCGCGGGTTCTGAAGAACCGAGCCTGGCCCACATTCAAGCAGGCCAAGACCAAGGTGTCCCCGCTGCACAGCAGTGACTTCTGCCCCACCAACTGCCACATCAACGTGATGGAGGTGTCCTACCCCAAGACCACCACCTCGCTGGGCAGCGCCTTCGGGGTGCAGCTGGACAACAGGAAGAACTCCACGCTGGAGAAGGGCCTTCGCAACGCAGAGCAAGGTCAGTAGATCACTGGGTGTACTAAGTTTTGCCATCAAATCAAGTGTTGGCTGATGCAAAGGGAAGGCAGTCCTTTCAAAGCATGTACTCTCTATGTGTTTTGTGTGTGTGTGTGTGTGTGTGTGTGTGTGTATTGTGTGTGTCTAACATTTTTTTATTCATATAACCATAGTAACACTGAGGGGATAAGTAATCTATGTCCTGAACCTTTCCAACCAGTCAGCATGCAACAATGCTGCCATTTGTCCAATAATCCTTTAATGTTCTCCCCCCCATCAGGGAAACTGGGACCCATGGTTTACGGCCAGCACACCATCACCACCATGGCCGCTCCCTCAGGACACAGCCTGGGCCGCACAGAGGGCCACGGTCTTCGCTTCCTGCTCCGTGAGGACGACCTGGTCACGCTAGACGCCTACCAGAGGCTCCTCAGCAAACTCACCACCGTCATCAAGGAGATGGAGAGCTATGCCGGCCAGATTCACGAGTGAGTGCACACAGTCTTTCCCTAAGGGCCGATTCCTAGTCAACGCACAGAACGCAAATGCAAAAGTATGTACTTGCGTGGCAAAGTGTGTACTGAAAACGTTCCTGATGCAGCGCAACAACGCGTGTGCCGATGCCTACTGTTGCTTGTGCCTATACGCGTATGCATGAGCTAGCGACTGTTGCATATTTGCGTTGACTATGAAACGGCCCTAAGACTTTTCCTACCTTGTCATACACAATTGCTCTACAATCCTTCATGTCCCATTACTCTGTACTATGAGGAACAACCATGTAGTTACTGAGCTTAAAGTTCCCTCTATGTATTGCATAATATTTCGAACATAAGGATTGTGTATGACCAACACTACAACAGTGTTATTACAGTTTTTTTTTGTTGGCTTGTAAATGGACATGGACATTGTTTCCGTGTACGTCTGAGAACTGAACTAATGAAAATCTCATTAATCCATACAAAATGCCCACCAGCAGAATAGCCTCATTTTTCTGGTGTTGTGCCCTTTAGCTTTGGGTCTCAATGGTGCGGATTAGCTTGTTAAAAAGCTCATTTTGTTATCTCTATTCAGGGGAGAGATAGGCTCCACAGTAATTTAATTGGACTGAATTATCATTCCTTAGCCATAGGGGGACTTTCACGCACCGTAGTCAATACGGATCATGACACCCTTCTGCTGCTCCCGGGTGGAGTTGGCATTTACTTTAAATATCGCCTGTCCACCAGTGTTCTGGTTTCTGCTACGCTGAGACTCATTTTTGATTACAAAAAAAATGATAAGTAAAATAATGACTAAATAAAACTAAAAACAAGATAATGTGTTTGGTGTCAGTGGACAGCTTGAATTGAATA
>JAODXP020000027.1:5648550-5653550 GCA_027497455.2 Sardinella longiceps
GTCTACACCACACGGCACTGAGCCTCAGTCTGCCTCCTGTCATCTGATCACCCAAGACGCGTTGGAGAAAACAAATGTGAACAGGGCCTTCCTGTCCCCTAAAGGATTTGCATGGATCGCTCCCCACTGCCTTGTGTACTGAGGCTGTTGCACAATGGAAAACCGAGTTGCACTGTCAACAGAGCGAAATTAGAGACACAAGTTCTAACAGTTGTGATGTGTTAGTTAGCATGTGTTTGAGTCCACATTGACTTAATATGAGCGTGATGGAGAGTCTTAACAGAGATCGAGAGAGAGAGAGGGAGAGAGGTCGCTGCCAGAGACGAGGCACGACATTTGGGAAACGTGCCTCTTCACATTCCCAGATGTCACTCACAGCAGTGAAATTAGGAGGAGTGTACGTGTCCCACTTTTCCCCTCGTACCCCCCCCCCCCCCCACACACACACATACACCTACCTCCATACCTCCTCCTAACACCCCCTCCGCCTGCCTGCTGCAAGGAGCTGTTCTCTCTCTCCGTGCCGCCCGTCATGTGTTGACACAGCTGCCTCCGCCGTGTTTTGAAGTTATTAATATTTTGAGGACCTCTGAACTCTTGAAGTTGTTGTGCGGAAACCAGAGGCAAACAGGTTCTGGTTTTGTTTGGCTCTGGCTCTCCTCGGCCGCTCGCTCCGACCGCACATCTTGATGACATTAGCGTTTCTGCGTCCAATCAGGCGACGGCGCGCGGTGTGTTTAGCTGCGGAGGGTAAACTTTACAGGGCTTGAGGGGATGAGGGCTTGAGGGGATGTTAGGGTTGGAGAGCGTACAGGCCGTTAGATTGCGGCATTCCTCATCTGAGCCGGAGTTATGTCCTCTTGTCCTGTCCCGTCCTGTCCAGGGGCTTTATGATGGATGCCATGTTTACACTGATGCTTGTATCAAAAAAAAAAAAAACTGTGTCCTTGACTCACTCACTCTCTCTCTCTCTCTCTCTCTCTCTCTCTCTCTCTCTCTCTCTCTCTCTCTCTCTCTCTCTCTATCTCTCTCTCTTTTTCTCATTCTCTCTCTCTCTTTCTGTTTTTTTTTTCTTTTCTGTCTTCATCTGTTCCTCAGCCTACTCTCCTCCATCACGAACCCTACGAGCTCCGAGGTGAAGCCGACGGAGACCTACATATCGGCGGAGAGCGAAGGCGAGAGGGGCGAACGCAATGGTAAAAAGGTGTGTTTCAATGTGACGGGAGATGAGCAGGAGGACTCTGGCCACGACACCATCAGTAACAGAGACTCTTACAGGTGAGTGCCTCTTTTACACACACACACACACACACACACACACACACACACACACACACACACACACACACACACACACACACACACACACACACACACACACACACACACACACACACACACACATATGCACAGGGACATACAGAAGACAAATGTCAGACTATATTTAGCGTTTGCGGTCAGACAAAGAGGAATTTATTAATGAAAAGCTCATTAAAATAAAAATGTAAACAGCTGCACACATTATTCATTGCAACAGACAGATGTAAAATTGTGTAGGCATTTGTACCATATACATACATTACTGTATATATGCTTTCTGAACAGAAATGAATTGCAAATGTTAGCGCACCATTTCCCCCATTACATCTCCAAGCTCATGGTCAACCACTTCTAGTAACACAAAGCAGTAGCTGCATATATAATAGGCTTGCTGCGCTGCACTGCACTGTGCCCAATGACATCACAACGGGTCTGGCTGCCTTCACCAAGCCGCTGTCAACAACAGCAACTCCAATTGCCACAGCTTGAGCTGGAAACTTTCCAGAAGCCTCAGCATAAATGAATGAATGAATGAATGAATGAGAGCTTTGCAACAGCACCCAGATGCATTATGGGAAAATCTCCTCCAAATGACACTCCAGGAACAGACAAGTGTTCCTTTACAGCCTAGCCTTGCAAAGCCCTGTCATTAACCCCTCGCAGTGTTGGCTAATCATCATTATTTTCACCCACGCAAACCAAGCTGGAACATTTTGGCTTTGTTGTACTACATGCACTCTATTTAATGAATGTTACTCTCAGGTATACAATGTATTTAAATGTTTTTGGTGTGTCCTTGCAGTGACTGTAACAGCAACAGGAACTCCATCGCCTCCTTCACCAGTATCTGCAGTAGCCATTGCAGCTCGTATGTGCACAGTGACGAGATGGACTCAGGTAAGGCCACTGATCGTAGATGAGTGGTGTGTGTTTTTTTTGTTTTGTTTTGTTTTGTTTTGTTTTGTTTTGTTTTGTTTTGTTTTGTTTTGTGCTTGTGTATGTTGTTGTTAATGTTTTGGGTATTTGCCATGTGTGATGTTGTATAGCGGAGTGCCAGACAGATGTACGGCAGGCTATCAGGCGAAATTACCAATAGTGTAGCAGTGTCACTTCGAGGCAAGACTCCCAAAATCTCATCTACAGCTGTAGAGTACGATGATGGGCCCAGCAGAGTTTGATGCTGCTGTGTGATGTTGTATTGCAGTAAAGATAATAGAATCCAGGCAGATTAATATTGGGATCATAGATGTTGGGTACCAGTGTTCTGAAGCCTGAGGGGAACTCATGTAGCATAACTGTCCATATGCAGTATCTCTAGCCCTGGCTTTTCCCTCATGTCTGCTCACGAGAGTTGGCATCAGAACTCTCAGTGGAGCCTAACATCTTGTCATTAGTGTAGTTGAGCAAGGAACCATAGAGATTCTCAGTGTTGCTAATGAAAGCTGTTGGTTGCCTGTGTGTGTGTGTGTGTGTGTGTGTGTGTGTGTGTGTGTGTGTGTGTGTGTGTGTGTGTGTGTGTGTGTGTGTGTGTGTGTGTGTGTGTGTGTGTGTGTGTCTTTGTGCTGCAGGGGACGAGATGCCGGCCAGCGTGTGGATCTCCCATGACAAGCAGAAAAAGCTCCATGGTTTCCTCGAGCATCTGTTCAGCCAGGTGTGTGTCTAGGGAGGGTTACTGTTGGTGGGGGGAAATCTGATAATCTTATCTGCAGGGACACACACACACACACACACACACACACACACACACACACACACACACACACACAAGCGGAAACAGACATAGTTATGATACAACCCACTCAAATTCTTGCCTTCACAAATATCCACATGTCCACCCACATACATTGCTCTAGTGTAAATCTTTAAAATATTTTGTTGATTTCCAATACAGAAAATACAGAAACATTTCCTAAATCACGCTATGGTGACAGTCTCCGCTTGCTGACTGTGTGTTTGCAGAAGGGCCCCCTGTCATAATGATGTATGGCCACTTTCCATTTCCCCTTTGACCTTTGACCTCTGTGTCATTTAACATGACGCATGGGGCTCGGAGGACCACTCAAATCTTCGCCAAAGCCGAAGCTCCTGCATGGTTAAGCCAGCCCCGGCTGACACCCTGGGAAAACTAGGGGTGACTATGACTTCATGGCCGCTCTTTCCTAGGGTGTCCAGGGGCATGTCGGGTGAAGAGGCTCTTGTCTGGACTTTCCCAAAATTCCCAATCACACAAGGCAGTATTCTCCCAGGAGCTTAAGTACAAAAAAAGTGCTTAGCGCAGGCTGAAATGCATGGAGCGAAGCACTATTTTGGACTTATATGTAAGCACCAGGGAGGAGGAATGTTAGCCACGGTCTCCAAAGTTATTCTTTGTTGCTGAAAGCTCATGCTTAGAAATCATTATTTGACAAATTCACATTTATTTATTTTTTCATATAGTAGTTGGTTTTTGAACTCTTCATGTTCTTGCCCATAACCGGCTCAATTCTTTACTCCTCACTAGCTCTCAACCCATTTGATTCATCTAACAGTGCCGCCAGTGAAGCAGGAAACCTTTTTCTTCCGGAGATTCCTTAGCAAACAGTGCTCTCATACGGCCCGGTTTTATCAGCACCTCTGCTTCCTGGGCAGGCAGTCACCCTGTAGGCCCCGTTTGTTTTCTCAGTCCCAGAATGCCCTGTTGGTCCACTTGTGCCTCACAAGTCCTGAGCGCCAGTGAGCTGGAGGAGAAAAATGTGGGACATGCCGCCACGGCACCATAGCACTTCTCCTGCTGTTTTGTTTAAAGGCCAGCCAGCTTCCTTCAGCTTTGTTTACATATGTGCACTGTGTGTGTGTGTGTGTGTGTGTGTGTGTGTGTGTGTGTGTGTGTGTGTGTGTGTGTGTGTGTCTGTGTGTGCATGTGTATAAAGTACATACGTGTGTGTGTGTGTGTGTGTGTGTGTGTGTGTGTTTGGCTGTGTGTGTGTCTGTGAGTCACTATGTATATTGTGTGCGTGCATGTGCATACAGTACACGTGTGTGTGTGCGTGTGCGTGTGCGTATGTATGTGTGTGTGTGTGTGTGTGTGTCAAGTTCAAGACAAACTCCTTTCCAGTACTTCATGGCAGTTTTTTTTTTTTTACAAATGAAGCCGCATGCGTTTTTGTTTTAATGAAGAAACCAAAGGCAGATATTGAACTTAGCCTCAGTCTGGTCAATGGTGGGACTGTCTCTTCCCTCTTCATCATTTGGCAGGATGATAGATTTCTCCTGCTTGATGACTGTGACATGTCCGATTCAAATCAGCTCTAGTATTTAACATTTCCAACTTTGATATATTAGCCGCTCCTAACTGATAAACACTATAGCGTAGAGACAGCACAAACAATGCATATCAATTACTTAGTGTGTCTCTCTCTCTCTCTCCCTTTCCAGGTGGAGTCAATAACTAGCCTGCTGAAAGGACCAATTGTCACCAAGGCCTTTGAGCAGACAAAGTGCTTCACCCCCAACAGAGGACTACAAGGTAATGGTTCTCCACTTGGCATGATAATACATGGGCTATGGTGTAGCATAGCAATTATAAGCAGTAGGGACCATAGGGAGAATCTAAAAATGAAATCTTGAAGCAGAGGGGTAAAATTGGGCATTAAGTGATAAGACGAGTGGTTATTATGAGGACTGTTATGATCGCCCTTCCA
>JAODXP020000027.1:5658550-5661050 GCA_027497455.2 Sardinella longiceps
GTCTGTGTGTTTACAATGTTTCAGTGTGTGTGTGTGTGTGTGTGTGTGTGTGTGTGTGTGTGTGTGTGAGTGTGTTTGTCTCAGGATTCCCTTGCTTGTAGTCGGCCCCTTTTTTGAGGAAGGCTCTAGATCTGCCAGACACAACTTCCCAAAGGCCCAGATGCCTGCAGAAAATGGCCAAATTGTTTTTTTTTTTTTTTCTTTTTTTTTTTCCTTTGTGTCTGTTTGTTTGTTTCTCCCCATCCCATCCAGTTTGGTTGTGCTATAAAAAATTGCTTTCAAGACTTGTTGAAATGGGAGTGTGCAGTCGTTTCAAGTCTGTTGTGAAGGGGGAAAAATAGTGAAAGAGAAACAGAAATTTGTGTTTCTTTATGTGTGTGTGTGTGTGTGTGTGTGTGTGTGTGTGTGTGTGTGTGTGCGTGTGTGTGTGTGTGTGTGTGTGTGCGCTGTGTGTGTGTGTGTGTGTGTGTGTGTGTGTGTGTGTGTGAGAGAGAGAGAGAGAGAGAGAGAGAGAGAGAGAGAGAGAGAGAGAGAGAATTCTTAAATGTGTTGACACCAATTGAATCTGTGTGTTTGTGTTTTGATCCGTTTCCTTTTGTGGTTTCAGAGGTGAAGACGCGGCTGCTGCTGGTCCTGCTGCAGTACACAGGTCTGTCTAACCTCTCATTACGCCCTCTTTAAGGCCTCAGTCACACACACACACACACACACACACACACACACATGCAACACAAAGACACACATCTATTGGATATTACTCTAATGCTGAGAACTGATTACTAGAAGATTGGCTGATCACATTAAAGATGTAGAAGGCTATATTTTACATAGTTTGTAGGTTGCTTTAACAGCTTCATAGTCAGTGTCATTCTTTACGGGATGAATGGAGGCTCTCTCAGCCCCCTCAGGTGATTCCTAATGCAGTTGTACCACCACAATCTCTCATCACTTAGCTGCTGTGAAACCAAACCAAAACTGAATGAAGTTGAAATCATGTTCATGACCTTGTTAATCAACATAACTCTACAAAAAAATGATCCTCATGTATTGTTGAGAATTTGCATCGTTGTTGCTTATCAAAACAATCCATTATTTAGTCCAGCTTATGATACGGGAGGATATAGTCAGCATATTTTACATACATGTTTTCAGTTTAAAGTCAATTTGTTATCTTCGTCATCAATAGCAACCATTGAAAGCAGACAAAACAACAAATGCAGCACTGTTTGTTGTTCCTGACCTGATTGTCTTACTAGGGTGGCGGATTTCAATTCAGTTGTTTTTGTTTTTGTAGATAAAAAAACATCACTTTTATCACTTTGATGATGGGATCCTGAATTTCATAAATAAATGAAGGGATAATTATGATGTTATGAACTTAGCCTAACAAATGCTGCACATTGAACTACTACCAAATGTTTGCAGGTGCAAATTTCTGAAATAATTTCTGCTCTCTGCTGAGGCATCTAAAGACACAAGAAAGGAATGGTGGTATATGATTGACTGTCAATGAGGCCACACATACTAACTACACTAGTATGGAAATAGCTGCACTCAAAAAGTCATTCCTGGATGATTCAAGGGAAATTACCCTAGATACCGCTCTCTTTCCAGCCAGTGCAATGTCCCTAAGGACAAGCATAATGTCATTAAAAACACTTCACATCTCAAGGTTATGGCTTGGGATTGCTAATAATATTTAGCTGTGGGGAAAAAAATGGTAGACTTTGATTATGGCGCATTATAAATTCCAGAGAGGTTCAGGAACTCGTTTTTGAAAACGAGTAGATTGCTTAACGCATTCATGGCTCATTTTTCATACAATTATGGAAGGCAATTATTTTGCCTGGATCAGTGCACCTGTGTAGCAAAGAGAGTGCTTCATATTGGGTGGGCTGAAGCTCTTAGAACTAGAACCAGAGCTATTTCTGAGTTTGGGTCCAAAACTAAAGAGGTGAAGATAACAAACTTTAACAAACTTCTTTTTTTAAAGTTTGGAGAAACTGAACTTATTTATGTTTTGTTATGTTTTATTTATGACTTTCTCTGACTTCTCATCCTCTCTCACTCACTTATTTGTTTCCCCTCTTCCAAATCTCAAATTTGTTCTTCCTATTGGCTTTTTTTCTCACACTATATTTTCTTACTCTTCTTTTCCTCTCTCTGCTCTCTATATAACTCTCCCCTGTTTCCCCCTGCCCCTTCTTGTCACTCCTTCCATCTCTCTGAGAATTTATATCTTTTAGTTTATATCTTTCTTCTTTTGCTGCAACCAACCCTTCTGTCTGTCACCTCATGTGCCCCGTCTTTCTTGTCTTCATTTTTCTCTTGCAAACTTCTCTCTCTCTCTCTCTCTCTCTCTCTCTCTCTCTCTCTCTCTCTCTCTCTCTCTCTCTCTCTCTCTCTCAACTGTCATTAGCTGTACTCTGTTTTCTTTTCCTATCTGTCCCTCTCACTGTGTTCTTACCTTCCTTTCTTCTTTCATAGAGGACTCCCTTAC
>JAODXP020000027.1:5671050-5678550 GCA_027497455.2 Sardinella longiceps
TTAATTGTAGCATACATCTTTGGTAACTGAATACTGTTAATCTTAATGCCTCGTCTAACTACAGGCACTTGCAGAGGAAGTAGCTAATGCCGATTGGTTAATTATGCAGTAATTACATAGTACCTCCAGCTATGTGGACCTCTAACATATATATATATGTGTGTGTGTGTGTGTGTGTGCGTGTGTGCGCATGTGTGCGTGTGTGCGTGTGTGTGTGTGTGTGTGTGTGTGTCCTACACACAGCTCTGGAGAGCATGGAAGGCTATTACTACAGGGATAACGTCTCGGTGGAAGAATACCAGGCCCAGATCAATACACAGTCTCTGGAGAAGGTCAAGCAGTACTGCAAACGATTGAGGTAAGTTTACGTGTGTCTGTGTGTGTGTGTGTGTGTGTGTGTGTGTGTGTGTGTGTGTGGGTGTGGGTGTGTGTGCCCGCGCATTCATGTGCATATTTAGGCATTCACATCTGTGTGTGTGTGTGTGTGTGTGTGTGTGTGTGTGTGTGTGTGTGTGTGTGTGTGTGTGTGTGTGTGTGTGTAAAAACAGCATCAGCATACACACACACACACACACACACACACACACACACACACACACACACACACACACACACCTTCTGCCAGACCCCAAACTGTTCAGCATCTGCCTATGAGTGCGGCCTGTCAGGCTCTGTGCCCATAGAGTTTCCACTGAGGGGAACAAGTTCAAACACACTGTCATTGGGAAGGAGAAGAGCTCTGCTGGGGGCCTGAGACCCGCAGGATGAGACACACACACAGTACACTGCAGAGTGTCACTGTCCCAC
Organism: Sardinella longiceps; assembly: GCA_027497455.2. Taxonomy (NCBI): domain Eukaryota; kingdom Metazoa; phylum Chordata; class Actinopteri; order Clupeiformes; family Clupeidae; genus Sardinella; species Sardinella longiceps. The sequence goes on from JAODXP020000027.1 coordinate 5,671,858, forward strand.
TATGTATTTGACTCTGAAACAGACTTGGCCCAGATCTGGCCCTGGTCCGCTTGCCTTAAGATTCTATTCCATTGTGACACACCTCATTAGAATCCTCTTGGCCCTTTCTGATTGGTTTTGAACAGCCCTGTGTGTAATGAGGCGGAAATTCTAAGGCCATCTCTTCACGGGCTCATCAGCTCTGCTATCGGAAGGGACACAAAACAATGAAGATGGTTTTGGAAAAAAAAACTCGGGGATGGTCAAGTGTTTCAGAGCATCTATGCATTGTGTCTGTCGGTGTCGTGAGAGGGACAGACCGCGAGTGTCATCCAGGCGATGCACAGCCAGAATATCAATGGTGTTTATATTAAAAGCAGAGATCCTCTTTGGGGGGAAGAGACAGGAAACGAAGGGAAAGCTTCAAAGTCTGTCTGGCTGGTGGTAATTGCCTCTAGCCTAGAGTCTGTGCGTCATGCTCTCTGAAGATGAGATTGAAATGAATGGGACGAGGGCGCACAGACCGACGAGCCGGAGAACCTATCGAGAGTGAGATCTCTCCTGAAACTGATTGTGCTCCTCAACAATGAAACTTGCGTTTTTGGCGCATCTCATCTGCAAGCGTTCAGATGAATTCTGAATTCTGATATCAGTCAAGAAGAGTGATGAGATCAAACATGGAAAGATTAAAAGAAGAAGTTTTATTTCTTTCTCATTCTCTGCGATTTCAGAGGCACAACTAAAATCATATCCTGTATCTTTATGAAGATTATGCAAAACGCTGTCCCATATTGAAATGCAAGTTGATTACTCTGCTGAATGAAATCTATATGACAGCATTATAAATCCCATAATGATCAGTTAAGTGCGCGTAGGAAAAGATGTGTTTGCATGCATTTGCATTTGCGTTGTACCATTTAGCAGCAGCACCTGTGCTAAATGACTCCCATTACACAAAGTATACATTATCTTTGCTATTATGCAGTGCGTATCCAGCATACAAACGAATCATATTGGGCAGAGGGAGATACTGGTGTGTGTCTGGTAGTCATAGAGATGATTGTTCTGCCAGAGCATCTCATGGATCCCATATGATACAAACATCTGGTGCCTATTTTACAGATAATCACTTACAGCGCTTGATCATAAGCCAAGTCCACCGTATTAATAAAAGGGAATATATCATGGAAAATAGGCCGTTTTTAGAAGCTTAGGATTCCCATATGCGTTTGCTATCAAACATAAGGAGCAGCTCACGCTTTGCGACCGTTATAAGAATTTTTAATTGTGTCCCCGTAGTAAATGAGACGCAAAGTGGAGAGAGCGAGGGCGAGATTCATTTACAGGAAATCTATCCTCGTAATTTTCGCTACAAAAAAAAAAAAAAAGCCATTTTGCTCCTGGCTGCCGTCTTAAAAAACCTCCCAGGATTGCTGACTGGCATTTTACATGGCACTGCTGTGCAGTTTTCAAAAAAAAAAGAAGGTGGCATTTTCCAAAAAGTCAAACAACGTCTCTCTCTAATAGCTTGATCCCTTGCCTTGGTGCTTCACAATGACATGCTGCTGTAGCTCTTGTTTTAATACAGAGTGATGGTATTGGCATTTAATACAGTGGCGGTGTGGTGTTTGTATCGACTGTGCGGTGGCAGGGAAACGTAAGGAGACAGGCGGGAGCAGCGGTGCGGTCTCCGAAAATGTCATGGGTCCAATTAAGATACGGCAAGGACAAAGCCCCGGAGAGTGTGTGTAGTGTGTGTGTGTGTGTGATTCGCAATCTTATGCCGGTTGGGAAATCACTTACACGCACACACACAGACACACACAAACACACACACACACTACGCTTGAACTGGTAGAAAAGTGTGAAGCCGCTCCTTAAGTGTTCCCTGAGAGCTGTGTCCTTCATCAGACAAGTGTGTGGAGTCCAGGGCTTCTGTGTTGTTGCTGTTGTAACACGTTTACAACAGGCCCTGTTAGCGAAGAAGAGTTTAAGCTGAGCGCGCTCTGTTTGAGACCCTCTCCAATGTCTTTGATGCTTTGCAATGATTTTATGCCTCTGTTTTAGTTTCACGCTCAACATGAGGCATTTTATTTGAGCTCGGGGGGAGGGGGGTTAGTTTGTGTGTGTGTGTGTGTATAGGTGTGTGTGTGTGTGTGTGTGTGTGTGTGTGTATGTGTTTGTGTCTGTCTGTGTGTGACTGTGTGTGTATGTGTGTGTGTGTGTGTGTGTGTGTGTGTGTGTGTGTGTGTGTTTGTGTGTGTGTGTGTGTGTGTGTGTGTGTGTGTGTGTGTGTGTGTGTGTGTGTGTGTGCGTGCGTTTGTGTCTGTGTACGTGTGTGTGTTTATGTGTGTGTGTTTGTGTGTGCGTTTTCTCAGCACTACTCCATGGTTGTTGCAAGGTTGTGCGCTGCGTTCGGAGCGATTTAGCTGAGTCATTTGAAGTGCGGGACGTTTGGCAGCGGCGGTGCTGAGAATGACCCAAACAGATGAGGAGTAACTCAACAGAACGCATGAGGAGTAATTGAATTGACAGCAGAGCCTCCTGGACTAATATTGAGCAGATGTGTCACTGGAAACCCACGGAGAGAGGCAGAGAGGAGAAAGAGAGGGACGCGGAGAGGTGGAGAGAGTGAGAGAGAAGAGAGAGGAGGAGGAGAGACAAAGGTGAAGGGGGGAGGTGATGAGAGGTTGAAAGAGAGGGATAGCAGGGAGATGACAGGAAAAAGAGAGAGTAGGTAGAGGATGACAGAACGGCATGGTAATGGGAGAGAACTAGCATCCAGCAATGGACCAGGAGATGGAGAGAAGAGCTTGGAGAAGAGGGAGAGAGAGAGGGAGTGTTTTGGGAGAAAGAGTGAAAAAGAAGGGTGCTTTGGGAGTGAGAGAGAGAGAGTTGGAGCGTTTTGGGAGGGAGAGCATAAGAGTGGGCGCTTGTGAGGGGCTTGCGTGCCTGCAGGGCATAACAGATCCATGATGGCCGTTTACCCTTTTCTTTCTTTCTTTTTCTCTCTCTTCTCTCTCTCTCTCTTTCCCTCTCTCTTTCTCTCTCTCTCTCTCTCTCTCTCTCTCTCATACTGAAGCCAAAACGAATGTGGTTTTTCCACAGCATGCTGTATCTGCTTCTCTGCATTCACTTATCTGGCTCTTAATCCCCACTGGTGCCATTTGTTCACGATGCCACGGAGTCTTCAAAGCCGCACTTCTATCTATCTGCCCCATCTGAGATTGCACAGATCCTTTGGTGCCGCTGGGATATTCTTGTGCAAAAATGATTGCGGGGATACAAGACTATTTTGGAGCCTCCACGTTGGTTTTACTTGGTGGGTAGTTTATGTGTAGTTGGCACATCGGCAGTGTCATTGAGGGAGTGTGTTTGTGTGTGTGTGTGTGTGTGTGTGTGTGTGTGTGTGTGTGTGTACACCCCTTGGCCTTAGTCTAGTACCACTCCACACCACACACACTGGCCTCCTCCTTTCCTTGAGCTCCATGTTACCCTTGGAGCCGAGCCACTGGAGTTGTGGTTCCTCCCTCCACGCCTGAGCCTTGGCTAGAGACTGACCAACAGCACGCTTCGTATCGCACGTTCCATTGCGGTCCGACTCCAGGTTCCCCAGAAGCACTAAATCATGAAGGGGTGGGGGGTGAGTTTGGGGGGGGGTTGCAGTAAGATACATCTTCAGTCTGCATAAGGATCTTCTTTATGACCTTTCCCCCTCCCTCCCCTTTGCATGGCTGGTCTTCATTCTTTGATACACTACATTTAAGCGAACATGCAAGGCATGCAACCCTAGTAAACGAGGCTTGTGTGCTACTTTAGGCTGGATGTCTTTGTGTGCTACTGCTGTTTGATGCTGTTTCACAATGTGTGTTGTAACTCTGTGATGTGTCTGTCAAAAGAATGTCCATCTTGGTTCAACTTTTAGCCTTGTAACGTTGTATGCGTTTGACTCAAAATGACATACAGAAAAAAAATGTCCCAAGCATCATGAATGTCTGTGTCTGATCTATGGAGAGGCCGCTACAGTGATTTAAAAACTTTCAAGAGAGGACAGAGCCACTCGCTGTAACCACAGTTTCTCATCCGTCCGACTCGGCTGCGTCTTCCTCACTTTGAAGTCTGTGCCAGGATAAATTTGGGCGGGAGTTGTAAATTTAGCTGTTGGGAGACCAATGTGTGGTTGGACTGAGATTTCCCAGCTGTCCATTGTCTTCTCTCTCTTTTTTTCTCTCTCTCTCTCTCTCTCTCTCTCTCTCTCTCTCTCTCTCTCACACACACACACACACACACACACACACACACACACACACACACACACACACACACACACACACACACACACACACATTCTTCCAGGTCTGCTTTGAGTAAAAACCATGATGCCTGATGAAGTAATTGAAGTCATCCAAGACTGTAAACCAATCTGCAAATCGCAAACAAATGTCAGGTCTTATATGGCGTTGGACGACATACACAAATGTTGCATGTTGCTCTAAGCTGCATGGGTTTCAAAAGATGCCAGTGTCGTTGTTTGATCTTGGAATTCACACAAGCCGCTTGTCAGCCGCTGCAGCGTCTTGGGGATTGTTTGTGACATTTATGTTGAGGGTTCCTCAGACATCTCTGTAGAACAGCGCTGTGGTGGTGGTGGCAGTTTGAAATGTTCTCATCGTTTCTGCCAGTCATGTCAGATGCAGACACAGACCCCTCAGTGCAGGCCTTGTCTTTGTCTCTCTCTCTCTCTCTCTCTCTCTCTCTCTCTCTCTCTCTCTCTCTCTCTCTCTCTCTCTCTCTCTCTCACACACACTCTCTCTCTCTCACACACACACACACACACACACACACATAATACACATACAGTGAGAAATAGCAGCATTCAGCAACAGCTGGTAATCACATGTTTTTATCTGTAGGCCTCTGGAGAGAAAGAAGGGTCTAATACAGAGAGAGAGAGGTTACACAGAAAAACAGAAAGGAACAGGAAATAGGATTGAGATCTGATGAGTGAGAGATAAGACGAATGGTAAGCAAGATAAGAATGATGAAACTCAAAAGAAGAAAAGAAAAATACTGGGAATCCAATGATCATATTAAGCAGGAAACGATAAAACTTTCCGATGTTGTTTTATAGATGTACTTTGAGATACTGTAGGCTTGAGGTGACCTGCGTCGCATCTTTCCAGCTTCATCCCAGAATGAAAAAACAAAAGAGTATTGTTGTTTTCTGAAGTACCCTACAGATGTAGTAGAGCTAGACTGACCGTTACTAATCCAATAATACTGATGGCACATTTCTTGTGTGTTTTTTTACCACCTCATGCCTTTAGTAATCTCTCTAATTCCTCTGACTGGTGTTGTGTTCGCTCCTTGCTCAAAACAATAACAGATCTGCTCACATCCGTCGGAAAAGACGGCGAAGCGTAGCCTCAAACTGCTCTGTTTTCATTGGGAACGTAACTCACAATAGCCTTGTAATATCTGGCAGGCCGGCACAAAGCTATGATTCATCACTTGTTGTTGTCTTTTCTTCCTCTCCTTGCCCGTTTTTCATTTCCTAAACATCAGCGAGGCTACAAAAGCTCTAATCGGAGCTCTTGCATAACATCGGAGATATGCGCCAAAAACAGCTGCTGTCTGGGTTAGATTGCTCGGGTCTGTCGCATCACGGCCAAGACAAATGCTGATGCACCCTTGGCCTTAAGATAGGTGCCAAGCCATTGTACATGTATATCACTGTAGGCGTGTCTTTGTTATTCAGACATATGACACAGGTGGTAGATATTTTGGCTATTCAAGTCCTGTTGATCCTATGACCCCCCCCCACACACACACACACACACACACACACACAGAAGCCTGTACAATTATACACGTAATTTAAAAATTCCTCGCACATATCAGTCCCTTTTTATATACAGTCAATGATCAGTCCACAAAATTGTAAGCAAGTGCATAAATCGAAATTTGTAAATCTATTTGCAATTTAATTTGCACTTCCCCTTTGTGCTTTCAGGCTACATGATTACAGAGTTCTTGTTTGATGCCTTTCCACACTCCTTCCAATGTATTCTAGAATGATATTGATACGCCTGCCTGTGCAAATACAGACATTCTTGTGAGATAGAGTGCTTCACTTGAGGGCGTCCAGGGTACTGTATAAGCAACCTCAGTGGTGTCGGGAGGACGTTTGATTTGGATCGATCACTCTCGTACCCCTTCCTCCTGACCCTGTGCTCTGGGGAGTATTAGTAGGGACAGAGGTGACTTGCATGATTTATGGAGCTCGGTGCTGGTAATTGCAAACTGTGTTTGCACACGAGCAACTGCTTGTGTGTGTGTGTGTGTGTGTGTGTGTGTGTGTGTGTGTGTGTGTGTGTGTGTGTGTGTGTGTGTGTGTGCGATCTACACCATTTCCAGCCAAATGCAATCTATATGAAGAGTTGTGGAAAGTTAAGGGACACACGAGTAGATACGTCTCAGTAGTATTTGATATAATAGATAATAGCTAGAGGAGTATTGGGAGTCATCATTCGTCTTTTTCATTGACTTCACCAAGGAAGTTGCTTTGTCTGGAGAACCCCTCCAGCTGTGTGTCTGCATCTTCTCCATCTCTGACAGTTTATGTGAGGGTGAGAAGAGTTGGTGAATTGCCCTCTTGTGATTGGAGGAGCCAAAGGGAAGAGGGCAGAGAGTCAGAGGACTTGGGCTAATTTA
>JAODXP020000027.1:5683550-5713550 GCA_027497455.2 Sardinella longiceps
CACACACACACCATGTTCTTTCCTGTGACCACCTGGCCAACGGAGGGAGGGAGGCTTTGTAGCAAATGAAAAATGAAAATCACTCCAAGCCACCCACTGCCACGTTTTAAATAATGCACAAACTTTTTTTTTAATGACCTCACGCTACTTTATGTGCTCGCAAACACTTTATGGAGATGTGTGTATCGCGGGGGGTAAAAAATGGACAATTTGCGTGCCAGTGCAAAGCATATTTCTGTCACTATCTCTGGCATCTTGTGAATGATAAGAAGCTGGTCCCGGAGCAATTACATGGGCTGTTAACTCTGCTTGAACCCATAAAGTCCCTGTTGTAATACAGAGCTCTGCTGAGAAGTAGCGTTGGGGCTAACGTGGCAATGAGGGGGAAGTAATTGACAGAGAGAGAGAGAGAGAGAGAGAGAGAGAGAGAGAGAGAGAGAGAGAGAGAGAGAGGGAGAGAAATGGTGTGTGTGAAAGAAAAAGAGTCATAGCAATTACTGAGAAGTAACTGACAGAAAGAGAGATATGGCAGTCATGGAGAAGTAACATGAAGAGAGAGAGAGAGTGAGAGAGAAAGAAAGAAGGAAAGAGGGAGCGAGGAACTGTACTCAGGAGGTAATCACCTGGATTGGGCATCCATTAGGTGTCTCTTTGTTCGTAACACTCTCTCTCTCTCTCATTCTCTCTCTCTCTCTCTCTCTCTCTCTCTCTCTCTCTCTCTCTCTCTCTCTCTCTCTCTCTCTCCCTCTCTCTCTCATAATTGCGGTTCAGGGCAGATGGAGTCCCAGTGACACCCGCTGAATCTGAATATGTGTTTAGATAACGACTGTGAGCACCCCACACCATTAATTATGGGCAGAGTGTTAGCCGTTGCCACAGCGCTGTGTTGTTGGCACTCAGACCTGAAGATTCTGACTGCTCTTAAGTGCAGGATTTGTATGAGAGCCACGCAGGTCAAGCTGCAGTGAGGGAATCATTACCGGCTCTTTTTTATTTTATTTTTTAATTTCTATATTTTACCTCTACCTCTCTACCTCCTCTTCAGTTATTATAGCCACTGCTGTAGTACAAGTCTACCAACTCCCTGTATTTCCCTCCCCCTGTGTTGTCTGCCTTATAATGCAATACATTAAGTAGTCACTGAACATTATGTTCATCTCATGCAAGCACTAAAATACAATATATAGTCTTGTCTTGAATGTCTTTTTATGTAGTTTAAATGAAACACCACTTCATCCATGGTGAAATGGCATTTTGTCTCACTGTATACAGTGTATATGGTTGAAATGACAAAAGCACTTGACTTGACTTAGTGGCCTTATAACTGCCTTACACATCTTATGTACAGTAGTTGAACCAAAGTGCTTTCTACAGCGCAACCTAGTGTGTAGGTGTTGCAAGAGGACGTAGTGTGTGAAGAGGGAGATAGTAACAGGGATAGTGAGTGTTATGATGTGTGTGTATGTGAACATATGTCTGAGAGTGTTTTGTTGTGAGTAAATATTTGTGTGTGTGTCTTTGCATGCATGTGATAATGTGTGTGTGTGTGTGTGTGTGTGTGTGTGTGTGTGTGTGTGTGTGTGTGTGTGTGTGTGTGCCTGTGTGCCCACCTTGGCCACGGTTCACTGTTCCCCGCCCTCTCTCTGGCCTGATTAATTATTTTCATTAATATAGCGTCAGGCAGAAATATTGCCCTCCCCATAAAAACCACCCTCACTGCACTTTAATGAGTTACCGGGGAGAGAGCACTGAAGCCTGGTCTTAATCGGACTGCTGCGAAGCAAAACACAACCAAATTCCTCAGACACACACTCTGCTCTGCACAGCACAGCGCTCACATGTGTCCAAGAGCCACGCAGAGAGAAAAGATGATATATGTTCCGTATAGGCCAGAAATTGTGATTAGGAACCGTAAATGCCATGAACAAAACCATGAGAACCATGAGGAATGAACAGAGCTTCTGCCCCATTTCTCTCTCTCTCTCTCTCTCTCTCTCTCTCTCTCTCTCTCTCTCTCTCTCCATCACCCACTATCCCTATCCCACTCTCTCTCGCTCCTTTTTCAGCTGATGGAGAGAATTAGCCATGCCATTTAGTGGCGTGCTTCTACAAATAGCTGTTATGACTAATGTATGGCACACAGGCTACGCTTGTGCCAAATGGAACATCTGTGGATTTGCACGCCAGCAAGGCTGCAGCCCCAGCATTTCTCAATTAATAACTCCAGGAGCATTTGACATCAGCAAACTAAGATGGAAAACATTAATCACTAATTTAAGCCATAGAGCCTGTGGGTTTTTTTTTTTTTTTTTTAATTCAAAGTGCATGAGTATTTTGGCTGTGAACGCCTGGCCTGCATAGCATTGTTAGGCTAATGTCCCCACAGTGTGGATGGATGAGAAAAGCCAGTGGCCCAAGTCTCATTCTATCTTTTCTCCCTGGTAATTCAGCGCTGCTGGTTGACTGTGCTGCCCCCTCTGGTGATGTTAAGGAGGTGCAGCCTGGTCAAACTGGAGCTTGCCAGTGGATTACACTTGGAGCATTTCCCAGTACCAAGCCTCATAGTTTATCTTTGAGGCAGCCCTCCTCCCCTCTGCATCTCTGTCTCCCTCCTGGTGTGTGTGTGTGTGTGTGTGTGTGCGTGTGTGCGTGCGTGTGCGTGTGCGTGTGCGTGCAGAGCTCTCAGGCATAGCTTTGATAAAGGGGAGCATGGAATCCATAGAAAGGCCAACGGCTACAGTGTGGGTCGCTAAGGAATCCATAGAGTGAGGGCCTTGGCTGCGTGTTTGGCTTGGAGACAAAGAGGACAGTGGTGCTCTGGAATCCCACTGCTGGGAGAGGGACCTGGCCCTCAGCCCACTCTAATGTCAGGCAGCTCCACAAGAGACACACACTGTATTTCTCTGCTAACTTTCTGCTTTTTTTTTTCTTTTCTGTTCGGTCTCCCACCTCTCTCTCTCTCTCTCTCTCTCTCTCTCTCTCTCTCTCTCTCTCTCTCTCTCTCTCTCTCTCTCTCTCTCTCACTCACTCAATTCAATTCTAATTTAAAAGGTGCTTTATTGGCATGGCAAAAAAGTGTTTGCACTGTGGTGATAACCAATATAAGTAAACATTATGTAAATTATAAAGCTAAATAAAATATATAATGCTCTCTCTCTCTCTCTCTCTCTCTCTCTCTCTCTCTCTCTCTCTCTCTCTCTCTCTCTCTTGCACAGGTCATTTTATCTGGATAAATCCAACCTGACCCCCAGTTCTGCGCCCAAAGCTGCTTTTATTGACAAGGTACGTGGCTAATTGTCCAACTAATCGATAAATAACACCTTGTTTATTATGTATCTTTACTGTATGTTACAGTATATATATCTGTGCACTGTATGCCAGTAGAAAAGATGGATTGTCACTGTACTGTATGTGCATGTGTGTGTACGTGAGTGTTTGCATGTGTGTGTCGTTTTTCGTGAGTGTGTGCATGTGTGTGTCGTTTTTCCTCTCCATCTTATCCCTGCTTGTGTGTATTATTGCAGCTGATGCGACCGTTGAACTCACTAGAGGAGCTGTACCGTCTGATGGAAAGCTTCATCTCCACGCGGCGGACGGCGGCGTGCCAGTTCACCCCCTGCGGGGCCTCAGGCGTGGGCCTGCTCTCCGTCGCCTCCGAGCTCTGCTCTCGCCTCGGGGCCTGCCACATCGTTATGTGCAACAGCGGGGTGCACAGGTAGGGACAAGACCTGTAGCATGGAAACAAACATGAACTACTACACACACACACACGCACGCACGCACACACACACACACACACACACACACGTACAGACACACATACAGACACACACACACACACACACACACACACACACACACACACACACACACACCTATTGTCAGTCAAATGAAAATGATTTTGCATTAGTAATTATTAGTTTATTGGTTGAATACCAATGAGTACACTGGTTGAATATACCATATGAGCTTAGAAACACAGACACACACATACAGTTTTCCATAATGGATATTCTGTGGATGCAAGCACAATGAAAACACAAAGAAAGCTGTTGGAACAGTCCACAGTTTAAATGGGAAGAGTGTACTGCTGAGTCAAAGATCTGTGCACACATAGACACACATGTGCGCACACACACACCTGCGCACGCACACGCATACACACTCACTCATATACTCAATGGGACACAATACATAAACTTTCAATTATTCAGCCACATGCAGACCAATACTATCTCCCATAGACAGATACACACTGACACAGACATACACACACACACACACACACACACACACACACACACACACACACACACACACACACACACACACACACACACACACACACATTCAAGCCAATTCCCCTGCTGTCTCCCACCCACACACTTCCTGTCTCTCATTCTTCAGGCGCTCCCTCCCCTGCATCACACACATCTCCATCAGATTCACTACCTCCCCCTCTTTCTTGCACTATCCCCCTCTTTATTTCTCCCTTCTTCTCTCTCTCTTTCTCTTCTCTTTTCTTCACCTCTATCTCCCCCTCTCCCATCTCTCCCCTCTATGTCTCTGACTCAACAATTCTTTTACCAATTCCAGTGTTTTTCCCCCCCTCCACACTTTGTTGTTTTCATTCTCTTCTCTCACCACTTTCCACCAGGTGTCTCTCTTTTTTTTTGACGTTTCTTGTTTTTGAGTTTTCCTGTCAGTCAGAGACAGAGAGAGAGAGAGAGAGAGAGAGAGAGAGAGAGAGAGAGAGAGAGAGAGAGAGAGAGAGAGAGAGAGAATTTTGAACGCGCTTTATTTTACAGTCTCTTCAATCCATAAAACGGATATCAACAAACTCTACAAGTCACAATACAAAGAAGGTTAAAATCCAAATATCTCACAATAAATTACGACCAAAAACTATTTCATCATCTACAACAGAGCATAGTACATCACCATAACACCATTTATCAACAAATGCATCAAGATTCTTCATATGCTTGTAAAAAAGAAAATCAGTAAGAATTCTAGACTTCACTAATCTCAAAAACACACTTATAACACTGGAGTCTAAATTGAGAGAGAGAGAGAGAGAGAGAGAGAGAGAGAGAGAGAGAGAGAGAGAGAGAGAGAGAAAGTAAGAGAATATTTCTGCCAAATCTCTTTAGGTTTATATCCTCATATCTTTCCCCTTTCAGCCTCTCTTCTCATTAGTCTTACTTGCTTATTAATGCTAGCCGCTAATAATACTCTTGTCTCAGAATAACTAACACTTTTAATGGCCCTCATGAATGGATTAATGGCGGCTATGGATGGTGGCTCTGTCTCTGGCTATATTTGTGGTGAATGACGCTCCTTCCTGAAGATGAAGGAAGTCTGGCTCGATTTGTCAGGTTCTGGTGTTCTCATTACGGAGCGTCTGAAGGGACATATTTCACCCCCATCCAGAGTGTCATTTATCACACCATGGGTCTGAAGCTAAGCCTCCCAGTCTATCTCCCCTATCTATTAACACTGTGGAGTTAGTCTGCACTCCCACCACTCTCTCATTCTCTCTCTCTCTCTCTCTCTCTCTCTCTCTCTCTCTCTCTCTCTCTCTCTCTCTCTCTCTCTCTCTCTCTCTCTCTCTCTCTCCCATACTTTCTCTCTGCCTTCACTGATCCTTTATTTCTCATATTTCCTGTCAGGCCTGTTCTCTGTCCACATCATCATGGACACTGCATGTCTCTCTTTCTCCGTCTGACAGGTTCATTTTGTTTTTGGCTCTCTCGCTGTGAAGCCCATTTATTCTCTCATTCTGTCTTTTTCTCTCTCTATGATGCCACTTTAAGACACCTTTTATGACTTTTCTGAATGATTTGCACATAAATACATAAGCACACACCCACTCACACACACATACAGTACAGTACTTGCTGGCAAATACACACACACACACACATGCGAATGCACACACACAAACATACGTACACACGCGCACACACAGAGCAATTCACACGTCATATGTCTTAGATTGGCATTTTGATGGAGCGTAGAGGATGGAGTGGGCAGGGGGCTAATGGAAAGCGGTATGAGTGACCACGTTGGAGTGTGTGCGTGTGTTTGTGTGTGTGTGTGTGTGTGTGTGTGTGTGTGTGTGTGTGTGTGTGTGTGTGTGTGTGTGTGTGTGTGTTTCTCTGTATGAGCAACTATGTGTATACCTGAGTTTGTGTGTGTGTGTGTGTGTGTGTGTGTGTGTGTGTACTTGTGTACTTGTGTGCATGTGTGCACCTGTGTGTGTGTGTGTGTGTGTGTGTGTGTGATGGAGCGGAGGCATCAGCAGCTGATGCAGAGGCAGCCACAGCAGGCCTGTTCATTAGCCCCCTCAGCTGTGTGTCACCGCAATTACCCTCCGCTTCAGTCAGCGGCACCCTGCCCGCTCAGGTGCAGCCACCTGCCATGTCCAGGGTTATTTGTGGACCTGTTTACACCTGCTGACCCCGCCTGCCCCCCACCGAAAAACACAAACGCCCTCAGCCTCCTCAAAAACACTATGTCACTCTGCACCGACACCTTATTATCGAACAGTTTTCATTTTGCTCCTGCCCACCGGTTCTCCATGATTCCGTTCTCCACATAAATCTTTGCTGTTTCTGTGTTCCGCGTTCCATATTCCATGTTCCTTGTTCTATGCTTCTATAAACCTTATGGATGTCCGACGTTGTCAGTGAGGGTCGATAAACTCTTCTTATGAAATTCCACCCACCGGTTGAGGTTAAGAGGAAACTTGACAAAAAGGGGGAAAGCCAATTACACAAAGTGTCATTTACCCCGTTCTTTCAATTATTGAAGGTTAATGCAAGAGTCTCATGCACAGAGGGTCCCCTCTTTAACTCTGCATATTTGGAAATGAAATTAAGCAGTGCAGGCAGACCAAGAAATGTAATTGAGAACAAGAGCTGTGTTATGTCCATGGGAGGAAAAAATGCACTGAATTATAGCCAGCCAGGAGATTAGTAATGTGAGAACCAGCCCGTGTTCTTTTGCCTGTATTGATTGGATTAGCTAGCCTGGCAGGGTAGTTTTAATAAGACAGAGGAAGAGAGAGAGAGAGAGAGAGAGAGAGAGAGAGAGAGAGAGAGAGAGAGAGAGAGAGAGAGAGAGAGAGAGAGAGAGAGAGAGAGAGAACACTGTGGTTTGGAATAGCAGCCTTTCACAATGCTGATGAGACAGTCTCGTCCTCTAGATTTTTTTTTCTTTTTGCTCGTCCGACTGGCCTCGCCCGGTGTGTCGTCCATTAGAGAGGCGACTGGAGAGATTGAAGGTCTGCCAACGAGACCGAATCAAGCCGACCACACAGGAGCAGAGAAGTGCGAGTGTGCAAAATCCAGCACTTAATGAAATTGATAATTGTCTCTCGGCAGCAGCTAGGCCCCAGCCCTGCTATAAAATGACCTTGTCCAACCAACCAGCTGCCCTTTTGGCAGTTTCTTTTGCCTTTGTTAGGTGACAATAGCCCAGTTATGAGCTATGAGAGATGGTTTGAGTTTGCACCTACTGAGAAAATCAAAATTTGAATTTTCTCAGTAGGTGCAAACTCAAACCATCTCTCAAACTCAAACCATCTCTAATGTACTTTAAGAAGAGACATTCTGATCATAATGTGTCATATACAAAAGATGTTTAGATCTTCTTTTAAGATCTTCTTTTAAGGTGTGTGTGCTGCCTTAACAAAGGGCAAAAACAAACAAACAAACAAACAAAAGGTGAGTCAGTGTCAATTATTAGCCTCCAATGTTGGGGTTTATTGGTGTTTGTTGGGTCTATTGCATCTGACTTTAAGTGCAGATGTGGTGCAGATCTGGCCCTGATCTGGTTGAGTTTTGCTGGATTAATGCCAGCACTGGCCCTGGTCCATCCCAGAGTCGTTTCTGTCCATCTCTGCAGCTGTGTTTTGGCTCCAGCAAATTGGACAGCTGAGGGAGAGGCATCACCCATGCCATATAAATCTTTAGTCACTCAAAGGCAGAATGAATCATAGGGAGTTTTCTCATGCATCCTCCCTCCCTCTCTCTCTCTCTCTCTCTCTCTCTCTCTCTCTCTCTCTCTCTCTCTCTCTCTCTCTCTCTCTCTCTCTCTCTCTCACACACACACACACACACACACACACACACACACACACACACACACACACACACACTGCACTGTCTCTGTCCCTCACTCTCTCACCATGTCCCTCAGAGGACGAGGCCCTAGCATTTTTGTATGAGTGTTTTGAATGTGTTACTGCTCCTGTGTGTGTGTGTGTGTGTGTGTGTGTGTGTGTGTGTGTGTGTGTGTGTGTGTGTGTGTGTGTGTGTGTGTGTGTGTGTGTGTGTGTGAAATCTCCCTCCTTATAACCCCCATCCCCGTTCCTCATTTCATCACCTCAGAGTAGCAGAGACAAGCAGAGCCACAGCATCCAAAGCAACAGACACACACACACACACACACACACACACACACACACACACACACACACACACACACACACACACACACACACATATATCCCCCCACTCCTTTACGTGCATTATGCAAGAGCAGTACTTAAACTGTGCTATGTAGGGGGTGCGAATCCTGGGTCCGCTCTTCTTGGCTTGCCGCTCTTGTATTTTCCCTTCCCCGCCTGCGTCCCTCTCCTAATTCCCTCTGGCTTCCCACTGTAAAGATTAGCTCCTAGCGTAGCGCCTCTCCATAGTGCTAACGCCTCCCCACCTGCGCTGCACTGTTATCAGCCACTCCAGCTCTCTGGCGGCGCTGTAATTGAGTGCCTCTCCAGAAACGAGTAGATATCAATTAGTGGATGAGTTGAGGAGGGAAATGTGTGTGTGCGTGTGTGTGTGTGTGTGTGTGTGTGTGTGTGTGTGTGTGTGTGTGTGTGTGTGTGTGTGTGTGTGTGTGTGTGTGTGTGTGTGTGTGTGTGTGTGTGTGTGTGTGTGTGTGTGTGTGTGTGTGTGTTGGGGGGGAGTGGGGGAATTATAATATAGTAGTCAAATGTAGCCAGTCACACCATGGAAAGCTGTGTGTGGAAAGCTGTTACAGCAGGGTGCATTGTAAAACTGTGGCATCGATTGAGCTCCCGAGGCTGTTATCATAAAAAGGTCAGTCCATGCCCTTGACAAGGGGTTATATGGATCCTCTGTGGCAAGATGTATGTGGCAAGGAAGTGTAAGTGTCTGTTTGAGTGAATGAGTGACTGTGTGTGTGTGTGTGTGTGTGTGTGTGTGTGTGTGTGTGTGTGTGTGTGTGTGTGTGCGTGTGTGTGTGTTGTGTGTGTGTGTGTGTGTGTGTGTGTGTGTGTGTGTGTGTGTGTGTGTGTGTGTTTGTGTGACAGGGGGTGTGTTTCAGAAGGGCCATGAATCAAGCTAGCACACACCTCTGCAGTCATTGCCAGGACAGGGCGTTATGCCTACGCCACGCGCTGACACCTACGTCCTTGAAGTGAAATGCACGAAGCCCACTAAAGCCGCTCGCATCGACTCGCAGTCAAACTGTCAGAACTGCGGCGTAAATTTGCAAGGCATGATGAAGTTTTTCCAGTTAGTTTTGTTTTTTCCTCCTTTCATGCATAATAAATCAAAAGTCAGTGATTTACCCCTAAGCACCACTCAGTTAGTTTCCTCCCAGTGACATAATTAAAACGCTGAGATGTTTTAGTGAGTCTCTACTTCTGAAAAAAATTATTAAAAAAAAATAAAAACAAAAAATAGAAGTAGTGTGAACCATTTTTCCTTAGTAGTTTACCTTCAAGGGTTCCCTTCCCGTGTATCAGCAAGGATAAATGCCTTGTGTAGGCAGTATGTGACCAACATTGATGGAGAGATTGATCTGTGTGATCTTCACTATAAAACAACACTTGACAGCTGCCTCAGTGCAAGCAAGCTAAGGGGGACTAGCCCTTTTATCCTGTTCAAAGATGAAATGGAATACACTTACACTCTCTCTCTCTCTCTCTCTCTCTCTCTCTCTCTCTCTCTCTCTCTCTCTCTCTCTCTTTCATGTACACTCACACAAACACACTCAGAGACACATACAGTACACGCATTACACACACACGCACGCATATACATGAATGACTTTGTTACAGTGATGAGGTGAAGCTCTCAGGTTGATTGAGCTGTTGGCATGTTGGATCCATGTCCCATAGACACACCTCTCCATCAGAGACTCAATGCCTAACCCTCACACCCCCAAACAGTGCACCGCAAAGACCCATCACCCATAGTGCAAATCCCCCCCCCCCTCCTCCCTCTCCCATCTGGATGAGGTTTATGCAGTCAATATTTCATGGCCGATAAAATCCTTAATCAGTAGAGCAGTCTGTTGTGATATGGTAATGAACACTAACTGCACAGAGTGACTTATGCGCCACGAGTTGGCTGATTGCTCTCGCCTTTATAGCCTGTATTG
Organism: Sardinella longiceps; assembly: GCA_027497455.2. Classification (NCBI taxonomy): domain Eukaryota; kingdom Metazoa; phylum Chordata; class Actinopteri; order Clupeiformes; family Clupeidae; genus Sardinella; species Sardinella longiceps. Next base: position 5,693,967 of record JAODXP020000027.1, read on the forward strand.
AGCAGAGGGAGAAAAAGAGGGGCAAACATATCGACTCGGCTGTGAGTATTGTATCTTCAAGCGTGATTTATCTGCTTGTCAAACAGAGACAACCGTTCGAAGTTTGCTGATGAAGCTACTGGGGGGAATGTTCAATGGCTTTTTTTTTCATAACGAAGGCTGAGGAAGGAAGTATTTGTTAATTAGAAGAAGCTGGAAGAAGACATAATAGGATTTGGCTGATTCAAGGCATCAGTGAAGCAGACACAAAGTCTTTTACTTTGGAGACATCACATTCATTTTCACTTTGTAAACACAGAAGTGTCTCTTTCTTCCACGGCGAGACGTTCACTCACTCAACACAAAATGGATCACCTCTTCAGACTCAACAGTGCTGACAAGAGTTTGACTTTCTCAAACCTGACCAGACTTTGACTTCCCAAACTCTTTGGGAGACTGTTTGACTTTCTACAGCCATTCGCCGAATGTTTTTTACATTTCTGGAATGCGGACACCACACTCCGAGGTCTTAATCTCCTCCCGGGAGTCCTGTGTCACGGCGGACTCCGTAGCTACACTGTAGCATCTGTCACTCTCCGTTCTGATAAAGCCGCCGTTGCCGTCGGTGACACAGCGCGCCCAAGCAGCAGGGGCAGGCGGGTGTGGGCATCGTGCCCGCTGACTCGGACGTGCGCGGGAATCGTAATGGAAGAGGACGGAAAGCGGAGACATATGTTCTCCGAAACTTATGAGGGGGAGAGGGGGGCGGTGATGCGTTGCATATCTGCTGGATGGATGGATGGATTGGACTGACAGGGAGAGCTGGTGAAGAGTCAGAGAGAGAGAGAAAGAGGCCCTGAGTTAGGCAGCGGAGATAAATGGTAGTCTGTGTGTGTGTGTGTGTGTGTGTGTGTGTGTGTCCGTCGGTCTGTCTGTCTGTCTGTCCTCTTCCTTTTTCTCACTAATGCTCTTCCTCCCCCTTCCTCTTCTTTACCCCTTGTGAACCCTGCCTGGCTGATTGACAGAGATGAAAAGAATGACTTGGTGATTAAAGACTGAATGTAACCAAATGCTTCCTGTCACACTGTGCGCTGTTATCACTCAGGAGATAGGGGAAATGGATATGGAAATATGGATATGGTTAATGTACAGTTTCAAATAGAGATTTATTTATTTATTTATTTATTAAAAAAGGCAAAAAGTTAATCACCTCTCATGAGTTGCTCGATGGGGAAAACGGTGACCTTTGACCTGGTTTGTTGTTGTCCTTCAGGTGTACTCTCAGTGTAACGCTGGAGCAGGCGATCCTATTGGCTCGTAACCACGGCCTCCCCCCGCGCTGCATCATGCAAGCCACCGACGTCATGAGAAAACAGGTAAGGAGCTCTGACACACACACACACACACACACACACACACACATACACTCACACACACACACACACACACACACACACACACACACACACACACACACACATATATACTGTAGGTATGCATTACAAGTATGTATGCATTCATAGGCTTATGCCAAAAAACATGGGCAACATGGGCAAAATACAGTACTGTTTATTACACATACCAAGAAACAATTAATGACTAACAATTCACACACTCACACACAAAATGGAAGCACACACACGCACACACACACACACATACACACACATACACACACACACAAAACACACAAAACACACAAATCTCACTAAACAGTATATTGGGACTCCGGTCAGCATTCATTCAATAAATGTCTATGATGTGCGTACAGGTATCTCAAGGGTTTTCAAGTCTCAACTTGATTTGTTTTATGGAATACTAAATAGTCTTTCCCCTCTTTTGTGGAAAAACAAGTATGAAAATGTTTGATTTTGTTTTTTGAAATTATGAAATGGGATGAGTTTTCAGCATCTGCATATTAATGAAGGATTATTGAGTTTTGGTTGACATTTTAAATTATTCAGAGCCTTAATAAATAGTAAATACTCTAATTAAAAAAGTCTAGATTTACAATTCCGTCGGCGGAATCATTGCCAGTGTAAATCATATTCCCCCGAACCAATTTCCTCTCCATCAACACATGCTTGTTTGGCTCTGTCTGCTGACCCAATTAGCTTAGCATCCCTTACCTTTGTGAAAACATTGATTGTGTACTGCAGTGCTGCATTGATTTGGACATGCCAAATAGTAATCATTCCTCCTTGAAAACAAGCTGGGTTAAATTTCTTCTCTTATTAGTCACGGTCTGTGTGATGTGGCTCGCTAAAGACACAGCTCCACCTCCTACTTCTTATGATTATGACTGAGGCCTTCAGCGCTGTTTCCCAGGGCTGCCGCTAAGCTAACTCCCAAAGGATAGACTTTAGCAACAAAAGCCTTAGTTTTCTAGCCTAGCCGTCTATGCTGCCAAGCTGCTACCTTTAGGCTTGGAGAAGTGAGAGAAAGGGAGATACACACACACACACACACACACACACACACACACACACACACACACACACAACATATACACACAACACATCTCTTCTGCCTGTGTAGTGTGTCCTTGCAGTAGTGGGAATACATCATTAAAGAGTTTCAGATACAAAGTCTGTTTCTCAAGCACACCTACACATAGACTCCACCTCTCTCTCTCTCTCTCTCTCTCTCTCTCTCTGACTCACACACACACATGCACACACACACACACACACACACACACATTCTCCCTCTCCCTCAAACACACTTGCGCACACACACACACACACACACACACACACACACACACACACACACACACACACACTCACTCTCTCTCACACGTAGGGGTTGGCCTCCTGCCAGCGAGAGGGCGGTACATGATGAGCACCTCGCCCTTGACAGAAGGTGTCTCATTCAGAAAGCACAGCCATGAGAGAGTCTTCATCATCTGCTCCTCTGTCATTAAAAACTCACTTTCCCATGAATACCCAGGCCAGCACCCTGAAGTTTAAGAGCACGAGCATGGCTTGTCTGTTTGAGAAACACACAGATCCCTGACCTAACAGCATACTGAAAACATCACAACATACACCATCTCTCTACTGCCATAAAGTATACATAAGCAGTAGGTGGGTGGTCTGACATTCATGCATAATGAATGAAGTGATGGATTTGTAACCTAGTGGAACTTAGTATAGAAACATGAGTCCCAAACCCAGACCGCTAATTCTGTAATAATTATAGTCCTGCTTTGACACAGACCAGTGATTGTTTGTCAAGTAAGACAGACTTTCATTTGTTTTTACTTTCCACTATGTGATTTAAAATCCCATACATATTGTGATGCTGAGTCACATCTTTTAATCATTCAGAGTTCATTAGGATGCTATAGATTAGCTGTGTCTAATTGGGCCGGATCCAGCCTAGTTCTGTTGTTGTCCCTGTCCAATAAGCCAGAGAGAGAGATCTGCTGATGTAAATCCCTATTGTCTTGATCCACTGTGGCCCAACTGCATGCAATTCCAGTGAGCGTCGGTGACAAAATCAGATGACTTTGTCCGCAATGATAATGGCCTAAGTGGATGTACAAAGCTAACACAGTGCTATACAGTGTTTTGAGCGTCACTATTGTCACTTACCCTCGTTCTATTATCTTCTGTCACCGCTGATAGTTATTTTATGTGAATGGGAGCCACAACAGCGAGTTGCATATAGAACGGAGGGTGGACAGGTAAGATTTAATTTTATGCGATAGGCACCGACATTCACATGTGGTTAGTCTCTGGACTCAGCTGTTTTTTCCCCCTCATTAATATGAATGCAGTTTGCTACTACAGCTCTTTCTGACCAAGCTTTAATTCATTCACAAAACTGCTCCGCTGTCACGCCATTCGGTCTGAAAGACACCATCCATCATAAACACACTGACACCCAGCCCAGCTAGGCCCCCCTGGCAGTGATGAATTGGTCAATGGTGGCATTTTCTTTTCCCCTGCGTTTTTTATTTGATTTGTAAAACGTGTTCCTGCGAAACGACCGGACAGATGAACCCAAAGCGTGTGGAGTGGAGGTGTGTGTTAGGCAGGAAAGCCTGTCGGGGAGAATGTCCGTGTGAAGAGGCTTGCTTCCTCCTGAACCTTCCAAAAAGGCTACGAATGCTGTCAGCTTGTGCGTGCGTGTAGACTAAATATTTCATAAGCACCTTCAGTGAAGTGTGCAGCGCTGCACGATACTTGGCTTGGCAAACCTTGACTTCAAAATCATGTGCTTTTTCTCCCTGCAAGAGAAAAGTGAGTAAAAAGCTTTTAGTAGCGAATGTTCCACACACAACAAATAAGTGAAGCGTGGAGTGCCATTCATGGGTGTAAGTGTCCGTATAGTACACCCACGCCCTCCCTTGTCCTTCAGTGACACACTGGCCATCTAAGGAAACTCCTTGACAGATTTGGATGGATCGCTCCGATAGCCATCATCTAATTGCTGATGCTATCCCCTCCACCTCTACCACCAAACAAGGAGATAGGAGCCTGACTTTGAGGCACTTAGTGAACACTCTGATACCGAAGTGAAGCATCCGCACTTTGCCAGCCTCACGGTCTCGCTCTCTCTCTCTCTCTCTCTCTCTCTCTCTCTCTCTCTCTCTCTCTCTCTCTGTCTCTCTCTCTCTCTGTCTCTGTCTCTCTCTCTCTCTCTCTCTCTCTCTCTCTCTCTCTCTCTCTCTCTCTCTCTCTCTCTCTCTCTCTTAACTGTTTGTGTCAGGGACAAGTCAGACATAAGTGCAGTTGCAGTTGGAAAAAAATGAGTAGTCCACCCTCTTGTAAAGGGCCTTGGATTTCACAGTCACTGCATTCTGTGAATGTTAGTCTAGTACTAGATATTCTTAGATTTCATCCATGTGGTCCTTTAACATTGCATTCAGTAGAAGATATTACATGGCTTCCTTTTATGCAGGAAATATTGTAAGAATATTAGCTTTTCTGTCTAAAAGCCTCTCAATCTTACTTTAAATGTTTGCATACTAAATCTGTCCCAATAGAATTGTAGTAAGCCAATCAGCAACAAGAGCAGGTGTGTTTGGTTCTGACTCAAAGCCAGGTAGAATCCACTGATGCCTGGCACCCTCTCTCCTGGAGCGATGACCATTTGCTGATACAGAAGACCCTTTTTTTTCTTTGTGACGGCCAGTGCAAGTTATTTATAGAAGTGGTTTAATGCTTGAGGAGCGTCCAGAATTTATGTTTCTTCTCTCCCCTCAGATTTAGGATAGGTTGCCATGTGTCACTCTCACACTAGTCCAACCCCCCTACACACACACACACACACACACACACATTAAATTGTGCTCTTTGAGAAAATATTTCGGACCGGGTCTGATGAATGGACTGAAGGGGTGACATGTAGACCCTGTCGTAGCTCATTCACCGGAAGCTGGCATAACCTGCTGGAACTTCACCTCCCAGACCTGGGATTTATGTTCAGGAACAGGCTGATTTAGCAACTTGACAAGGCCGGTGCTCACAAACTACTTCCGAGACAGTTTGGAAGCTCGCTCATAAGTCCTGTATACCTTTCTAAGCCAGGGAGGTGTCAGTGCATGTTTTCATTTGCTGGCACCAACTTTGCTGAAGCACACGCTATATTTTCACCAAAAGTGGGTTGATCTCGTTGACTGACAACAAGAACCCTCAGAACCTTTAACGGTACTTTGAAATGCAAAATCTGCTCACCTCCCGTCCCAAAGAAAATCAACACACAGGCACAGGCACAGGTACACACACACACACACACACACACACACACACACACACACACACACACACACACACACACACACACACACACACACACAGAAGCTCTATCAACTGAATGGAATGGTGGGCACTGGAACCTGGAAACTGCACACTCTGCTTCTACCCAAAAACTATGAGGCAGCACAGAGAGGGTTGCCAGATGCAGCTGGGGTTGAAAAGCACAGAAAGCCCTCTCTGTCACTTCAGCTAATGTCAGCTGGAAAATGGAACTAAAAAGCAATTAGCCCTTCATCCCCCCCCCAACACCCCTCCCCTCTCCTCCTCCGTAGTTGTCGGTTATGTCATTGTGAATATGTAATCCGAGCTTAACGTCATGCTCACACTGTTCCATTCTGCAGTATCCAGCGCTTCCCTCCACCTCTCTGGGAGTGTCTGTCTGTGGGGTCTGTTTTCTTCCTATGTCATTGGCTTGTGTTTCATTTTCATTTTAAAAATAGCTCACTTTTATTCCACAGCTGTGTGTGTGTGTGTGTGTGTGTGTGTGTGTGTGTGTGTGTGTGTGTGTGTGTGTGTGTGTGTGTGTGCGTGTGTGTGTGAGAGAGTGTGTGTGTGGTCCAAGTCTTACGTGTTCTCTCTGTGTGAAAGCGTCAGCTCCATCCATGGTGTTCCTGTGCCTCTGACCGCCTGAAAAGTAAATCATAGTAATGTCTTCCCTTTTTTTCCACCAGGGAGCCAGAGTGCAGAACTCGGCCAAGAACTTGGGAGTGAGAGACCGCACCCCATCCACTGTGCCAAGGTGACCATAGTCATAGACCATAGTCAACTTTCTTCCACTTCTCTCTCTCTGCACTCTATACACCAAAGACCAAGACGAACCATGTTATTCACAACTTAAAAAAATGAAAAAACGTGTTTTGTTTCATATGAAGGCTAAAATAGCTACAGTACATTTAAACAAATCATTTAAACTTGCTTCCACCTCTCGCTGCAAAAGACATGGACAAATCACGTTATTCACAGAAATGGAAAAAAAACTATAACAGTTTTAGTCAGAGCTAACTAAAACAGCTCTATTTGATCAAATCATTTGTAAACTGTGTTACAAAAGTTATACTGGTGATGGAATTCAGATTATATATTGCAATTTGACTGGTGTCATTTGCTAGAAGTCATTTATCATAAGTCAGCGTGAGGTCGCTTTCATTTCAATGTTTCTTTTAATTTGTCAAGTCACTTCTTGTACCAGTTGCTGTATATAGATATTCTAAAGTACAGTACAGACAATACTTGTTACTTGTAATTGGGTTAGCCATTTGTGAGTTGGGCCTTTTGTTCATAATGTAGCATCACCCCTTAGATCCATCGTTCATTATACACCCAATTATGCAGAAGTGGGTTAAATATCAATTCAGAATGCTCCTGAGTCCAGGAATAGATTTAAGCCGAATGTGTGAAAGCAGCTCTGTGTCTGAGAGAATGAATGGAATCCCATACGCACCTATTCTCTCTAACATGTGTAATTCTCTCAGCCTTTAAAATAGCAAAAGAATCGCTGATCCTCTTTGCAAGGGTGTTATTTTCTAAACCCCAGCGTTGCTTCAGCCAGTGAATACACATACACACACACACACACACACACACACACACACACACACACACACACACACACACACATTTTATGCACTCATTCACATCCACAAACTCATATCCTACTAACCCCTACACTTGAGTACACATATACACACACACACATACACACACACACATTCATATAAGCCCCCACACTTGAATACACAAACACACACACACACACACACACACACACACACACACATACACATACACTCACACATACACAGGCTTAATTTTAATGTCCCTGTCCCCCATGTCCTAAGTCCTGCGCCCTCAGAGATTTACCAGGCATGATTAAACATGCTGATTCATGCAAATCTTGTCTTTAAGGGGGTAAGGGTTAGGGTTTAGGATGTCATTGGGATTCAGACAAAAACACACATGCACACACACACACACACACACACACACACACACACACACACACACACACACACACACACACACACACTCAGACGCACAAACCCACACACCTACACATTGCAAATAAGGATTGTTTACATAGATAGCAAGACATTATAGCAGTTATGTCACTCGGCTCCAAGGCTACAAGTCGGTTACTCTCACCACAGTGACTTAAACACTCCCACTCCCAGTGACTGTCAGCCCATAGCCAAGCCTCTTAGAGGAAGTGACAAATACAGAATTAAAGAGCAGGGTAGGGTAGGGTAGGCGTCATCAACCTGGCTTGCCACGTGGCAGCTGAAAGTGACTGCAGTCTCAGTGGTTTTCGGGGACTGTAATTGGCATGAGTGACTGCAGGACACATACAGGGTAGCGTCAGATCAATGCAACCTGAGAGAGAGAGAGAGAGAGAGAGAGAGAGAGAGAGAGAGAGAGGGAGAGAGGGAGGGGGGGGTTGGGGTAGAGAGAGAAATGGAGAGAGGGATGGAGGGAGAGAGAGAGATGTGTGCAGTGTGGACACAGACAGATGGAATGGGAAAAAACAGATAGAGACATGGTGGTTGGCATGGTGATAGGGCATAAACACCAATAAAAAAGTGAAACGTCACTGAATGTCACAGGAGGTAAATGTCTGTTGAAGAAATTGTGATAAAAAATATTGGAGATTACAGTGGAATACACTTCTAAACCTCTTCCCTTCCTGTCTCTCCCTCTTTGTGTGTGTGTGTGTGTGTGTGTGTGTGTGTGTGTGTGTGTATGTTTCTCTCAACAGATTGTATAAGCTTTGCCAGCCACCGCCCCCGGACGGTGACCCATGAACTCTGTTGCATCCTGGACAGAGCTGGAGCTCGTGTTTGTCCTGTCCCATCCAGACGCATACTGTTCCTCTCTCTCCCTCTCTCTCTCTCTTTTCCACTCCTCCTTCTTCTCTTGCTGCCTGAGCTTTCTCTCCAGACGTTAGCCCTTCCCCGGCCTCGATGGTGACATATCGAGTCCCACGGCTGACACGGACGTTGTGTGTGTGTTTGCGTTGTCTTTGTCAAGCTATACTGCTGTGCATCTCACTGTTGTGTGTTTTTTTTTAACCATGTGCATGTACACGTGTAATTAGACTCACTCAGTGCAGCAGTGACAGCCAATAACATTAAAAGTTATTTCTGTATGAGTCCGTCTGAGACCAGTAACAGGCTCTTTGGAACAGAGAGGGTCGTATTCTCTCAACGTGTCCGTCATTGAGCTCCCGGTTGGAAGTGCCTCTCTCTGCTGAAGTGTTTATTCAGTGATGTGCACATTATTCTCTCTCTCTTTTTTTTGGCTATAAAAAGACTTTCTTTCAGTGCTTCAGCGACTTTCCACTAACTGAGTAAGATGCATTTGAAAAGAAAAAAATGAATGTTTGTGAAAGACACCTCAGTCAGATGTCATTATGTGCCTTGCCTTTTATTTTCTACTTGTGTTTCAGAGAATGTGGCTGTTGTTTTGCTTGCTTACCGACCATATATATATTTTTTATACATTGTTGAGACGTGAAGTTACATAACGGTATATTAAGCTATGTATGTCGAGCATGTGTGGCTTGAGAAAGGATGATCTGTCTTAAGATCCTTCAGGAGAAGGCAGTTGAAGGGTTGCCAAATGTATGATTTTTTTGTGTGTAAGTGAAGTTTATAAAGATTTGTTGGAAAGTTGAAAACAAAATAGATTTTTTAAGGGAATAAGTCATCAGTGTTATAACTCTTTACACATTGTCAATGTCAAAATCATGTAAGTAGATTTTATATAGAAATATATGTATACACATATCATATAAAGTAAACATACATACAGTACTCAGGAGATTCACATTTCTACCATATTTAGGGATTACTTGAGTGTTACTAAGCATCATGAAGGAAGTCATTTATCTCTATGCAACTGTAGACAATTAAAATTTATCAGGATATTTAGGCAACTGTATGAATTGTGATTTGTTTCCCATATGTCATTTGTACTCTGAAGTTATGTCTGAAGACCTTTCTTCTTTGTCTTTTTTTAATATTGTGTCATAAAATATCTGTTTTACATAGTTGCCTCTATGTTGTGTTCATGAGCAAATACATTAAGACAACAAATAATGTAAAGATGTCATTGTAAAAATATACAACTCATAGCTGAATTGTGACAGAAAATGACAGTAATTTATTTTGTTTTTTTAGATTTACTCACTACATCCTACTCAAAATATATTCTTTTTTTCTGCTTAAAGCCTTTTGATATGCTACATGCTTTTTTGAAGTATGCTGTTGTATACTGTAGTTATTAATTTTGAATTAAATTGGTCCATAGGAAATCACTGGCTTTGTCCCTTTTTCTGTTCACAAACTTTGGCTTTGGTGTGTGCACAAACCCTTCGTCACCTTGTCTTGACATTGAGACGCATGCAGCTGTAAACTGAATTGGAAGTCATCTATTCAGCTTTCCTCTCCTTGGCAGTGGCCCCCATGCAGGCTGGGCATAACTGGGCAACTATGTATAAGAATGGGCACAAAAACAGCCCATTTCAGGTCTGCAATGCCCAGCTGGTGCAAATGCGTAGTCATCATCATCCATCCAGCAGTGCTAACTAAGCAGGATGTTTCATTTGCACATTTTTTTCTATATCTGCTGCTCTTGTTATTGATGTTCTCCAACAAGGTGTGTGTGTGTGTGTGTGTGTGTGTGTGTGTGTGTGTGTGTGTGTGTGTGTGTGTGTGTGTGTGTAAAATCACACAATAAATATATTTTTCAAAATTGTCCCACTACCTCACCACCATGTAGCCTAGTCCTAACACTATTTCAGTGGGCTTTCAGAAAACATTAAGTGAAGGGTAAAGATCGTATTAATACAAGTAGCACTCTGAATAGGTTGGCTGGCTTTCAAACACGCCCACGTAAACACCAGAGGACTCTGTCTACAGTGCAAGCCAATAAGCAGGTGATTTCCTTTCACGATTAAACAACCATCTTCACCATTGGCTTTAAGACAGACTCAGAATCCGTCGCTAGGAGCCACTCCACCAAGAGCGAGAGGGGATGGTCCCAGTTAGTAGTAACCAAGACACGAGAAGCTCTGAATGGTACTTTCAACAATGTGCTTTGTGGCAGCGCTAACTTTTCGTTCTTGACATTCTGTTAATTCTGCCACAGAATATCCTGTCCGGTTGTAATCGTTCTGAGAGGTGGTATCTGCACAACGGCTCCTGTCAATGTTTCATGTTTTGGTTCCGTAACGTTTTATGAAAAAATATACAGTTTCTTCATGGCGTCTCAACAGCAGTCGAGAATTCAGTCCTACCTGGAGAAGAACAAAATAGGACCATTATTTGAGGTAAGCTGCTATCATTTAGCTGAGTTTTGTATTTGCAATCTGTAACATTGTACTGTGGACCGGCACAATTTAAGCCACCCGGTCTGCGGCATTTAGACTGCAAATCCGAATTTGGTAAAGGCAAATCATATCGCTGTGATGTCGCTTTTGCACCACAATATCAGTACAAATGCTCTAAAACAAGGAGTATGCGGTAGCCTATTTTGTGCTTACTCAACCATCTTCTAAGTTCATCGTTTCGGCTGCAGTGAAATACTGATCCGTAGCCTACCAGTGTGTTCTGAATAGATTACAGCTCGACGTTAGCTAATGAAGTTTTCATACCTGTTAACCGTCTATGTCAGTGTCCTACTGTACCGTCAGATGCACGGTTTTTGGATGACCCGTGAATTTGCTGAGTTTGACTGACAAGGTAAATTGAGGTAACGTGCTGACATGGACCCGTGAGAATTTCACGCTTCATGACTACCGTTACAAGTCTTGGGAATGTAATTGTGTGTTTGAGTTCTAAAAGTGGAGAACATTATGATCCTGGTTAGGTGGCAAACAAAACCCCTTCAGTTTATAGGTGAAAAAGCTAAAACTAGTTCTCAGATTAGTAACCCAAAGATACATATTCAGAAAGGGTCAATACAAATCACCTATTTCGCCCTTTCTGAAACTCTGAGAGAATGTTTTTCTCTTTTTATTGTATCTCATGTCACCTTTCAAAAGTCGTCATGTAGAAATACTGATTGTAACCAGCCGACATGGACCTGCAGTCTTAAAGACAGAGCTGCCATGAAAACAGCAGACAAGGTTTGTTTACCGAGGGAGTTGATTGCAGCTTGTTGCCAGGCATTTAAGAGTTCAATGTCCCTCATGTGTTTTATTGTCCTTGGTCACACAGTGTTTGTTGTACATGAAGCTTCCGAGCACGTTTTTTGCCTGTGCAAGACAAACCCAGTGTGTGCCCCAGTACAGTAGGCTACGTGTTTAAACATGTTGAACTGTACGTGTTGAACTGGCTTTGTTACAGGTGGTCCCTTTTGAAACTATTATTTGATTACCGTAATATTGTCATATTACCCTATTCTGTTTTGCAGATAGAATATATTCAACAACCCATATTACAGGCATCAGCAGTCAGATTCGAGATTATAATACAGTCAAAGTGAAAGTCTCCATGTCTTGAGTATGCTGTGCATGTCTGTTTGGGACCAAGCAAGGCTAGCAAACTGCTGATGTATCAAGTCCTTAGTGATCGCTTCTGTGTACGAACAGAGAATGCTAAGCAGGCAAAGTTGAAACAGAGCAGATACAAGTAGAGAGAAGCGGAGCGCCCCAGTACCATGGACAGCAGCCCAGGCGGTAGCGTCGGAGGCAGAGGCAGCCCCGCGATCTAGGCTATCTGTCACATGAAAGCTGGCCCCGTCACGCTGTCAGGCAGCCGGCGATAGCTGCCGTTCCGCTCTGCCTTTGACATGATCATCCTCTAAACGAACGTAGCATTTCATCGGTCGTGGGAGAGAGAAGCGCAACGCGAGAGGCGAGCTCACTTACTGGTGATTCTGCCGCGGCAGCAGCAGTAGAATGACTTTGGCAAGGGATGAAAGCACCAGGTTGTACGGCTTTGAACGGCTTCTTCTTCCATACGGAATGAGAGAGGGTTCAAGTAATTCCAGCGCTGCTCCTGCCCCGAGCAAGAACCCTTTAATTTTCCTCTGAACAGCTTGTCTGTTTTCATAACAATTTAGTCGTTTGAATACAGTATCTTCTTTCTTCTTATCTGCTGCTTGCAAGATATAAAATTAATTCATCACAAGTGGGCCTCTTTTGTTGCTGTTGCTGAAGCACAACAGTTAGAAAAAAATGTTTGAATTATTGGCCTACATCCCTTATGTGTTCAGCATAGAAAATCTTTAGACCTTAGTTAGACCTTTCAGACAGAATGAATACACACTTGATTCAGATATGGTTTATGTATACCATTCTTTCATCATACATTTGCTTACATCATAGAACATACAGTATCTTACATTTAGCTTGATATAATAAACCCACTACATGCATACTAAATGCCTTTGCTCTGGTTCTGAACTGGAAATTGAGGTCAGGCTGCATGGAATATGTATGGGTGATGGTGGTGGACTGATATCAAAACTGTGGAGATCTCCTGTTCTGGGTCATCTTTTCAACTGTAGGACTATTGCCCCACTGCAGCTTTCAGCATTGGCTAAGTGCATGTTTATCTGATTACAGATAACACAGAGTAGGAGAGGAGAAAATACAATGCATTTTTAAACTTAATAGTTGAAGACTGTCAATTTAGTAGATCTTTCTGTAAATGTAGTTTTGTGGATCTACAGTATACATACTGCACAGCTTCTGTACCTGCTAGGCATTGCTACATCAGCACTAGTAATAAATCAATTCAGTGTCACACAGGTATTGTTGTATATTGGATAAAGAAGTGCAGATTTCATTGTGAGGCAGAACGTTACTGACTGCTTCTCTGGTTTGTCTCCTGATTGTGATGGAGCATGCATCTGTCAACTACAACATTAGACTCTCTTTCTCAAAACAGGTTATGGCCCCAAGTGAACTTCAGATGAGAAAAAACATTTATTTGGACATTAGAAACGATAATTCTTGACAGTACCGGTACTGTCTGTTTCACTGTTGGTCTTGTGAATACAAGAAAGAGAGAGAGAGAGAGAGAGAGAGAGAGAGAGAGAGAGAGAGAGAGAGAGAGAGAGAGTTCAGTAGACCTACTCTTTTGGTTATAGTCTTTGAGAACTGTAATTTTAAACACACTGGGTAGCAGCACTTAAGGATACAGTCTTTTTTCCCCTGTATGCTTTATGAAAGAATTTGTCAAAAGGTGTCCAATAGGCCCACCACCTTTTCAACCCCCTTTGAAAAGGCAGTACAATAGGTCTCATTAGTGAATCTATTTTGGGACATTTTTTTTAACCTCCACCCCTTTAGAAAAAAAATATAGAACAATAATCAGGCTCTTTAGGAAAGCCTGGTGCAGGTGCCACCAAACCTTTCCCCAACATCATATTTTGGTGTTACAATGTGAAGCGTAGCCTTATCATCAGTCTTATCTGGGCAGAGTGCTGAACTAAATGACTGCTTGCCCAAGAGAGAGCTGTACTGGGATAAAGTGACTGTATGGAATTATAATGAGCTCTCATTCTATAAAGTGAGGCTCCATGTTTGTGTAATGGCAGTGATTAAGTTTGAGGTGTCTTATAACTCAGCCCATCTGTTCTCATTGACAACAGGATCAGAGCCGTTTAAGCACCATGAGAGAAATCTGTTGAAAGAGGCTACAGTATATGCATGCAGCCAGGAGTCTCCTTCCATGCATAAAACAAAGGATTAAAAAAGCTTACAGTAATGTTAGCAGTTAAGTCATGAGGTCTTTATGTATACCTCATCTAAAGGATAACTACTTTTTAAAAAGGCTATTTCCATAACAATGGCTTTGTTATACCAGCCCGATTACTGTATGTATGCACTCCTTTTTGCATTGAATGTTTCTTTCTGCCCCAACTTTAGATACAGTTGAGTGAAGTTCAGTAAAGTTTTGATTTGGGATTACCTTTTCACATTCCCTCTGCTCATGCTGCGCTTGTATAATTTGCATGGTATTGTATGTTTATTTAATTTAGCTGTGGAGCTAATTTCCAAAGTTTCCCTCCAGCATGCTGCATGCATACTGCACTAGGGGTGGGTGTATTCCAATTTCTAAGAGAGTACACTTCCTTAAGAAATGAATTTTTAAAAATTTAATGAAAATACAGCTCTTTTCTGTCAATACTGTCATTTTCTGGCAAGAGGATCAGTCATATTCAGTGTGCCTTAACAATAGCAATTTCTTTCAACTTTATCAGGAGATTTGACACATAGTTCTGATTTTAAAATACTCTTGTAGAAATTGTGAGTCATTTAATCCTTTCATATCCTTTGTAAATGTCAAGTCTCAGTGAAGAATATTAAGAAGAGAATGAGGTAGTTTAATGAAACCATGATGGATACTCCTTAGCAGGGTAGCTCTTTTGGCTTGATGCACTAAGCATGGGTCATTAATAGATATATAGAGGAAAAGAATAAGTGCAGCAATTTGTTTCTATTGAATGGCTTTTAATTTTCTTTTTTTTCAAAATCTATTACTTTTCCTGTTATGACTGAGGCACAGGACCAATTTATTTGTCCTTGATCATTTAGGCAGACAACAAATACGTTTTTACAGTAGCATTTAATAGTTTAGTTTTTTTCATGTTGGTTGAAATAATTCTTGTTTTATATTGCTGTCATATACACTACAATAATGACAGCAAAAGGCAGTTTTCCATCGTAAAGTCAGCTTGCAGGTACGGCAGATGTCTTTTTCAGTATCTTGTGCTCTGGTTCATGATTGATGGTTTTTCTTTTGTTTGCAGAAAGTGTCTCAGAGGGTGAGTTTCATAAGTCATATCACTTCCCAAAAAATAGTGACAATAGCATTTCTCTGCATCTCTATCTCCCACGTCGCCTGGCTCCGACGTCAGTCTGTTATGCCCAGAGGAGATAAATTTGGGTGTTCTAACAGGAAATGGACTTGGAATGGTGCAATGTTTTGCTGACTGAGCGCCTTTCTCTGTGCTGTGTCACTTTAGCAGATTTGGAAGTGGTGGTGAATTTCAGCGTTTTTACAATACAGCTCCTGGAGCCTTTTATTTAAAGGAGCCGGTGTCAGTGTCGCACAACAGCACAGGAACTGGGGAGGGGGAGCGTCTGTGACGTGAGTCTCTGTGATATTAAAACCCACATCTTTCCGCCTTCTTCTTTTCAAGCGGCTGCCTTCGGCTGTAAAACGCACCCACAACATCTGCCTGGGGACCAGAATGAGCCTCTACTGTAGGATTCCTGTGGGTTCTGCTTGAATGGTATTCCTGTTTATGCTGAAGCCTGAGACGTGGGTACATGGCGAGGGTTGAACCTGTGATTTGCAGGCCCTGGCCTGTGACGGATGGCTATGAGAATGTACTTGATCATATTAAAGATGGGCTAGGGGAACCTCTACTTTTTATTGCCCCCGCCTCGTATCCCTTGAAGCTATTTTTAGAAGGTGCTTCTTCTTTGTGGGCTGTTTTATAGCCATAAATGACATTTCTACAAGTAATAGCATTTCAGGTCAGTGTGAATACTGCATTTGTCTGTTATCAGGCAGAAGTTGGAGGTAATACAATTTCACTGTGCCGATATTAAATTCTTTCCAACTTTCTTTTTTCTTTTTTTAAATCACATTCTCCTGTTCTTCACTCTTTAATTTATCTGCGGAGAAACCTCTACTGCTTTCCATTCTGTAATGGAACACACAGGGGAAAGACATGTTTCTGCAGGAAAAAAAAAATCGATTCTCTCTTGCTCAGCACACTGCAGCACTGGAATTTGAATCCACAATATTTTAAAACAAGTGACTTTACACCACAGCCAGAGCTGAAGTGTTCTAGGAATCACAAGCGCGCGGTGGCCCAGCCCGGCCTGGCGGCCATTTCTCTTCCCTCCTGAGCAATGCATTGGTCATTTGCTCGCTAGAGCTGCTCTGCATAATTCAATTACGGGTCTTGTCAACAGCGCTGCTGTGACGGGCGCTGCCTTGGAAGACAAATGAGTGTCTGCCTGTGTAAATCAGTCTGTGGTGGCACATTGTTTGATAACACCCTCAGAAGTCCCTAGCCTCGGGAACTCCTCTTCCCGAGTTAATGATCGTCGGCCCATGTAGTTTGTATTACCTGGACGCTGTTGCCGTTGGGTGTGTGAATAGCTTCCTAGCACATTTACATTGCACTAAGAGGGTCCTTTTTTTCTTTTTCTTTTTTAAATCAGGCACTTGGATGAAGGCTGTTACATCACTTCACGGTTTTGCTCAGGGCACTGTGCGTAGTAGTAGCGTAGTAGCACTTGATGTCTGGAACCTTGTTTCAAAGGAGTCGGTCGATGTTTAAAATGGCTCCAAGCTCTCCGACTGCATTAAAGCCATCTTATGGGTGAACTATAGTACAAAGGGCTCTGGTCCAAGGCTGCCGGCCAGAAGGCAATGATCCACTCAATGCATACACACATACTGCTGCTCCTGGATCCATGGACAGGGTTGAACCGGTGCAGCGTTCGCCTCTGTGGACTCACACAGTTGTTGAATTTAATTTGTGTGGCTCTCCTGGGTTCCATGACTGTATATAGAGGTCAGTAACCCACACACACACACACACACACACACACACACACACACACACACACAGAAATACATACACACACACACACACAGACACACACACACACACACACACACACACACACACATTCATACACATAGACACATGCACACACAAGAACAGCATCAGCTGACTGCTATCGATTCACTGCCTAAGTGGATAATTTATATAAATCAATGGGATTGGGGGAGCATTGGCCACTAGCCTGCCGCTTAGTCTGCAAATGCAAGCCTCTCTGTGTGTGTGTCTGTGTGTGTGTGTGTGTGTGTGTGCATATGTCAACAGTTTTTGTGAGTGCACTTGGTGCAGATGTGGGTCTCTGTGGGATTCATGTTTTCTTGTCTTCTTTTTTTTCTGCTAGCCTTGCATTTGTGCATTTGTGTGTGTGTGTGTGTGTGTGTGTGTGTGTGTGTGTGTGTGTGTGTGTGTGTGTGTGCAGTTTATTGGTTGATGTGTTGAGGCTGTCTGTGTGCTGAAACAGTGTTTTGTGCCATCATACAGTAGGCCATGTGCATGTAGAGGAAGGGATGAATCCAACCCAGCTGATGTGCTCAAGACAAAGCAGGAGTATTTCAGCATCTCCCTGTAAAGACACAGTTCACCTACAGTACAGTAACAGTTAGAGTTTACAGACAGAGAAACGTGCCAGTGCTGGTTCCTGCACCTCTTTAACAGGCAGATGTGATCACAGCAAATATTTGCTTCACAGCAGGCCCAGAGTAAAACTTTTGTTTTTTTCCCCATGATAACCATAATAACATGAGTGAATATCACAAGGTTGATCCAGGGTCAAAGCAGAAAATAAACACTGGGTTTACCCGTCTGAAAACAGCAAGGGTGCATGAAGGTAACAGTTACAAGACAGTAACCAAATATTTCACAACCAAGCCATTGTGCTCCTCTCTGCACCTTGTTCTGCACTATCTGCCTGGCCCCTTGTATATGGCCACACACTTGCTTGACATTTTGTGTAGACCAGTGTCTTACCTTGAGCTTCTAAAAGAAAATATTGTAATCAAGCAGTGAGTTCAAGATAACAAAACGTCATGTTTTAGACATCACACATAGGCATTCATTGGAAACCATCCAAACCAAAAATGTTGCAGAAAGTAATGTCTGCTGAACTTGCCAAAGGTCAAAGCTCATTGAGAGACCTTAACAGTAACAGGCATGTCTGCAGTGCTGGTTTTGGCCAAATGTGGTTCATTGATGCCTAATTCATGATGAAATAAACATTTCTATGTTCATTTGTATCAATAATTTTTTTTTAAATGTAAGCATCCACTCCATTTATGCACTTCAATTTAATTTACCAAGCAAAGCAATATCAAACTTTTCAGAACTAGTGCACAACATTTGTAAGATTATTTTTCATAGCCAAAGGTTAAAAAAGAATAATTGATGAGGCCCAGAAATAAATATACAGCATAGTGCCGGTGAGAACATAAAAGTTCTCAGATGAAAAGGTCTCTACAGAATGAAATGTTTGTATGTATTTGTGGTAGTAATAATTCTGTGTTATCCTGAGGGTAAATAACTTCTGCAGTTTAATGCTTTGGACATAGAAAATGCTGGAAGCGAGGAATATATCTGACATATCCTGTCATTATAACTTCCCTCTCTGAGTCCAGGGTTGACAAATTGGATGTTACAGAAGCGCAGGCGATGTCAATAAAATCAATACAGGACCGAATCATGGTGCTTCTTCCTTGTAATTGTTGATGACAACCACCCGAGATTGAAAACCCCAAAACCATCTCCACTCAGTTGGCCTGACAGACTCTAAATTATTCTCTTATCCCCGCTGGACTTGTGTTCAATTTCCTCTGTAAAATGCAACCAATAAAGCTAAAAAATGTCCTCACACTACCTCTGATAGTCCAGTAGGCTTTGTATTTATTGCTGGTCAGGAACCATTTATTGCAATAATTCTATGTCTGGACATGGTAATACATTTCGTGTCAAATTGCTATTTACCTCAAAGTTGTTCAGTAATGGAGACTACTTTTCTTTCAGCCTCTCCTGATACTTATTACTGCACCCATAAATCATGCACCCATAAATACAGCACAATAATATACTATTAGCCTACCAATATGTGATTAGTGTATTAACTTGTGAACTATTATAGAGTTAGCCTGACATAGCCCGCCCATAATACGAATGTTCATCCGTATCCATGGTCTGGGAACGGTCTTCTGGGGCGTGTTTACATCGGTAGAGAGTCTACCGGCCAATAAGCGAAGCGGATTAGACAAGCTGT
>JAODXP020000027.1:5721050-5723550 GCA_027497455.2 Sardinella longiceps
TGTCTCAAGAGGCTCTACAACCCACCCCTCACACACACACACACACACACACACACACACACACACACACACACACACACACAAATCTGGGTTCTGGAATTGGATTTTTTGAGTGTGGGTGCTTACTCATGGTGTCAGTGGAGGAAGCCTGGCCCTAATGACAGCCATTCGATCCCCTCTCCCATGGCTAGGGGCCAGGGGCCAGCAGTCTCCAGTCTCCAGTCTCTGCTGCTGCTGGGCAGGTGCCTGCTGCTGCTACATAGGGCTTTTTCCTCAGCCCTCAGCAGCAGACACATTGGCAATGGAGGAGTGACTCCCTTACCAATTACCTAATGAGTTTCTCTCTCTCTCTCTCTCTCTCTCTCTCTCTCTCTCTCTCTCTCTCTCTCTCTCTCTCTCTCTCTCTCTCTCTTTTGCTGTGTTGTGCTCAGAATGTTGTGCCAAAAGCCTTTATGTTTTGCTGAGGCAGGTAGTGTCCCCCCTCTTACACACTCACATAAACACATTACACTACACTACACACACACACACACACACACACACACACACACACACACACACACACACACACACACAGTTACTGAGTTGCTGCTGTAGTTGGCAGTATTGTGCTTAGCTTTAAAGTGTTAGTTCCTGTCAGTAATTCTTCTACTAAAGTCAAGGAGAGTTCATCCCTTTGAGCGAGTTATACCGCTGAACCATGGCGTCATTCTCACTCACTAGGGATATGCTTGAACACAGACACACACGCACATACACACACACACGCGCACACACACACACACACATGCACACATACACACACACACACACCTCCCACACACACACACACACACGCTTGCACACATACACACACACACACACACACACACACATGCACACAAGGCAATACAATGAAGTCCTTCAGTCACATTAGTGTGTGCATATTTTAGTACCAGTGTCATCACCATTGGTTTTCTAATGCTGTTTCCTTTGTGCGCGTTTGGTCTTTTCCAGACACCTAAAGGTCTCCTCAGTCCTATCAGATTCGAAAAGAATCACAGGCCACTTCCACACTCTTCTCTTCCAACACACGTGCTCTATCTCTCCTCTCCTCCAATCACTCCTACTCAGCCTTCCTTCCCTCCTTCCTTCCATGTTATCCCTGCTGCAGGAAATGATGACCAAGCTGATAACGGAGACCCCGGACCACCCCATCCCTTTCCTAATCAGCCACCTGCAGAGCAAGCAGGAGAGCCCGGGCAAGCTGCAGAGGGCCCTGTCCGGCTCCGCCGCCCTATGGGCAGACAACAGTACTGCAGGTAAGGGGCAAGGGTCTATACTCGATAGGTTACACAAGTGCTACGTTTATTACGGACAACTTTGGTCAATTTCAACAAGAGTTCTATTGCTTAAGCTACATGAGACTTACCAGTATTGAAGAGACATTTTGGTCCAACTCATGGGTTTCCTTTAACAGGGAATTAGCACTGACAACTAGCTCACTCTGTGTTTTTATCATCTTGACACTGGGGCATCTGTTTAGGATCTTTTGGTGTTGAGTGTTCAGAAGAAATGTTAAACTATTTTTGGGGTATTAAAAATTGTAAGCCATCGCAAGACATTTACACAACTCCGTTGTGACAAGGCTATACATGATAGACATATTGTGACTGTAGATGTGTAAATTAGAAGATGGTACTTTATTAAAAAAAATGCATAAGATACTGTAAACAGCATCTTATTCCCCATTTGTTTGCTTTTATCTGTAATGAGGCCTGACAATAACCATTTCCCTGAGTGTAACCAGCCTAGTGGCAAAGCTCATATGCTGTGGCAGAGCTTGGCTTCTCGTATCTGTTCTCTGCACTGCTTCTCTCTGTGTGCTTGGGAAGGATATACTCTTGTGTGATCACCATAAAGCACTAGTGCAGATAAGCTCACTCAAATACATTCAGCCCCTTAAACCCAGTAGCTTTTGTTCCTCCATTTCTTTTTTTTTCTCTTTTTGTTCTCTATTTTTGTTCTATCTATCATTCTCTTGTTCCATTTTCTCTATTTCCTCAGTGTTAGTCATAGAGACATATGCACTTAAATAGACAGATAACTTTGATAAGTCGCTCTTGCATCTTGTGTTTGGCTCTGGGCTGAACACAGCTTTATTAGAGCAGCTTCTCTGGCTATCACTCTTCCCCGGCTTAGAGAGAAGTGTGTGTGTGTGTGTGTGTGTGTGTGTGTGTGTGTGTGTGTGTGTGTGTGTGTGTGTGTGTGTGTGTGCGCGCGTGTGTATTCATTCGTCTCTCTTCTCAGCAGAAAACAAAGGCAGTCGACGGGAGTTCAGGAGTTATGAGAAGCCATGGCAGATCCATCCCAAGAAACCCAAGAAGTCCAAGAGTGACCTAAACATGTCCAACATCTCCCCTCCCTCGCCCGAGTCCAAGTCATGTGAGTACGAGATGAGGGAATGACCTCAGGCTACCTCCACCAGTTACTCATAAAAATGGGCCCTCTTGACTATCCT
>JAODXP020000027.1:5731050-5746050 GCA_027497455.2 Sardinella longiceps
GCACAGAGCAGGCCTTAGGCATACTTGAAATATGAAGCCGCATATGATAATATTTGAATAATTTTTTGCGGATTTGTGTTTAGAGACATTGCACTTTTCCTACTCCCATATACATTGCACAGGTACTCTGTCTTTATTGAATGGGAAATGAATCTGGTGAGTGTTGCTGAACATAACAAATATAATAAAAAATAAATCAGAGACACCAATAGAGTACATAAGTTATGCATAATACATTGTCAGGAAGAGTGTAGCAGTCCTGCATCCTAATATGAATGAGATGAATCACTTCTGTATTCTCAGTTGGATGGTTCTCACTGTGTTTCATTAGGAATTTGCTATATGATCTATTTTGTGTGTTGGCTTTGGTAATTTCTTTACGCTGGGCTAGTTTATGGTGTCAAACATATATTTTGTATAGACAAACATTTTATAAATGTGTATGATATAAATGTGCATTGGTGCGTGCTTGTTTGTATGTGCACCCATCATGTGTGAGCAATGAGCATAAATGATTGCACATGTGTATGTTGGTGTGTGTCCGCCATGCACCAAGGACACAGCTACAGTAATTACCTTGGATCACACCTGACACCCTATATCCCTGCAGCACCAGTAGCAGTAGTGCCTGTTAGACATATCTTCTGTACAAACATACATTTTACACGTGTGTATTGCATTGGGCGAGTGTTTTTGTGTGTGTGTGTGTGTGTGTGTGTGTGTGTGTGTGTGTGTGTGTGTGTGTATGTGCTATGTGGGAGTGCAAATGAGTGTGTACGTTGGTGTGTTTCCACCATGCACCAAGGACACAGCTAATTACCTTGGATCACACCTGAAATCCTAGATCCCTGTAGCAGCAGTAGCATTAGCAGCAGCAGTGCCTGTCAGCCATAGAGGGTGGCATTATTCCATTAGCTTATTCTTTTCACTTGATTACAGTTGAATCACTCCGCCTGGGGCTTGATAAAGCCAACCAGCCAGCCAGCCAGTCAGTCGACCGTTACACGGGTCCCCGTAGGCGGCTGCCGCCGCGCGCAGTCATCTCATTTCACCGGCGAAGGGCAAATCAGACGACTCTGATCTCAGACCAGTGCCCCCGAGTTCACTTTAATAAAACATTTCATTGGCACAGCCTGAACATATTACCCACTGATACCAGCCCTGACGCCAGAACAGATGAACGAAGCTGTTTGTTCTTTCTGTGAATGGATATTACATGAATATTTAGTCATTGATAAATGGAGAATGGATTTATTCAAGTGTAGATTTTATTCATTTATGAGTTGTAATGGGAATGGGAGTATTGTGAGGCTGGTGTGTGGCAAAAGGCATTGTTCCACTCGGGGTTAATATTCACTGAAAAGTTGATTTCACTTTAGTCTAATGCAAGAAGGTCATTGTCACTGTGGAATTGCAGCTTTAAGTAGCTGACATTTCCTTTCTGCTTCCTGCGCCTTCCTTCTCTCTCGCTATCTCTCGGTCGTGCTCTATCCTTCTGTTTGTCTGTCTGTCTATCATTTTTCTATCTCTCTCTCTCTCTCTCTTCCTCTCCTATTTCTTCGGTCTTTCTGTCTCTCTCTACTTCCAATTAACTCCTTCTTTCTAACTCTCTCTTAACACTTTTTTCCTGCTCCATCCATTCCTCTCTCTGCTAGTCCACCTTTCTCTCTCTCTCTCTCTCTCGCTCACTCTCGCTCTCTCTCTCTCTCTCTCTCTCTCTCTCTCTCTCTCTCTCTCTCTCTCTCTCTCTCCCCTGCTCCATCCCTCCCTCCCTTGCGGTGCAGTCAGTGGTGTCTCAGCGTGGCTGCAGGCAGACTCTGTAATCTCCATGCTGTGTTGAGTGTTGAGTGGAGACTGCAGCAGTGGCAGCAGCAGCAGCAGCAGCAGGTTCTGTCTCTGCGGCTCCTGGCACAGCTGGACTTGCCTCTCACGCCCACTCAGAACCTCCACTAGCAGAATAACGGTCCTAACTCAACACACACACGCACACACACACACACACACACACACACACACTTGTGTAGAAACAACCACACTGCTCTACCCTTGCAACACACAAACACACACACACACACACACACACCTCTACTACGCCCCCGTAAACGCGTGCCCATGCGTGCGCGCACACACACACACACACACACACATACACACACTTGTGTAGAAACATCTACACTGCTCTACCCTTGCAACACACACACACACACACACACACACACACACACACTCACACACACACTCTGCTCCACCCCCGTAAGCGTGTGCACACACACACACACTTGCCCTCCCTCATATTGGATCTCACTATAGCTGTCAGAAGCGGAGTGGGACTGGCAGGAGCCCACAGATACCCACTGTAGGGAAAGGGTGGGAAGGGCACAGAGGATGCTGGGAAATGAGGCCAAGTAGGAGGAGATGTTGCAGAGGTGTGAGTGTGGTGATTTTGTGTGTGTGTGTGTGTGTGTGTGTATGTCTGTGTGTGTGCCTACAGGTAAGGGTGTGCGTGCGCGTACACAAGGGTATGTATGTTTGTGTGTGTGTGTGTGTGCGCGCATGCACATAAGGGTGTGTATGTAGTATGTGGATGTGTGTGTGTGTGTGTAGTGAAAGGTGTTTGAGGGGACAGATCAGATGAGAGATGAAGCGTCCTGTGTGGCCCCCTTCCAGCTCCCTCCTCCTCCTGTCCCACCAGGTCTGTTTGTGGGAGGCTTATTGCACCATGCAGTGGATGTCAATCTCAATACTCCTCTCCACACTCACTCTATCTCTCCTTCTTTTCTTTTCACTGCTCTCTCTCTCTTTTTCTCTCATTCACTGCTTTTCCTGCTGTTTTTGTCTTTTCATCACTCTTTTTTTCAGATCACCTTTACCTCTCTTTTTCTCCTCAGAGACGTGTCTGTCTCTTTGTGTTTTTGATTTTTCTGTCTGTATATTTTCTTTTTTATTTTGCATTCTCTCTCTCTCTCTCTCTCTCTCTCTCTCTCTCTCTCTCTCTCTCTCTCTCTCTCTCTCTCTCTCTCTCTCTCTCTCTCTCTCTCTCTCTGTCTTTCTCTCTCTCTCTCTCTCACACTCACCACACACACACACACACACACACACACACACACACACACACACACACACACACACACACACACACACACACACTCATGCATACACATACACACCCATTCATAATATAACACATCTGCATTACTGCATTATTTATCACCACACTAAGATAACATTATGTGTCCCACACAGCTTTGCCTGCAGCAGGCATTTGATATAAGAGAGAAGGAGGGAGAGGGAGGGAGGGAGAGAGAGAGAGAGAGAGAGAGAGAGAGAGAGAGAGAGAGAATGAAGTAGAGGAAGATAGAAAAGAGAGGAGCAAGGCAAGGATAAGGATAAAGAAAGAAGTAGCAAAAAGAAAGAGAAGTAGATAAAGACACTGAAGAATAAAGAGAAACATAGTATGAGAGAGTAAGAGAAAGAGAAAGATAGAAGAAGAAGAGGGAGAGGGAGAAGGATAGAGAGAAGAAGAAGGAGAGGGAGAAGGATAGAGAGAAGAAGAAGAAGAAGAAGGAGAGGGAGAAGGATAGAGAGAAGGAGAAGAAGAAGAAGAGGGAGGAGAGAGAGAAGGAGAGAGAGAAGAAGAAGAAGCAGGAGCAGGAGGTGATTGGATGATTGAGGGCCAGCAATGAACACTCACTTATCACCTCCTCTTTATATACGTGAGTCCTCCACCCATCACACTCCACTTTGACCTCTGATTACAGGATTGACCCCCCCTCCCCCCCACCCTCCACCAGCCCCACCCAACCAGCCACTGCCACTCAGACATCACCCAGTTGTAATCACAAAGCCCAAATCACTTAAGGAGAGTAGAACCAGCCACTCACAGTGTCAGGCATCCTAACTGGACTGTAATCTATGACTCAAGATCCCTCCCACAATCAGAACAGCTTAGAGAATATACTGGCTCCTACAGCATAGGCTACAGTGCATAGACATAGTGTCTGAAATGGGAAGATCGTGAGTGAATTGCTGCCTTGCTGTTTTCAACGTCTAACAGGTTACCTGTCATAATAGGCATCAAGGTACTGGCTGGTTTGGACGGCCTAGCTAGATAGCTAATTAGAACACCATCAAGTAGCATTGCCAAGATGTGGAGAGCTGAATATATAATTTGATAGAATGTTGTACGTTAACGGGAGGCACGAAGGACACATCTATGCACCCTTCAAAATTGGGCAAAATGAAAGTACCTTCGAAGGCAGAATTTTATGCATTTAACTGATTCAGACTTGCTGCCACCAATCACTCCCTTCTAAGGCAGCATTTGTTTTCCATTTTGGACACAGCTTACATGTCAAGATTTAAATTTTAAATATATGTGAAAAAGTGAGATAAGAGTACAGTTATCAGCAAGGTTTATTGTAATTGTATAGAGTTAAAACTAAATTTGTTGAAGTGGTTCATGAATGAGTCTGATATACTCAAATGTAGAATTGAGTTTAAACATTTTTGCACCAACCCCATCACACTGACTGACAGACAGACAGCTCTGAAGATCTTACCACTTCATTGAAAATATATTCAGAATTCCTCAACAATCTTATTTCCAGACAGTGATATAGTATATTACTCTTGATTGGATCCGTCCCAGAATCTGGCCTGGGTCTGCCGCTGCTGTGTGGGTGTTTTTTTATTTATTTTTTTTTATTTTTTAATGTATTTTGATTTCTCTGCCTGAGAGCGGAAGTCCTCTGGGATCTGGTCAGATTTGTTGTTGTTGATGTGAATCCACAGAAACAAATTACCAGATAGAGCCCCACTGGGTGGGACTGGGCTGGGCCATGGTGTGTTGATGCTGGCCCTCAGAGTGATATGGAGGTGTCTCTCACAGGAGTAAACACACACACACACACACACACACACACACACACACACACACACACACACACACACACACACACACACACACACACACACACACACACAAGCTCAATCTGTTCTCTGCACTGACTGTCATATTCAAGCAACACAAACACACAAACTTTAGATACAACTCCACCGTGCACACACACACACACACACACACACACACACACACACACACACACACACACACACACACACACACACACATGCCCGAAGCACTCCTCATTGGTCTTGTTTGCTGAATCACAAGCAGCGCAGTGTAAGAACTGTAGAGTGCTGCCTGTAACACATTGTGCCACTGCCCAAGAGAGCCCTGCAGTTGTTCTGTGAGTTTTAATGACTGTTCTGCCAGGAACCATCTATGTGATGCATGTTCATGTTCACCTGCGATGAGTGTTTGGCTGATGCCTACTATGTGCCTGTGATTCAGGCAGCAGAATAGTGTGGACTCAATGACACCAAAAAGTTAGATTGCTTAGTGGAAATTAGCATATTAATTATCATTCTTTTTAAATTACGGGTTTCAAATCCAACTCTAGGTGCCAGACACAGTGTCTATGCTCTTTGAATCAATTGAGTCTGTAATGCGGCTTGCATCAGTAACAACCCTAGAGGGATGATCTTTTTTTAAAATAGCTGTGTACAAAACAGGAGACATTGCATCTAATGAATAAATTCCCTATATGCATGTTTTTGAAAAATATCAATTACGTGTCAGTTCAACTTCCTAGGATGATGGATGTAAGACATTGCTATGCATTAAAAGTGAAGTTGGGTGCAAAATCCTTGAAAAAACGTTTGTGCAAGCTAGATTTGAAAATACACAATTCTTCAGATTTACCCTCAAAGGCCCCACCTCCAGAGTACAGGAGGAGAGCTGTCTATGGCGCAGAGGAGGGAGGAGCAAATGGCAATTGAGTTTGATTGACATATGATTATTCAATCATTTCAATGATACACTCAAAATGATTGGATAGTTTTTTTCCTGTTCTGTTCGTTCCACAGGTGACTAACTTTTTTTTCTTTCTTTTTTTAATGCATTTAATTAATTGGTGGCAATTGGGATGTGAAGGGGATTTTAAGCAATATATTACATAAAAAAATGGAAAACCTCTTGGACCCTACCTTTACTTTAACAGACATCTCCAGTCACTCATTGGTGCTCACTTAGCTATACCTGCAGTCGTATCCATTTAGTTTCCTAGCCTGGATCCACCCTGTCAAGCCAAAGCTGCACCTCTGTGACGGGGTGCATTGTGCTAGCAGATCAGGGCAAGCGCTCTTCCTGTCTGCCTAATGAAGCGAAGCCAGAGTCTGTCAGAGAGAGAGAGAGAAAGAGAGAGAGAGACAGAGTAAGGCAGGTGCCCGTGGTGATGCCATTTTTGAAGAGTGCTGCTGTGCTGCCCATGCCCGGCCGGCGTTCATGAAACGGAGACAGGGAGCAAAGCGATTATGAAAGTCTGACTTCCTTGCTGAATAATAATTCTGTCAGAATAATGTACTTTCCCACTTTTCACTTACTTTTCTTTCTCTCTCTCTCTCTCTCTGTGTGTGTGTGTGTGTGTGCATTTGCTAGTGTGTGTGTGTGTGTGTGTGTGTGTAAGTGTGTGTTCCTCTACCTATTTCCCAGACAGGAGTCTTTTGATCATGGTGCTCCTGTGCCTTATTTGTGTAGTCACAGAGCTAAGTCTTCCGAGCAGAGCAGCTCTCTGGCCGCCGGTTGGACTAATGATATGTTAATGCAGCCAGTCAGGCAGGCAGGGGGAACCGTTGCCGTTGTCGTGCATGTTGATAATAATCTCAGCTGATCCCATTAGGTGCAATGCTTTGTTCCTCTTGTGAGCGTGTCAATAGCATTTCAATTACATCCATCCGTACATGTGCATGAGTGTGTGTGTGTGTGTGTGTGTGTGTGTGTGTGTGTGTGTATCTGTCTGCTGATGAGTGTGTATCTGTCTGCTTTGTGCTGAATAGGATTTTTTCGTCATGGTTTCGTGGTTCGATTGATATTGACTTACAAATGTCCTCCAGCATAGAGGTTAGATGTAGGCATGTTATTGGGAATGAAAGAAGCGTATTTGAATGGAGAGAGAGTGGAAGTGTCAAGTATATTAGCAGAAAATAGAGTCTACTTTGTCGCTTGTCTGAGCTCATAAAAGAAAATCACATTGCTTTTCTCAGTTTCGTTTCAATGCTCCAGCCTGTAAACACACACACACACACACGGACACACACACACACACACACACACACACACACACACACACACACACGCACACACATACGTATATCCACATTTGTGTGCACACACAGACACATAAGCATACATGCGTGCACACACACACACACACACACACACACACACACACACACACACACACACTGCACTCCAGGAGTTCCTTCTCCTCCTGTTTCTTTCTCTTTCTCACATTTCTTTCCAATATGAAATAAAAAACCTGTGGGTGTCAATATGGAATATATTTATTCGAAAGTTATTTTCTCCAAGCGGCACCCCTGAGACTAGTTTCATATTAGCTGTTTATGAGCCGAGCTGAGAAAGAGAAAGCCTGGCAGCTTTGCTGACACAGTCATATCACACAGAACCCAGCGGAGAGAGAGAGAGAGAGACAGCTAGCCCATGCAGGCTGGGCAAGGCAAGGCAGGGCTTGGATAGGCTGGGCTGAGCTGAGCTGGGTGTTGACCAAGCTGTTGTCGTTCCTGGGGGATAAATGAAAGATGGCAGGAGGAAGACTACTCCGGCTCCTTCATATTGATGGGCTACATTAGCATAGTAATATCTTGTCCTGTGTCGGACACGAGGGAAGGGAGTGTGTGTGTGTAGGAGTAAGTGTAGGTGTGTGTGTGTCTGTGTGTGTGTGTTTAGCTGATAGGATATGTATGTGTGTGTGTGTGTGTGTGTGTGTGTGTGTGTGTGTGTGTGTGCAGGGAGTAAGGGGTGAAGTACAGGCTTGATTATCAGTGAGTAGCAGTCATTCCAATTAGATCACATCCAAAAGAGGCCTCTCTGGGTCAGCTTTAACAGGTCCATACTCACAGGAAATTAATGCAATCAGCAAAGGGCAGAGGTAGCTAGTACACACACACACACACACACACACACACACACACACACACACACACACACACACACACACACACACACACGACACAGACACTGACACACACACACACACACACACACACACACACACACACACACACACACACACACACATACTCAACTCAGAAACACACACACACACACACACACACACACACACACACACACACACACACACACACACACACACACACACACACACACACACACACACACACACAGTACAAGAAGGCACAGCCTATACATTCACACACAGACACACACACACACACACACACACACACACACACACACACACACACACACACACACACATTTCCATAATGTGTATCTTTCTCTGTGCAGATTAGGGTATATTGGGAAACTTGGGGAGCTGTTTTCATCCGACTAAGAAGCCAAATGCTGTAGCACTCTGACCAACTGCATCACCAGGGCAGGAGAGGGAAGGTGTCTGTTTTGTTCTAGAACATTGCAGGTGAACTCTCCTCACTTGGGAGCGTTTATCAGTGTGCAGACCTTTATTATTCTTCCTGAACTCTCCTCACCCCTCATCTCACCTCTCTCTCTCTCTCTCTCTCTCTCTCTCTCTCTCTCTCTCTCTCTCGCTCTTTTCTCTCTCTTTCTTCTCTCTCTTCATCTCATGTCATTCTTTGTGAGGCTTCACTGCATATGGAGGGACATGACTGGTGAGAGCACCTTCCCCACGCTCTGGCAGCCCTACACACGGCTCTCTTTGGACCTGTGAAGTCTGACGCTTTTCCTCTTTAAAGTCTCCATCTGTTCCTGGGCTTTTGGGATTGCATGTGTGTGACAGTGCATACAGTATCTCTGTCTCTCACACACACACACACACACACACACACACACACACACACACACACACTCACACACAAACACACAGACTCTCTCACACACAGACACACACACACACAAACACACACACACACACACACACACACACACACACAATTATCATACCCTGTATATGCACACACGCACACACACACACACATGATCACACGTACACACACATACACATACACGCATGTACACACATGCACATAGACAAACATACACACATTCAAACATGCATACCCATACACACATATACACGCACACACACACATGCATGCACACACACACACACACACACGCACAAACACTCTCCCCATAAACACGCACACGTACACACTCCTCCTCTCACTATCTCTCTTAATTTCCTTCCCTTACACTCATTTCCATGCCTATAATTATTTGCTCACGTATTCCACTTCCTGCTAATCAGTAGAGGAACGTGTCTCTTGCTCTCCTTTCTCACCGTCTCATTCTCTTCCCCTTCTCCTTTCCTCCCTCCATCACTCTCTGCCTCTCTCTCTCTCTCTCTCTCTCTCTCTCTCTCTCTCTCTCTCTCTCTCTCTGCTTCTCTTTCTCTCTCTCAGTGGCCTGTGCTGGTGGTGTGTTTATCATATCAAACAATCCCTGGACTGGCTGCCAAGCTGGAAGCAAGCCTGTGGCTAATCACGGAGAGGAGATGAGGACAGTGGAGTGGAGAGGGGAGGGGAGAAGAAGAGGGGAATGAAGGAGAGGAAGAGGAGAGGAGAGGAGAGGGGAAGGGAGGAGAGGAGAGAGGGATGAGGGGAGTAGCTAAGAGGGGAGCAGAAGAGAGGAGGGGAGGAAGGGAGAAGAGAGTGGAGGGAAAGCCAGCTGCTTCCCCCTACACTACTACAGCAGGAGCAGATAGTCCAGCCCCAGGCAGGCAAAGGACACTTTCCTGGAATAGGAATACACCCCTCAGGCTTGGGATGAGCTTAGAGTCTAGAACACTTGCAGTTTTCCCTTGTTCATGTGTTACAATAGCCTGGCGAATGCCAAACTAAAAATCACAAGTGATATTTAGTCTGGAGACCTACCTATTGCATTTCTCATAGAGGAAGCATCCTGGCCTTACTGATACAAAATGATACTTCACAAAAAGTATTTTTCTCCCCACAAATTTAGATGACACCATAGACGATTGTTTGCAGTGTTCTGAAGATTAGATTTGTTTCTAGGACTATGTTAAATAGTTATAGGGTATCTCTCAGCCACGTTGATTTTGTAAAAGAAATTAAAAAATATATATATAACAACTTCCAAAAAAAAAAAAAAAAAAAGAATTAGGAAGTTTGAGATCGCTGAGAAATCATTTCTGTCCCCTGATACTTTGCAATTTTTTTTTTCACCTTTGATCTCTAGCAATGCAGTGTAGGTAATGCAGCCGATTAAGCCTGTCCTGGAAATAGTTGTGAAGTTTATGGTCACTGTACTCTACTTAGCCTTCTGTCTCTCATATCCACACCTCTTTGTTTCATGTCTCAGGAGAGGCCATCTGAGTGTGAGGATCACGGGGTGGGCGGCCGAGCGGCTCATTTCTCGGTAGAGACTCCTGTGGGTGTGTAGTAGAGCTGATGGGTGGGGAGGAACAGGAAGGAACATTGCTCCTCTTCCGCCCCGAGGGAGGAAGTGAAGTATTAGATGTTCTGATGGAACCGTGCCATTCGAACTTCCCAGTTGTGTGGACAGTGTGCAGGTCACTTTCATAGAGTAATTACACCACAGACACACACACACACACACACACACACACACACACACACACACACACACACACACATTAGTAGTGGGATTACCGTCATAGATCAGGTGCCAAGTACATTCTATTCTGGGAAACTTGAGATGAAACTATTCTCAGAAAGGGAAGCACAAAGCTCAGAGTGTGAAAATATCTATGTGATCAGATGAACAAAACAACGATAATACAAGAAGTTCAGAATCCTTAAATGCCACATCGGTGCAACACAGATTATTATTTTTTTTTAATTTCTAAAACATTTTATTTATGGTGTATAACAAATAACTAAAGTTTCAATGTACTGTACAGCTACAGGTTGCACCAGACTGACTGAATCCACAGAAGTGCAGAGAATGCTCTCCTTTGATATCCTTAAAAACAGGGGTGAAAGTAGTTTCAATTTCTTACCGGTACTACAAATTTATCAACACTCTTTCAGGGTAAAAAAAAAGTTTCTTGTGGGCCTATGTGTTATGTATGGTAGGCCTATATGGATGTACTGTATGGGTTATCCCCAGACATCCCAACCTGCTAATCGCTCATTTCCAATACCATATTGTTGTATGTGATTTTACTTAAGCAACGGATGTGACTTATTTTTAATATGGGTTTTGGTGGGCAGAAAGCCTCTTATTTTACCACTACTACGTACCACCTGTCAATCTTATACCTATACTTAGTATACAGTAGGTGCGTATAGGCTTACTTTCATCCCTGCTTAAAAGTCATTTCAGGACTGTATGGGGATCTCTGTAACAGAGCCAATGGTGGAATAACAGCACAGGGGTCAATGCTATCTAACATCATTCATCCCTGCCTCTGTAAGGATAAAAGCATCGTTGGTCAGAGAAAAAAAGGAGACACACTTATATGCCAGTTCTAAAATCTTTTAAGTGCATAGAAAATATTTAGAAAGTGACTTTCAGATACTTGCAGTATTGCTATTAGCTATTGGATGTGTGCCAAGTGAGTTTGGTGGCAGTATTGACTTTCTCAGTGTTGGCTGGGAGAATGAGCACATGACCTTGGACTACAGTATCTAGCTGTTCAGGGGCTTCCCTCTGGCGAGGACATGGAGCAGTCTGCTGTAGCTTGTGACTCGGAGATGCCCTGCACTGTCACCTTGACTGGGCCTTATCTTTTTTTCCCCTGCTTTCTGCTCCTTATCCACTCTGCTCTTTTCTCCTCTCCTCCTCCCTCCTCTTTTCTCCTCTCCTGTTTTCTCCTCTCCTCTCCTCTCCTCTCCTCACATTGTCTCCTCTCCTCCTCTCTCCTCTCTTCTCCTTGTCTCCTCTCCTCCCCTCTCCTTTCCTCTTCTCCTCTGCTCTTTTCTTCTCTCCTTTCTTCTCTCCTCCTCTTTCCACTCTTCTCCTCTTTTCTTTTCATCTCTCTTCCTCTCACCTCATTTTCCCTCTTCTCCTCTCCTATCCCCTTATTCCCTCTCTCTCTCCTCTCCTCCAGCACTAGATAATTCATTCATGTCTGTGACTGTGTGCTTCTGTCTCCCTTCCAGCCTGTCGATGGAGACCAAGAGCAAAGGCCTGCGGCAGCAGCAGCAGCACCATAAGAAGCTGCTGGCGGCCATGTTGTCCCAGGACTCCTTCGACTCCATGCCAAGCTCTGCCCCGTCTGTCACTGAGGACGAGATGGAAGACGAGGACGATGCCATGGAGCTACTGGGTATGAAGAATCAAATTTTACCATGTCGAGCTCTATCTTTCTTTATCTCTCTCTGTTTATCTATCTATCTATCTATCTATCTATCTATCTATCTATCTATCTATCTATCTATCTATCTATCTACCTACCTACCTACCTACCTACATACAATACATTACATTAAGTACAGTATTTATATATGTTACATGTATATGTTACCTCTGTTTCCATCCAAATGCATATTTGTCTATTACGTAAACACACACACAAGCTCATACTTGTATGTACCCCCACAAAAAACTTTTATAAATCTCCATTTCACTATCTTACTACAGTGGTGTGTGTCTTTGAGTCTTGGGAGTGTGTGTGTGTGTGTGTGTGTGTGTGTGTGTGTGTGTGTGTGTGTGTGTGTGTGTGTGTGTGTGTGTGTTGTGTTTGTGAGTGTATGATAGCACTTAGTTCCCTCATGTCTGATTTTAAAGAAGTGTGTTTTGAATTGTGTTTGATAGAGCTGATGAGGGGATGTGTTCAGAGACCGCCAGTCTTGATTGCTGAGACCATCCCTCCCTCTCTCTCTCTCTCTCTCTCTCTCTCTCTCTCTCTCTCTCTCTCTCTCTCTCCAGCCTTTTCCTCTTCCTCTCTCTCTTTCTCTCTCACACTCTCAGTCCCTTCTCTTTTAACCCGATTGGTTTTGTCTCATCATGGCTATTGTATTGTTGCATCCAGACTCAATCTCCCAGGTCCTTTGGCTGGGATGAGCAGAGCACTTGACATCAGTTGCAGTCTCAATAGAGACACTCATCAGACTCTAATATGCTCAGATGAATATGGAGCTTCGCCTTCAGAGCCACGCTTCTCTGATTGCCTTGCACCCAGTTCTCCCCATGGCTTGTTTACGGATGCACCACACTCAAGTTTGTTCAGAGATAGTTTTAGGTGAAGAAGATATTTGGCAAGCGCCCTTGTGCTCAAGGGTGGGGAGGAATGAAAACTATTTTTAATACAATTTGCACCAGGAATGCGTTGACAGGCACATCTTGCTAACACATCGATTGGCTGCAGAACTGAAAGAACAACAAGCAGAATCGATAACTTGCCCTTTAAGGGGAAAAAAAGAGAGAAATCCATCCTGAAAACTGAACAGATTACCAAAGAGGGACGTAACTGGATTGGATGTTGAGCTTAAATATCAACAAAGAGAATTGAAGGCTGGACCTTTAAGGGGCCGAGAGCTCTCTGCTCAAGCCTGACAGACGAGCTGATCCCAGCGATGACTAAACTGTCTGTGGTGCCCACCGGAGCGTTCAGAGCCCGAGCGGAAGCCAAGGTGCGCCACAGGTGCCCGAGTTGTTTGGGAGGTCGGCGCCGCGGTGGCGGCAGTAGCTCTCTGTGTGAGTGTGAAATGCAAACCTGTTCCCTTGCTGCTGCCCACACATGAACACACGCATGCATGGAACACACACACACATGCACACACACACACACACACACACATACGCACACACATACACAAATGCCCCCGCTTGCGCACACGCACACACACACACACACACACACATACACAAATGCCCTCGCATGCGCACGCGCACACACACACACACACACACGCACGCACACAGACACACACACAAACACACACACACTCGTACATACATACACATGTACATAGATACATGCTTGAATCTCTCAGGTGAAATCACATGCACAGTACATATGCAGTCATTTAATCCTATGTGGTTGATGCCAATGCAAAATATTGTTATTTCTGGAATATTTCTGTATTCTGTTATGACCTTTCCACATTTCTAGGGTTAGGATTTGAGCTGTATGACGTGATTTGGCATTTTGTTCTATTATCTACAGATATTTCAATTTAAATAGTTGGTACCAGCATGTCACATGTGAGAACACCACTAGGATAAATCTGGTTGAATGAAAGATCAGTTTCTGTATTTACGTAAATACTGTCGCCAGACTTCTGTAATACAACAACACATGTTTTCAGAAAAGGACTTCTTGTAATCTTAGATGAAATATGTGGGCTAAGAAAATGACTTTCACCCTGTAACCTGATTTACGTGTCCTGTGTGTGATGTGTTTGTTGTTTCAAGAAAGTTCTAGAGAGTCTTTGTTCCAAAGGCATGTCCTCTCTCCATGCCTCTGAGCAGCTTTCAGTGGTTCTCCCTAGTGGGCAGGAAGATCCCAATTATCCTGCTTTAGTCTGACTCCCCTTCACCCCCTCACCTCTCCACACACTGGACAGGGTGGCAGGAAATCATTGACACCCCCCACCACACACACACACACACACACACACACATGCACACACACACACACACACACACACACAAACACACACACACACACACACACACACACAGCACCCACACACACACACACACACACACACACACACACACACACACACACACACATCTACTAGCACACTACACACTCACATCACACTTACTATCTCCTATTTCTTCTTGTCTCTTCAACTCTGTCTATCTCTCTTTGGTCGTCTCTCTATCTCTCTCTTTCCCTCTCCCTCTCTATTCATCCCGGGCCAGTTGGCTCCAGAGCCTGACGCCACCTTAAGCTTTGTTTACCAAGCAAAGAGGCAGGCAGCATTAGGAGACTTCCCTCTCCTCTAGTTGTGTTTGTTTATTTCTTTTCATTTCATTTA
>JAODXP020000027.1:5751050-5756050 GCA_027497455.2 Sardinella longiceps
CAGCAGTCACCTTTCAAACAGAAGTGCAGTTGTCCCCTCCAGACTTGCTTGTGTGGCCACAGCTAATTCATTGCTTTCCACCCCAAGTGGTTTTGGCTTGCGGTCACTAACTTGAATGCCTAAGCAATAAAGATCATGTTACCTTCTAATATATTTGAATTTGAATTAAGGAGGAAAGCAGTAGTGAGAGAGCGAAAAAGAGAGGGAATAATGACCTTTAGAAAAAAAAAAGATGATGTGAAAAATGAGAGAAGGGAGAAAAACAACCACGACAGTGGAGAAACAGAATAAGAAAGAAGAAAAAAATAGAGGATGAACGGAGGATTGCTGGAGTTGTGTGGCCATTGTACAGTATGTGCGTGTGTATGCACTTAAGTGTGTGTGTGTGTGTGTGTGTGTGTGTGTGTGTGTGTGTGTGTGTGTGTGTGTGTGAGAGAGAGAGAGAGAGAGAGTGAGGAGTGTATCTATGTGTCAAAGGTGTAAATCTCAGAGCTGTATGTCAGTAGCACCTTAAAATTTTCCCCTAAGGCACCAATTCCCTCATTGGATAATCACCCCCACCCCCCTCTCTCTCTCTGGCTATCTATGTCTTCCTCTCTTTTCTTCTTCTTAGTCTATTCTTCTTTCTCACCTTTTTTCCCACCAGCATCTGTCCTCCTCTGTATCACTCCACCCTGTCTATCCCTCCATCATCTCTTTCTATATCTCCATCCATTTTAGATGCTCTCTCTCCAACTTTCTCTCTTTCTGTCTGTCTATCTGTTTGTCTCTCCCCTCATCTGTTTGTCTCTCTATACCTCCACCCCCTGCCCCCTCTCTCTCTCTCTCTCTCTCTCTCTCTCTCTCTCTCTCTCTCTCTCTCTCTCTCTTCGTTAGCTCTGTGGTAGGCAGGCAACAGAACCCTATTGTGCGGAGGCCACCCCTCCGGCAGACTATGTACCTCTCCTCCTCCTCTCCTCCTCCTCTCACTCCGAGAGAGATTGATGGCCCTGACCTCATCCCCATCCTCAGACACGCCGCCTGTTGCCACCCGCCACCCCCTTGTGCGAGATTAAGGCCTCCCAACGTCTCTCCGACTCAGAATGTGTGTGTTTTATAGCCATGACAAATGATACAATGTTGTGCCAATGCATTTACTGCGACAATATAACTTCAAGCAATGCTACACACATACACATGTTGGTACACAGCATAATTACGCATCAGACTGCGTATGCACTTCTGTACTGCCATGGAGGTCTCAGTGAATAAGATTGTATCTCTCTCTCTCTCTCTCTCTCTCTCTCTCTCTCTCTCTCTCTCTCTGTCTCTCCGCTCTCCACACTGTCTCAGCCTGTCTTAAATTTAAATAAGCTGTATTGGCAGAAGAACTATGGGACCAATCTGCCAAAAAACGTAAATACATACATACGATAAATAACAAAACTCTAGGGGGAAAAAAGACAAGATTAAAAGGAGAATTAAAAAAAAAATGGTGTCGGGTTCTCCCTTCTTTTCCAAGCCACGCGAGTCGAACGACAGACGTGGAGTAGTGGGTTTGTAAAGCTGGGAGTCGTGGAGCAGTGGGTTTGCGTAGGGGCGGCAAAGCGAAGCGAGGCGAGGTGATGCAAGGCTGGCGTGGGGTTGGCACAGACAGCGGTGTGGTGTGGTGTGGTGTGGTGTGGTGTGGTGTGGAGTGTAGTTGTCTTCCTGTCTGCCAGCGCCACCACCGTCCCAAAGCATGGCTCAGCACCACCATTAACGTCTCCTCCACTCCTCCAGCCAAATAGCAGAGGAGAGGAAAAAGAGCCGAGTGTTTAATGAATGGCCCCGCTGGGACAGACAGGGAAGATGGAGAACAGTGGGAGAGGAGTGGAGGAGAGACTGGGGATAGATGGAGGGAGGAAATAGAGAAGAGTGGAGAGGAGAGAAGGTGAAGGAAGAAGAGGAGGAGAAGAGGAGAGGAGAAGTATGGAGTGAGAAGAGGAAAAGAGAAGGGTGGAGAGATGAGGTGGCAGCTGAAAGAGAGGACAAGGATAGAATGATGGGAGAAAGGAGAAAAGAGGAGAGGAGACACTAGAACTGAGAGATGAAGAGAAGGAAAAATGAAAAGAGAGGAGAGGAGAGAGGGACTGAAAGACAGAAGATGGATGAGGGGAGATGAGATGAGAGTTGTGGTGGAGGAATGGGGAGAGGAGAGGAGAGGAGAGTTAGAGCATCAGTGTGGCAGCAGGCACACACATTGGTTTAATGGAAATGCTGTGGTGGTTTTCAGCGAGACTTTGTGGGGTCGGTGGGTTTGGAGCACCAGGAGAGCGCCAGGCCCGTTTTCCCTCCTCCGTCTCTCTCTCTCTCTCTCTCTCTCTCTCTCTCTCTCTCTCTCTCTCTCTCTCTCTCTCTCTCGCTCTCTCTCTCCCTCCCACTGTGTATATCTGTCCCTCTCCATCTCTCTGTGTCCA
Source organism: Sardinella longiceps (assembly GCA_027497455.2). Lineage (NCBI taxonomy): Eukaryota > Metazoa > Chordata > Actinopteri > Clupeiformes > Clupeidae > Sardinella > Sardinella longiceps. The sequence goes on from JAODXP020000027.1 coordinate 5,753,489, forward strand.
ACTATGCCACTCTCTCTCTCTCTGTCTGTTTTTCACTTTCTCTGTCTCTCTCTCACTTTCTCTCTCGCTTTACTTCCTCTGGAGGGTTATTTGGGACCCTTGGCAGTGTATGAGTAATGTGGTCTGATCACAGAACACAGCTCTTTGTCATCCCCCTTCTCTCTGTGTGCGTGTGTGTGTGTGTGTGTGTGTGTGTGTGTGTGTGTGTGTGGTTTGGTAGGGGGTGTATATATGTAATGTGGGATCAGTGTGTGTGTGTGTGTGTGTGTGTGTGTGTGTGGTTTGGGAGTGGTGTGTGCATGCATGTGTGTCTGTTTGTGTGTGGTTATAGTTTAGGGGTGTGTATGTGTGCCTGGCTTGGGAGTGGTATGTGTGTTGGTGTGTATACACTATGTGTGTGTGTGTGTGTGTGTGTGTGTGTGTGTGTGTGTGTGTGTGTGTGTGTGTGTGTGTGTGTGTATGTGTGTGTGTGTTTGAGTGAGTGTAAATGTAGGGAGCTCCATCCTTCCACTGTTACCCCCTGACGCCAGCTCCCCCTTACCCCAGGAAGCAGAGACACAACAGTTGCCTTGACAACCAAGTAAACAAACAACAGTTCCGTATCATCAAACCTCACACCAACCAACTAAAAGAACCAGGAGGAGGAGGAGGAGGAGAAGGAGGAGGAGGAGGAGGAAGATGACCTGGATGATTGCATGCGTTGCAGCCCACTGGTGTAAATTACGGGCTGCTTTAAATCTCTCCCATAAACTGCTGCTGTCGAGAGGGTGGTGCCGCCTTAGCACTTTGCCGAGGCGAGCTGCCGTGCGTTGCGCCGCTTGGCTTCTATATGATGCCCTGATGGGATAAAAATCTCCCTTGTAAAAAAGTAACTGGGCCATTATAGCCTCTTTACAAGAACGCCTCCCTACAGCCCAGTGACTCAATCATGGGGGAAATTGCAGCAGTATGTCTGTGACTGATGTTTTAATGAACAAAGTTAATACCCTGTCTTATGCACTGACCAGCACAGTCTCCTGACGACGACATGAGAGCCATGAGAGTCTCTCTCTCTCTCTCTCTCTCTCTCTCTCTCTCTCTCTGTCTGTCTGTGTGTGTGTGTGTGTGTGTGTGTGTGTGTGTGTGTGTGTGTGTGTGTGTGTGTGTGTGTGTGTGCTGTCACCTCTTGGAGAGTCTGCGTAATGTCTGCTCCCTTTTTCTTGTCATTAACAAGCTAAATATTGAACGTGCACACAGGGTGGCAAGAGGATGGCCTGACTTGTGTGCAAAGGAAGCTTGGTGGTTTAGTGGCGCTCAAGTTGTTTTCCGTAAGAAACAAAAGGCCGCTTGTTGTTGTGATTTCATGTGTCATCGCTATTTTCTCAGTGTTGTCATGTTGTTGTTGTGTGTGCGTGTGTGTGTGTGTGTGTGTGTTTTGTCGTGTCTCATCCTGGCAGTTTGGTTAAAAAAAGAAAAAATGCCGGTGTGTCAGTGCCCAAGTATTTCCAAGCGGAGTCAGAGCGGCCGGCTGTCTGTGGGATGATGAAGCTGTTTTTGACAAATAGATGAGGCGGTTTGCTGAATGAGTTATAGGCCTTATGAGGTAATTACTGTGTAATCGGGGGTGCAGCTCCGTGTGTTTACGGCCGACAGGGAGATAAATCATGACCTCTGTGGCGGCACGGCGCTGGTGATTTCTGCCCTTCTCTGATTGGCCCTGGCAGCACAACAGATCGCTTTATCAGAGCTCTGGGTATGTGCGCTCTGCTATCATGGCTTTGCTGTAATCTCATCACTCCAGTGTGCTCACAGTTTCTAAGGGATGCTTAGGTTAGGGTGCTGTTGCTTGATGTCACCTGCAGATGGCAGTGTTGCTGCTATGGGTCAAAGCTGGGAAGGCCAGCTATTTTTTTTGCTTTTGCTTCAAGTTTGGTTTGAAACCCTTAAATCCTATTAACTGCACGCATCATATGAATTAATGAGGTTTTATGACCATTTAAGTTTGAAATCTTAATCTGTCTGATTATGTACCAAAGAAAGTCAATCATATTTTACGCCTCAGGCACAGAATTAATTTGGATAATATTTTGAAAAGTTTATTGCACCCTATTTAAGTCCTAAACCAGGATTATAAGTAATAAATAGTTAGATATTTATTTAATTACCTAATATAATACGTCTGCAATCCGCCTAATGATATTTTCTTTTTTAGTGAAAAAGGAGGCGAGTCTGAGAATCTGAACTCTCTAGCCTCTCTGTAGCGTGCAGGAGAGTTGGACAGTCATTGTTAATGATCGCTCATGACTTTCCTATCGATCATCATCAAAGATGTTCCTCTCCCTCTCCAGCCATCTGATGTTAATCATAACCTCTGTTCACAATCCATACCAGAAGTGAGGTTTGGAATCTCACTATATTTACCCTGAAAAAAAAAAAAAAGAGAGAGAGAGCGGAGGGGACACAATGGTGGAGGGAAACGTCATTTGAAAATTAAAGTTGGAATATTGTTTTTATTACTAAACAAACCAACATGCCCCCCTCCCTCGTCACTTCAAAGCCTTTCTCTGTACAGACTAACCGCCG
>JAODXP020000027.1:5773550-5786050 GCA_027497455.2 Sardinella longiceps
GGCTAAGGGTCTGGGAGATGCTGCTAGAGGACGAGGTTGGGTGTTCAAAGCAGGCTTGGTCTGGTCTTTCTCAGTGGCTTTTTAGAAGAAAAAAAAAACAGCACACACACACACACACTCTGTCACACTCTCTCACACACACACAGGCCGGGGCATTAAAGGCTTTTGAAAGCAGCTTGCTGCGTTTTAGGGTTGCCATGGGGGTGAAACGGCGTGGTGGCGGGGGAAACCCTGGGCGCGCTGCTCGTAAAAGCGTTTGGCCGGGCCATGAAAGACGAGGGATGTTTTCATTTGTCTTTTTTCCCCCCCTTTCCCTTCCTTCGTTTTGATTACACACACACACACACAAAGACGGCATGCAACTGGAGAACAAATGGATCTGAGGGCGAAGGAGGTCTGTTATTATAAGTGTATCTCTTTTTTTTGTATTTATAGCTTTGAATTGGACAAATTGAGAACTAAGACAAGGATTTCCTGAGGACACGGTTTCCATCCGCACGGAGGGTTTTGAAGTGAACTTTTGCATGCGTCTGTACACTCATACACAAGCACGCACGCACGCACACACACGCACACACACACACACACACACACACACGCACGCATACACACACATTGCCCACTTAAAGATCAGATGCTTGGCTAAAACCGAGGGAGCCAAAGACAATTGTTTGGAGCTCCTTTGACAATCAAAGCGCTGACAACCGGAATGATTTTCCTAGAGAATCATCTGATGTAACGTTCAGGCCTTCCGTGTATTTGCAGGCCAGAACTTTGTGCAGTGCAGTGCAGTGCAGGGTAGTGCACAGCAAAGCTCTGGTCTCTGGCTAAATGACAAGAGAAAGAGAGAGAGAGAGAGATAGGAGTTTATAGGGGACAGAGTCTTATGATAATGAATATCTGTGTGTCTGCTTGTCACAGTGCCTGCTTCTCTCCCCTATGTGACAGCCCTGCATTCCTCACGACCCCTACCCCTGCAGACACACACACACACACACACACACACACACACACACACACACACACACACACACCAGCAGCAGATAAGGCGAACCAACTGCTCATCTTTTGTCTCTCCACCTTTTATGAATAGAGACATTCTGTCTCCACATCCCCACTTTGGCCGAGATGTTGGGAGGATCAGTGCGATGTCGAAGCGATATCATTCTTCTGTTAGCGAGCACCATTTTTCATCTTTTTTTCTTTTCTTTTCCTTCTTCCCTCTCCCTAGCATGGGAGAATATGATAGCATTGTGTTTATCTTTCGAAACCTATCTAGAGTCAAGTCAGGGTGAAATATTGCACTACAGTATTCAGAATATGAACCTGGCTTGTTTTTCCTTTCTTTGTTTGGTTGTTTTTTTTTTCTTTCTTTCCGCAAGCTACGTCTCATTGTACGGCGTTTATGTGTTTTGAACAGGCTTCAAGGGGACAGTTTGACCAACTCTGGAGCGGAGGATGAATTCAACACACATGTCCCCGAGCAGGCAGTGCCCGAACTGTCCTGTGAGTAGCCTCCTTCTGTGGTTCCTCACCATCTTCACTTGTCCCCCTTTGCCCATTCTTCAAATCCCGTTCATTGTACGAGCACAAGGGCCTCAGGATTCATCTCCTTATCACTTTCAAAACACCAGCACAATAGGACACATTATGGGCTTTTGTGGAGGGGGGGGGATAGACACCACGGCGATTTGTTTACTGCCAGTGTCAATCATCCAGAAGAGAGATCCACCTGATCCAGGGTCTTTTATTTTGGAAAGTGGGGGCAATGGAGGGATAGTATAGGGTGAAATGTGTTTGGGTGCATGGTAGGGAAAAAAAAAAAAAAAAAAACGGGTGTTGTTATGTATGTTTTGTTGCGTCTGGAACAGGTCCATTGCCTGTGGCGGAGCCGGCGACTGTCGGTGAGGCGGAACGCGAGAACCCTTCTCAGCCGTCCGGAACGGTAAGCATATCGCTCTACTGCACTGTACTGTACCCGGCTGCCTGATACTGATTTCATATCGCCTTACCTGATTAATTAATGTGTCCTCCATTCCCCGCTTCCCTTTGTGTGTGCTGTCAAGGTGAGAGTCAACAGCACTTACATCGCTCCACAGAAAAGAGAGAGAGAGAGAGAGAGAGAGAGAGAGAGAGAGAGAGAGGGAGAGAGAGAGAGAGAGAGAGAAGCATCTCGAGCTTTGTTATTTTTCTCCCCTTCTCACTGCCTGTCAGACTCTGGAGTAGCTTACATTATCGGACAAAGGAGCGCGCCAAGCTCAGTGAAAAGCAATACATGTAATTATAAATCCCTCCTCTCCATTACCGCTTTTTTCGTGACCAAAGAACCTAGCAATCATGGGACACAGGAATCTCTCTATTTGTGTGGCCATTGACAGATTAACATTCTTAAATAGCGTCAGCGCAAGCTGATGTGATTTGTTATGAAGGGGGGCCACCCCCCCACCCCACACACACACACACCCTTACGCCGTGGGCCCCGAGCGGCGGCACATGCCTTCACAAGCCATTCATGTACTGCTTATTTTTCTATCACCCCAGACGCCAGTGCCAGGCTTTAATTATTCCAGGCAAGTGTTGGAGTGGGGCGTTTCTCTCTCCTTTCTCTCTCTCTCTCTCTCTCTCTCTCTCTCTCTCTCTCTCTCTCTCTCTCTCTCTCTCTCTCTCTGTCTCTTGTTTTATATGGTGGCTTTTTAGGCAAAAGGTTCTAAGGCACGGGGAGGGAGTGAACGGGAATGAGGGAGTGTGTGAGAGTTTGAGTGTGTGTGTGTGTGTGTGTGAGACAGAGAGAGAGAGAGAGAGAGAGAGAGAGAGAGAGAGAGAGAGAGAGAAGGAAGGAGAGAAAGAGAGAGACGTCGGCATGTGCACCAGATGGCGTGTGGCTCCAGACTTGCTGGCAGCATGCGGCGCCCTCAACCCGTCTGCTGCAGCGCGACGCGATACGGCCACGGCCGCGCCGAAACACACTGACACACTCTCATGCATACAGTACACACACACACACACACACACACACACACACAAACCTATACGCACACTTTCTCTCATACGCTCGCGCAGCGACTCATCTATGTTCCCACACTCACACATGTGCACCCGCCAACACACACATGATAAACTTACTCTCAGACTCACCACATAATGTATGTCTAATAATGTATGTATATTTATACACATATGTGGTACCCTATAGATGCATGATCAAACACACCATAGAATATATTATACACAAATGCATTAGTGCTCTTCCCACACATACATTAAATACACAGTGTACATGTATACAAACACTCACATTCTCCTGTCACACAAGTATACAGTATATAGCGTAGGGTGAACACACACACACACACACACACACACACACACACACACACACACACACACACACACACACACACACACAGAGACTATATGAGTACACGCATACACAGACTCTCTCACACACACATTTACACATGCACATATTCACACAGTCTCTGTGTCACTCTCTCTCTCACACACACATGCACACAAATTCTCTCACACCTACGCACACACACATGCACGTATACACACAGGCACTCTCTCACACACACAATCTCAAACACACACTAACACAATCATATTCAGACAGACAGAGAGCACTCAACACATCCATGTCCTGCTTATGGCAGTGCCAGAGTATAAACAGTGCCATCCAATAAAACCTCTGCCTAGGCCTTGTCTGTGATCCGCGTCTGTGAGATCTCGTTTCACACTCACACTTGACATTGGCACTGACTTTAGACGTTCTCTTTTCTCTTTGCGGCGAGGCCCAGAGCCCCCCCCCCCCCCCCCCAAAAAAAAAAGAGGGCAAAAGAAAAGTCAACGAAAAAGAAAAAGAACAGAAAAGAAAAGAAATGAAAATGCAAAGAAAAAAAGAAAAAGAGACGTCTCCAGGTTAAACGCTGCCAGGCAAGTTAAGTTAGGAGCATGGGCTAATGTATTCCACATGGACGACACGCAAGTGTGAAGGTCCCCCGATCACCTACTGCTGTGTTTGTGGAGCTTAACATGCTTGTTTGCTGCTTAATTGCTTATTTTGGGAACTGTTTGAAAGGCGAGTGCAATTTGTCTTCCTAATGACTTATTAGTTTAACTGGTCCTTCAGGGGCTTGTCGCCGCTCCATCCCCCCTCTGAATGTTATGGAAAACAAAATGTAATGCCTTCATAAGTCCGAGTTAGTGTTTTTGGGACAATAGCTGAACTCATTCGAGCTGCTTTCCTATGGGCGTTTGCCTTGGCGGACTCTAGATCTAATGACAGCGGTGATCATAAAGTCTTGCAAGACTTGCATTAAAAGTGTATAATCATTTTTCTGGGATCAAATTCTAAGATCCATATGTTTTTTTTTTCACCCTGGGAAAATATTTTGCAACAGCAAAAATAATACAGATTCCATATAAAAGCAACACATAGTCTCATGTCTTGGCCAAGGGGTTTTTATCATGATATTAATACATCCTAGATAATTGATGACCCTTCATGGCTATGGACTCCCCTTCATTGAGTAATAAAACAGGTTTGGAAAGTTAAAAACTGTTAATGGTAATCATTAGCCACACAGTCGTCTGGCTGTGCCCGTCACTGTAGGTGATAATAGCCCTATAAAGCCAGATACACTTTCGACGCAATGGACTGTGTAATTTCCCAAGAATTTCTGCTCAGTTTCACCCCTAGCAAGCGAGTCGAGTGATATTTTTTAATTAAGCCTCCCGAGTCCCTGGCTGGGTGTTAGTTCAATAAAGCCACTGAGTGGAAAATAATTCATTTTTTATTGTGGGACTACAATGAGCACTGTGGTCCGTGCGAGCAAAGACAATCTGTATATTTTAGGGTACAGTCAAGAAGGGTTTGTTTACGTACTGGGGGCGGGTTATGTGGAAGGCGGTGGCAATATTTCCAGCTACGCGTGTCTGGGCATTATTAACAAACACCCGCAATCACACTATAGTCTCTTTTCAAGAGAGACTGAGACTCAACAGTTCTCTTCTTGGTTTTCAACACGTGTAGAATGTTCTAGTTAGCGTTTGCCTTATGTACCCTCTCCCCTCCACTTGCCCTCAATGTGTTTCTCTCCCCTTCCATGGCTTGTGAAATGAACTCATTGACTCTGGCTATTGTGTACTATACAGTTCCTCAGTAATGCACAAGACTATGAATGCAGTGTAGTAGGGTCTCAGTGTTGTGTTTTCGACAGGGCCCAGAGGAGTCTGGTCTGACCTCTCCAGCACCCCTGGACTGTGGCTTGCCACTGTGGCAGGCATGACCTAACCAGCATGCGTGCTAAGGCCCCTAACCGCATGCCTCGTTAGTGCGGCCCTGGCACCTAAATGCAACTTAGCATGTAGCGTGGAAATGAAGAATCATAAATGATGCTTGATTTAGTTTTAGAAGACGTCTGTTCGGTTGTCGTGAAACTTGCAGACAAACAAACGCGAATTACTCACCTTCAATGGACCCCGAAAACAAGCGCTGGAAGTCGTTCTTTTGTGGTTCAGTCGGCTCGCTAGCTAAAAATAGCCACCAATTCTTTGTTAAAAGAACAAATCTGTTTGTTGGTAATTGATTGCTCACAAATGTGAGTTGTTTTTTTTTTTTTTTTCCCCATGCAGACTCGAGTGCTCTCACTCGAAATTTTAAAGTCTCTTTGTACTTCTGAGAGAATTCTCCCCTAGCTGGAAATAGATATAAGAGCTGCTAGCAGTGTCATGAGAAATATGAATGTGCTATTGATTTGCCATTCTGACAGCAGGAGAAAAACAGAGACTGAGCGAGAGACAGAAAGAGAGAGAGAGAGAGACAGAGAGAGAGAGAGAGAGTGAAATGCCTCAACATTATGTTGTGGTGACACATTTGCCCTTTTTCCACTACAACATCTCCCAAGGGTTTAACAGCACCATTCATTCCTTTATTTCTTCCATGCTATGACTCCTAAAGCAGCCCACACAGTAACGTCCGTACGCATTGTCTCCCGCCATATGACGGAGGTCTGTTTGGGCCTCTTATCTCGAGTAGTTGTCGCTAACCGCAGACTTGCCCGCGTTGTTTACCACATTGTACAATACAGGTGCAGACAGTATGTCACAGACCTCCCCTCCCCAATCTCGACTACACAGAGGGGAGGATGAGGGTTATAATTGTGTTATTGTCAATATCCTGTTTGCTCTCGGCGTTGCTGAGCGACGCGGTGGCCACGGCCGTGTATTGCTAGGTGAGCGAGCGAGTTACAGCCAAGTGGAGCGGATTTAATTAAGTGACGTGTTAGACTTCATTTCCTTCTGTGGCTGACTGGCTTTGCCCAACGGAACCTGAGGAAGGAGATGGTGTTGCAGAGAGAGAGAGAGAAAGAGAGAGAAAGAGAGAGAGAGAGAGAGAAAGAGGAAAGTTGGCCCCAACAGCTGCTCCTACATGAGGTGAAACAAGTACCACTTCTATTTGTTATTTATCAAATGCAATTTGTTCCTCTTGTGGGAAACTCAGGAGATTAAATATGAAAGAAAAAAAAAATATGAAAAAAAGTGACTAATGACAGTGCCTGGCCCAGAAGTACAGTACCTTGAGAGCATGTGTATGTCTTTTTTTTTTTTTTTTTCAAAAGTGTTGCAATTCCTCCAGACCTCCAACAACATGTGCAGTATGCGCAGCAGGGTAAATTCCTGAGACTAGTTATCCATCAGAGGAGAGGAACAAACAAACGGGTGGATGACAAATAAGCAAATAGAATAGATGTATAGTTGTGGTCGTGAAACAACTGTAAGTCAGTCATTTGGTTTGCAGGCAAGTTGAATGAAGGGTTTAGGAATGAAACGGTGGTGGTGGTGGTGGTAGTGGGTGAATTCATAGGGTCTGCTTCTCTCTCCTTCCCACACACGCACTAACACACTCTCTCTCTCTCACTCAGAGTCACACACACACACACACACACACACACACACACACACACACACACACACACACACACACACACACACACACGCACACACACACACATACAGCTCTACAGTGGGCCCATATCCTGAGAGTAAACAGCTCGGATCCTTTTAACTGGCTTTTACAGCCGGGGATTGTGGGATTAAGGCACTGTGGTTGCTGGTGTTTTTTTGCTTCTCTTGCACGAGGGTGGGCCCTGGTGCCTCTGCTCTGTCCCAGGCTCTCTCTCTCTCTCTCTCTCTCTCTCTCTCTCATAGCTCCCTGTGAGTGAGTTCGAGCAGAGCCCAGCATCAAGACTGGCCAGACCAAGAGCTCTGCAGGCAGGCAGGCAGGGCACCGCTTTCTCGGTCACCACCAGGCCTGAGGCCCATTAAGCAGCCAATAGAAAGGCGGCCTACTGAAAGCAGATGTGACACCTTTATGAGTCACCCCCCAATGCCCCCCCCCCCCACACACACACACACTCACACACATACACAAACACACATATACACTTACACCACATGTGCACACACACACACACACACACACACACACACACACACACACACACACACACACACACACACACACTCACTCACACACCTCAGCCCCAGCACAGAAGATCCAAAGGCTTGAACCTTTACCATGCTGCTTCTATACGACCCTCCTGTCATAAGATTTAAGCATGCAGCACTTGACCCCTGCTGGTTTTGGGGTGCAGGGAACGTTTGAAGAAGGCTTGTCTTGTTTGAGCATGTTTGATCAACCCTGGTGGCGGGTTGAGGTCTGGTCTATTGCTCGTGAGAGAAAGAGAGAGACAGAGAGAGACAGAGAGAGAGAGAGAGAGAGAGAGAGAGAAAGGGAGAGCCTGTCCTGCCATGTTTTCCAAACGCCAGCTGGTAATCTGCCGGGGCTCCGTGTTTGAGTCAAATTCAGCAGGAAAAAAAGATAAACACCTCAAACTTGCCTCTCAGGCAAACTCAGAGGGGATTCGGTGGACTGCGATGGCTGCTTGCCGTGAGTTCCGAGTCGGGCACAAAAGTTCCGCCAGCTGGGCCCCACCAATTCCGAGTGACCACAGGGACACACATGCCGACCGCTTCCCCCACCCGCGCTCCCTCTCCGCACGCCGGTGAGGGTCGTCTGATGTGGACGATGGCGCACTGGACCCATATTTTTTTAGCCCCCTTAACATGGATTTGATTTTGGGGAAGAAATGAGATCCATGTTTGTTAGTTGGACAGAAGCATCGCCACCACAAGAGCTTTGTATTCAGTACAAGCCTCTGTGCTTTAGGAATGGTGACACAGGATTGGTGGCCTGGTGCAAATCCATAGTTTCTTTCTTTTTTTTTTTCTTTTTTTTTCTTGGATGAATGGCTTGGTTTCTTGCTTGCCTTGTGAGGCATTTTGTTTGTTTCTGTATTTGCAGGAACTTTTTTCTCTCTTTTTTTTTTACCCCTCAAGCGAAAAATCCTGTTGCAATTGCACACCATCAGCAATTGCACTGAACCTTTTTTCCCACTTGTCACAAACAGGTTTGGACCATATGGGATTTTCCACTTGCATGCATGGATAACAATCAATAAAGACAATTGTCATTCAAAACCACCATCGTGCCGCATGGTGAGGGATGTTGGAATTGCTCCTTTCATCCAGATGTTCCCTCAACAACAGCGAGAGCGAGATCGAAACTCATTGAAACACTCATTTTCTAAACCCTAAACTCTCACAATGGGAACTTCTTGACCATTCGTTGGCAAAAACGAAAACCTAGATTGAAAAAAAAAAACAACCTCAATAGGCCTCAAATTGATTTGTACAGACAGTGAGCTATATCTCTTCCCTTGTACCCATGAAATCATCCTTAAGTAATTTTTTCCTTTCCAGTACATCATTAGCAGCGAATAAGCGCCAGAGATTTAGCAGTCTCATTCTGTCATCCAAAGAAACCCCAACGCATGTTGCGTATCCATTCCAGCGGGCCCTGTTTGAATTACCCTGAGAAAGCAGCCATGGCCGAGAGAGGCCAAGAACAGCGCGCTTGTTTTTCAGTGCTCCAGGTGGCCATTGGCGTAGGTAATGAGACAGAGAGCACAGTAACACGCTCTTTTTCCTTCTCGCTCACCCCTGCCTAATTTCACTGACCTCTCGTAAGCAGGGTCATCTCTCCGTCCACTATTATGTTAATGTGTGAGTGTGTGTGTGTGTGTGTGTGTGTGTGTGTGTGTGTGTGTGTGTGTGTGTGTGTGTGTAGAGAGAGTGGGGTGGGTGATGTGGGAGCTGCTTGGAGTTGTTAAAGATTCGGTTAAGCCCCATCAAAACCTCTGTGTTATGGAAATATAAGAAACTGTACAAACAGTTCTTCAGTTTGCACCACTGGTGCAGACAGTGACGCCATTGTGGTACCTCCAGATGTGCAAGGTAGCAGTTATACTTGATAGTGGATTTGACAATCAAAAGTGTATATTTCACAATCAAAATCTAACCACAAATGATGTCTCAGACACATGGAAAGGCTCCTGTTGCTTTTTTTCCCCCTTTTCGGGTTGCTTACATACGCACATTTCTTTGCGGGTTGTGTACACACGTGCATCGGATCAATAAATATTTGTGGACACATGGCTACGAGAACACTGGGTGAAAACGATCACAGACATCCCAGAGTTGTGAAGAAAGAGTTCTGTCACCACTGGAAAGAAGCACAAGTAGAGATACTGCAATCTGCAATCACTGCAATCTCTGCTTGCTCTATTACAGCACTGGATCATCTGCATACACACAGCTATAATACCACAAAGCCAGTGTGCATAATGCATCTCATAAGACTTTGTTTGTGGTGGCTGGGTCTTTGGTTGGAGCTTGCTGTGGTCATGTTCCTAATCACAGCTCGTAAACCTGAGGCCCGAGGATGGCAGATGGAGCCTGTGCTCTAAAGGGCCAACGCAAGCGGCCGAGAGAGGGGGGGGGGGAGAGAGAAATCAACGAGCCAGCGAGCCACTCTTGGCCAGGCCAGCGCCACCCATGAGGGTGTTTGGGGAGTTGTCGTGGTGTGTGAGTGTGTGTGTGTGTGTGTGTGTGTGTGTGTGTGTGTGTGTGTGTGTGTGTGTGTGTGTGTGTGTGTGGGGCAGAGGGGGGGGGTTATAAGACACACAGTGGTGAGGTCATGGGGATGGGCTAGCCACCAAAAACATCTCTTGTAATGATTCCCCTACTGGGCTGCTTGTGTAGAGGGGTAATTTCAGATTGGCTGTGGCCGCACTACCACAAAGGGGGCCTTGTTAAGTAATAAGCAGAGCACAGCGTGGTCCCTGCGTGTACACCAGGGTTCTTCAAATCACGCTCTACTCTACTCCACATCCTCCTGGGACAGCAGCCATGGCAGTCAGGAGAACGCTTTTGTGTTTTTCTGTGTCAGGGCTTCTTTTTTTAATCTTACCCCCCATTAGGCACACACACACACACACACACACACACACACACACACACACACACACACACACTCAGAGAGATGAGTGCATGCAAGTACACACACACACACACAGACAGAGACACAAAACACAAAAGGCCCGTGGGCCACATGCGTGTGTGCATGTAGTTAGGTCTCATCGGCCTCTCCACACAGTCGTGCCTGCTGCCCAGCCACGGGGGTCATTATCCCTCTCTTTGGTTTTGTAAGAGTCACGCTGTCACACTGTGCTTAATGCTTCACATGATGTAACACTCTGGCTCCAGGTCAGGCCAATGACTCGTCACAGCTCCACAGCCCAGCCAGGCACACACACACTCTTCTGCTGCTGCACACTGTGTTCCATACTGACCTGTTTACAACTCACACCTGTTGCACAACGAGCACCACCTCAGCATGGCCTCATCTGGAACAGAGAGGTGACGTTAGGGGACCCCAGACGGCCATGTCAGTAACCTTTACTGTATGGTCCTGCTTTACATTACTGTATGTAGCCCAGGGGTTAAAGTGGGGTAATCTTATGTCAATAAGATTAAGATTAATAGAGATTAATAGTCAAACAGCATTGTGTCGGGTATTGAATCAAATTATTTTGCCGTTGACATTCAGCCGTGTTGCTTAGAGTTAGGACACGGTGTAAATAATGAAAGTTAGGTATGCTTTTGTGAAGGGTGAGCACCCCGCAGTGATTAATGTAAACATGTATACTGTATTAGAAAAAACCTTTCAATCACATTATTGTGCTAACTATTACAGGTATCGCTATCTATTCAGAAACCATTCAGCCATGTTAACCAGCTACTGGCGGTAAGCCTGCCAGTAATATTCTAACCCTAGGCTGATATAAGCAAAGTTGAATATGCCTTCAACAAGGCAACTATGCTAACCTCTGTAATGAATATGCTATTATTTGTAATGAGAACATAATGAAATACATTAAATTAGATGAAAAGTACAAAGCAAGAATTTGCAGAGCTGAAAACTTAATCGGAATTCAATTTCCGCACATATTTTCGAAGGCCATCGTAGTAATGTGGCGATACATGTATCATCGGAGTGTATATTAACTAGCCAGCACACCAGTACAGCTTCTGCCAAAAAAGGGTTCATGCACTTCAGCTGGCACCAGTAAATGTGCATACACAGTCTAATGAGCATCCAAGGTCCGCCATCAGAGGAGAGCTGGTCGCTTTTAGGTTTCGTCTATTTCATGTCGACTTTCTACGTTTTTCATTTTTTCGTTTGTAATTTTTCTTTGCTGAGGTTAGTATAAAGCATGAAACCATATCCAAATCGAGGATTTATAGTTCACGAAATGCAACAGTAATATCATTGCCGGCCTAACTGGCACCATGCCAGGCCTTTAACTCTGAATCCCCGCAAATTTATTGATTGTTATTTTAAAACCTCCTCAAACCACTACTAACAGTCTAGCACTATGATCACGAACAAAGTTAAATCCTGGTTGCCATAAGTGACTTTTATCTTGAGGTTGCTGTGGTCTCTAATGTTTTTCTAAGGCCCATAAAAGTAACAATAACCCCTCATTAGAACAGATATGGACTGAGAATTTTTGCAATAACTCTGCAATATCTCTCCGTATATATAAACGTGTAATTTAATACTTTCTTCTTCTAATGAGACTCTGTTATGTTCCTGTTATGTTCTGTCCTTCATTTTTTATGTTCTATTTTTCTTCCCATTTTATCCTGTCTGTCTCATTCATGGCCACCTCACTGTCTGAACTCTCTCTGCCCTCAGTGTCTTAACCCCTGTCTCTCTTATTGATTCATTAATTTGTTTTTTTCTTCTTCTTGTCTCTGTTCCATTCTTTGTTTTACTTTTTATTGATTTTTTGTCCCCAATCTTTTTCTCTAACTAGCCCCTCTCTTACTTTCATCCCCTTTTTTTGTATCCATCTTTTCTTTCATCTTTCGTTTTTCATTCCTTCTCTCTTCCTCTCTGCCATTCTCCCCTACTCTCTCTATCTCCCCCTTCATTCTCACCATTTTTTTGTCTTTCTCTTATGTCTCTGTTCTGTTTGACCTTGTCTCTCTCCGTAGCGTCACCCAGTGTGGTTGTCGGATGTGAAGGC
>JAODXP020000027.1:5791050-5793550 GCA_027497455.2 Sardinella longiceps
ATGACGTTTGATTAAGCGCAGAGAGAGTAATTAAGTCACACATGTCAGAAGGGGAAATGAATGGATGACTGTGGAAGAATGGTATATATAAAACAAATCTGGAACTGTTTGCTGGAAAGCGGGCCATTTCCTCAAGCATCATTCGCCCCAGTGCTCTCAATAAGCTTTTTTTGGGCCCTTAGCATCTGTGTATTTAGCAACACAAACATATGTTTCAGATTTTTATGGCGCAGAAAAATGAAATGTTGTTTACATTGGAGAAGGCCCTATTTGTTCATGTAAGTGTGGAAGTCAAGGTTGGTGAGAAGCATGTCAAGCTTATACGTGGTATTTATCAAACGTCACACAACACACACCACACTCCTCCCTGAGAAACATCAGTGGTCAGTCGAGTTTTTTTATTTATTTATTTATTTATTCAAGGAGATATTTGTATGATGAGTCTTTCGCTTGTTTCTTCTCCCACCACCCTCACCCCAAAAAGAAACCAAAATGCTCTCAGCTTCCAGTTGTACAAAAACAAGGAAATAGTGGCCCAGATGTTCCCATTGGTAGTTGGCAGCCATGTTTTCTCTCTCTCTCTCTCTCTCTCTCTCTCTCTCTCTCTCTCTCTTTGACAAACAAAAATGTTTGAATAACTACCAATAAAGCAAACAAATATCTGCCTGTATTTGAGTGCGACCCTGCACATGTGGTCACATATAAACCCCAGACACTGCAGTGCTGTGGAGGAAATCGAGTCCCACACAGTTTATGCACTTAGTAAATACCGCCGCCCAGGACTAGTAAAAGCCTTTTAAGAAAAACACGGGGAACAAAACCAAGCCTTCTCCAGGCTCAGGAAAACACCACAGTGTTTGAGTCCCATCCAAACAGAAGTGTATGACTTCATAGGGTATTATTGGGCAGCTTTGTGTGTGTGTGTGTGTGTGTGTGTGTGTGTGTGTGTGTGTGTGTGTGTGTGCGTGTGTGTGCAGGGGAGAGAGGGATGATCGGGCCATTTGTTTGGCTCCTGTGTTGTGATATATCTCTCACTCCCACTCTCTCACACACATAAACACATACACACACACACACACACACACACACACACATATATACATACTGTACTCCCACACATCCATGCTTCCACACACTCATACAAAAACAGTATCACACACCTGTTGCTTAGATTGGTTTGTTGATGCTTTTCTGACACAGTGACTAAGCAGTCAGTAAATACTTCTGTCCAGCTCACGCAAAAAGGGCCTGACACACACCAACACGTCAACACTCACACGCCTACACTCCCACGCTAGTGTTTGGGAAACTCGTGCTCTAAACAGGGATACTATACACACACGGATGTAAACCCCTAATGCCACACGCTACGCTCCGCACCTAGGTGTATTTACACAGCACTTTCTTCTGTTGTCAGGCAGACAGGCTTATAGTGCAGATAAGTAAAGACATGCATGTAGTTTGTGAAAGGCTGACGGCCAAAAGGACGTAACCAACATTTCCATGAAAATTGAGTTGATATACAGCATATCACCTGAAAGCTCATGATGCATTGACAGATTTATAGATAATATTAATAGATTTAGGTCATAAGTGTCAACCTAAAGAAGCAGTTTAGAGCCTGATATTTTGACTAAAAGATAATTCATTTATTTATTATTCATTTGTGTCAATAAATATGCTTTAAAAAGTTTACTTTTCAGTACAGGAAGTGAGAGCAAACTATAGTCATGCAGTACGGTTTCCATGTCATTTAATGCTCAGCCTTTATTATGAGTTTAACCAGGTGAGGTCTACAGAGTATTAAGGTTGCTGCAAGCTTATTCTCATACTTCTCTTTCCTATTCCGTACTTTCAGAGGTGGAGAAGGACCTGGCCAAGCTGACAGAGAACTCCAAACTGCCCAGCCGAAGCCCCAACAGTCCCCACAGCAGTCTCCTACTCACCCCTCTCCTCCACACATCCTTGCCACCCCTGGGCCCCAGCTCCCGGCCGCAGTCCCCCAGCGGAAGCAGCCTGGGGCTGGGCAAGACCTCCACCTCCGGCGGCCTTCCTCTGCCCTTGCTGAGCAACAGCAGCAGCAAACCCACGTCCCTGTCCATGGGCCGCACCACGTCCCTCAGCAACCCGGGCAGCCAGACGCACAGCCCCAGCGGGGCCGGGGGCATGAGGACGCCCGGCCGACCTTTGACCCCAAACAGCCTGATGCCTCGTTCGCTCACCCCAGGGAGCCACAGCAGCAGCAGCACCGGGGGCAGTAAAGAGGGGGCCACCATGCTGTTTGGGAGCCCCAGGAGCTGCCGGAGTCGGCCGGTGACGCCCACGGGACAGACGGCCCGACCGCTGCTCACGCCGCCTGGGCTTAGCACCATGGAGAGTCTGGGGAAGTTCTCATCAGGCCCACGCGGCGCACTGTCAGAGGTAACACACACACACACACACACACACACACACACACACACACACACACACACACACACACATACAACACACACCTGTA
>JAODXP020000027.1:5798550-5801050 GCA_027497455.2 Sardinella longiceps
CACCACACGCACACACACTCACACACACACACACACACACACACACACACACACACACACACACACACACACACACACACACACACACACACACACACACACACACACATACACATACAAACGCAGGCGCTCTCACACAAACACACACACACACACACACACACATACACGAGCGTGAACACAAACACACATAAACAGACACAGTTGGCCCATTACGCTGCACCACAACTTCCAGAAGAGTAATGTGATGGTTTTCTTGTCGTATTATTTCTCTGCATTTTCTCCAGATTTATTAGCTTGTGACGCTTCCCTGCTCTGCTGGTTTGGTGGGATTGAAAAATCTGCATCTCGTCAGATCATTCATAAGCCCTCTACAACGTGCCAGAACTTTTTATATGACTTATTACAGGGGCTTTGTGTGTATGTGGGGGCTTACACCTTGTGTGGCTTGGATCCTGAAAAATGACCTTTTCGCTTTCATTATGTTGATATTGTCTCACAGAGATATCTAGAATTTCATTTCCAGGACTTGCTTGAAAGATTTATACCTTTCTTGGAGCAAATCAATGACTTACTACCCAAAATCATATCCCCCAGTTTCTCATAAATTGTCCTTGGCCGTTTCTCCTTGTCTTTGAAAGTGCTGTTGTAAGATCAGGTCTTCCTTTAGGAGCCATTTGTCCATTAATGAATTGAATAAACGGCTATAGTGTTGAGATTATGTTGAGCACATGAGCCGCAGCCAAAACTCAGTCTGCAGAGGTGAACTCTGAGGCTCTGTGCAAACCCAGAGGGCTATCTACTCGACATCCACAACCACGGTGTGTGTGTGTGTGTGTTTGTGTGTGAGTGTGTGTTTACACAGAATGAAGCATAAATACTTAGCTTAGAGCAGGCCACTGTAAGAAATATTAGGTCTAGAATGACCTAAAATATTGTGGCTTGCTATAAAAACAAAAAAACAAATCGAAACAATGCAGGGTCCTTAGTATTGCCTTTCTTTCCACCCCACCTGTAGCTGGCTGCTTAGTTTGAGAAAATTCTTGTTCACTTGACTTTTCAACCTCCTATTCTGAGAACTTTCTCAGGAGCTTCAGCTGTTGCTGAAAAACTTAAATGTTCTCAAATGGATATTGTACAATCTCTTCAATAAACAAATTCTCGGCTCACTGGGTGACCAGAAATTACAGTGCATGGGGAGATTTGCCGAGCGGCCAAGCTTGATGGAAGTCAAGTGGGGGTAGTGGGGGAGGGGGTGCGGTTCGGATCTTACTCAAGTCAAACATATGCTAGCTTGGCAGTGAACAACTGAAATGTTAACTGCGTATGACAGGTGTCGCTGAGGGATGGTCAGAGTTGGCCTCTGACACAAAGGATCTCAGAAAATGTTCAAAATAATTTCCTTAATTTCCAGTAAAATGTGTGTGGGACGGGTGTTTCTGAGGCGCTAGGTGGGGGCACACGTCATGACAAAGTTTTTGACATGCCAGCTGTATGTTTACATAGCTGGCTAAAAGGGTCTAGGCATGTTTAGCGCAGCAGTGTGTGTGTGTGTGTGTATGTGTGTGTGTGTGTGTGTGTGTGTGTGTGTGTGTGTGTGTGTGTGTGTGTGTGTGTGTGTGTGTGTGTAAGACAGAGCAGAGGAGAGAGCAGAGGAGATAGCACTGGAAGAGGAGGGTTGTAGGTGCTTGCTGCCTTTGTGTTGTGTTGATGTGTTCATATCTGTGGGAGGCTAAAGAACGTATGGAATAGTCTGTGTTATTGTGAATGTGTCTGTGTCTCATTATGTGTGTTGTGTGAGTCTATGTGTATGTGTGTGTCAGTGTTTTGTGAATGTGTGTATGAGTTGTGTGTATATATTTATCTGTGTATGTATTGGTGTGTGTTGTGTGTATGTTTAATGTGTGTGTGTGTGTGTGTGTGTGTGTGTGTGTGTGTGTGTGTGTGTGTGTGTGTGTGTGTGTGTGTGTTAGTCTGCAGAGTGCAATTAGAATAGGTACATTTCACTAGCACCCCCTCCACTCCACCCCGTCTCTGTGCCAGTGCGTGTTTGAGGGCTGGCGCCAAGTCTATGGCAGAGGAGACAGAATAAAAAAAAGAGAGAAAAAAAGAGGGGGGTGGGTTGACTAAAAAAGAATGAAAGATCTATAGCAATTTCCTGTTATTCTAGAGTCTTTCTCATTGGGGTAACCGCTAACCTCAACAAAGATGAAAGAGACCCCGCCTTTCTGTCCCCTCTCTCCATCTCTGACCTAGTCTCAGCAACGCCCAATCACAGCTTGGTGACCCAAACGGACCTCGCGTCCCTCTCAAAGACGACGTTTGATTTACACCTGCTGTCTCGTCCAGCCAGGGCCCATTTCAAGTCTGATTACCGCTGATTAATTCCCTCTGATTCCTCACGCTGTAATCATTTCCATGCCGTTAATGAGCACAGGGGGTGGGGGTTGGGGGGGTAGCGGTAGGGAGGCCTTAACGAGTACAGTATTTTATGAGCCAA
>JAODXP020000027.1:5803550-5859365 GCA_027497455.2 Sardinella longiceps
TACAGCAAACTGCACTGCAAAGGAAGAGAGAGAAAGAAAGAGAGAGAGAGACAGAGAGTGGTCGATAGAAAGAGAGACACTATTTTTATAACACACAGTAAAGAAGATTGTGTACTTTTTTTCCAGAGATTCAATATTTCGTAGCACCATCTTCTTGGGTCCTGTGCTTACTGTTATGAGTGTGTGTGGACACATGGAAAATCACAACAGAATGTAAAAATGTTATTTTTAAGGAATGACTAAACCGTAGCCATTATTTAAAACAATAAAAAGCTAGATTTTGAGCATGTATGTATTCAGTTGTGGAATGAGGGGATATTTAGTTGATGCCCTGTGGCCTTGCTGGAGTAGACAAACGCACATGCACACACACACACACACACACACACACACACACACACACACACACACACACACACACACACACACACACACACACACACACACACACACACACACGTTGCATCCTTCAGTGTAACCATCACTGAACATTCGTCATCCTCACAAGCTCTTTTGATACAACTGCCAGCAGCTTTGGCTTACAATTACAAACAAAGACTGTGAAGTTTGCATCAGGCATGCTGTTTCCCTATATGTTTTATGATTTTTGTTATATGTGAAGAAATAAATACATATTTTTTATGCTTTAGATTTATTGCTTGTGTGTTGGAAAATTGTTGGAATGTTTACTTTGGATCTTCAATATATTATTTGTAAACTGTCTGTCTCCCACCTGTTTCTGTGAACTCTTATCTATATCTAACAAGATAAAGTAGTTTTTAAAATAAAAACAAATATGTTTCCTATGATATTCTGTGTTTTGAATGATCATAAACATACAACTTGCCAATTTTATTGTTATTATTCAATCATTCATACAGTATTTATATTTTGTCATGCTAAAGTAAATGATCCTTTCTCTTTCTTCATCTCTTTCTTTCTTTCATCTCCCCAATCTTTCTACTCTTCTTCTCTTTCTTTTTTTCTCTTTCTCTCTAATGCACACTCACACATTCTCTCTCTCCTCTCATCCCCTCTCTTCACACCGACCTGTGATCACATGCGGTAAGGTTAGGCCCAGGTCAGAACACCCATCTTCCCAACATTTCTGCAGTCTACATGCAAATGACTTAACCATGCTGCACTCAGTGACTCTATGAAATGTGAGAGGCTTGGACTGCTACTTCCAGCTGCTTTTTCCTCTGTTTTCTTTTATTTCTCTCTCTCTCTCTCTCTCTCTCTCTCTCTCTCTCTCTCTCTCTCTCTCTCTCTCTCTCACTCACCCACACACACACACACACACACACACACACACACACACACACACACACACATACTGGGCATGGATTTCAATGACACTGGCTCCAGTCTCCTCCAGCATATTCAAGTCACTCTGGTCTTCTACCAAAACTCTGACACAATTGAGATGTTTCTCTATGTTAATGTATCGCGGCAAGAAAAAAGAAAGCGCAGTTTCGACAGTTACAGATTCATTTTAGACATCCTCCCCACACTCACACACCATCCACGCCAAAACTCATGCCCTCCCTTTGTGGGGAATGACAATATTGTTCTCGATGCTTGCGTATGACACTCAACATTTCAGTGTTTGTGGGTTATGCTCAGATTGCTCAGAAACTGGCGAATGACATCAAGCGGTCATAAGCGAGCCTTGTCTGCGCAGTCTCCTGTCTTTGAGCCCGACCCCTCTGTTTGTTTTATGGCTGAGCTTACAGTAAGCCTCGTTAGGGCTCCTATTGATCTGGTTCAGGCGGGACGCAGATGAAAAGGACCCTGCTGATGGCATGCATGAGAAGTTTGAGAGAGGGGTGTAAACGCGCCTCACTTTTTTGTGGGAGAAAGAGAGAGAGAGAGAGGGGGGGGGTGGCTTTCGTTGTAGACTGTCTGTTGTGCGAGTGAGGCACAGGGGTGGCGGTATGGGTGGCGTGAGAAAAGAGAACCAGGGGTGTTTTCAGTGCGTGCCAACGTTATAGGTTCTGATGATGGGGTTGTTTAATGGGAACACACATACATACACTGTACAGTGCACACAGACACTTTTATATGGTTGAACTCTCTCACACACACACACACATACACATGCAGTACACACACACACACACACACACACGCAGTGTCTGGTGAAAGATGATGGTGTAAGAGGGATGAGGATGCCGTCTAGATGTCAGCGTGAGAGGGATTTGTCTGGCGTGAACACAGACACGATCACACAAACAAACATCATACAAACAAACACATACACGCACCACCTCTCGAGAAGAACCACTCATTCCTGCTTCACCAGGTAATTTCCTCAGGCCTATCCCGCGCCAAAAAAAGTGAAAAGAACCCCTTTAGACCTTTCGGACTGAAAACAGGATGTGGCTGAGAGAAGGAAAGAATGCTTCTTCTCTCCTCCCTGTGCGAGTCAATGAGAATCAAAGAGAATGTTAATCCAAATAAGAATCCAAGTGGAGGAGATTTCATTAAACATGGTATGTGTGCCATCTCACTGCAAGCTCTTCCCCTCTGTTATTTAGACTGGTGGGAATCTTAGACAGGATGTGGCCAGCAGGGGTGGGGTGGAGTTGTGCCGTTTGGACCGCTTTAAAAACCTGCAGTCCCTCCATTCATAGACGACTCTTGTCTGAAGTCTCCTAAGAGGGGGGGGGGCGTTGTTTTACTGCCTGATTGGGGTCGACTTGAGTCAACAGAGAGGGCCTGTTGCTGGATTTGAGCTGCCCCTGACGATCGCTTCCCAGAATTCAATTGTGAGCGAATGACATCATGCTTGTCTTTCAGTTCACCCACTGGAGAGACGACTGAAGCCCGCGCCAAAGTTGTTGAGAGTTTACGCGAAATGGAAACGCGCGGCACGTTGCTTCGCCGCAACTCAAATTGATAATGGGCATCACTGCTTCCCGGCCACACACTCCCAATCATGTGTTTTTGCTTTGCCTCCTTTTTATATATTTATTTCTTTATTTATTTACTCACTTACTTACTTCTTACGCCACGTCAGCAGTAAGAATTAATCCTTCATTTGGAATGAAAGAATGGGAGAAGAGGTTGATTTGGGCTCTGCCGAGAGAGAGACCCAATCACTGCCACACAGATGTCTGACAGGAATGTGTTTTTGCGTTTCATGTGCCTATAGGACGGTGTCTCTGATGTGCTACAACCCACATGGGGCCCTTGCATCGTTCACTCAAGCATTCAGATCCGCCTCAGCGTCATGGAAACTTTCTTTGATATCATTTCACTACATCTCTCTCTCTCTCACACACACACACCCTCTCTTTCTCTCTCTGTAGTCTATGAGAAATTGAAACAAGGAGCTCAAAGATGCGTATTTCAATATGGATTTTAAACGTATAGCAGACAGAGTCAATTATTGGCAGTAGGAGGGTAATCAAAAGGGGCTCTGCGCAGAGCGATTTGTGTGCGGCGGTGGATTTGGTCTCTAGCCCACGGACTAATGACATATATTAGACGCGGTCAGGGTTATCTTCTCCAGGGTTCAACCACTCCAATATCCTCTGGTTACCACCGAGTCCCCGGCGAGCGAACACTTTCAAAGCCACTGGGGTCGAGGCCGAGGGGCCACCCAGATAGTCTGTGGCGGGCGGGCAGATTCGCGGCCCACTAGAGCTCAGACCACCATGAGTGGTCAGCTGACCAGCCTCTGTGCCGTATTTATGACAGAACAAAGTAATATTAATCCTGACATGGAGTACAAATAAATCTATGGTGGGGAGCAAGTATGCTTTGAAGCTGTATACATGACAGTCGTTGTTCCCAGAGCGTGTGTTTCTGAGTGTGTGTGTGTGTGTGTATGTATGTATGTCACTGGTAGTGTGGTGTGTACTAATATGTGAGTGTGTAAGGTTAGGCTATGTGTAGAATATGTAGTATCAGTAGGCCTATGTCTGAGTGTGCCTCTCAATTTGTATTGTGTTAAGGTAATCATTAAGACTAAGAATATTTCAGTAAAGGCAGCCCATAGCACACTGAGTTTGTATGTTAGCCATGCTAGGCTCCCATCTGAAGCACCCCCTCAGTAAAGACAAATTGGAACTATATAATAGCTCTGTGAAAGTTTGACAGACCAGTGCAGGGCTTCTCTGGTATTGTGGGGACCAGCATACCGGATTAATTATGCTGTAAAAGGACCCGACAATCTGGGGCGAAGGATGTTTGCATGGATGATTTTCATGATTTGTTTTTCATGATTTTCCCTTTCATTTCCCTCACTCTCACTCATCATTCAGTTTCCTGCACTGCAAATGATCAGCTCGTTGTTATAATTAAATGTTTCCTTGGAGTGACTGTGTGTATGTGTCTGTAAAAGTGTTCTTTCTCCCCTCCAAGTAGCCTTTGTGTGAAATCATCTCCTCTGAAGTCCGGAAAACAAATGACATTCGTGCGTCTCTTAAAAGAGCAAGTGTAATCAAAAGCATTTGAACGGCACAGTTGACCTTCTTTTTTGACAGAATAAAAAGACATTACAGAGGCCATTCCCTAGCAGGAGACAGGAACTGTTTTGACTCTCTTGTTCCGGAGCTAACCCCACTGAATGAGCCGAGCAACAGAGCAGGTAAAGTCACGAATCAATCCAAACATGTGTTGTTAATCTTTCATCTTGCCATTATGCGCTCTTTTCATCGGAACCTCTTTTATGTACTGTAGGCTACACAGCAGTCGAAATAAAGTTCACGGAATACTGACTCTCACTGGTTGAATTGCACAAGAGCATGTCCCTTAAGACATAGCATATTGTTTAGGCCTACAAACTGATAACTGCAGTTATCCTAAATCCTTTGCTACCATAGGCTACCTGCCAAAGCCAAACAGTCAATTATTAAAATCAGCCAAGAGAACGTGACAAACCCTGAGCCTATCAGTTCGAATGGCGCAAATGGTTAGCTGATAAGCTGCCGTGGCCTGCTTTAAGTGATCTCTGCCAGGCTAACATTGGATCTTTATTGAGCTAATTGCCCATCTGATTACATTAATTGGTCTCATCTGTCAGGGGATTAGTCTCATATTGCTGCCAAACCCAGCCGTTCATGCTTTGACTCTGGAGGCAAACAGGGCAGATGCTGAATCGCTTCCTCGGAGCTGCGTCAGGGAAAGTCATACCATAAGGTAAGGCACTGTTGATCTCCAGACCAGTGAAAACAACACTTTACAGATATTGCGGGATTCGAGTTTTTAAAAATCATATTTTTGTTGAGTGGTAGCCAGAGGTCACGCTAAATGCTGCTTTAGACATTGCTGCACAGGCAGGCAGCTCTCCCAATGTAATCATAGATTTGAAATACCACGTTACCACTTTGTCACTGCTCCAAGACATGCCTAGATGTGGACTGATGAAATGTGCTGCCAAAACATTTTTCCTTCATTCTTATAACTAAATATGGATATTTGTGAACTTTTCATATCAGATTTCAGTTGCTGAATAGCTTATGCCATGGAGATTTGCTTGAATGCAGGCAGCACTGTAGGCTACCCAACCCATATGAGATAGTCTATGAAGATTGAAAACTTTGTTTTGTTTGAGGTCATGGATTCATGACGGATATGGGCCAGACACATGCCGAATCAAGGCCAGATCTGCCTCAGATAGGCTGATAGCAGCTTTATACAGGGCTTCACACGGCTCACACCTCTGAGAGGTCTGCCCTTCTGCTCACTATGATTGAAGCCTTCCCTGATGTCTTCCAGCCTGTGTTCCCAAGAACCTTTGATGCCAAGCTGCTGGCCATCTTAAGTTCATGTGGTCAGATAGACTCAAGGTCACCGAGTTCATATACCAGGCCTCATCTCACATACGGTTTGAATAAGTCTTTGGTCATCGCTGCTTAAACGCTCACTAAGATTTAAGACTGGCCTTTCTCTATCTAGCTTAACATGGTGTTAGACCAAAGCATTCCTTATCTGGTTTTACGATGTCCTTTGCGCTCACTTTTTTGTTGAGAGTGGAGGTGGGGGGATGACTAGTGACCATCTTACACTGGGCAGTTACATTCATCATCTTCAAAATTTGTTTGTAATAAAGACTGTAATGTTTTCCACACGCTCAAATACTTTACCAGTGCGGACACTTTGGTGAGATCCCAAGAGGTTTGTTTTTTTTCCCCAAAAACTGCTTTCCACAGTTTTATTTATTTTCAATTGAACACAGTAATTCTTTTTCGAGATCCCTTAAGCCATTACAGATGTAAATGTACGAGTCCTGACAGGTTTCTTCTCATAAAAGCGTGAAACCCACTCTCCTATTCGGCCCAGTGCAAAGAGTGGACTTGGCGTCGTGCATTCAGGCCTCCTCCACACCACTAATAGGCCAGCGAGGGTATGTGTCCTTTTGGCGTACGCCCTGCTGACCCGACGTTCCTGGTCAGACAGAGGTCGCTCAGAGTGCAGCGGAGTCCAGCTTGACTCAGAATCTTCTCGCTATACTGTGAGGCCCGTCAATCTAAGCATCTTGGATAAGATATTTGACAACTCTGTGAGTGTGTGTGTGTGTCCGAGGCATAGATATGAGTATGTGCCTGCATGTGTGTTAGGCATGTTGATTTATCATTTGGACGTGGTGTTGGTGAGTTTGCACATTTATGTGGCATATTTGTGTGTCGATGACTATGTGTGGTCTGAATATTTGAGTGTTATGTTATTGTGCAGTGTTTGCATACTTTGTGTTTTATAGTGGATGTGGTGTGTGTGTGTGTGTGGTGTGTGTGTGTGTGTGTGTGTGTGTGTGTGTGTGTGTGTGTGTGTGTGTGTGTTTTGGATTGTTTGTTGTGAAGCCACAGAGCAAGTGTCGTATCCAGACCAGTTTATGGTTCTGGGATCATACCAGCTTGTGGTAGCGAGGGCCAGGAAGGTGAGAGTTGCCCCTCAGGTCTGACTTTTGGTTGCCAGCCAGCGGACATGTACTGTACTCCATGGCTGACCCGCTTCTCTGCTGTTTCTGAAATGCAGGGAGAAGGCAACCGACCCCAGGGGTCCTGGATACTTTCTGTAGGGTTTGGTTACAACCAAAACCCCACACACCTGTTTTTAACTGCAAAACTCAGAGATTTCCAAATGCTTGACAAACCACAAGAAGTGTGTTCGGTTAGGTTGTATTGGGGCCCTAAAGGATGGTGGATATCTAATCGTGTGCATTAATGAAGTTCACATAAGGGGCACTGAATCGGAACCATCATTATAGCAGAATGGCCTATAAATAAGAAATAAACAAGAAGTCTGTCTTTTTTTTCTCTCTCTCTCTTTGTGTGTGTGTGTCAGTGGCTATCTGAGCTGATTATTGGAAAGAGGTATGAAGGGTTGTACGCAGAGTGAATATATATGGATGTAATTTGTGATAAGGGCTGCAGTATTTGGACAGTCTAATAGGCAATTCTCTTAACATGTTTCCTTTCAAATCTGCTATTGTTAAATTGAATTCCCTGTTACGTTTATGTCCGACACTTACTTCAGGTAGTACCAACCAATCAATGTGTCCTATATGTACAGTAATATCACTTGCCTTCCCATTTGGATAGTTTTGTTGAGTGAGATTTTGTTAACAGCATAGTTGTCCTGGCGAATTCTTGTATATCTTTTTTGACCGCACTTTTTTCATGAAGGTTGAGGAAAGTAAACAAAAATGTATTAATGCAACATTTTTTGTCTTGTGATCAGAAAGTCGTTCAAGTGCACAAAGTATACACCGTTCAAAGCTTGAAATCAGTACTTGGTGCACTCATGTGTACCTCGTAATCAGTGATAGTGGATAGACTTACTAAACTCCACTTCCCAGAATGCAGTTGGGGCACTGGGACCAACCTGCCCCAGATCAGGCCAAATGCCTGGTCTTCTGCAGAATCAGCATGTTTGTAGGCTTCACTCTGTGTGCTGCTTTGGGTCCAGACACATCAGCCAGCTATTATTGTTGTTATATTTTTAACAAGTAACAAGATCTGAGGTAGCTCTCACTGCACACTGTCTCTCTCAGCTGTTTTCCTTTGCTGCACCCCTCTATTCTCCTCCCAAGTCCGCCTGGAGAGGCATAAAACAAAATATTATGGCAATAACGCAAGGCATGGGCTAATGTGCTTATATTTATACCTATTGTAAAACACAGAGTGCTGATGATGGATGGCATTTTTCCCTTTTTCACACACACACACACGCGCGCACACACACACACACACACACACACACACACACACACACACACACACACACACACTCAGACACACCACTCTGCACAAGCCCTAAGGGCATTCGTGTTTAATACCTCTGCTGTAATGAATACGTCTGGTTTTATTTCGCACCCTGTATCGATCCTATGGTCCTGTGCTTTTGGTTCTCCGTGCCAGGTAGTCATTTTCTGTCGTATTCATTTACCAACAGTGTCAAGTTGCAGTGTAGTTTTTGTGAGAAGAGCGGCCACATATGGCTTTTTATTTAAATCATATTTATTACACGCTCTCATGCTGTTTCATTTTAATTTGTTGCCAGCTCTAGGAGGTTTTTATGACTGTCACCATTTGTCGAAAAGGTAAGAGCCAGAATGAAGGGAAAATAAGTGAAGGGTAAAAAAAGCCAAAAAGGGTCTCTCTCTATTGCTCTCTCTCTCTCTCTCTCTCTCTCTCTCTCTCTCTCTCTCTCTCTCTCTCTCTCGCACACGCATGCATAAGCCCAGAAACATACGGACGCAAACATTTGTTTTCCTGCGTTCATTCACTTCTTAAATTGGCTTCATTCATTTCCTTGCCTAACTTCGGTCCCTTTGAATGAAGTTCAGCGTTTTTCAGCCTCGTAACGTCCACTCATTTCCCTCTCCTTTTGTCTCATCCCCCCATCCTCTCTCTCTCTCTTTGACTCAGACACTCTACGGAGTCTGTTTGCTATGTATTCCATGCCCTATTATTCTTGACACTTTTATCAGTTTTAGATAAAACATTTCCAGCTCAAAAGGATTACTGTTGTTTGAGGGGAGATTGCTGATTTAATAAGGTCTCTCGTTGTACTTGCTGGCCACGGCGATGTTGCATGCCAATCCCTCGGGCGACCGAAGGAGCTCGTACCAGATGTTGCGCACAAAAGCAGCACTGTTTATGCCTCTGCTTGATCTGGCGTGACTAAGAAAACAAGATCAGAGGGCTACACAATGCATCATAAATACTCTTTGACATAATCCTAATTGGAATCAACAAGGTCCTGGCTGAATTCATATTCGTGCCCTTGTTAGGGCCTGCTGCCCTTTTCCTAGTCCCTAATCCCTGGGGGAATGTGGTCCACCAGGAGGAAGAGATGTCATTGAGGAGGAATGCATCGCAGTGGAGCGCAGGTTGACGTGAATTTTCCTTTTGTTTCTTAGCCGAGCTGGAGCTATAGAGATTGAAGCTGTTTTCCATGTCTGTTGTGGTAAGGAAAACCTTAAACAAAAAAAAAGCCTGGGAGGCACTCTGTTTTTGATGCTTGTGTTGCGAGTATCAAGTATACAAACACTGATGGTACAGTTTAAGGGAGATTTAGGGAGCAATTATTGTTCTCTGCTGCCCGGTGCTTCCCAGTGACATGACACCATACTGGTAATGGAATTGGGTGTGGCGCTGGTGGGGACATGAGGAAGATATGAGGGTGGGAGGGGTGGTGGGTGCTCTCACCGATCCCTGAGGGAGAAGAGGACACTGAAAAAAAACCACACACAGCAAACCTATGGAGTTTACTGTCCGCAAGTGATTCCGATCACGGAAACCATAACAGCGGTGCCGCACAAACAAAGGTGTGAGCTGAGGTGACGTTAGTCTCCATCCACCCGTGAGGGGAAAGCCACGCAGTGGACCGTCTCCCCGTGCAGCTGGTCTGCACCTGCTGCTTCTGCCGTCGTCGCTGCGGCTGCTGCTGCTGCGCTTCGCTGGGAATGCGGAGCTGAGTGGAGTGGATGGGGAAGGCTGAGGTCAGCCAGAACCATGGGGAGGGTGGAGGAGCTCTCTCTCTCTGCGTCAGGGTCAGCCGACTGTACAGCAAGTGCAGCAAGGGCCTCGCTGTTGTTTCACCGATCTGAGAGGAAACAGGAGTAGACACTTTAATAAGGGCCTTGCGACTCGTACTGGAAGCGATTATTAATCCCTAAATATGTCCATCCATCCAGCCCCATCCACTCTTCCCCTCTCACCCCCCTCCAGCACCACCAGAAACTTTGCTCCCACTCAACTGCCCTTTTCCTCCTCAACGCCCCTCCCCAAACCCCCTGTTTCCCATCGCCTAGTTCCCAGATCTCGGAGATGACACTGGGTTTCGTCAACAAGCCTCTGGAGCTGCCAAAAGTCTGAGCTCAGTTTCTTTTGGTGAAGATGATGGGAAGTGGGCTGCAGATTCCTGTTTTCAGGGCTCACTTAGCTGAATGTGTGTGTGTGTGTGTGGGGGGTGGGGGGGGGTGGTGTGTGTGTGTGTGTGTGTGTGTGTGTGTTTAGGGAGGGTGAACGGATGAAGACGCGAGAGTGAGTGAGCGAGGAAAGAAGTGATGGATGAGCTCG
The DNA here is from genome assembly GCA_027497455.2 of Sardinella longiceps. Lineage (NCBI taxonomy): Eukaryota > Metazoa > Chordata > Actinopteri > Clupeiformes > Clupeidae > Sardinella > Sardinella longiceps. The sequence continues at coordinate 5,814,086 of JAODXP020000027.1, forward strand.
AGAGTGAAACGCACACTAGGGAAGTGTTCTCTACTTGTTCCCTACTAGGGGGTGGGGTGGGTTCGGGGTAGGGGTGTGAGTATTGGGGTGGAGGTAAATTGTCGAGTTGGATTAATCCCCTGGAAGTGTCTGTTTGACGTGACTCAGAGGGTATGACAGCACTGGGTTATTTTCCTCTGTCCTCTCCGTGGAGCTTCAAACAAATTTTTTACGAAAAATGAGTCATAAAACCAACCGAGGCTGGCTGTACAAATGTTTCCCGGATTTTCTATTTTATATCCCGATGAAACGAGGGCCGACTCGATGTCAAAAACAGCTGTCTTTAACTGACACTTGCATCAGTTGCCACCCATGTGACCGAAACTTTTTCCATTTTGATTTATTTATAAGTGGATTATTGAAAGTGTAATGTTTACATACGAGTTGAATTCCCCTTAATACAACAGTGGGCCATTTGATCCTAAAGGGCTATTGGGTTCCCAAACATCATGAAACATTATTTGTCAAGGTTAAGAGGTGAAAAGCCAACATTAGAAAAGAGCAGGGAGAGAGAGAGAGAGACAGAGAAAGAAAAAGACCAAGAGCGCTCGTGGAATTGGAGGAAATTTCATAAAAGCGCTTGGAAACACTCAACTCAAGGCTGAAAACACAATCTGTGGCCTGACGCATGGCCAGGTTGGAACCCTCCAGAAGTGCACACAGAAACTTTCTCTCTTACTTACACACACACACACACACACACACACACACACTCTCCCTTATACTCGCAATGCTTTAGCCTCCCTCATTGTCAAGTGTTTGTAGGTGTGGACATAAACAAGTTAGTGTCTCAATGCCACAAGTTGGAACAGCGCTCATGACGAAAGGCTTTCCATGCCTGCGTAGTCTCCTGTTGCTCTGCTTGTATGGCGTTCTAGCTCTGCCTTCATGGTATTTCAGCGATTAAAACTTTCCCTTTGAGGGATGTGAATTTGAGATTACATTCGCTGTTGTATTTTGGTTGTCGTGACAACAGTTGTAGCTATTATTTTTGACTTGAGACTAGTGAAATGTATCACACCACACTTGATTGGTTAACATTGAGGTTTCTACCAACGTTTTTTTCAGTAGTTGCTAGGATTTCATTCGGCACAAAAATATGTGGAAAACCACTGTCATCAAGTTTTTTTTTGAAGATAACCCCCCTTGGAACTCGAGGCAGAAAGAAACAATTTCTAGTCAGTCATTGTGGGCTTAAACTGACCTGAAATGTCCTGACAGAACTTCAAGTAAGTGTTCAACTATAAATAAAGATGAGGCTAAGCAGACCTCTTCACACTGGGCTTTAAAACACTGAACACTGAAAACCAAATTCACCACGACTCTGGGATCTGCTTCAGGTTTCTGATTGATTAGAATTGTCTTGACCTCCAAACCTCAATCCGCACTATCATAATTGATTATCAATGCCTTAAAATACTTGTGGTGCTCACGGTCACTCCTCCATTCAGGGTGAGAACATTCCGTAATTCTGACTCTTTGCGTTTGGTTGTGAATAGAATCTGTTTTCATCTCCTGGGAGGAATCTAGAATACAGTCCTCAAGTCTCTCAGTGGCAGGTTTGAAATAAAACCTTTTTTATTGCCCGGCGCTTGCATCTGAAGATCCGAGGGCACTACTTCTGTGCGCTGACTTTGTGCCGTAAACCAAGTGGTTCTGATTACAACCCTAGTACTTTCCTTTTGTTGCCTGGATGGAACAGAACTCGGCCTCGTAAATCCAGCTCTGTTAGTCATCGATACATTTGCCACCCCTCTATTTGTGAGCCGAAAAACCTGAATGGGTTTGAGCGCAAGCCTCAACGCCCGTCTCGCTTTCATCAATTAAGCGAAGTTTTCTCGGCTTGCGCCGGCTCCATTATGTCAGCAGAGGGGCTACTTCACAGTTGGAAATGAATTTATGGAGCAGAACTTAAAGAGCCATTTAAGCCCAGTCAAAACACAGGGCTGTAGTTGATCTTATTTTCTCTTAACACATTTCCATAAAACTGAGAGGCCTTTCTTTGCCAGCGCAAACGATTTACTGTGTGTGTGTGTATGTGTGTGTGTGTGTGTCAGTCTGCCCGCCTGCGAGTGTTCTTGTTTGTGTGTGCGGCTCTGAGGGGAAATTTCCCCTGCTTGTTGCCACTCATCTGAGGATAGTCAAAAGGAAGTAGATCACCCTCAGTTGTGCCAGTCTTCCACAAGAGGGCACAGATGATATAGCACACCAACCACTTTTTTTTCTCATTTTATGTTTTATTTTTTGAAGAAATCTATCCTCCGCTCGTTGCTTTTGATGTTGCTCCAATGACACACGTTCTGGAATCTTTCCCCCCCCCCCTTTCATATTAAAAAATCTGTGGCCCTAGCACAGTTACTAATGTTCTTACGGGAACAAGTCATCCATCATTAGCTGTTTGTGAAGCTCAAGAGTTCCTTCTGTACTTCCTAGAGACCCCGTACAACCTCTGAACTGCCAGAGTGAAATGTAATATAAATTGCTCCAGTTCAAAACTCAGTGTTTTGGCTCCAAAGGCTTCCAGCCTATCATGCCTGATCATTTGATATACACATACAGTTGTATTGCTCCACAACAGATGGTTCTTTTTTTTTTTCAGTTATGTTTTTCAGGTCATTTTCAGGCCTTATGTGCTACTTTCTTCCTGATCCATGTCTTGAAATAGATAAATGGGTTTTCCTTTGCCTAGCAAAGGGGAGAAAGTGCAGATGTCCAATCAAATACGAGATGACCGGATATGATATGAGATATGAGAAAAGAAATCATAGGGTTCATTTGCTTCACCGGAGCCTCTATGCATTTAACAACTTTAAGCAGAAAGCAAATAGGCAATTTGTAGAACAGACCCACCCCCATCTCTTTACTAATTCGCATAGCCATTGCGTAGTCATGGCATTACCTGCCAACATCGTTGAGCTTCCAGTTACCCAGACACAAGCTCTACATGGCCCTTTGTATCCGAGTGAAGGCAACCTCATCCTGTTTGCAAGACTTGCACATGTTCTTTGGGAGTGTCTGACCACTCTGTTGGATAGTTATTGGAGCTCATGGTAATATGTGCTCCAGGTCAGAGGTCAAAGGTCACGCATTCGTGTCCCTGATTGATGCCAACATATGTTGATGGCAGTTTTCAGCTAATTCGTCGGTGCAGTTGGCTACCGGCTTGGCTACCGGGGTAACATTGGTTCAACCTCATTCATTAACTGTGACAATCATGCTGTGTGTGTGTGTGTGTGTGTGTGTGTGTGTGTGTGTGTGTGTGTGTGTGTGTGTGTGTGTGTGTGTGTTTGGGCTGGAGGGGGGGTTGGGGGTTGTTGTGTAGGCTAGTGGAGTCACAGAACACTGCCAATTGCCTAAATGACCGTTAACAGGAAAAGGATTTGGGCAGGCAATAATAGGGTAGAACCAGTCTGTGAATCCTATTGGCTTTAAAAGCATTAAAACAAATGGCCCCCCTTCTCTGTGCGGTCGGGGTAGTATGCCTGCAGTCACAAATGAAAGATGTTGCTGCAAAACACAAATTTCTGGTGATGGAAGTATCCGTGTAGTAGATCACTTGTTCACGCAAGGAAAGTACTGCAGACAAGTCACTGTGTCCCCCACCCCCCCTCACCCACTCTTGCTGTGTGGTGAAAAGAAGCCCAGCATCTGAAAGCCATTGTGGTCTGGAAAAAAACGTTTGTGTCTTTAATTCTCACATTTGGCATGCAAAGGTTTTAATTTGAAACGTGAGCGCTGCTGATTGCATTCTCTGGAGGCGCTTTCTCTCTCTCTACCACTCTCTCTCTCTCTCTCTCTCTCTCTCTCTCTCTCTCTCTCTCTCTCTCTCTCTCTCTCTCTCTCATTCGTTCTCTCTTTTTTTCTCTCTCTCGATCTTGCTCTTTACTCTTTACCACTCTCCTTCTCTTCATCCCTCTCTCTTTTAGCCTCTTCTTATAGCTCCTTCTTTTCCTCTCTCTCTCTCTCTCTCTCTCTCTCTCCCTTCTCTCTCCCTCCCCTCTCTCTCTCCTTCTTTCTCTCTGCCTATTTGATACCTAAGCCTAGAGACGGAGGGTAAACATGAAGCAGCTGCTGGAATGCTGCTGTTTTTCGAGGAGCTTCCCCTCCTTCCCACCATGCATTGCCTGTCAGGGGGACAACAGAAGCTTGGAGATGGCCGCACAAAGGCAATATTTGCTCAGCCCATCCTCACTCACTACTTTAGCCTGGTCATTTTCGCTTTCCCATGGGATTCACTTAGACAAAGTGTGTGTGTGTGTGTGTGTGTGTGTGTGTGTGTGTGTGTGTGTGTGTGTGTGTGTGTGTGCGTGCGCGCGCGTGTTTGTGTGTGCGCGCATTGGCAGGCCAGAGTATTTGGAAGATTGACCAAAACTTTATTTGAAGGTGTCCACATAAGAGTGAAATTACTTTGTTGTAAACAAGACATGACCTCTATCGTGAACGCTGATGACACTTTCTTTATGTTAATGACTGCTTCCATTAAGTGTCATTTGGTTTAAAGTTGACACTGTTTGCAATGCAGATTACAAAAAAACGGAATGATACTTAATGACAACAATCATAAACATTAAAAACATTAAAATGTCATTTACGTTCACGTTATGACAGGCTTATGCCATTTCTCCAAATAAAGTTCTACCAAAGGTTCAAGGTTCTACCAAAGGTTCAAAGGCAAAATGTTATCCTTTGTTAAATACGTTCTGTCAGATTTGGGACACCTTTCCTGTCTTTGATGGTAATTATGGTAATAGATTAATGTTCTCCAGTTTCTCCTCAAACTATTTCAAAAAGTTGGATCAATGACCGCAGTGCCACCAGCCTGCAAGAACAAACACCATCCGTCATCTCATTCCTTCTTGTACAGTACGCTTGACTCAAGATGTTCATTACGATGTTTTTCGCCAGCGCCCCACTAAACACCACTGACCTTTTCGAGCGCCTCTGTTTAGTTTAAAGCCAATGATTACCATATGCCTCAACACTGCCGCAGCCTTCGCTTGCCCTTCGCCTAATGGTTTGCCATCCAGACGCAGTCACTTTCTCAGAAAACAGCCCCTCTTAATGTGACTGGCATCCCCAAAGATGATTTCCATCTGACTTGTTACTGTTGTATAAACCCGGTTGCATCCATCCCAACACACCAGGAAGCGGGTGGCTGTTTTTTTCCACAGAAACTGATTTGTTGTTTTCTGGCATTTTATTTCTCTTCTCAAAGCTATGAACAACAGGGCGAAAACAAAAAACCTCGCTGTGAATCCTCGCAAAGTCGTCCCAGTGTCGGAGGAAGCTCCAGGGAGTTGCTAGGCTATGAATGCTGCTTGTTTGCCCATGTCTCGGGTTGTAAGAATGGATGAGGGCAGCAGCGGGGCCAAACCACGGTGACTGACTTCTCTCTCATGGCCCTGGTTAGGCGAAAACGAAAAAAGAAGAATCTCATTTAAAAAGGATGACCCCTTTAGAATGTCCCCGGAATTAAGCGAATGGGGATGTCAATGAATGAGGCTGAGGTCAACCGTTTTGACTCGAGAGAATGTGATTGGAATTATATAAGGCCTTTCTCTTTTCCTTTTCGTGGTTTGTTTGATGAACGACACATTCATTCCGTTCATGGGGTTTGCAGTGTTTTCGAAAAGCCTGTTGTGGTCCAGTCTGCAGAGGCCAAGCCGTTGGAAGACACGCCAGAAGTGACAAAATCGCTGACGGAAACTCAATCTTGTGTCATTACGCTCTTAGTGACGTGACACACAGTATTGTAAAACCGTATGGGATTTTTTTTTTTTTTTTTTTTTTTTAACTTTATTCAAATGACTCAATTTGAATCGAAAAACGCATTAGGAAGTTTCCATGTTGTGCTATTCTATTCCGTTTTAGACATTAAGCCCTCTCAATTGTCCAGTCCCCAGCTGACATGGAAAAACAAGGGAAGCGGAATCAAAGACCTCTGTGGAAAAATGATCTCGTCATTTTTTTTTTTTTTTTTCTTCCTTTTTTTCGAAACCTGGCCTGTACGCCAATGTGCCTTTTGTCCCTAATAGCGCAAAGGTCTGCGACCATTAAAACGATTTTCACAGTGTCCTTTATTTCCACCTCTAAGTAACTTAAGCCTGAAGTATCTTTTCAAAAAGCTGTAGTCCCCTGGACCTCCTCTGGCTCCGTCCCATGGCTAAGACTGCTGAGGCTTAAGGACCACGGCCTTCTGGAGCCCTGATTTACTTTTCAATAAATTCACCTCGACAGCAGCACGGCGTTCAGGCTGGTTCTCTTTCCACCGAGGAGAGCCAGCTTCCTCTCTCTCTCGCTCCCGTCTAGCGCTCCTGTGTGCATCCTGCCCCCATTACGCCGTCGCTGACTTTCACACTTCCTCACTTGACGGTCATAAGACTCCTTTTCCTCCGCGCAGCTTAGCGACGTAGGCCCAAAAGCACGCGCATGAGTGATGAGGAGTGGTCTGACAGATGTGGACGTGTACATGTACTGTTACATACGTGTGTGTGTGTGTGTGTGTGTGTGTGTGTGCGTTTGCCTGTAAGTTAGTGAGTAATTTAGTGTATCTGTGCAAGCTAGATACATGTTGTGTCTGAGATACAAGATTTGTCTATTTGTCTGTGTGTGTGTGTGTGTGTGTGTGTGTGTGTGCTTGTGTGTTCCCATGTGAATGTGCTGAAAAGGGGGGAAGAGAAGAGATTATGTGTTTGTATATGGGTAAGGGATGGTGTGGGAGAGATGATGAGGGTATGAGGAGGGGGGTGTTAATGTGTTTCAAAGAGAGGGAGTGTGTGTGTGTGTGTGTGTGTGTGTGTGTGTGTGTGTGTGTGTGTGTGTTTGTTTCAGGGATGGAGAGATTCATAGTGTTTATAGTCTTCATAATGTGTATATCTATATGTACCATATCTGGGTGTGAGCAAGAAAGTGATGCAGGGTGTGTTTAGGTAGGGGTGTGTGTGTGTGTGTGTGTGTGTGTGTGTGTGTGTGTGTGTATGAGTGATTGAAAGAGAGTGAGGGAGAGATGCAGGGTGTGTTTATATACGTGTGTGTGTGTGTGTGTGTGTGTGTGTGTGTGAGAGAGAGAGATAGAGAGAGAGAGGGTGAAAGGAGAGCAGATTGAGGCTCTACCGCACGTCTTCGTCTCTGCAGAACCTCGGGATCGTAAAACATCAAAGCCGGGTGAGTAAAAGCAGCCGGGCGTTTTCCTGTTGATGTTGAGTACCTTGGCGCTCTGCTCCTCTACACCCCTCCCTCCCCTACACCGTCTCCTCCATCCCCTCCATCCCTCCATCCGCCGGGCTGCGGGAGATTCGCAAACAGCGCCGTATTGTCAGAGGGAAGTTCAGGGCGCCTCGAGAAGCCCTGGAAATGTTTGTGCAGGGACAGGAGAAGCCTTGTGCCAGTGGGGTATTTCAGGGATGGGGCGGCATTTGAGGATACCTCATCTCTCTTGCTCGCTCGATCGCTCTCTCTCTCTCTCTCTCTCTCTCTCTCTCTCTCTCTCTCTCTCTCTCTCTCTCGCTCTCTCTCTCTCTCTCTCTCTCTCTCTCGCACTCTCTCTCTCGCCCTCTCGTTCTCTCTCTCTCTCTCTCTCTCTCTCTCTCTCTCTCTCGCTCTCACTCACTCGTCACGACAGAATAGGGTGTGAGTGATTTTTATGGGTTTTGTAATGGGTCTGCTGGTGCGAGATTAAAGAAAACCGATAAAAGCAAAGGATGGTAACTCCCTTTTTTTCAATGGTGTGGCACAGCAATGCTTGTCTTAACTTCTCTTAAGACATGGGCTCAGTGGGCAAGAATGCTGATCCATAAACACATTCCTCTGTAGACATCCGTCTAATAGAGAGACTCCCTCTGGAAGAGGCAATAAACTGATCTATGCAGAAGTTAGATGCCGACACTTTTCAATGATAAAGATCCCATATAAATCCCATACTAACTCTTACACAACTGTTTTGTTGGCATGACTTGCAAGTCTACAGATAAGGATCCCTACTCAGCACTTGTGACAGTCCGTCAGCTGTACCGATGGGTGAGGGGGGGCGATGGGGGGGGCAGGTTTCTTTCCTCACGGCAGGGACACAAGTTTGCTTTGAGAACCATATGACAAACAGATCCACCATAAACACTTGCATTCAGACTTTGATGCGCTGAAATAAACAGCAGCACATTGCCTGCCCCTCCCCCCCCTCTTCGGGCCCTGCCAACTCCAGTCATACGCTCTTGGGAATGCCAGCGTCCAATCAGAGTGCGTGACAATGACAGGCAGAGTATGACAAATCCCTTGCGAAAGCACGGCAGGACTGGGAACATGTGTAATGTGAGGCTTTGATTGCACACATGAAGAGAGACTCTCTTTTGCTATTATGAGCTCCGCGACTATAAATTCACACCGCCAGACAGACAGAGGAGGGGGTGCTCGGAGCGGGGGTCTACAGAGCAGAGTACGCTCATACTGGAGATGCTCCAGTGAAGCCCCATAAAGTTGCGCAAAAGTAAAAAAAAAAAAAAAAACTGTTGTGCAAAAGCCATTCTGCTGTCATGGCACATTAACTAAATTGATTTAGAATCCAAATTCCAGCCTCTTGAGTCCAACATGCTTCTGAGCGGAGCAGCAAGGAAGACATGCATTATATGAATACAGCGCAGCAATGGTAGAAATGTTTAGATCCCCATGATTTCCCTTTTCATTCCGTAATTCCGTGGGCCTATCAGGTCTGTCAGTATTCTGTAAGTAACCTCAGAGTGGCTGTAAAGAGGAGGGGGTTTTAGCACAGGGTTAAGCAAACAGGGGAGCTCACAGGCACCTCTGGCAGCCCATGTTTCATGCCCAGCGGCAGCAGTGACTGCAGGAAGGGAGGGAGGTTGTTGAGGGTGGTGGGGGGACTGAATCAGCTGACTGACGGGACACCGTGTCGGAAGGAGAGAACTCAACGCCAGCCGTCACTCAGCGGCCTCCCTCTAAATCAACATTTGTCAAAAAACCTCAACACTGAAAACCCCACCAGAATATAAACATGGGACATGACCGTGTTCTCTCCCACACACTCGCATATGTGCGCACACAGACGTATAGGCCTACTCACTCACAGGCATACACACACACACACATATTCACACACATCCAGGGAATCATATTTTTATGCCTTTAATCAACACCGCCTTTCACATCATCTCGCTTTTTCACGTAATATTTCTCCCCGATATAAATAAACACTACGTTATCAACTCATCATTTCTGCAGCGCTTGCTCTTTTTTTTTCTCCTTCTTTTCCTTTTTTTCAAACCTCCGCTGCATTAGAGTCTGATTTCCATAGGCCAGTTAATAGAGTGTCATTGTCTAATGAGAGGCGCTAGTGCCAGCTCCTTGGGCAGGAGGGAACCGCCGCGTGAGCACAACGTCCTCCAGAGGTTTCGCTCTCTCAGCCAGATGGTCAACAGATGGAGGAACCTGTTGGCCCTGAGAGTAAGAGAACAAGAGCAAGGGGAAAGAAATAAAGATGGAGAGAGGGAGAGACAGGGAGAGAGAGAGAGAGAGAGAGAGAGAGAGAGAGAGAGAGAGAGAGAGAGAGAGAGAGAGAATGAGAGGGGAAAATGAGACGGAGAGGGTTTAAGAGATGGAAACGGAGAGACAGGAGAAGGAAAAGAGGAGTTGAAAGAGTGAGGCTGATGAGAGCAGACGTGTTGTAAAAACGGTGAAGAGAGACAGGTGGTGTCTGTGAGGGAGACGAGGAGATGCATGTCAAAAGAAATGGGTTAAGCAGAGCAGAAGCGCAGAACAAGAAAGGGGAGAGGGGAGTGAGGGAGTCCAAATGGGAGCAGGTTGCAGATGGAAGTAAAATAGCCAAAATCTAGCCTGTTCCTCAGTCCAGCTCCTCAGGCCATTCAGTTGCCTCCTTTTTCCATGGGCATAACCAGTAGGGTTGATAGGCAATTATACACTGAGCTTTGGATTCAGTTTGATTTGAAGTTCACAATATGATTAACGTACCTTACTAAGTTACTATACTTAGCTTCGAAATGGTAGAACATTTTTAGTAATACTTTTACTAAACTTTTTTGAAGTTTGGCAAATATCAATTCCTCTTGCAAATATATATATATATATATATATATATATATATATATATATATATATATACACACTACCGTTCAAAAGTTTGGGGTCACCCAGAAATGTTGTGTTTTCGATGAAAACTCACACTTTTATTTATCAAATGAGTTGCAAAATGAATAGAAAATATAGTCAAGACATTGACAAGGTTAGAAATAATGATTTTTATTTGAAATAATAATTTTCTCCTTCAAACTTTGCTTTCGTCAAAGAATACTCCATTTGCAGCAATTACAGCATTGCAGACCTTTGGCTCCAAATTAACCCCAGACCATCACGCTACCTCCACCATGCTTGACAGATAGTGTCAGGCACTCTTCCAGCATCTTTTCCGTTGTTCTGCGTCTCACAAATGTTCTCCTGTGTGATCCAAACACCTCAAACTTCGATTCGTCTGTCCACTGTGAACACTTTTTTCCTATCTTCCACTGTCCAATGTCTGTGTTCTTTTGCCCATATTAATATTTTCCTTTCATTGGCCAGTCTCAGATATGGCTTTTTCTTTGCCACTCTGCCCTGAAAGCCCATCCCGGAGTCGCATCTTCACCGTAGATGTTGACACTGGCGTTTTGTGGGTTCTATTTAATGAAGCTGCCAGTTGAGGACCTGTGAGGCATCTATTTCTCAAACTACAGACTCTAATGTACTTGTCTTCTTCCTCAGTTGTGCAGCGGGGCCTCCCACTTCTCTTTGTACTCTGGTTAGAGCCTGTTGGTGCTGTTCTCTGAAGGGAGTAGTACACAACGTTGTAGGAAATCTTCAGTTTCTTGGCAATTTCTCGCATGGAATAGCCTTCATTTCTAAGAACAAGAATAGACTGTCGAGTTTCACATGAAAGTTTTCTTTTCCTGGCCAATTTGGGAGTTTAATCGAACCCACAAACGTGATGCTCCAGATTCTCAACTAGCTTACAGGAAGGTCAGTTTTATAGCTTCTCTAACCAGCAAAATTGTTTTCAGCCATGCTAACACAATTGAACAAGGGTTTTCAAGGGTTTTCTAATCATCCATTAGCCTTCTAACACAATTAGCAAACACAATGTTCCATTAAAACACTGGAGTAATGGTTGCTGGAAATGGGCCTTTATACACCTATGTAGATATTGCATTAAAAAACAGACGTTTGCAGCTAGAATAGTCATTTACCACATTAACAATGTATAGAGTGCATTTCTGATTAGTTTAATGTTATCTTCATTGAAAAAAACAGTGCTTTTATTTAAAAAATAAGTACATTTCTAAGTGACCCCAAACTTTTGAACGGTAGTGTATATATATATATTTATTTACTAAATAAATCACGCTTTTGTATCAAAGGAAAGTATGTCTGTATGATTTAACACAGATTCCATCATTTGTTGTGCGTCACATAAACCTATCCCTATGGCAGATATGCAGTTGGAATTGGTTCACAAGTGTTTTGGTGATGTCGGAAACGGCCTGCAGAGTGCATTCAGATGTGTTAGTATTTTGGCCTGTGTTAAGATGGAACGAGAGCGAAAGAGGCAAAGAGAGGGGCGAGGTGTGGAGTGATAAGTACGTCTTTGGCTGGAGGAATCCAAGTAAAGTAAAGACGCCCCTGCATTTCCTGAGCGAGCAGGTGCAGAGGAAACGGAGAGCATTTCATCAGCATGTAGTGTGGGCCAATTTGTATACATGATGTGGGAGAGTGCATGTGACTGCGTGTGTGTGTGTGTGTGTGTGTGTTTGTGTTTCAGCGTGTGTGTGTGTGTGTGTGTGTCTGTGTCAGCGTGTGTGTGTGTGTTTGTGTGTGTCTGTGTCAGCGTGTGTGTGTGTGTGTCTGTGTCAGCGTCTGTGTGTGTGTGTGTCCGCATGTCTGGTGACAAGCAGATGGGGAAAAGTTCACTTTGTTGCAACTGATTGAGTGGTGACGAAAGAGACACAGATGCAGGGTGGAGAGAGGTGCGTGTGTGCGTGCGTGCGTGCGTGCGTGTATGTGTATGATGTTAAGAGTGACGGAGAATGCTGGTCTGGTGAGGGTGTCTGTGAGTCTGTCCAGTATAGAAACACTAATGACGAGGAGACAGGGTCCTGTTTAATAGATCACTCAGCCAAGATGGAATGTCTATTATTTATCTTAAAGGCTCTCCGGAGAGGAAGCTTGCAGGGTGTGGAGATGAGAGGAGACGAGTGGATTTGGCCATTTTTACTTATCTGAACACACACACACACACACACACACACACACACACACACACACACACACACACACACACACACACACAGGTTCATCTCATTGGCAGCAGGAAGCACGCATTAACAACTATTCCCATACAAGGAAACTCGAAGGACTAAAGATTAAAAAAATGGGGGAGAAAAACGATCTGTGGCTTCTCATAACAGACAAGGTTTGGCTCATCTTGAATCGATGATGACTGTTTAGACTGTGGCGTGGCCTTTCAGGGAAATTACGCTCCCGACAATCCAGTATTAGGGAATGCGGGGCTGGCAGATATTGTGCCATTAGATCAAAGGCTAAAGAGATGTGCCATCAATTGAACCCCCCTTCAGGATGTCACTTAGACACCTCCGCAGAATGACATCATTTCAGCCAAGTCCAGGAAGCAGGAGGGGGAGGGGTGAGCAAGCTGTAAGATATCTAAATATTTTGAGAGTTATAGAGTTATGGTTTCATTACTGACAATCTGTTGACCCCGGATTACTGGATTTTATTGCATTACACACTGGCTCAGTGGCACCTGGAAAAACAGTGTCTGTGTACTGGAGCAGGGGGAGCAGAGTCGTCTGTAATTCTGACAGAAAGTGTTTAATGGGCGGCACATCTGGACTGATATGGAGAAGTGTGTGTGTGTGTGTGTGTGTGTTTGTGTGTTTTCTTGGGCACAAATTGTGTGTGAAATATCAGCCGCTGAAAATAATCTGTAACCACATTATTCACTGGAAGTCTGAGTCTGGGATTTTTGGCGGTCTACTAGGACTGGGCAGTTCATCAAAAAATAATCAAAACTGACATTTAAAACGATTAATTAATGTAATATTGCCCATGTTCATAATTACATTTTTTTTTCTTTTGGGAAAGAAATAAATAACTTACCGAAAGCGACTGAAAAACTAACTTATCACAGTGTCCATGAACAGTGTTTTTAGGCAAGGGTATGCAGTACACACCCGGGATTTCTCCTCCAGGCAATTTGAGAGATTCTGGCGGCTAATTACACATTTTAACAGAGTTTTAGAGTGACTTAAGACAACCTAGTATAAACACTGCAGGGCTAACATTTCACTCCATTGTTCTATACACATATTGACCATGCGCGCACACACACACACACACACACACATTTTTTTATGTATTCATTGGGAGTGATGCTTTGATTTAAGTTACGTATTTTGTAAACAACACATATTGCTCGTCGTTCATATACCGTTCGTTTCATAACATGCCTTTTCATTAACATTGTCAGTAGTTGAGCATTTTCACTGTGCAAACCTTGACGATGAACTATCTGGTTGGGGGAAAAAAAGAAATAATCATTCATTAAACATTGTTGAGGTTAAATGCACTGTTAATTATAATTTTTATTTGAGGTCTTAATTGGCCAGCCCTATGGTATGTGCCTTTTTTTGACTCGCACATACAGTAGAAAGCATACAATATGTATGGACAAAGTGAAACTTGGCTGTTGGATTTTAGAAATTGTCAGAAGATGATGGTGCAGGAACAGGGGTGCCGCTAGGGGGGGGAAGTTAGGATGATTCTAAGGGCCCAGCACTGACAGAGGGGCCCAAAATTTCTAGCAGCGCCCCTGTGCAGGAATGTGGTAGAAGTGCAGTAGAAATTCAGCTTCTCTCTTGGTAGATCTTGATAGATTTGTTTCAGGGAGACTGGAGAAGGTGTAAGTAGCACATTTGCTTTACGAGTGTTGTATCGCTCAGTGGGGAACTGGGGAAACTGATGATGGGCTAGTCTCGAAACCGATGTTTCCCAGTCTTTGTTTATTCTTTCTGCATTTATTTCCGATGTCATTTACTTCTTGTGTGCATTCTCCCTTTCCCCTGAACTCACTCAGATAGACTGCCCATATGTTAATGCAGGGTGTTTGAATGCTGTTCACCGAAGCAAATGTCCCATTGTTACTCAATATCATTCTCATACTAATCTAAAACAAAGCAAATGTCCGCTGTCAAGTGGCCCTCAGACAACCTGTAATGCTTAACAAGGATCTGTTAACTGTTTTGGCACCTCTTTTAGTTTACTGCATAGTCCATACAGTAGTGAGGACATGGTCTGATCACCTGCAGAGGTGTAAAGCAACTGACTGATGTCTTTAGAGTCGGAATAGGAGAAAGGGACATTGTGTTTTGTACGCCTTTGTGTATTCCGAATTGATCTGACAGGAATATAGATGGTAGTTGAACTACTCAAAACTACAAAAACTACTATTAAATGGTTCAAAGCAATATGGTCATTTAAGAGTAGCTATGAGTGTTTGGTTTTTTTTTTTTTTTGCAACCAATCAGGACTTCTGTAGCATCAGGAATGTTCTAACACTCTACTGTAATTGTGTGTGTCTGTTAGCCATTGTAATGGTTGCATCAGTGCGCATGAAGTTGATGATTGTCTTGCTAATTACAGTGGTTAAGTCCATGTCAACGGCGCGTCGTTGCAACGTAATGGTTTGCATTTGTCTACAGGTTCTCACAGCTTTATGCAACCTTTATCTCGGGCCAGATCAATTGGCGTTGTAAACAACTGCTGGAAACCCCTCACTCACACTTGGGAGCACCGTTGCCTCCCCTCTTCTCTTTCCTGTTGCCCTACCCCTTTACCTGGTTTTAAACGACTCTTGAAAACCACCAAGGTCTGGCTACTGACTCTAAAATGCTAATTGGCCTGGCCAACAGCCAGTAGTCCCCTCCTGTCTTGGCCTTTGAAAGTGGAAGTGGCCCTTGGTTATGCGAGTTCAGATGCAGGTGAGCAACAGCTGCTGTTGACCCTCGACCCAGCCTCCTCTGCGAGAAAATGGCTTCAATTATCAGGATAGGGAGGCTCTTGTTGTCGACAGGAAGTAAAGCTTTATAGCCTCGTCCAGCCAGAGTGCTCTCCACTGTTACGTGGGCAGACAGACAGACAGACAGACAGCGTGCAGACGGGGTTGTACACTGTAAAAAGCCCCACTTCACACCTGAGGGGTTGCATAAACAATTCTCTCCTTTTATTGCCTGGTTGGACGTCGCACAACAATGTTAAAACTGAAAAATGTTCCAGGTTTTCCATTTTACTGTGTGTGTGTGTGTGTGTGTGTGTGTGTGTGTGTGTGTGTGTGTGTGTGTGTGTGTGTGTGTGTGTGTGTGTGTGTGTTGGGGGTGGGGGGTGGGTCATTTATTTCGTAATGACCTCTCTTTGAGGAGATTAGACTCTTCATTTCTTTTCAGGGAGTACGACTGCAAACTACCAGGCATTGAAAGGGGTTCTGTGGTAATTTGGAATTTTGTTTTCCCTCGCCATAAAATTCACAAATTAAGGCTCCCGACGCCCCTTGTCAAGCTGATTTACCTGCTAAGGCGCAACATCCACATGCCTTTTCCTAAATCAAATGTTTGTTTTTTGATAAACTAAATTTAAGTACCCATAAAACTGCATTGCTGTAGGAGGCCAGTCAGACTGTTTCTCCAAGGAGCGTCCTTAAAATAAACTGTTGGTACTGAACATGAATCCTTAGGGAGGGCGACCATAAACTGAAATTCTCCTCTCAACTGGAATCTCTTTGTCCCACATGGGCTTTTTTTTCTAAACTTACGATCCTTCTGCAGACATGAATGAAAAATTATACTGCCGAAAAAAATCAGCTGCCGAAAGTTTGTTTGGGTACTGTCTGCATTTCATTCAACATGAATTATTACTTGAAACATGTCTGCTGTTTTTGATTGAAGTAATATATTTTTATATTGCCATGTTTGTAATTTGTTATTACTCATATTAAAACAAAGACATCTATATAGTCTACACTTGTACTGACATAAAAATTCAAGCACTGCCTCAGTGAACACAAGCTGTTAATCTCACAGCAGGATGCATTTTAAATGGTAGGTAATGCTTTTATGACACACGTCCTACCGGTTCTCCCACTTACAGACAACAAGTGGACCCTTACTGGGACATTGGGACATTTAAAGGTAAGTGTGACAGTTTTTTTTTTTTTTAATATAGGCAATATCCGGTTGACATCAGATACCAAAATACGGCTAAATAAGTTGATGCTGATCGGAATGAGGCGATAACATGACTGTTGCACAAACAGAATTTAGAACCGGAATAGTCCCTACATGTAACTGTGGTCAGTGTCTCTATGAAGAATTAGAAGAAGCTTTTAGTGGCATGATTGGCTTGGTTTAAGTAGAGATTTACTGTAAGTAGACTTTATGCAGTATGGAGGCTTCTATTAGGGCTGGACTTGTGTGATGGTGTGATTGACCAGTGGCAGGTGTCTGAAAGATGTGTTCTGGTTAGCCATGCTTACTGTCCATGAGGCCGAGGACATTTAGTTTGGTTCAGCAGAGGTTTTAATTTATTTGGCATCTTTCTATTGACTTCCCGTGCACTATAGACACATTTGCACCCTTTACAGAATGATTGTTTGTTAGCCTGTTACCTCAGTGCAAACAAATATAGATTATTTCTAGAATTTTGACTTAAAGCATAGGTTCGCTCAAAATGACATTAAGCCTTGTTTTCAGATAATTTGCGATGAAACACAATGGTTAAGATTGAAATTCTGACAAATGCTGCTGTTCCGAGAATTTTTGGTTGCTGCTGGAGTACACGACAGCCTATGTCCATGGGAACAATCCTTCCTAAAACGCACTAAACATTTGTTTACAAACGTATGAACCTCACCGAATGGTCTGTAGTGTTCACTGATACCCTTTCAAAATATCGCTGAGAAATGTGATATCCAACAGGTGTTTTACAACATAATTTCATATGGTGGAACTATTTTTTCTCTCTCCCATATACGTGTTCTTCTTATGAGAGCTTGAACGATACAGACCCACCGGCGGAGTAATACCACACTTCACTAATAAGTCAATGGAGATGGACAAAAACTATGATAGAACCTGGTAGAATGCATACTTTTCCATCAAATTTGGATCAGCATATTAATGAGCACCACTGACTACTTGATGAGTTCCATGTCTTTGAAAACTAATGTTTAATGCTTTTTAGGAAGGATTATTCTAGTGTACATAGGAAAATTCTCTGAACAGCAGCATTTGTAGAATTTCAATCTTTATCTTTGTATTTCATTGTAAATGATACAAAAACAAAGCTTAATGTCATTTTGAGCAAAGCTGTACTTTAAGGGCACTGTGGTCTAGCTGGCAACATCTCCGGTACCATAAAGAGGCAGGTGCCTAAGAAGAACCCAATAGTTTATCTGGCCTGACCAGTCGGAGCCCGATTCCGAGCCAATGTCTCCCCCTCATCTGCTCCATTCGTCTGTTCACTGTCTTGCTACAATTAAGGCAAAAAAAAATCCCTTTGTTAATGGAGTTATTGTGACAGGTGTGTTGAATTGTTAACAATTTGACAGAAGTTTTCAGTTAAAAGCACTTTAACCTTCTGGAATGGGTGAATGCGGTCTATGTGGCTAGGGTGCTGGGCTGTAAAATGAAGTGACGAACCTCAGATCCAAGGCAAATGAAGTGCCAAGAGTGGGAGGATGACTCACAAGAGGCTGACCAGTTTGCTCTCCAGTGTTGATGTTACACTTGCTCAGTGTTGTAACCTTGACAAATCACTGGGGTGACGGAGCAAATTTCGGACCGATTTCTCCATCTCGCACAACAACAACAAACCCAAGGCATATGCGTAGGATGAAGGAGTGCAAGAAAGGTCTGCCTGGAGGGCTTGAACACCCCCCCCCCAACCCAACCACACCCACCCACCCATTCCTCCACGGCAGTGGACTGAGGGAGTGACGACAACGGCGGCGGCGGCAGCAGCTCTGCCATAATAAACACCAAACAGTGGATGTTGCTAACGCGGCTGCCCGGCCAAAAGTTTGCAGGCCGGCCGGCCAGCCAGACGGACTTGTTCTGGGAAAACTTGTTGGAGAGGGCCAGGGTCTGAGCTGGGGTGGACAGCACTGTAGGGCCCTCGGCCTGGTCCAGCTGATGCCTCCTGCGGCTCCAGTTTATTTCATTCTGGAGCACGTCAGTGTGGAGTCACACTGCAGGACACAGCTAGGGGGAATGGAATGGGATGGGAAGTAGTTGCCCTCCCAAAGTGCATCAGGGCATTTCTATGTGCATGTTCATCCTTTCGGGGAAATGACATGACTTTGTCCCCAGGGTATGGTTCTTAAATTACCTAAAACTGCACGCCCACTGTCCCAACATTGGCTGTCTTCAAGTGTCTTGGTCATTCTTTTAGCGTCTTTGTGACAAATTTGAGAGATTTGGGAGTTGTGGCTGACATTGTCAGATATCCTGCGAGATGGCAGATGGAGGTAATGGAGGTCACTCTCATTGACTGTTTGGCTTATCACTGCACTTCTTGCGATTCATCAAGCACAGTGCCCATGCTCATTTGTTCAACAAGCACGGACAGAAAGGGTTTTTTGGCTCTTATAGATTTATTTTGAGTGCTTTTCTAGTTAGTTAATATAGGATCATCCCTGTGATATCTTGTAAGGCAACACCACTGACTGGTTTCTATTTGTATGATAGTAGATTTTTGGAAAGACGACTTTTACTACTGCCAGCAAAATGTATTGTTAACTGTCAGCGCAAATTTTCTAACTAACACAGGAAGCTCAAGAAGACTGCAGTGGACAGTGGTATTGTGGTCAGTCTTCTGAAGTCTTTTCAATGTGCACAAACCATAAGATGTAACTTACTTGTGAAGGGTGGACTGTCAATATAGCACACAGGGCAAATGCCTGGTGGGCCGACACACTATTTGGGCCGACGGCCCTAACATTCTCACTGTAACTGTAATCATAGGCTTATTTTCTAATGATTTGACCAGTATGGTGGGCTGGTCTTGTTCGAAATGCCAGGGCCGATTTTTTTTTTTTTTTTTTTTTTTTGTCCCAGTCCGCCCCTGCTCGTGACTGCAGCAGAAGGAAGTCCTCCGCTGTACTCATTAGCCTTCAACTGTTGGTCTCATACCAGTGACTTGATGTGCTGCCAGGCTGCCAGTCACAGGGTAGCGATGGGGAAGGTGGTGGGGGTTTGATGGCAGCCATGAATGTTGCACTGGGGAATGATTTTCGGCACGCACCACTGCACCTCAAAGGCAAAACAATGCCCCCATGTTTACAGTCCCGGGGAGACTGAAAAATGCTGGAAATGTAGCCAGTCTTTGATGCACTCCTCATGCCCATCACTTCATGGCCTTATCAATTTGTAAACTTCTGTACGTCAGCCAATAAGATAAACCCATCATGGTGTTTTTTCTTTTCTTTTCTTTTTTTTTTTTTTGAAGAGGTAACTACATCTGTCTTTGTAATCTGTACATGGGTCAAGACTGAAGATTTGAAATGCACATCTGCTGCCTTTGCCAAGGAAGTGATGAAGCTTATCTTGATTAAATGTGCCGTGAAACGGATGTGTATTCTATCCACATTTTCTCTGTTGGTCCCCACTCAAGTTGATTACAACGGAGATCCCCCTCAACCTAACCTATTAAAAGTTTTTCTTTTAATATTGTCTGATATAGGATCCCCACTTCTTTCTCTTTATCCTATCCAGGAACACAATGTCCTCATTCAAGGTGATTACAACAGACGTCAACACTCCCTGTGAACGTCAACTTCCCTCTGAATTGAACAATTTTTTCCGACATGGGGGTTTTCTTCTTTGTTATTATTCTGTCAAGGACTGCTGTGTTTCACACAAGCTAAAGTTAACATTTTAACCAGACAAGCCAAACCCCCCTCTACACTCACAGACACACACACACACACACACACACACACACACACACACACACACACACACACACACACACACACACACTTCCCCAATCCTCCCGCTTAAAATCTTGCCTGGGAGCTTCTCACAGACGTCAAACAGGGCCAATGGCTCCTCGTTTCACACTCTCCTCTCCCCGTGGTCCTAATGGAGGTCATATCACAACAAATCACATGCCACATTTTGTAGTGCCATATAAAGACAGTAAAAAACTCCAAAAGGAGTCAAATGAGAGCCTACACATGTGTTGTGTACAGTGGAGGAGGAGGGGGATCCATTGACATTAACACACAACTGTGGCGGGGTGAGTCGGCCCATATCGACGTGCCCCGCTGCTACAGCATTCCACCCTGACCACCAGTGTGTGTGTGTGTGTGTGTGTGTGAAAGAGAGAGGGAGAGAGAGAGAGATGGCAGCAAAAGGAGCACTCCACCTCTTGAAATTTATGAGTCATTTCCTAAGCAAAATATGAGTTTCGAAGTAAGTGCTCGTATCAGCAGGCTTTTGGGAGTGGTGGCGTCCACAATGGGCTTGCCTTGGAGCCGCAGGAGCTCCAGGAGTGAGGAGGAGGAGGTGGTGGAGGAGGCAGACGGGGCCAACCTGTGGGGAGTTATAGAACCCTGGAGGCCGCAGGATGGGAGGGGAGAGACTGTGTGGCCATCTGGAGAGAAGATGTACTGTACGCACCTGAGTTAGAGACTGGCAAACCAGCATAGGCCGCCATAGCTTTTTAAAGGTGTAAATTTAGACAGAAATGCAACCTTTTGTATATTTGGGGTAATAGTTGTGGTCAAAGCACCTGTCTAGGATGCTTGTGTCCCCAAAATTTTAGAAACTGCCCCTAAAGTAATATACTAATTGACTAATTATCCTTTTGGGTGAAAGTGTCTGTTAATTGCATAAATGTAAACATTTAAGAGAGATAGAGAAAAGGTGAAGGATAGAGTAACTGATGGACTGGCAGAGAGGAGGAGAGCAAGACAGATAGTGAGCTAGGTTGACTGGGTAGAGAAGAGTGATAGAGTTGAATGGAAAGAAGGAGAGGAATGAGTAGGAGTTGGAGGTTTCCAGAGAAAATGAGTGAGAAGGTGAGTAAGCGTGAGATGGAAAGAGGAGGGAGGGAGAGTGTGTGTGTGTGTAGCCCAGAGAGTGAACGATTGAGGACGTGTTGGAGCAGGGCGAAAAGTGCTGATGTTGATTTTTATCCAGACACAGCGTTGCTGTACCTGATCGCCGCACTGCATCATGCGCAGACCCCAACGCCTGGCTGGATTTATGATTGTTGGAAAAAAAATCTGGAGCACACGAGCTCTCAAATTTAACAAGGTCTACCAAAAATAAGGTCAGTGTGTGTACACAGGTGTAAATTTCAACAGGCTGTACGATTCAGGAGGCATGTGGCTCTTGACTGTTTCGGTCCATATAACGCAACCTCTGGCCTCTGAGCTCACTAAGTGTCTGTCAACGGTGCTTACCTCTCCCGACCAAGAAACACAAATAAACGATAAGACGGTTATGTAAATATCCAAAAGCGCCATTAGAACTTATCACTCCAGGTGTTTGAGGCATTTAACGGGTTGTGTGTGTGTAAAGGTAGAAATAACATTTGATCACGGCTTGGCATGGTGAGGTCATGAAAAATTGTGTCAGTACGACGTGGATGTTAGAGGCTGTTATTTCAACACCTTGTGTTGAAATGTCAAACAAGCAGCATGTCGTGCCTCCAAATCTATCCGACTCACGATCTGACTCTTTTGATTTTGAAGTCATCACATCATGGTTCTTTGTGTGTGTGTGTGTGTGTGTGTGTGTGTGTGTGTGTGTGTGTGTGTGTGTGTGTGTGTGTGTGTGTGTTATGTAGTTTTAGTAGCTTCCATTGCTGTTTACTTGTGGTGTGTATAACAGAGAACAGACCCTAGTTCCAAAAACAACACACACCGTTTTCTCTGTAACAATATGTTGATATAATATTTTATTTTTTGGTATTACACACATTAGATGGCCATTTCTTTTTACAAATAAGTGCTTCAGTAAAAGGTCCCAGGTTCGGCTCTTGACGTAAGCGGTGAGATTCGTGAGCTGGCGCTCTCATGCTCGCACACGACCAGCTGCCTGCCGGTTCCACTTCCACGTGCTAATCCTGCGCTCTCTGCCTGAACGGTCCTTTTTACTACCCACTTCTTTGTATCCCAGGGCCAAGAAAATAAACACTTCAAAGTGAAAACGCAAGCGTCTGTTCCCCCTTACACACCAATTATGCAAGGGATATCTGAATCTTGGGCATTTTACCCATCAGAGGGGGGCCTAAAAAAGACAGGAAAGTGAAACCTATTAACAGGTGTGTCCTATTTTCAGATCGTTTCTATTTATTTGGGGAGTTGTCATCCCGATAAGGTCCAAACGAACGCCGACAATCTTCTGAGAGCTTTGGCTATGTCCAGAATGTTCTAAAAGTGGAGGAATTAATCAGGAAAGTTAAAAAATTCCGACTCTATTTGTTTGGTTTGATATAATAAAGGCCTGCTGCCGGGACGGTCGTGCTCCAACAAGCAGGAATTAAAGTAAATTGAGGACAGTTATGGCGAAGTCAGGCCTTGTGATCATGCCTTGTCCATTTGTTTTGCTTTATACACCACATGTGTGGACTACCACCGAGGGGTCACCTATCCTCTTAAATTTCCTTGCCAGCTATCAAAGCAGCGCCTTCTTGTTTTGAAAAGAAATGGGCTCAGGACAAAATGGCCTCACGGGCTGTTTTCAGCCACAGTAGCGAGCTTTAATTCAAACTCGGTTAAACCGTAATGGCATAAGTTATAGTGTTGGCTTAAACAATACTTGGTGCTGTGCCTCCCCCTGTAACATGATCAAAGCATGGCAACACCACTGCCCACTGCCACCCTTAAGGAGTTCCTTGGAGGCGGTGTTTCTCTTTAGGTTGCCATGGGGACACTGGGAGGTTGAACAAGACTTTGTATATGGATGTTGTCGCTGACATCCATCTGGAACTAGGGGAGAGAGAGCTCTCCTTGACTTTGAAAGTGCACCACGGTCTTGCATAATGTAAATAATGCATATGGATCGAGGAATGAAGGCAGAGATTACACTCTATAGATATCCTCCCACAGTCCAGGATCTCTGGCACTTCAAAGCGCTCGGATTGAGAGCATGTCCAAGAGGACACGGGAGAGCAGATTTTCACCAAATAAAACATTTACGTTAGAATTACAATTAATCTCTTCTCTCATTTTTTAAAAAATAATTGCCTGTAATGATCACCAATTGCACTAAACTGAGCAAAGGCAGCTAGCCTTTGACACGCACAGATGTTCTTTTTTCTCTCTCTCTCTTTTGCCAGAGATTCCAGATCTTTCCAGCAGGCCTTATTAAACAGTGTGGGCATTGTCAGAGAGGTCATAAATTCTCCTGGTTAGCAAGGAGAGAAATGATCTTTTCAGATGGCCGGTGGTGTCTTGACTTTACACTAGGCTTTTAAAATAACACTGTCGGACAGCGGCTTTGTACTTTTCTCATTGCTCCTCTTTCATAACCACCATAACAGGTGGGCTGAATCTTCATGTTTTTAACCTCCTTTTCCCCAAGCCCACCACAGTGGTTTCTTTTCTCCTTCTGGAGTAGAGAGCAGGAGCTCCTGCATCCTTTTGATGAGTGTGATGGACCCAAAAGATGAGGCCATCTGAACATAACCTGACAGTGCTGTTCATAGATTATCAGAAGCACAGACATTTTTAGCATCCTGTTTAGAAGTAGTTTCTGTAAGCAAAGCAGTTCTTTTGATGAGATAAGCAGGCCTTTTAAAAGTTGACCAGCCATCACTACTGGATGGTTGTAGAAAAAGACAGCTACATTTTTTTTTTTGTATTTTTCGTTGACCCATCTTGCCATGCTGGCATCAACAGGGAAGAAAATTCCCTGAGCAATGACTGTGTATGGGTTTTTATTATTATAATTTTTTGCCCTTTAAAGTCATTGGATGCTTTGATATCTCCTAACCTGGGCCATCTGCTGTGCTGTCGTGCACCATGCTTCCACCCTGTGGCATTCCCAGCCCCAACTCCCCCTGCTCCTCTTAAAGGTCTCAACCAGAATGCCACAGTAAAAACAGCAGAAACAGACGTTTGGAAGCCAGCACAAAGTAGAGAGAACATGATGACAGCATGTAGGCCTATTTAAAAGCTGCATGGGGCCATGCACACAGAAACACACACACATACACGCACGCCGTCCTGTGTGTGAGCCAACCTGCCATCACGTGTTTATTAGACTGCACAAACTCGCGTTCACCTCTGCAACGTCTGTCTGCTTTTGGCATTATTGGCCTTGGCCGCCACCTCAGGCGGAAGGCTTTTGAGGACACGGTAAGCGTCGCCAGGACTGCACACTTTAAGAGTTGCGTTATGGGACGAGGCGTTCGGGTGTGTCTCGCTAAAAAGGATGGTGAGGTTTTCTTGGTCAGCGAGATCCTGTTAGCGCTCGCGTCTGTTTTGCACCGGTGATGGTCAATTTATGACTAATGTCATGATAATAGATCTCCCCAAGAGGCGCTGTCATAAAACAACATCGGTTCTGCTCCTGTAGAACAATGCTGGCATTCTCAATCCCCCGCTATCACTCACACACACTTGACACATCCAAGATTAGAAGGGCACATTTTTTCAGGCAGGCCCAAAAAGTGTGAGTGTGTGTGTGTGTATGTGTTAGAGTGGTATTACGCTGCCCAGGCTGAACTCAGAAAAAAGGTTCCTGCTTTGGCAGCCTTCTTCTGAGCTTATCTTGGTATCACAGGATTGTAAATCTTTAAGCTAACCTTGGCTCTCTGTTTAAATCTAAATCATCGACAAGAGTGCTTTGAGACGTTAAAACATAACAGCCCTGCATTTCAGTCTATTGGCTCCTGTTAACTTTTGCTTCGCTAGGAGCCTCCCCGACACAAAGTCCTGTGGTAATGAGATTCTCTGTGTCAGACTACACATTTAAACATGGTTGCTGCAAATCATGAATGTCTGGGCTGTTAATTGCTTCAGAGGGGAACCTCAGTATTACTGCTCAGATTTACAGTGATTCGATTGACTACTTGATGGACCCTGCCGTGAAACGGTAATTGTAAACAGTCTTAGCAGTGTGCGACGATTTTCCACTTTACTCTGACAGATTCCTTGTCCTGACCTGGCCTCAGCGATGTGATACATTTACTTGGTCAAACTTTTCCGATCTGTGTCATGACAGTGTAAACGATAAAACTTCCCAAGAAGTGATATATGTTCATGTTCATGCCTCATCTGTTTCCCTAATCTGAGGATTTATGATTAAAACTACCCTGGTTCTCCTCACACAAGTAAGCTGTTACACTAACATTTGCAATTATCACACCATTTATTAATAGTGTTAATAAAAAGATAACCATATGTCATAGGCATAGTCTTACATGAACGAGTATCTAAATCCATACGTCCATACGCATAAAGCGACCATTATTCTGAGTCCATTTTAGAAGTATTGCTATTTTTATGATTATTACTATGTTGTAATTAGCCTCTTTTTTGCTTTTAGCCCATGCTTGCATCATATCCTTTTCAACCACAAATGGATTTTCTTCAACGATGCCATAAACAATAAATCTTCAACATTTTTTTAAAAATAGGTTTGTAGTTGAAGATGAGCAGCTGACACTGATCGTTGCAATGGGCCTTTAGGCAACAAAATTCCCAAGACTTTCACATAATTAAAACCATTTTTGCGCTCTTGCAAGGAGATTTAACACTAACATTGGCAAAAAAATCTATATCCTGCCATGATGTCTTGTTTGTGAAGTGGAAATCCTGTTTTACTGCCCTTCCCTTGTGAGGGTCTTTTAATGGAGGTTGTCCCGGAGTTTGTGTTAAATCTGAGGGATGTGCTCGCTAGTGACTAATAGACATGGTGGTAATATGCCACAGTCCTCAGGCCTGGGTCCTAATGTATTCCACATTATTCTGGTTTTAGGACCGCTTACAGGCCCTGGTCCACTACCCCCTACCCCTTCACTTGCCCCACGTCAAAGCACCTCATAACCCATAATATGGCTACAATTTTCTATATTTCCTGCTCTGCAAACAAGCAAATTACATGCATGCAACCAAATGTCCTGATCCATGCAATCAATGGTGCGCCACACAGAGATTTATTTCTGACAGAAAAAAAAAAAATCCTTTTTACATTCATGAATGTTCTACATCAGTGTGTACGAAAACAAGGAGATTTACTACATTGATGCCGATTTCATGGCTTGGTGCATGGGTGTCACATCAAGGGACAATTTCTGGTAACAAACATGAATATGCCGTGTAAGAGGTGTTGTGAGTTAACATTGTGAATAAGGTTGTGATTTAGCATTGTAATCTGGTATTGCTTTCAGCGTATTGAGTTGAAGGTGTGCGTGTGTGTGTGCGTTTGTTGGTGGGGAACTGGCTGTTTTGATGCTGCTAGATGGATGTGGTTTGTGTTTTATGACAAACATACTGAGCTTGCTATAAAGAACTTGATCACTGAGACGATCTAACTTATGCTGCTCATTTTAGGTTTCTGAAATTTTTGGAGCTTGCATATTGACCACAAATATTTAGCGCACTTGCAAATGCTGCGGTGGTACCACTTCAAATGAACTCATTTATGAAAGAACAATGACAATTTTGAGTGTAAAATGAGTATGATTTAACAGATTTCTCTATCCCAAGTGACAGACAACATTCCATTCAGCAATTACACCCAAACTGGTTCTCACAGCGTACTAAAATGTTCCTTTTCAGCATTTTACTTTAATATTTATCTATCTATCTAATAATTCAAGGGACGTCTGTCTGTGTGTCAGTGTGTTCCACGCATAACTCTTGAACCGTTCGTCCGACTGGCCTCAGATTTGGTACGCATCTTGCTAATGGCACGAGTGAGTGCAGTGCCAAATTTCGTGATGTTTGGGTAAAAAATACTAAAGATATCGGTAAATAAAGAACTTTTGCCTTCTGCCGCTCTGACCTTAACCACTCCCCCTTTCACCCTCCTGGTCTCGCGGCAGTGTGCGAACACACGCAAACCCACATTAGTAAGAAGTAGAAGCACGTCTATCAACATGCAGTTCAAAACATGCTTTTGCCTAAGTGGATACCTAGCGACAGGTTCGTTTGTTAAACTAGCCATTTAAACGGTTAGCCTGCTTTCATTCAATGCAACAGCAAAACACACGGGTAGGAAACATGTCAAACGAAAATTTATGTTGGAAAGATGTGCTCTATGAAGTGTTGAACAGTTCAAGAATTTACGATGACCCAGCAAGATGACTGTCTATCTCACAACATCATGCAAACACACGCAAACACACAACGAAGAAGTAGAAGCACGTCGATCAACATGCAGTTCAAGTTCAAAACATGCTTTTGCCTAAGTGGATACCTAGCGACAGGTTTGTTTGTTAAACAAGCCATTTAAAGGTTGGTTAGCCTGCTTTCATTCAATGCAACAGCAAAACACACGGGTAGGAAACATGTCAAAAACCACATTGCAACTTCAACTCTCACTGTGGGCCAAAAATGTCTCCATGCAGGCTAACGTTACTGCACTGGATATAGGCTATGTCACAGTTTCTGATTCACCTGCATACATGTAGGCCTAAATGGACATCACATCTGGGAAAAGGTGTTTACACGAGCAATGCACTAGTTTAGATTGAAAATAATGGTCCAATTCAATTCAAATCTTTGAAACATCTACAAAAATTGCAAGAGATCTTCATAAAGCCGTGTTGGAACATACATGGGATTTACAGTAGAGTCATGGTGTGGGATTGACACCTATCAAATGGTTCAGTGTGCCTGGTTCAGATGACGTGCTGTACAGCTGTCCATTTTCAGGAATGGCAGAACCATGCTTCCATGAATGTCAAGAACACAAAAGAGTAGCATCTACAGTATAGTCGGTTGCTGTTTCTGAAATGGCATGCTGCTGTGTAGCACACACTACTGTCGTGTAGCACACACTACTACGGGCTTCAGTAGGCAGTAGGCTTTTTCAGTAGACTTTTTCTTTTTGAGAATCCCTTTATTAAACATCACCTTTAATTGCAAGAGGTCCTTGAGTATCCATCAAGATATCTGCAATTAGTGCTTTTTTTTTGAGGGCCATTTCCAAGTCCATCTGTGTAACCATTCCAGCAGCGTGAGAGCCATCCCACAGAACACGAGCAGATAAACAAAGCTTTTCCTTAGCTTCTGTTTGGAGAAAAATATGTTTCAGTCAGGTTTATAAATGCTGAGCTGATTATGGAGATATCTCATTTTAAAGTCTGAATTGACAAAATGCCTTGAGGATGTAGGAGCCCGCTCACTCTTTTCCGGTTGAACGTCACTGTGTTGAGGCTGCAAATTAGGTTGTGAAGTAGTGGGCTACATTGATATTAGTGTAGTTTTACCGTCTTACAAGCCTAATTTATAAGCTTGATAACAGCTTTTCATGTTCCTCACATTATCAGTCAGATAATTTATAGCTTTATTTCAAAGTAACAATTCTTAACCAATGTAACAATGTAGTTATCGGAAAAGGTTAGAGTGGCTAGGAAAGAGTTTCTTCTTCTACTTATAGGGGGATTGAATTTCCCATAAGGACTGAACCTACTTAAATCGAAAAGCCATTTCACAATGCAACTTAAGCAAGAGAGCTGCCTGAGCTGGTGAAAGACCTCTTGCTCTGGCTTGATGCCCACTTTGAGGTAATTATTTAAGGATGGATAATTAGGTCCTGTTAAAATGATTTATTGTTATCTAAGCACAATGTGAGCTCGGTTGGCTCTGTATATACCTAAAGGAGTATTTACGATGATCTAACATTTTTAATCGGGGACACGTTCCCATAATACCAAAAATTTGTTCTCACCGCATCACATATTGAGGGATAATTGCTATCATATGATGATGTCATATGTTCAACAATGCGCCCCTCTGTCCCCCCCAATTTTGTGGCTCTTATGCTATCTGTGTGTGTGTGTCTATGGTTTGATAAAGTTTGATTAATGATCTGGGAAGTTTATAAATGGCTTATGCCAGCACAGATGCTGATGTTTTATGTCCCCCCCCACCCCCCTTCTCCAGATTAAGTTGCCTTCTCTTGTGGAGTGTGAGTCGAAAGACCAACGTCTCAAATTTGTCACTGTGCTACATGAATGACTTTTATGTAATACGAGTCCCACGGCTTCTGACTGCCTTCAGACAAATTGGGTATAAATCCTGAGCTATTATGGTCATTTGTCTGCCTTATGGGGACCCTAGATAGAGTGGGCCAAAGCCTTTGACAATGCCTCCCCTGCAGCGAGACATGACAATGAAATGCAGTGGAGGGAGGGTTTAAGTTTTAGATGGGGGGGGGGGTGGTTGGTGGGAGACTAGTACTCTACCCATGGGGACATCTGAAGCGAGTTAATTCCAACCCTGAGAAGTTGGACTTTGTTATGGTGACAGATTGTCTGTTATTACTTATAGGAGCGTATGGCTGAACTGCAACATGGCCATACCGGAGATAATGCCTTCAGTGTGGCAAAGGGCCACAGAAGACTATTGCTGTCAGTTGCTTTTCCTCTATTAACTGGAATCAAAGACTCTGTGCACCATTCAAGAATATGCAAGTCTATGGAGGCTGTGACTTTGCCAGCTGTTTTGGCGTTTCACAGGTTACTGTTATTCTTCGTGTCTCAACGTTTAAGCATTTTCTTCTTAATGTTGTTTTTAAATTAGCAGCATTAGGATTTCATATTTCCTGAAAAGGGAAACCCTCCTTACCTCTTTAAGACGTGAATGTATGTTTTTGTAGTATAGCAGGGAAGGGAAGGCCCTGTAGGATGGCATGAGAAGACCGCGTTAGCCTCCAATATGAAAACCAGACATGCCATGACCCCGCAGGCGAGCCGTTACTGGAGGAACATCACACTGATTGGGAGTGCCACCGCAAAAAAAAATCTCTGTGGGTCCCTTTTGAGTATAAAACACATGTAGCATTAAGAGCCCGGGCACCACAGTGTGGATTCTCTTCCCAGCTCTTTCTCTTTGGAAGCTCACAGGCCTTATGTTCAAAGCCAAAATGTTCCCCTGCAATAACATTTGGAGATTGAGATGTTACGCAGTAGCTTGACAAGAATATATATATATCGGTCTGACAACTACAGATCAGAAGCTGTCCAAACAGTCTAAAGTCTACACACTGATATGGCACGGCCTCTGCTTTTATTCGTTTGGATCTGAATGGCATTTGTTTTGCTTTGGCATGGAATCAAGCAGACAAAGTCAATCTTGTTGATCAAAGACATGGCAAAATAAGCATGCATGGAAAGAAGTTTTCTGTCATTTCTTCATCTAAGCTGTGCCCTGTCGATCACACGGTGCCGCTCATTGTTATTCATAGCGTTTTTTTGTATTCCTTCTTAGTTACAGAAGCGTGTATCTGAGGTGAACGGAATTGAATTTGAAAGCAAATTCCTTTTAATCTCTGGATCAGTGTAGTGTACTTGTGTTTCAAATCCACTGCGCCTTTATTCACGGTACCTTTTAGGTTTTGCGCCGGGGCAGATGTGGTATTTGGACACTGGTTCTTTTAAAATTCCAAAACTGACAATTTTTGCCATGACCACGAAAAAGCATTGCCAGCGCTGTCCTCAAAGAACAGTGATCTGCATGCCATTTAGAAATAATAGGTCCACTGGGTCTTATTGAACTAAAGCTCTGAGGCAGGTTTATTTTTTTTTTATTTTTATTTTTTTTTATTTTTTTAAGAAATATATTATTTTGAAGGGGCTAATGATCAGCTTCAAAACATTCTGTATTGTTTGTTAACAATGTGTCTCGATTCCTTCACCATTTCTTCACCCTTCCTGTCTGTTCCTGACCGCACCAAACCTAAAAATAGAAAGGCTGGTAAATCACTTGCAAAGCAGTCGCAAGGGATTAATTTCATGCTCTTATTTTTTTTTTAACACATTTGTAAAGTACCACCACGTTTTAACTGAAAATAGGTGACTAAAGGGAGGAGAAATTGCGTGAAGGACAAAGTTCCTTTGTTCTGATTTAACTATGATTAAACTCAGCCCAGTTTATTATACCAAGAACTTACCCAATTCGATGGTTTAAAGAAATTTTGTTAGTTAATTATTTGCTACAATACTAAATGCACCATTCCTGGCTGTTCAATCTGAATCCAATTTCTCAAAATGAAGCAGTCAATTAGGATTGTTCCAACATGAATAAAAGTGATAGCCTCTCCTTTGTATTAGGAAAGACTGATTTAATTCAAACCGCAATGACTTCACAAGGGTCATGAAAAACTGCATCAAACTCAAGTTGCTTAGTTAGCCACCAGTGTGTATGTGTTTGAATGGTCTGAACAACTTGTTGTCATGAATTTGGCTTTAGTGCAGTGTTTTTTTGTTTTGCTTCTGTGTGTGTTACAAGTGTGCATTTCTAGGGCAATGTGCATGACTTCTGGCTTTAAATGTTGGCTAACCTTGGCTGTGATGTGATTTTGTGAGAGACAGTGCAGGTCTGCCTAATGCCTTTACTCTCTCTGTGGGGCTCGACTCAGGTTGCATAGTCCAGGTGGTGCCTTCATTAGCGAAGCTTGCTCAGATCAGACGCAAACCAGGCAGGTAACATGAGCTTTTTGGAGAGCTTTAAAAATTCATATTTATTAGTCTGGATAAATTATTCCTTTTTTCTGTGTTTAATCACAAAAAAGCTTATGTGAATAGGGTCCACAGAAGACCTGAACGCGCATTAGGTGTTGTGTTAACAGAGACGTACATGTGCACACATATGAAAGTGCTTAAATTTTTATCTCCCAATTTCAAATCTTGGGTTGAGCAAGGACACAGATGAACTTAAACTCACAGGTCAGTCATCTCTCTTAGAACACAGAACCCCCATTTAACACTGTGCTATGTAGTCATTTGGATAAAACCCCATCTCTCTCTCCATGGCTTGCCTCCATGCCAGAGACGTAGCGTCACACTCTCACACTCACACTCTGGCTTTAAAGGACAGAGCCTGACCGCGCTGAAAGCCGCGTAGTTCTTCAGTACCACAGGATGAAAATTATGGAGTCGTAGTGGGTTTTGATTGCCGGCCAGATAAGAGGCCGCCAGGGTGAGATTTGTTTTCACCTTTCTGACCTTCGGAGCCTAAATCCACCTCCACCCAGTCACCCCTCCCCTTCCTCCCCGGCCCCCATATCCAGAAGCCCACAGCTGACGTCATAGGTATTGCTTTTTTTCCTGAGACCTTTGCATTTATGTTACATAGAATTCCTCTCATTTTTATACTTCTTTAGCACGGGATTCCGCTTTCTCCCCCTCCACTCCAAGTTCACCCCCCACCCCCTTCAAAGAAATGTTATTTTGAACCACTCACTCTTGCTAGAAGCCATTTCCAAGACTTCAAATTGGTTTCTGAGCCACAATTTTGCATTCCAAACCAAGGGGAAAAAAAACTGCCACAACCTTAAACGAGGAGATGCTGAACACGAGTCCCCTGTCTTTGATCTGTCTTCTCCTCAGTTGAAGGTTTAAGCCGGGTTCCCCACTCTTTTGTCTGTCTTGGAACAAGATGTATTAAGTGGAACCATTCATCATGCATTACGACTATACATAAAATATGAGTACAGAACATCAGACCCAGGTCATCTGTCAGACGTAGTTTGCATCAAGCTCATTGAGATGGAAGAACTCTTGAGTTATGTGTAATAGCAGAGATGGTTCGTATTCCATTGGTCTACGCTGATGACGAGCAGCAGAGTGATGAATAGCACAATAGCTGGGAAGAAATTGAGATAATTACTATTTTGTCTCTTTGTTGCTGTTGTATGATGGACACATCAGAGAAAATTAATTTAGGTCCTCTCTAATTTACTTGGATTCTGGAGAAAAGAAGAGAAACTAGATTGAAAAGACCACACCATGTGTGTGTCTCATAACAATCCCACTGTTTCCTGCCCTCTCTGACGGGAGGGGAAGAGGCAGTCTAGACTGCAGGTGGTTCTTTCGCTCTGCTCTCTGAATTTATTTATGTAGCCCTAGCTGGTGTGACTCACAGGCTGCGTCCAGTTCATAAACTCGTATTAAAATTACTGTCGTGCAATATAGAGGGGTGAAGACACTAGAGCTCGTCAACATATTTTCCCTTCCATCAAATGATTTCAATTATTTTAATGAAGCCAATTTTCTTATAAAAGATCCTTTCACCTTCTGGCAAGAGGTAGAAGGTAGTGGCTCGCAGACAGGGCTTGCGGCACTGTGGACTCGCCTTTGAAGTGGTCTCTGGTTATTTTTCTGGTTGACAGATCACAGAAGCCAGGGATAAATCAAAGGGGAAGTGCTGCGATGCCCTAACTAAATTACAGTGCCAAAACCTGACTGGAGTGGGTTTTAAAGGTGACCATTGCATAGAACGCATTGTGGTGATGGAAGTGTTTTCATGGTGGAATGAATATTATTAATCTTTTTTTATTATTATTTTACATGTTTTTTGAGCACTGTCTTGTGGGAGGGATTCATGCATAACTAGAATAGATTGTTGACAATTTTGTCATCCAGATGCTTTCTTAGCATGCCATCTGAGAGCAGTGTTGGGAAGCATTTTTTACCAGGTACCAGGCAACTTTTCCCCACTAATGTATCCTTTATTTGTTTTGTTTGTTTGTTTTGGTACCATGTCCAAATTAATTTGGATAACATTTAGTCATAGCAAGGATGGATAAATGCAAGTTTTATTACAACCAGCCATCTAAGATATGCACTGTACAGTTCTGGGTGGGTGGTAGATTTCAGATTTTTTTTAGTTGATTTATTTGACATTCATATACTGCGCCATCTCTTTTAGCAAGACAGTCAGGATTGCACAATAAAACCCACAGGCGTATTTCCATTGTGGTCCCACAAAAGTAGGCCTGGGTGTCCCTTTAAAATAGAACCTGCAGGCCTCGTACGGAAAAGAAGTTCATAAAGTTAAACTTAAAAAGTTGCATGTCAACATTTTGTTGGTGTGAGTTAAAAGACCAGTAAATCATTTTAAAGTACTGGTGTGGAAATCTGTGCAAACTTATGTTGATGCACAAATACAGTGTGAAGAAATTCACATTGTTTGCAGTGAAAGTAGTGTCATGTGAGGGAAAAGGGATGGTACTAGTATGGAGTAGATGAGGCCTGGATAGGTTTAATCCATGCTGGATCCAATCCACATCTACTATACTGTATTCTGATGGGCCAGAACACAGGGCCAGTCACCAAAGCTCTCAGCAAAGATAGTGGATCCAGGCCAGACCTGGGCTAAAGCCAGACTTGCTTGGGGCTTTGAGCTCTGGGCTGGAAATCAAGATCCAGACCAAATCATCAGCAGATAGAGGTCAGATTCAGGCCAGATCCAGAGCAGATACAGACAAGGGAGCACACAGACAAAGACTACAGCACATACCTGGATGGGCCTAGGTTGGTCCAGGCCTACCCTGATTCACCACTGGTCCATCAGAGGTTTTTTTTTCTTCTTCTTCTGCTTTTTTAAACAATTTCTTTTCTTTCTTTCTTTTTTTTTAAGATATTTTTTTTTTGGGCGGGGGGGGGGGGGGCTTTTTGCCTTTAATCAGATAGGATAGTGTAGAGATGGACAGGAAACAAGTGGGAGAGAGAGATGGGGTGGGATCGGAAAATGACCTCAGGTCGGAATCGAACCTGGGTCCCCGGAGTAATGGTCTGACGCTAGCCACCGAGCCACGGCGCCCCCTTTTTAAACAATTTCTGAGGATTGGTGCGGCAGAATTGCAGCACAAATGATAAAAATCATAATAGACTAAGTTTCCTCCTCACTGACCAGCATTTCAGTTCAGTTGTTCTGCTGTTGGAGAGGAATCATTGCTGAATTGGCATACTTCCTGGCAAATATTTTATAACATGGCATAACTCCCTCAGGATATGCTTTTCAAGAATTCTTTTCTCCATAATAAAATGAATGAAGAGACTGGCATGTAGGCATCGATGGAATGCTTATGGATGGATGGGCTTATTTTCATTTGCTAGAGAAGTTGAGAGACTGCAATTATAAGGATATTGTTCAACTATTGCAAATTTGTTTTACACATATAGCCTCCATCTTGTCTACAGCAGGAACAAAATACAAAGTAAGTTTCAGCTACAAGT
Organism: Sardinella longiceps; assembly: GCA_027497455.2. Lineage (NCBI taxonomy): Eukaryota > Metazoa > Chordata > Actinopteri > Clupeiformes > Clupeidae > Sardinella > Sardinella longiceps. The sequence continues at coordinate 5,849,396 of JAODXP020000027.1, forward strand.
CAAAACATTTTGATGCATTGTAATGATGGACAAGGGCAATGTCCGTGCAAAAGTCCTGCTCACTCACTTTGCAATCAACAAGTATTATATACTTTAAGCGATGCGCTCCATCACTCTGTCAGGAGATATTCCAAGATAATGACCGCCTAGCAGAATATTATCCCATATGATATGGTAGTAGGCTATATAAAACAAAATGAATGTTTGCTAAAGTTTAATCTTCTTTTCGCAAGTCTGTGCAACATGAAAGATGGCGTGCTTGCACCTGTTAGGCTACTGGACTATTTGGGTTTTTCCTGCTTGTGTAGGCTATCAAACAAATGTTAGGCGATTCACAGATAAAAGACTTGGAAGCTGTAGATAAAAAAAAAAACCTCATGAAATGGGAGGTAAATTGTCCAAGTTACTGGTGAAATGGTTGGATTGAGAGAGCATAACTACTGTAAATAACTAAATATAAATATCTAAATATGTCAAAATTCCATTATACAAGCATCATGTGAAAATGGCGATTTCTTTTCTTTTTTTTTTTTGTATAAAAGACTGAAGTTAACACTACATGGCATATGAAAACCAAATCCGGTCCAAGTTGGGGCCAGATCCACTCCAGAGTCTGAATGTGCTGGTGACTTGGTTCTCCACACCTCTGGTTGGAATGCCATGTGAGGAGAGTCCTTTCCTGATGCTCGGATTCCAGGGCAGGGGAAGTGGTTCTATTCGCTCCTGTGAAAACAGCACCTATTGAAGGATGAGACATGCTCAATTTAGTTAAGTGAGCTGCAGTCCTCCAGAAAAAAAGACACAATCTTGTTTCCCCTTTGTTTTCGCCACACCCTGCTGTATCGTGTTCACATTTCCACTTTCAATCTGCCCTCAGCACCCATCTGTAGGTACGCACTGGGTGGGTGGGTGGAGGTGGGGGATTGTGGAGCTCTCTCTCTCTCTCTCTCTCTCTCTCTCTCTCTCTCTCTCTCTCTCTCTCTCTCTCTCTCTCTCTCTCTCTCTCTCTCTCTCTCTCTCTCTCTCTCTCTCACTCACAGTTTCATTTCATTTTCCAGTGCCTGGAGGTTCAAAAAAAGAAGGGGGGATAAAGCACACAGGGCTCTGGTTTTTTGGAGTGAATTGCTGAAAACTGTTACACCACAACTAATGCTACCCCAGGTCTGGTTCTTATTTGGAGCCCTGCTCCCTCCGTGGGCTCAGGGAAAACGGTCCTTCTCCTAAGCACAGGGATGCAAACAAACAATCAATAGCACATTTTGCCTCCCCATGAGAACTCTGTGGCCACCGCCTCAGACCTCACTGGCTGCAGCACACAAAAGGAAGAGACGTGTCACACACACACACACACACACACACACACACACACACACACACACACACACTGTACACAGAGGCACATACACACACAAACGCACACCACCATCCCTCAACTCTGCTGCTCATTACCCATGGCTTCCTTGACATAAAGAAGGCATGCGTTATCGATGTTCCGAATCATGTTTTGTGTCTCGAGCATATTAACTTAACAGGCCTTCTTGTGGCCGCCTCCATGTGTATAATTAGGCCCTCTCTGGAAGATTCTGAAATTGCCCAGAAATTGTGCAATATGTCATGGCGCATGGGAAAACACCAGCAGTTTGTGACATGGGGTTGTCCTCTAGTGGATTTCATATAAATTACATTCAGGCCAAACTTGTAGCGCCATGTTTTTTTTGTTTGTTTGTTTTTGTTAACATCATTTTACTGAACAAGACGAGGCATTCAAAAGCCCAGATGCAGATGACGACACGTTGTGAGTTGAGTCAAAGCTTGCACCCGTTAAATGATGCTGCTATTGTGGATACAGGCTTGTGGACACTGGTGTGGGGTGGGTGGGGGCCTAATTGCCCGGGCTGCCCCCCCCCCCCTCTCTCTCTCTTGTAAGGTGAGGTAGATAAGGCCTCCTCTTAGCGACCGTCAGCTTTGTGTGCTTGTGTCTTCCCACTCTGCCGTAAAGAAGCCCCAGACAGCTCCCATTGTTTTCACTGAGGCGTGTTGATTATGTAGGAGATAGCCATCGCCACCACCACCACCACCACCAACGAAAACTCAAACACACCCCCTCCCCTCCGTTCCCCCCCTCCACATCACTCTACACTGCTACCCCCCATGTGAAACCAACAAGAGTGCAAGGGTATCTCAGGCTCATGCTTTCGACCGCCGAGAATTTACCCCCAGGAGCTAAAAGAAGCGCCCAGACACCATACATCTTCGTCTGACAATGCGAAACGTACCCCCTCTTTCACCACCCCTGGAGAAAAAAAGAGTGAGGAGGGGGAAGGAGATAGAGGAGGACAGGGGGGGGGGGGGGTAGACCTCAGCTTTCATTTCTGTAGGAGTGACCGACGAAAGATCCCTCTGTCTTCCTCAGGGCACCTAGCTGGCAGTTTATCAGTCAAGACTGTAAATGCCTCCCTCCCTCCCAGTCAGTTTTCCCTCGCAGGCGTAGGGACTGACTGGTCGACACGGCCCAGCATCCTGTGGGGCTTTGTGATGGACAGCGGTGAATGTGTTGCTTATCTTATCCTGAGAGAGCTCTCTTGAGTGTCGGGTCCATTTGGGAACTCCCCAGCAGCGGCTTAGAGCAAACATTCCAGGGCAAAATGTTAGCTCCCGTGTCCATAGAAGGTTGGTCACTGCCCTTAGCGCGAACAAGTCAACCTTGTCTTCCCTCAGCACGCTGTTTGCATATTGTAAATCACTCGATGGCTCCTAACCCCTTGAAGTAACAAATCATAACTTCTTTAATGGGCTTTGAAATTAGGCTTTTTCAAATTGAGGGGCTAAAATAAATGTGATGTCCTCCAACAACAACTTACTGGTCGTCTTGATGACTGGAATTATTTCTGTCACACTACTAATGGCAAAAGTAACCAGACTAGTTTGAAAACAGCTGCACGGTGGTGTCTCGTTCTCTCTCTCTCTCTCTCTCTCTCTCTCTCTCTCTCTCTCTCTCTCTCTCTCTCTCTCTCTCTCTCTCTTCTCTCTCTCTCTCTCTCTCTCTCTCTCTCTCTCTCTCTCTCTCTCTCTCTCTCTCTCTCTCTCTCTCTCTCTCTCTCTCTCTCTCTCTCTCTCTCTCTCTCTCTCTCTCTCTCTCTCTCTCCTTTCGCTATACATACATATATGTTCTAATCAAGCCAGCTAGGGCCCGACAGGTCTGAGGAAGGTTTTGATTTATGGCCAGCTTCCTGTGGAGACACCGTTGCTCCTCAGTGTTCTTAACCTGAGCTTCCCTCTCTCCAGGACCCCTGTCTCTCTGGGCCGTAGGCCGGAGGACGAGAGATTGATGTGGGAAACGACCACAGAGCGGGCTTTCTGCGCCGGCATTGCATGAAAAAAAAAAACATTCCCCAGGGACTGTCATGCAGCCTTGCTTGCTCTGTGTGAGGTGGGGGGAATAGTCAAGCAGCATAGTGGCTCTCATTTTCGTTTCTCTGTGTGTGTGTGTGTGTGTGTGTGTGTGTGTGTGTGTGTGTGTGTGTGCATGCCTGTGTGTTTGTATGTCTGTTTGTGTGTGAGAGTGAGTGTGGTACAAGTTTATAAAATGCCAGCTCAAAAGCAGTGAATTTATGGAACTGTTTACTCAAACAGCACATGTTGAGCAACAAGACATCTGTGTACCAACAACATGGTGTGTGGGATATGAATATCTAATTTTGAAATGCAAGCAAAGGCTTGGGCTAGGGTCAGACTGAGATTATGCAGACTTTTGTACTTAACAGTACGTCAGTCTGACCAAATGTTCCCTCAGGATATTTAACTTGTACGAACAAAAAGATTTTGGTCGAGAAAAGTGTGTATTTTTAGTGTTTATCGGGTTCATTTGTCTGTTCTTCAACTATTAGTAATTTTTCCTCCCTTAAACAAGACACCTGCCTTGTTAGAATTGTCCCCGAGGTTATTTTTCCACAGAACTGGGCCTGCTAACCTCCAATCTGATAACCTCTCGGTAGACAAAGACTGGCCAGAACAAACTTGCAAGTAATGACTGGTATGTGCAGGGTTTGCTTAGTGAGTATTGCTACCGAGGAGGTCCAAGACCTTCCCAGCACTTTTAAATCATTTTTAAAGAGGAGTTTTGCCATACAACTCTTGCACTGTCAGATATATACGTCGAGCTCCACGCAGTAAAACCAGAACTCCACATTAATTTCCAGAATAAATACAGAGGATCGTGAAAATCCTGAGATTCTTTTTTTTGGGGTTTGTGTGTTTGGACGCTGAGACGGGTCTGGATTACAATCAGTGTGTGACGCGCTGTCCGGCTTCCAAAGTGTGATGAAGGTCCCTAAAGCCGTTGAGCAGGCAGAACATCTCCGATGTTAAAGATGTTTGCAGATGTATTTAACCGCTGCCCCGGCTTCTTGGCTTTGCCTCGGCACCATTACGCTCAAAATGAGGTGGGGGTTGGGAGCCAAGGGATGAGCTGGAAGTTTCAGAGGGGTGTGTGTGTGTGTGTGTGTGTGTGTGTGTGTGTCAATCCTTAGTTTGTTGAAAAGCCCCTTTGTCCCTCATTTGTCTTGGCACTGCAGCGAGGAGACACTTCCCCAGATAGTTGTGCCTGGCCCCTGCTCAGGCTGCCTGACTTTCAGGAGGCAACGGAGTCTGGAATAAAGAGGGTAGAGGTCTTTTTTTTTATTATTATTATTATTTTTATTTTGTGCACAACCCTTTGCCATCATCCACTCTCTGTGTCTCTCTTGTGTAGGAGTGACATGAGGGGTGAAGTGAGGAGAGGGCTGTAGGGGGTTGCCAGCGAAAAAACTTTCCAAAATGAACTGGGTGTAAGGAGGGAGGGGGGTGGGGGGTTGTTCATGTTTCGTGAGCCATCCCGTCACTCCTACTCGTTAATGCCCGCTCTTGGGTCAACAGTGCAGTGCTCTCTTGCCCAAGCTCTGGCCCAAGGCCCTTGTTTTTCTTTCCCAGTGATAAACAATGACATGCACTCGGAGGGGGTCTGCCCCTCCCTCTCCAGTGTGCGTGTGTGTGTGTGTGTGTTGGTCAGTCTTCAAGGTTTGGTCAGGGCCTGAGCGACAGCCTTGCACTAGAGCTAGAAAAGACTCATCCATTTTAATATAGCACATGGCGTCAGGGTAGAGGGAGCAAACACAAAGGCTGAAGAGGCTCTGCAGAGCCGTGGACAATCAACTTTGGAGATCACCATGGAAAGCGAAAGGGAGAGTGAAAGGAAAGCTTGCCTCCACGGCCATTTTATGAATGAACGGCGAGCATTGCAAAGTTATTAGAACCTGCCCCACACGTCTTGGGTTTCTGAGTTCAAAAGTTGGCCTTCCGTCTCTCCACCGAGGTCGCATTGAATGACGGCCCCTGCAGAGATGACATCAGGGTTTGAGAGCTGGTGGGACGGTGGGGGTGAGGGTAGCAGCGCAGATTTCCTCCTTGTCGACAGCGTCTCATCCCTGCGAGATCGGGCGAAGCCGGTTCCAAATCAAGCAGCGTCCGCTCATGTTACCGTAGCGCCCCAAAACAAACAGGGTCGAAGTTGATGCTCCTCCTGTCACCAAGGCGATAAGTGTGGGAAACTGCAGTTTATTTCATAACCCGTGTTTGGGTCCAGTTTTCACACTCTTCAAATTTCATCATGAACCAAAATATTAAACGTTGTCCTCAAGAGTTTCTGCTGAAAGTGGGTCACGGTTTTGTACAGGCTCAGAATCAAATAGGAGAGTGACCTTTGTTGGGATTTATTTTGAAAAGTGAAAGAGGAAGAGAGCCCTCATACTCTCTCAGCCTTTCTTCCCACCCCAAAGCCAGGTCAAAGGTCACTGACACTGCCCACAGCCTGAGCTATTTGAGAAGTCAGCAAGGTCATTGTGTTGTGAATAGTGCTATATTGCCCATGGCCGCCCATGGTATTCATTGACTGACAGAGTGAGCTGAAAATAATGCTTCGGACTTCCAAAACAGGTAAAACTTTCACTTGAAACCCTTCTTTTTTTCTACTTTCTCCAACTCTTAGTTCACAAAGAGGGTGCAAACAGCACACACTCTTTAAAAATGGGTTTATTAATAATCTCTATGCTCGTCTCCAGATGGGACCTCGTTAAATTTTGCATGCCCTCGACAATTGACTCCACAGTCTTGGCTTAAACACAGCTGAGCAAGTTTGTCTAATACACACACACGCATACATACACACTTCCATCTCAAACAGAGAGCCTGTAAGTGATTTTGAGTGTATTGGCCTTGTCAGTCAACTGCGGGGCGAGCGTGTCCTTGCTCGAGTGTTCCATGCTCTGGCATAAATTATCATCGCCTCAAGACAGGGGAGCGAAAGTTGGACATGACGTGTCGGCCGGATGGCCGGGCCCCCCATGCCCCTGTGTGTGTGTGTGTGTGTGTGTGTGTGTGTGTGTGTGTGACACATCTGATGCTTTTTGCGATTGTGCGGAGGTGCGGTCCAGCTGGCTCCCAGTCTACTGTAGCTTGTGGCTGTGTGGATGAGCTTCAGTAGTCTTGAGTAATGGTTTTGGATGCGTCCGCCTTGCCGAGGCCAAACTCTCAGGAGGTGATCACTCTCTCCCCTCTCCACAGAAGTTCTGCTCTGGTGGTTTGTAGCCTGTAGATGCAGGGGTCTGGAACGTGGCATGTTGTTGATGGCGCGAGGGAACAGCAATAAGCAGTAGGGGACGGGCTGGTCTCGTCCGAGACTCGGGCGGATGTTCACATCTCCCGCTGTCAGAGGACATGACTCCAGCAGAGCAGCATGTTGAAGGGTTGCTAAGGAAGATGTGGGACACCACATGTTTAGCGCATTTCTCTTTGCTCGATCTTTTGTAGTTCAGCATGCCTAGAACAGGATCTCTCATTCATTTTATCTATTTATTTATCCATCTCACTTAGACTTAGAAATAAAAGTAAACTATAATTCTACAACGTGACCTCAGATCAAAATTCTCAGACAACTGTGCAGTTATCAGCAAGTGTTATGTTGTTCAACAAAGTTTTGTGTCTATGTATACAAAGTATTGTGTTTTTGTAAAAGTGTATGTGTGTACAAAGGCTGTAGAGCATCAGGGCATTGCTTCCTGCCATTTTTAAATCTGGTGGCTCTTGGTAATTCATGAGTCTCAACACAAGGGTATGAAAATATTTAACTAATGCAGATTATATGTTGTTTTTTGTATAGCTCAAGCTTATGATGATTAATTTACCTGCCAAGTCTCTTATTTTGTTAATTTGTCCTCACCCATACTGTAACAAATCCTGTAATGCCTCATCTGAAGCTAGCACATTTTTTTGTCAGCTCCACAAAATCATTACCTTTCTTTGCAACAGCCATTCCAGTTTATACAGTTGTGTTCTTTTATGTCACCCCTGATCTTCTATTTCACGCAGGGCTTATAATGTGGCAAAATATTCATAAACCCTTCAGAATGGTTTATCTCCTTTTGGAGCGAATGGTTTTCAGCAATGTCTTTTTTAAATCCTAGGACATTAATCTTACTGCAAACCAAGACCATATTTTTATATTTTCAGAGTTGCACATGAACCTTCTCAAAGTTCATTCAGGGATCTGTGCGTATATATAAATTTTACTCCAAAGCAGTTCATGTTGACTATATATCTTGCATCATACAGTATACATATTAATCTGTTGGTCGAGATGTCTTTTTCCAGTGGTTTTGTGCCTTTTGATTTATTCCAAATTGAACACTTTTCAATGTTTGGAACTCAATAAAATACATTCTTTCCCTTAATAGATGGGGATCTGAGGATGATGTTTTGGCTTACACATATGGCTTAAACCACAACCAGATAGATTTGAACATATTCCGATACATTTGGATCTGGATAGGTTTTAGACTCTTTAGATTCTCAGATCCAAAGGTGCATTTTCCAAGACGTAGATCAGAATATGATAATCAAGCATCACGCAATCCCAAATACACTCAGCTGTTAAACTTGCACACAGGTAGTCTTATGCTGTATGTGTGGAGCCCGTAGTCTTTCATCTGACAGTCTTGCTTTAATGAAGACATTCTCTCAGTAAGTTGTGGATGTAGAAGGGATCGCTGTGCCATATGCCCTCCGAGGGTCAGCAGGAAATTAGAGACAGGAAAGGACTCAGGTGCTTTACTCTGGGATAGAAGGCGTCTCTGTGGGCCTCGGATCAGGTTTATCCGTACGCCCACTCCCACTCCCACCCCCCCAGTTGTATTCTGGTTCTTGGGATTCGGCATGGGTGGTCATGCTCGGGTGTGCTCGTCACTCGGTCTGTATGGGTGTCCGTGGAGATTTACTGTCCCCCGGTGTGATGAAACCGCATTAGCAATGAGACGAGGGTAGGAAAAGACATAATTTACTTATTCCGTGTAGACCGCTGCATTATTGTTGCGGCTAGAAGAGTATGTGTTTGAATATGCAGTCTCAAAAATGTTGATTTATTTTGTTTTACTTGGGTCTCCTCTCTCTCTCTCTCTCTCTCTCTCTCTCTCTCTCTCTCTCTCTCTCTCTCTCTCTCTCTCTCTCTCTCTCTCTGTGCATACTCTTGTCCTATTCATTTCTGTAACCACATCAGAAAAAAGCAATAAGGCATTGGGGCTTTGCAGAAACTTAACGGAAGCCTCACAAGTCCTGTGACGTGGAGCAGTGGTGTTTTAAGCTCCTGGATGGCCTTATCTGATAGTGGTTCAGTCAGCTGAGGAAGGGAAAGGGAAGGGAAGTGAACAGGAACGTCTCGAGGCGGAGCAAAGGGGACGACGGCCTCTTGAGAGCTCGGCTCAGTCTCGGCTGCACCTTGAGGGGAGACGAGGGGAAAAGCCAAAGGATGTAATCTTTGCCAGGTGCTCAACAAATAACAGTAAAACAAACAAACGATTAAGTTCTCATATGAACCGTTTTTGTTCGGTTTCAACCCATTTGCCCCCTCCCAAATCTCCGAGGCAACTACCCATGCAGCGTACCGAAACTTCAGAACGGAGGCGTCCCTGATCTGGAGTTAGCCTGGCCCTAAAGTCTCTTCTAATTTCCCCTAATATCTGTTCAATGGAAAGAATCGTCATACCCCATAAACATTCTCGCTGCTTTGAGTGGTCATGATGCTTGAATTGTTACCAGGGCACATTTAAACCGGAATTGAGGAACATGGTGTTGTGTTCTTGCATTTTTGCTCAAAGCAATTCTCGGCTCTCACACAACTGGCATAACGTTAGCTTTGTTGGCTGCTCCACCGCTGAACCATACCAACCAGTAGGAAAGCTGACACTTGGGCTCAGACTGATTTTGTTCTGTGTGATCCTGTCTCCCTTAAGCCCTAAGCCCTAAACCCTACCTGGCACTAATCAGCCAATTCTGTGGTTGATTCATACCAGTTACAGTGGCTATGTCCGAAGCAGAAAAAAATGCAAAGGAAGCATTTGGTCAAAGGAAGCATTTGGTGGCATCAAGGCATGTCCAAATCGAATAAATACATGTAATCCTGCCTTCGAATGTACTTTCATTTTGCCCAATTTTGCAGATACCTTTTACAACAGGTGACTTAATTTGACAGTAAAGATGGCAAGGCAGCAAGTCACTACCTTCCCAATTCGGACATAGCCAGTATGTTTTTGAGGAGACAGAGCTTTGGGGCTTAGAGAAGACATTGGGATTCTGTCCTATCCTGAGACGCATAGCACACACTTTTGCTCTCATCTGGCCCAAATCTGGCATGGATGTGAGTCTCCTCTCGTTCTCCCGTCCATGTACTGTAGATCGCATCGGATCTGATCTGTCGGGGAATCTGGTCCTGATCTACCCTGGATGGGAAACGGGCCTCTGTCAGGCCTGCAGGCGGTAGGCCTACGTGTCTGCCTCAACATGCTCACGAGTCGCCAAGTCTCTCGCTGCCATCAGCGTTGGGGATCTCGGGCCCCAGGGGAGAGCGGATTTAAAGTGGACTGATCTCAGCAGAGCGTAGCCGGAC
>JAODXP020000027.1:5888961-5893961 GCA_027497455.2 Sardinella longiceps
ACTCTCACTATGCCTCCACGTGGCAGCCCGCGGTAACTGGGGCCCTGCGACCCCAGGCTGAATTAGTGGGAGATCTCGGAGCTGCAGTGGTCCCTAGAGGCGCTCGCGCCAACCACTGCCCTACTGCCACGTGGGTGAACCTTGAGAGGTATGATGGCTAAGGGAGTAAACCCTGATCACAAATCTGCAATTGGGGACAGGCAACAGGCGGAACCCAGCAGACGGGACTACCGGCAATCCCCTGCAGCTCGAACCAGAATGAAGGTTGTCGTGAGTTTCTCATGCCACTGGAAGCTATTTTGGTTGAGTGAAGATGGTGGGTGTGTGGACTGCGCACCCAAACTCCCACCTTAAACATTTTCCTTGCGCAAGCTTCTCTTGCTCTACCCAACCCTATCCCCACCCCCTATCCCACCAACCCAAAAGCCCTGTGGCGACATGGAATGGCGGCAGGCACAGGCCAAGGATGTGGCTGGAAGTGTCTAGTCAAACCATGCACACAGGCGGCAATGGTCGTTGTGCTTGCGGGACGGGGCAGCGCAGCACCTCGGCAGACCCACACTGCTCACCCCTGACGGGGGAGGACCTGGAAAAGGTGGTCCAAAAATTGTCTGCTCCCCAAACTCCGGGTGGCCAACCGCAGCCATCGGAGCATCCCTTATGCGGTCGAAAAACAAGGAAAAACATAAACCTACACATCGCCACATGGAATGTTCGCACTCTTCTGGATCTAGCTGAATCAACCAACAGGCCACACCGAAGGACCGCTCTTGTAGCCCTTGAGCTTGCAAGATACAACATTGACATTGCAGCACTCGGTGAGACCAGGCTTCATGGTGAGGATTCCCTGACAGAGACTGGTGCAGGCTACACCTTCTTCTGGAAAGGGGTTCCTGAAGGCACATGCCGCAACCACGGAGTGGGCTTTGCTGTGAAGACAAAACTCCTGCAACACATTCCCGAGTCCCCTATAGGCATCAATGAAAGGCTAATGACATGGCGCATTCCTCTTGCAAAGAAACGCTATGCCACTCTCATCAGTGCCTACGCACCAATCTTGGATGCTGAACCCAACACCAAAGAAAACTTCTATAGAAATCTTGACAAAATCATCCAGAAAACCCCAGCCACCGACAAACTTCTACTCATGGGCGACTTCAATGCCAGGGTGGGCACAGAGCACCATATCTGGAATAAGATCATAGGACAGCACGGAGTAGGAAAAATGAACAGCAACGGGCACCGACTACTATCTCTCTGTGCAGAACATCAACTGCTCATCACAAACACCATCTTTCAGATGAAGAACAGGCTCAAAACTACTTGGCAACACCCCAGATCCAAACACTGGCATCTCCTGGATTATATCATTGTCCGTCAAAGGGACAGGCAGGATGTAATGATCACCAGAGCCATGCGAGGGGCTGAATGCTGGACTGACCACCTCTTGGTCAGATCCAAACTTCGCCTGGGCATCCCCCCTTGTCGCCCAAAGATGTCCCCTAGCAGGAGACTCAATTCTGCAGCACTCAATAACTCCAAAACCATTGACAACCTTCGTCGACTTCTTGCATGCAACCTTGTCCATGTTCCAGAGGATGCGGATTCCAGTGACTGGCCAACCTTGTCTGCAGCCATCCATTCTGCAGCCTCAGAAGCTCTGGGCACAAGCAAGAAGCAACACCAGGACTGGTTTGACAGTAACTCTGCCCATATCCAATCAGTCCTACAAGAGAAACAAAAAGCCCACAAAGCGCTCCTCTCCAACCCAGGATCCCCCAGCCTGAAATTAAACTTCACCAAGGCTAAGGCTAAAACACAACAGGCCCTACGGGCCATGGAAGATGCCTGGTGGATGCAGAAGGCCCAAGAAATTCAACATCTTGCTGACTGCAACAACACACAGGGCTTCTATGAGGCCATCAAAGCCTTATATGGACCAAGGAAGCAGACCTTCAACCCTGTCCGGTCTGCAGATGGAAGCCTCCTCAAGGATCGTCAAGAGATCCTTGACCGCTGGGCCAATCACTTTGAAAGTCTCCTGAACCACACAAACCCAGTTGACCAAAATACCATTGACAAACTGCCAGACCAACCACAAATGCTACATATGGACACCCTGCCAAACTTCACAGAAACCTGGAAAGCCATCAGGAGCTTAAAAAACAACAAAAGCCCAGGACCTGACGGCATCCCAGCTGAAGTACTCAAGCTTGGAGGTTATCTCCTCACACGTCGTCTACACCACCTTATCTGCCACATCTGGAAATCTGAGAAACTACCCCAGGAGTGGAAGGATGCCAACATCATTGTCCTCTACAAACAGAAAGGGGACAGAGCAGACTGCGGCAACAGTCGAGGAATCTCCTCCTCTCCACAGCAGGGAAAGTGCTTGCCAAGATCATGATCAACCGGCTGGTGGAACACATTTCAGAATGTACTCTCCCGGAAACACAATGTGGTTTCCGAAAGTCCAGATCCACAACTGACATGATCTTTGTGCTGCGGCAACTACTTGAAAAAAGTAGAGAGCAGCACAGAGACCTATATATTGCTTTTATTGACCTCAGCAAAGCCTTCGACACCATAAGCCGTGAGATGCTCTGGAAACAGCTTCACAAACTTGGTGTGCCACCTAAGTTCCTGTCCATCCTGCAGCAATTGCATGATGGTATGCAAGCCAGAGTTCTCATGGGAGGGCTCCAGTCAGAGCCTTTTGAGGTCAATGTTGGGGTGAAGCAAGGCTGTGTCTTGGCGCCAGTTCTCTTCAACCTCCTGCTCTCAGCAATCACCCGCCTCTTCCATCATGCCATGAAGGACAGTGTTGGTGTTCAACTGGAATACCGTCTTGACGGCAGCCTATTCAACATTCGACGGCTCCAGGCCCACACCAAGACTACAACCTGTCAGATCCATGAGCTCCAGTATGCAGATGACTGTGCTATCCTGGCACACAGTCCAAACTCCATGCAGAACGCTCTAGACACCATCTCCAGCTTATATCAATCTTTTGGTCTTCAAGTCAACATCAAGAAAACTGAGGTCATGGCTCTGCTCTCTACCAACTCCTCCTCACCTCCCAGCTTCCATATCAGTGGGAAACCACTCAGCCTAGTACAGCAATTCACTTACCTTGGCTCCACAATATCACCAGACTGCTCCCTCGACTGTGAAATAAACTACCGGATAAATAAAGCCTCTTCAGCCTTTGGGCGCCTCCGCAAAAGGGTGTTTGACAACAACAACCTGAAGATCAGTACAAAGGTCTCAGTGTACAACGCAGTCTGTGTCTCCACCCTGCTCTATGGGGCAGAGACATGGACTCCATACAGACGCCACATAAATAGCCTGGAGACGTTTCACATCAGGTGCCTACAAAAAATACTCAGCCTGTCTTGGGAAGACCGAATCCCACACACGGACATCTTATCTTCAACCAACACCATCAGCATGGAAGCAGCTCTGGCAAATAAACATCTACGTTGGGTCGGCCACACCATTCGTATGCCCTGCTACCGCCTCCCACGCCAAACCCTCTATGGCCAGCTATACAACTCCAAACGCTCTGCTGGCGGTCAGAAAAGGCGCTTCAAAGACTTCACAAAGGAACTTTTGAAGCGCTGCAACATCAACCCAGAACACCTTGAGTCTCTAGCTCTTACCAGACCATCCTGGCAGGCTACCTGCATTAAGGCGAGAGAAGAAATAAATGACATCTTCCTTCAAAGAAGGACTGAAAGACGAGCCAGAAGACACCAGCGGGCAGACGGCATCCTCCCAACATCAGGCCATGTCTGCCTCACCTGTGGGCGTGTATGTGGCTCCCGCATTGGCCTCCACAGCCACATGAGGTGGCACCAGCGCCAACAGCGATGACCCCCCCTCCCTACCCAACCCCACCGCCTGGAGCAAGCGTCGTCATCATCGGACACGATGGACAGCTAAGAGGTGTGTGGGGGGGGGTAGTGTTGTGTTGGAGTGTGACAGTATTATCATCATTCATTTCTCTGTGTGTGCGTGCGTGCGTGCGTGCATGCGTGCGTGCGTGCGTGCCTGCATGCGTGCGTGTGTGTGTGTGTGTGTGTGTGAGTTAGTGGTGTAAGAGTGAAAGTAAATTATACAGTACAGTATTATATTTTCTCTTAGTGTGTGTGAGAGAGTGTGTAAAAAGACTTCAAATAATAAAGCAAGGAGAAGACATGGCATGTTTGTCCTATAAAGTGTATTTGTGTGTGTGTGTGTGTATGTGTGTGTGTGTGAATATGAACTGCTTTCATCATAACATTTTAGAAGTTTACTGTGGTTTGTAAGATTTCCTGATTTTTTCCCCCATCAATCCTAATGATTCATTTGAACTTTGACCCTATGGACACTGGTACCTGAAGCTTGGAAAATGGGCAGGTAGTTCATGGTTCATGATGGTGGAAAAGGGGTTAAAGATGTGTTTTATCCTTTAGCCTGTGTGCATTAAAGGAATAATCATAATAAATAATCATTTGTGTGTGTGTGTGTGTGTGTGTGTGGTGTGTGTGTGTGTGTAGAACTCCAATATGCCCTACATGTTCACAGTGTCTCTCTCTCTCTCTGTGTGTGTGTGTGTGTGTGTGTAGAACTCCAATATGCCCTACATGTTCACAGTGTCTCTCTCTCTATCTGTGTGTGGTGTGTGTGTGTGTGTGTGTGTGTGTGTGTAGAACTCCAATATGCCCTACATGTTCACAGTGTCTCTCTCTCTATCTGTGTGTGTGTGTGTGTGTAGAACTCTACATGTTCACAGTGTCTCTCTCTCTATCTGTGTGTGTGTGTGTGTGTGTGTGTGTGTGTGTGTGTGTGTGTAGAACTCCAATATGCCCTACATGTTCACAGTGTCTCTCTCTCTATCTGTGTGTGTGTGTGTGTGTGTGTGTGTTGTGTGTGTGTGTGTGTGTGTGTAGAACTCCAATATGCCCTACATGTTCACAGTGTCTCTCTCTCTCTGTGTGTGTGTGTGTGTGTGTGTG
>JAODXP020000027.1:5898961-5908961 GCA_027497455.2 Sardinella longiceps
CCGAGCTTCTAACTCAGCGTGTTAGAAGCACCCATGGAATTGGGTGATGAGGATTTACACACTACCACCGAGCTAGCCGAGCTAGCTGGCCTCCGTTACACCCATATTCAAGTCCTCCCTACAAGGTCCAACCTGGCTACTTGGTACGCCTCCAGCTACAGCCCACAATGCATTCTGCACCCTACCATCATCGAGTATGAGACCACTGTGCATGTACTGAATGGATGTTGTTTCTGTAAAGGACATTGCAAGGCATGACAGACTAGTGGACCTGGTGTCACAATCCATTACAGACATCTTAGAAAGAACAACACAAATACACAAACATTCTATGGTCCAAATGACTCTTTTCACAACATTCCAAACACCGCTGATATCACTATCATTGATGTAAATGCTAAAACAGTGACAGTGATAGAAATAGGATGTTGTTTTGATTTATAAATGGACAAGTGTTTTAACACTAAATGGCTGAAGTACCAACCACTTGCTGAAAGCATAACAAACTTAGGTTTTCAGTGCAAAGTAATAGTACTTGTATTTGGGAGCCTTGGTCGTGTGCACAGACTTGTTTTGAGAGGACTATAATTGTGTGGACTAAGTAAGACAAATGCAAAAGGACTGGCAAAGTATTGCTCCATCTCTGCTATTGTTGGTAGTCTATCCATCTGGAGACGAAGGTGCCATGTTTACCCATGAACTGTTAATGATGAGTTGCACTTGACAACTTATGTTTGATCTGACCTATTCACTCCTATGATGAGTGTGGTGTGTGTGTGTGTGTGTGTGTGTGTGTGTGTGTGTGTGCCCTACTGGCCCACTCCAGACAGCAGCAGCAGCAGCCTTGACCTGCATTCCTCCACAACAACAACTACCGACACACACACACACACACACACACACACACACACACACACACACACACACACACACACATCCGACTTAATGGAATATCAGACCTTTGGAACATTTAACGCCTCATGGCTCATACACATGCACACACACACACACACACACATTCACTTCACTCTCACTCTCTCTCTCTCTCTCTCTCTCTCTCTCTCTCTCTCTCTCTCTCTCTCTCTCTCTTGCACACACTTGTCTTACATAGTGTATCATTTTCACAAAGCTAAGAATCAGACTGGAGTTTATAAAGGTCAAAGACACCGATGCCACTTCGCCCCGCTCTGAAATAATCAATAATTGGCGAGTGATTGTAGTAGCGTTGGTTTCGAGAAAAAGCCATTAAAGTTTGTCTGCGCCTGAAGGTTGGTTGAGCTCGTCCTGATTGGCTGACCTATATCTGAGCTCCCGCCTCCCTGTCTGTGATTGGCTGTGAGAGTTTTGGGCTCCCTCCTCGACACCTGTGATTGGCTGCTGGAGTTTTGTTTTGCACTGCGTGCGGTTTGGGTGACAGATGAGATTTCCTCAGCTCGAGCTCCGACTGTAAACAAAACGACACTTTTCCTCTCGAGCTGACAGCGAACGACTTTCAACCAGCGCCCGTGAGACGCGGAATTTGAGTTTGTATACTAGAGAGCTGAGCTCGTGGGGAGGCCAGCCAGCCAACGGACGCGGTCACGGAAGACTAACGTTAACATTACTGCGGCAGCAAGACACGCTCGCTCTCTGGTTTGTTTGTTTGCTGCTGCGCATTCGCCCATGCTGGATTCGTAACGTTAGAGAGAGCGAGACAACTAACGTTAACGTTATTCACGGATTCCAGCACCTTCAGATGCCTCGGATTTGACCAAACTGCCCTGGCTGCTGTCTGTACTTCCATTAGCTATTTGGTTCTTCAGAGTCAGTCACGAATCGGTAAGTAGATACGCGTCAATGTGGAGCTGCATTGTTTTTGGCACGAGCCTTAACGCTAACGTTAGCTCTCGAGCCAGCACCACCACCGGGCCAGTGGCTTTGGCCTGCTGTTGACGCAGCAGCAACCGTTACCGTTAAAACGGCTACATCAGAGACGAACCGCAACAATGTCGCTGGTGTTGTCGGTGTGTTTTGCTTTGCTACTTATAATGTTGAATGTTTGAGTGCGCAACTTAGCCTACATCATTTACACACACACACACACACACGCACGCACGCTATACAGTCTATCTGCCTGCTCGGTTTACCGTGAAGTTGTGTTGAGTGTTTGAGTGCGCAAACGCTACTGCGTCTGGCGCTGTTTCGGGGGGCATGTTGCACCCAATGGCGCATAGCCTACAACACACACACACACACACACACACACACACACACACTGCTGCTGCTGGTGCAGCAAAGGCAGGTGGTCTGATACGAACCGTCAAAGTTCAGCATTTTGAGTAAACAGGTCACGAGACACGGAGGCCAACTCTCCCCTCGTGCCGACCTGGCCCGCTGGTGTTTGTGTGTGTGCTGGCCCGCTTGTGTGTGTGTGTGTGTGTGTGTGTGTGTGTGTGTGTGTGTGTGTGTGTGTGTGTGTGTGTGTGTGTGTGTGTGTGTGTGCTGGCCTGCTGCCTTATATGGGCCAAGAGCGCGAGCGGGTAGAACTAGGTCATTTGCGCATATCCCAAGTGGATCACTCACTCAACCAGGAAACAGATCTTTGAAAATACACACACACACACACAAACTCAGGGCCTATGTAGATCTATGCACAACATGTGGGTATGGGAGGGTGATCATCTCTAGTCCACTTGTCTGGGGTGTTCTGTGCTTCAGGTGTGTGTGTGTGTGTGTTGCCATGTCTGTTCTCCAATTTGACTCCATAAGGGAGTTCCGAAGTGCTTAATGAGTGAGACAACAACAAACACTTCCTTCTTTGGCCGTATTCCAATATGGTGGTTTACTGATAAACCTGATAGGCCTGGCTTAGTAAACCCAGATAGGGAAACTCAATGGTGTGTTTTTGCCCCCAACCGCGCCTTCCAGGCAGCACAGCAAGCATAGCCCTGTTGCACGAGCCTTCTAACAGCAACAGGTTTCGCATGGAATGAAAGAATGCCGGACAGCATCGACCTAACGCGAACGCGAAACACGTTACATTGAGTAAACGCCACCTTAGATCTTACTTTCGGTTTCGAATAATGAGGATCCATTTGTGAGTGTAAAGTGCTTGTTCGTGTTCGGTCGTCTGTGCCAGTGGTTCTCAAAGTGTGGTCCAGAAACACTGGTCTGTGCCGTTCCAAATGATTTTGTTCCACTCTCCAACTAGTGCATTTAGCAGGCGGAGCAACCTCTTTAGAGGTACTACCTTAACTCTCTCTCTCTCACACACACACACACACACACACATATACATACACACACTGCAGGCTCGTTAGGCAGGGCCATGCTTGAAATCACTCCGGAGCAACCTCTTTAGAGGTACTACCTTAACTCTCTCTCACACACACACACACACACACACACACACACATATACATACACACACTGCAGGCTCGTTAGGCAGGGCCATGCTTGAAATCACTCCGGAGCAACCTCTTTAGAGGTACTACCTTAACTCTCTCTCACACACACACACACACACACACACACACACACACACATATACATACACACACTGCAGGCTCGTTAGGCAGGGCCATGCTTGAAATCACTCCGGAGCAACCTCTTTAGAGGTACTACCTTAACTCTCTCTCTCACACACACACACACACACACACACACATATATACATACACACACTGCAGGCTCGTTAGGCAGGGCCATGCTTGAAATCACTCCGGAGCAACCTCTTTAGAGGTACTACCTTAACTCTCTCTCTCACACACACACACACATACACACATATACATACATACACACACTGCAGGCTCGTTCGGCAGGGCCATGCTTGAAATCACTCCGGAGCAACCTCTTTAGAGGTACTACCTTAACTCTCTCTCACACACACACACACACACACACACACACACACACACACACACACACACACATATACATACACACACTGCAGGCTCGTTCGGCAGGGCCATGCTTGAAATCACTCCGGAGCACCACTTTAGAGGTACTACCTTAACTCTCTCTCACACACACACACACACACACACACACACACACACACACACATATACATACACACACTGCAGGCTCGTTAGGCAGGGCCATGCTTGAAATCACTCCGGAGCACCACTTTAGAGGTACTACCTTAACTCTCTCTCTCACACACACACACACACACACACACACACACACACACACACACACACACACACACACACACACTGCAGGCTTTGATCCGCAGCTCTTTAGAGGTACTACCTTAACTCTCAGCCTAAACCCCCCCCCTCAACCCTCATCCTAACCCTAAATTGGGGGAGTGCCTGGAAGGCAGCACTGCCTGGACCGCTGAGGGCAAAAAAATACTAAAATATACCAAAGACCTAATAGGTGAGCCTGCTGGCTTTCAGTAGTTAAGAAAATAAGGACATTTCTGCTATCAGATTAATCACTACCTCCAGCTTAAAGGAATAGTCCACCCAACCTTTTTATGAAATTTTGGTTATTCACCGTCTTACCTGAAGCTACAGGTGGGTGAAAGCATTTCGGTGTCAGTGCGTTTTCCTTGTCTGGCTACTTTAGATTCCATCGCCTATGCTAAACTAAACGAGGTTGTGACACTAGGAAAACGCACTGAGACCAAACTGCAGTTAACCACATATGAAACCCCAGGTAAGGGGATGGAGTATTCCTTTACCCAGGTTAGTCACTTAACCACCTTCTTGGAATACCCTGTTATATGGAACTTCTCAATGATACCAGTCACTAGTACTCACACACACACACACACACACACACATACACGCACACACACACACAAACACACACACATACACACACGCACACATACACACACACATACACACACACACACACACACACAGAAGAGATGGTAAAGCATACAGTTCTCATCTTGTAGGCTGCTGTTCTAAATTGCACTCAGGAATATGTACTAGGGTTGTTAATGAATAATCGATTATCGATTATTTGTTTGTTAAGGCTTGTTCGAATAAAAATTAAAGCTTAGCGAATAATCGTTTAATTTATTGCGCATTAGAGCAGCTACATCTTCCGGTACGCTATTGCGCAACAACGAGGAGAGGTGAAGGAGGTTAGGAGTGTGGGACCATTTCTCAAGAAACATGGGCCTATAGCTTATAAATTTCAATGCAATTACAGTGACACTGTTACCTACCAACGTCATTTAAAAGGCAGTCTGATACTGGAGAACTGTTCTCATATCAGCTAGTTTGGCAAAAAGTATGTGCGCATTGCCTAGTCGCGATGTTTTCTCCGATGTGAAGGGAAACAGGCATACTGTTGATAAATTGGTTACTGCTTATTAGGCCTACGTAATTTGAGAAAAAAATGTTATTCCTTATTTAACATAGCCTACTTGGCTACTGAAGGCTATTACAGAGCGCGTCAATTTTTTATAATAATTGTCTCTGCCTCGGAAAGCATGAACTTGTGATCCACTGGAATATGCATACCTGTGTGCGTTGCTCGCCCGCCCTCTCGTCCTGAGTTTGAACAAAACTATGTGAAAGTTCTTCCTATCACCAGCTGTTATCCGTTGGCAATTTTGGTCAGAAAAGTTCCATATTTCGTCGTGCATTCAAAAATGCTCATGATAGCCTATGCTGCATTCAAAACATTGTGACAAATCTAGCCAAGAGCTGGATTCTTATTTCACAATCTGGGACGTCATTAAGTTCTGGATAAAAGTACAGTCGAACAAAATATTTAACAGCATTAACAAAAGCTACATTAGAGCTCTAATAACTGACGGTCAATTCCTTCACGAAATCCCTAAACATCGCAACCAGGTCTACACGGTTGATGTGGTGCAAGTTCGCACCTTAATGCACACTGATCCTTTCGCTCTCATGCTGCGGAAGGCCAAAATGCTGTATTTCCTTAATAACTTTGGAGAAATATAAGTCATTTTATGTGCGTTTTTTTTTTACATTAATTTGCGTGGGGAAGATGGGCGCAAACCCATGTATGTAGACTATGGCTCTGAAAGTGGGCAAATGACGTCTTTTTTTCGCAAATAATCGATTAACTGTTTGTTAACTTTCTGAATAATCGAACATGAAAATTTCTGAAAAGTCCCAACCCTAATATGTACTAATGACTCTGTGTGTGTGTGTGTGTGTGTCTCTGTGTGTGTGTGTGTGTGTGTGTGTGTGTGTGTGTGTGTGTGTGTGTGTGTGTGTGTGTGTGTGTGTGTGTGTGTGTGTGTCTGCGCGTGTGTGTGTGTGTGTGTGTGTGTGTGTGTGTGTGTGTGTTGTGTGTGTGTGTGTGTGTGTCTCTGTCTCTGTGTGTGTGTGTGTGTGTGTGTGTGTATGGCAGTCATGGTGAAGCAGACCAAGGCGAAGACCTTCCAGGCGTACCTGGACTCCTGTCACCGGCGATACAGCTGCGTCCACTGCAGAGCTCACTTGGCCAACCACGATGACCTCATCTCAAAGGTGTGTGTGTGTGTGTGTGTGAAAGAGAGAGAGACTATCTGTGAGGTGTGTGTGTGTGGGGGGAGAATTGTTTTCACATTGACTTTGACAAAAAAGCAGCATCGCTGAAA
Organism: Sardinella longiceps; assembly: GCA_027497455.2. Taxonomy (NCBI): domain Eukaryota; kingdom Metazoa; phylum Chordata; class Actinopteri; order Clupeiformes; family Clupeidae; genus Sardinella; species Sardinella longiceps. The sequence continues at coordinate 5,905,527 of JAODXP020000027.1, forward strand.
TATTACAGCATGTACTGTACGTAGCCGTGTGTGTGTGTGTCCATCTTTCTTCAACTTAGTGTCTTTCAATGAAACTAAGTGCTGAATTGTCGTGGCAATAAAGCTGATATTGAGCTATGTCTATAGGCTTGTCTGAAATGGTGTACTGTCACCCTTTTCCCTCACACACTCACAAACACACACACACACACACACACACACCAGAGCTCATAGAAGTCCTCAGCAACTGCAAAGCACTACACTTGTCTGCCACTAGGGGTGTTAGTTTACTGCACTACACTTGTCTGCTACTAGGGGTGCAAAGTTACTGGAGAATAACAATAATTTTTAATCCCTTGGTGCTCCCTGAAAAAGTATAATTTTTTTGAGCAAAGTTTGAGAAACACTTCTCAAATCAAGTGTGTGTGTGTGTGTGTGTGTGTGTGTGTGAGATCTAGAACTTTCTCATAGATAAACTATAACAATAACTAGACAAGCAAACACACACTTACACACACACACACACACACACACACACACACACACACACACAGTCTAGCATGTGATTGACAAGATTCTCTTCCTCCTCTCTCATAGTCCTTCCAGGGCAGCCAAGGCCGAGCCTACCTCTTCAACTCTGTGTGAGTACCTGTGTGTGTGTGTGTGTGTGTGTGTGTGTGTGTGTACCTGTGTGTGTGTGTGTGTGTGTGTGTTGTGTGTGTGTGTGTGTGTGTGTGTGAACACAGAGCTTGGATGTGTGCATCAGAGTTAGTTTTACTGTACCTCTTCAACTCTGTGAGTACCTTGATGTCTTGATCTATAAAGATCTATACATTCGCAGGCATGATTGTGGACATTTTGTTTACCAACAGTGACAGTCTATACAAACCGTGTTGTTAAACCCCTCATGTTTGAACTGAACCATGATATGCCTGCATTGACAACAGACAACATTCTTGAAGTAGGCTGTTGCTTTGATCCCTTTTTGGAGGAAACCTTCCTGGAAATACCAACCTCTTGTGCAGCAAATCAGTGATCTTGGTCACAATTGTCAGTTGCTTGTGGTCATATTTGGCAGCCTAGGCCGTGTGCATTGGTTGGTCACAAGGGGGCTCAGGTTAATTGGCTTTTCAAAATCAAAGGCAAAAGAGCTAGCTAAACGCTGCTCAAGATCCTCTTTAATAGGGTCCATGTCTGGAGCAGAACATGTTGTAAATATCCATAATGTCAAAGCAGCTGAAAATGGGCAGTCATAGAATGTTTCTCAAGTCGAGGAAGCATGCTTGGAAGGCTGCTTTTTCGGGCATTCCACGTCATTATCTGTCGCCAAGTACTGTTCCAAAGTCAAGCATCATTCTGAATTCTAGCAAAGACAGAGGCTTTTGTTCATAGAGTTTTCAATGCACTGATGGAACCTCGACTTTGAAGTGTACGACTTCCAAGGCTTGTGTGCTACCTAGGAATTATTCTGGGCAGTCATATACTGTAGCTAACTCATTCCTGGCCATCAAATGTGTGTCTTTGAGCGTCATTATTTTGAATTGTGGACACAAATAAAGAAGTAAATTAATTCTGTGTGTTCCACGCATAACTCTCGACTCGTTGGTCGACTGACCTCATCTTGCTATTGGCATGAATGATGTTTGGATGAAAAATACTAAAGATATAATAGTTAAATAAATAAAGCACACTCTGCCACTCTAACTGTAGCCACTCCCCCTCTGAACTCCCGGTCCAGCGCTTAGCGTAGCGTAGCTTAGCTTAGCGTAGCTTAGCTCTGGCAGTGCAGTGTGTTTTCTATAGCCTACCGCTCTGGCCATGTGGACACCAGAGGTGTCAAAAGTATTCACTTTCATTACTTAAGTAGAAGTATAGATACTAGTGTTTGAAAAGACTTCAGTAAAAGTTGAAGTATCAACTCAAACTTGTTACTTAAGTAAAAGTATAAAAGTACTAGTTTTAAAACTACTTAAAGTATAAAAGTAAAAGTAATTTTAGAGAAAAAATGCCATATAAGGCAAAAAGGCTTAGGCCGTGCTGCATGGGCCTACAGCGCATTGACAGGCCTTCATTTCTAGATACATAGCCTAGTGATAGGCCATGCATCCTTTTGTGCAGGGGCGCAACTACTCACTTTTGGGGGGGTATGCAACAACAATTTTTGCCCCACCCCATCGCTCAAAAAACAACAACAACAACAACAACAACAACAACAACAACAGTACCACTGAAATAACATAAAATAAAATTCTGAATCATAAGATGACCTTCAAAGTATATTGTGAACAACACATTTAGGCTAACACAACAACAGTGAATGCAGCACTTGTCAACTACTGAGGAATATGGGATGCATTTGTGTAGAGAAGTAGCAGGGGGGTTTGGGGGGGTCCCCAAAATGTGTCTAAACCCTTGGAGGAAATGGGCTACAGTAGCCTACCTTGTGATTCTGAATCAGTAGCCTAATTAGCACAGGGTATTTTTTTGACCAACATATCAGTCATGGGATGCTTGTCTGAAATGACCACTTCAGCCTAATATTGGAGACTATACAAAAACAGCTGTTATTGGTATAGTGGTGTTATTGCTACCTCATTGTAGATCTATACATAGGTATGCCTTTGACTTCCACTGTTTTTGGAATGCAGCCTATTTGATATGGCTCATCATGCATACAGGACTGTTTCCACAATAGCCTACAGTACTTCGAAATCATTTATTAATCTGTAGGATAAACCGTTTATCACAGCAACTAGTGACCAACATAGATGAGTTGCTCTTGTGACGTTCTTTCAAATGATATATGTATGGCATTTGGGAGAGAAAAACTCTTCGAGTTATTAAATAGAAAAAACCCTGATAGATTTGGAACTCATAAGCACACGCGACCGCATCGCTGCGTTCGCTGTTTTTATATCGCAAAGGGTCGGGTGGTGGGTAGTGGTAGGGACAATAATCTTTGACATATGATCTCACGTGCTTTCATCTTTGTCTTTAGCTCTTTCTAACTCGGATAGGTATAACTTTTTGCCCTCTCAATCTTGCGTACCAATCGCTACTTAGATGTAAAATGAAAATAGGCTGCGTTAATAGCCAAATAATCGTCTTCTTGACAGTAAGCTATGTTGCAGGGATCCTAAATTTAAATGAGACAATTTGGTAGGAAGATACTTATTCTAGACAGGTGCTTGCTTTCACAGCAGCAAAGCTTGCCACATGACTCTTCCTAGTAGCTTGGAGAGGAAAGATAGAAAAGCATTGCGGGCGATTCTGCCCAAGGAGGTTAGCTGCTCTGCATAAAGACGCACACAGCAGAAGATCCCAAAAGAAAAGTTTGAACGATGACGAGACTAAATAAAAACATGGCTAAAGAAATGGCAGTAACGAGGCGATTTTTAAAATGTAAGGAGTAGAAAGTACCGATACTTGCATGAAAATGTAAGAAGTAGAAGTAAA